>MU385710.1:600000-1200000 GCA_022497155.1 Whalleya microplaca | reverse complement strand
CCTTGTCTACGGGCATCGCTTCCCGTTGGACATCGCGGTTGGGATAAAGTCTCGGCTTGGCATGGAAGAGGTCTGCGTTTAACCGCAACAGTGAGATCACGGGCGGTGGAGGGCTGGGAGTATTCGTGCGCGCAGGACTTGTAAGTCCAGTATCGCTAGTAAGGTCTGCAGTAGATGCAAGGCTGGCACTACTGTTGATTGATCGGCGTCTCGAGGTATCGAAAGTCCAGTTGGGGATCTCTTCAGGTTGCTGAAGTGCCTTTGTCAAAAGAGATTCGGAGTGGTCACCAATTTTTCGAATTGCGCTCCTCTTAAACTGATGGGTGGTATGAGGCAAATGTAAGTGTTTATCAGGGGGTTCGTCAACTTCAGCTGCCGCCTCATCCTCTGGTGCGTGCTGCATGTGGGCGCCTTGCGCAGACCACGCCAATACGTTGGACGTGGTCGAGTCGTGTATCGGTTCGTTCGTCATGATGGCGATGTCGTCACTAAATTTCTCGGTAAGGCGTATAAAAATAGCTCGTCCGTCGAAAATCAATTGCGGGTATAACAAGTCTCCGTTCCGGGTCTCCTAAGCAGGTAAACCGGAAGCCTCCACACAACGCGTTCTATAAACACAACCTTCGACCTCGCAAGAAGTCGATATCGAATGCTGAAAGATGATAGACAACGGAAAGGCGTGGTATGGATATAATCCAGAAGTTTCGAAGATTACACAAGGTGGAAACTCCGTCCCTCAGAATAGACTGGAGGGAATAGATTATGTCCCTAGGGACCGTCTTGCTATAATTGTCGACCCATGGTGTCCCGAACGATGTCCAAAGGTGTTTGCCGGTTGAAGAAAATGAAGTTGAGGTATTTTACCTCTGGCTGCGCCAAGAGGCAGATAGTAGTAATTGGCGGCGAATAGTCTTTAACCAAGTTGGCGAGGCCTTGGGTGGTGGTTACACGAGGTAAAATAGGGTTGACTATTGTTGCGAGAGCGGCAAGTCGATCAGGAGGAATGGACCTCCAGAGGACAGTGAATTATGGTTGCTGAGGTGGACACTGCGCGTAGGGGTCTTGGGAGGTCTTGGAAAGGTCTTGGCTGCGACTACATAAATATGACGTCGGGCCGGTGGCGTGGTCAAAGAAAACAGGCGAAGCCCCTTTGGCTGAGCAAAGAAGGTCGCAAGCGTCCCAAGCGTCCCAAGAACCACGTGCAGTTCAGGTGCTGCGCCCGAAGACTCAACAACTACTACTGCCGGGAAACAAATCAACTGACAGTGGATGATTATGGATGATGGGGAGGGGGGGAAAGGTGTAGAAATGGGAAACGGGAAGAGGAGAGAATTCAAGGTTGTGGTGTGAGGGTTCCTGTTCGTTTATTTGACATGTGGATACAGGCAATCGACGGACTAGGTACAAAGTAAGGTTAGGGGGACTACAGCAAGCAGCTAAGCAAAGCAAAAGACTTTTTTTTCTCTCTTTAATTAACAAGTCGCAAAGCGGTGGGAGGAATAAGCGGTATGAATGACTGCTGACTGACTGAATATGAGTATAAGTATTCCGTACTGTACCTATGTAGTATGTATGTAGAGTGAGGCGTGGAGGCGTGCATGTGCGACCAAATCTTATAGCTAGCTTGCCTAGGTACCCGACAAACTTATTATTTAGTCAATGCGCTCGCTAGGGGCGTACCTCGTACAGCGTGTGCGGTAGCCTGTACCCGTAGGTGAGATGGCAGGATGGAAGATTTGCCAGCGTCGGATAATGAAGGCTTGGAAGGCTTGGAATCTTGGCTAGCGGGCGGGGATCTTCGACGTTGGGGGACCCTTCTTTTCCAGGTGGGAAATGGGAATCGCAGGAATTCGCTACCAGCCTGGCCCCCACCTACTGCCTACAGTTTACGCGTACCTACCTGGTAAATCCCTGGTCCAGCATATGTACATCTACATGCCTACCCGGATGATATACCTTAGGTAATCGTTGTATCAACACGGCAACAGACATAACATACATACATATGTACTGATGATTCACTCGACAAAGAGTTCATCCTGTTCATGTCATGTAGTGGCGACTCTCTCTCACCTGTAAGCTCTGAGTTCAGGTTGGATGCATGTAGGATGCTGACTTCCGACACTCCCTCTCCCAAGACCATGGCAATAAGACGGCCGACTTCGCTGCCTCCTCTGAGCGAGCTGATACTATAATTTCGCATGGCACTATCGACAAATGGTGGTACAAAGGCCGAGGCCGCTGCAAGTAATTTCTATTTTGTTAATCCGTAAGCTCCAGGTCTTGTACATAGCGTACTTACATACTACCTCACACGTACATGAAAACTGGGCTGAACATCAATGGATCCTCACATTGCACACTGCCAGACTCCGTTCTGATCATCGAAGCAACCACTTTTCGGTCTAGTGCGATCATCTTTAATTCGCGCGCGCCTTGCGATGGCGAAATTCTCGGCTAACCCAAGCGCACTGGCGCAGTGATCCCACAATCCAGACTGGTCTCCAGTCATCAACAAGTCATCAATAATTTTTTTAAAGCCAGAGGTCAGAGAGGGAAATTGTTGCCGTTCGGCCTTACTGACACTGAAAGCGGCCACCCTTTTCTCCTCTCACCTCCTACAGCACATACATACATACATAAGCTCTGCACATCTTTGATGATCAAATTTCTCAACGAGCTAGTTACAGGATCGTTCACAGTAGCTGTTGTAGGCAAGTTTGCCTGGTAGATGGGTAGCTCGATCAGTTCTGTTTGCAGCGTGTTGCTGATGCGCTAGTGTAGCCAGCCCTGCACGTCCCTGCTAGTCTAAGATGCATGAAAAAAGCCCGAATGCAGCCATTCATCGTAAAATCTCACCCACCATCTCTTCGCCCTCTCCGGAAATTCGTGAGCAAAAACCATGAAACTTTGCGCAACTCTATCTGGTCTCGTGTTTCACTCTACCGTAGGTAGAATCTTAGGCCAAGCATGAATATATGACATAAGTTTTAAGAAAGCAATAAGACTATTATACTGTATGTACCTACCTGCATAGGTCTTAATATCGTTAATGTTTACATATCCACAAACATTGTTAGCTCTTTCTAAGCGAGGACTCTCCTAGCCAATTGGTAAAGCGGTGAACTTGTATCGCCCGGCCGCCCGCCTATGCAGTCCATGAAGTTTTCCGTGACATGGAACCCCTATCTCAGGATAAGAACATCTAGACCTGTTCAAAGACAGTATCCTCATTAGCCGAAGATGTTGGTCCTGTCCTATAACCCTGCCTTTACCAGCCGTTCATTGCGATAGACAATGCAACTCAAAAACGCATAATGCTATGTACAACTTACATAGTGTATCTGAACCGTTACACCGGTGCTGCCAGAGCTGTGATTCGCTGCCGTGTTCCCGAAATGGTATTTTAGTCCGGCAACTAACACTGTTATCTAGCACGACATTGGTGCCGTTGCGTAACAATGCAGACAGGTAACCTAACCTACCCTTCGGCTCAGGAGCGGATGTTCGGGATAATGGACGTTTCGCGGATAGGTGTTGCTTGACTAACCACATGCAACTTAATCATACACACCTTTATGTCTTCTGACATCACACACAAATTAGAGCTGAAGGCCCTAGAATTCTTCAGTAGTATGTACTATCTTCTGGTCTTCTATCGCAGATCGCAAATCGCAAATCGCAAAACAGAGGATTATATCGCGTGGAACACGTGTCAGTTGCGCAATGTTGTGAGACCGGAGACTTTCCGATCGCCAACATATGAGGAGACCGGCTATCCTGTTATTAAACGCTCCTGTTCTTCTCTCGCCAACCCCATCAACACTCTCCAATAGCAGCAGCAGCGGTGATTCTGGAGGCCAGTCTACGGAGTAGCGGCTCCAAGATTAGGCTCTCACAAGTCGCCCCCAAGTAGCGCCTGGCAAGCCTGGCATTTGATATGCCGAGTCTCAGGCGAGGTCCCAGACATGATCACCGAGTCCGTTCTTTGAGAGGCCGGCACCCCCCTGTCGCACATGGCACCGAACAGGCCATTCACCTTGCCCGAAAGGCTGGACCTGACTGTATCTCACGCGCCTCATTCGCTGCTCTCGTTCTTAGCTCGGTAAGCTAGGCAAGCTAAGCATTTCTTGATTTTCCTCCACTAACCCATCGAGTTGCTATTCCCGTCATCTGATCACAGGAGCTGCGTCGTAAGATTTTCAACCAGCGATGCCAATCTCCCCGCAGTTGGTTGGTGCGGCTGCCGCTCCCAAGCAACCTTGCAATGTGAAACGTGCAATGTGTGCGGTGCGGTATTAGCGCGTCCTTGAAAATTGAGGGTAGCATTATGATAGTATGGTAGTACATGCTTGTACGTGTGTGTACGATACCCTCCGCTGCGATCGATTGGCGACGTGCTTGTCCTGTATGTACACAATGGGCTGGCAGGGTCCAAGAATCCTGGATTGACCCCTCATCCAGGATATCTAGAAACTGCACGATTCTTCAGGGTCCTTCTTGAATCTCATGTTTAATCGTCATTGGGGTCCTTCTTGCATATAACATCAACGTGTAAGTGGATGGGATCTAGAATATCGTCACTCGCGACATGTATGATTACCAAATTACCACACCCAATATTATATATGGCTGCTTGCTCATGAGCCATGATGCAATGCTGGGGATTTACGAGACATACATATTCCTCGCAATCATCAAAGATTCGCAATCAGGTAGGATTCTGATTATGCAATTGAATCTGTATTGGGTACCCGCAGTGGGAATCTTGGCACGGTGACGTCGCATCTTTCTGCATCGACGCGCAGCTACTATTTCAACGTGACCTAGCAGCCCTAGCTGCCGAGGATGATATTCTGGTTTCAGTGGCTGTTTAAGCAACATCAACTTAAGTTATTACGTCTGAGGGTAGATGAAAGGCTAGCTGGCTGCTTGGACTACTGGCTAGCTGGATGTTGCTAGTGTCACAGGAGAAGGCTATCATACATCTACGTATACCATGGAGTATCCGCCAGTCTTTATACTCGAGACTAGTCGTGGCAGAGTATAGATGGTCCCAGTATGGGCATTATATTCATAGCTTTGTCTAAGGGTATGACAGTGATCGAGCATTGTTCATTTCTATTGGTTAGATTAGTATCATCTACCAAGATGAATGGAGATGAATGGTGTTGATCGGCTGTGGTTCCCTTTTTGATATTAGGTTTAGATGCTGTGTTCGCTCCCCGGCGAGTGTCACAGAAATCGGATAGGTGATACCAGGCTCACTGTACTGGGAATGATTAAAATTAATAATAAGATTTATCATCCCAAGGACTCCCGGTCCCGAGAAACACAGAATTGTGATAAAGACTTTGAATAGTATAAGTCCAATGCTAGGTGTCACAGAAGTAGAATGAGACTAGGCTTATTGTTCAGAAAATAATTACAGTATAATAGAGACAAAGATTGATTATTCCAAGGACTTCAGGTTGCTGTAGCATACAAATAGTGATATATATAGCGATAGTTGATGGTAGACGTTGCATGTTAGAGGCGTAGGTATAAGTAGCTTTGTAGCAGCTTGATCATGACTAAGATTATCACGTGATATACTTTTGGTAGTAATCAGGTCACGTGCTTCAGCCACACTTGATGAGGCTAAGCTCCAATCTGCCGAGCTCCCGATGGCCCAGGTGCGTAGATTCTCAATTTGCAGATTGACGTCCATCGTGAGCTTGGTCTACCTCATATTCCTCCAATTGACAGCATCGGTCACCATGAACACCTTCCGCGTCGCTCGTGCAGCTCTCCGGGCTCGTCCCGCGGCTATGCGGCTCCCTATTCAGCCTCTCCAGCGACGAACCTACGCTGAAGCTGTCTCGGATAAGGCTCGTCTTCCCCAAGTTTCTAGACTGCGAATTCGCTCGCTAACCTTTGCTTCAGATCAAGCTGAGCTTGTCTCTTCCTCACCAGGTACGAAAATACTAAACGTCTTCACCTACTAGATCCGCGATTTCGCCATCTCCAATTGGCGCCTGGCGCGTTGCAATTCGACTCCCTCGCAGCCTGCTAATTCCCGCATCAGTCTATCTACAAGTCCCAGGGCGTCGTCCAAGTCAACATCCCCGCAGAATCAGGAGAAATGGGTGTCCTTGCCAATCATGTGCCGTCAATCGAACAATTGAAGCCAGGTCTGATCGAGGTTATTGAAGAGGGCGGGACCAACAAGAAGTTCTTCCGTACGTTTACATGAGTACTAGTATGTTGGATGCGATGCTAAATACTGGGATGTTGTAGTGTCTGGAGGATTCGCCGTTGTACAGCCTAACTCGTTGCTGAGCATCAACGCGGTCGAAGGATACCCCCTGGAGGATTTCAGCGCAGAGGCCGTGAAGGCCCAGATTACCGAGGCACAAAAGGTCGCAAACGGTGGTGGAAGCGAGCAAGATGTTGCCGAGGCGAAGATCGAACTAGAGGTAAGAGATAATGCGTGGTTTCACTCCAGACCATCACTAAAATATGACTCTAGGTATTGGAGAGCTTGCAAGCCGTTCTTAAGTAGACTGTATAGAGATAGCTGCGGCAGCAACTTGTACATCATGTTCCTTACTCTCAACTAGGGGACGTATCATCACGAATTGAGCATCGTTAGCGCCTGTTGGCTGTGCTTTCCATCCCTCGCACCAGTGCCTACCGTCCTATCAATCGCGACTTCTGTGGCTTGATTCTGTTATTAGCGACGTCTAAACTTAAACCTTTGCCTTAATTCTTCTTAGGCTTATTCTACTGATGTCGATAGATCACTTGAAATACCTGTTAGTCACACGAGTATATCTTTATTTCCTCGTTATGTCTGCTGGTAGACTACCAGAAACTAGGTCCGCGAAGGACTTCGCTAGTCATTTGTATCCTGTTCGACATGTCGACCTGCTCGTGGGGCGATCTTTTGACGAGCGCCAAACCACCTACTCCTGATCCTGTGCCTCCAGCTCAAAGAGTTATCCCGAGAGGAACAGTCGCATCACGGATACGTCGACTTCATCGGCTTACCCATTCTCATTCTCATTCATCTCCATCCCCAGAAGACGCCAAATTTTCTGCACGAGAGCGCAAATATGTACTGGTCGGTTAGGGGCGTCGTGCAGGGGACTTTTTCGCGCAAACTTCGAGACATCGGTTTGAGGGCACCGACCCGTGCCTTGTTTCTCATGATGATCCATCTATAGACTTTCGAAAACTATATCATGAGGTCCCTGCTGGGTGGGCGTTGAATTTCAATGAGAGACCTTCTGCATTTGAGACCCTACCAGGGCGGCTTCGACAAAGCATCTCCATGGGCCAAATACGGGGCAGGCCAACATCTAGTATAATGAAGTCCAATAAGCACTCCAGGGCGCGAGGGGGTCACCGTGGTCTTGCTCATGAACCGCCAAGTACATCGCATCCCTCCGGTCCAGCCGCGGACGCTAGACGGCGTAAGTCAGTGCGCGAATTATTCGAGCAGTTTGGGATTGGTAGACCATCTGGTTGGCTATCAGACGAGGAAGACTTGTTACTTTCGGGAGATGGAAACGCCAGCCCTCGAAGGTTTTGCAGAGTTTGCCACCTCTGTTCTGCACGAACCTGGTCCCCGATGCGCTGCTCGTCTTGTGGGCATCGTCTGTGTAAAAAGTGTACATGCGAGATACCTGAGCGCTCCGTGGATTCACATGTTGGATTTTCGCATCATCGAAGTCGTACGATCAAACGAGATAGGACACCTTTCGTCCAACCACCAGCATTGACTCCAAAATCCAAGAAGCGCCAACAAAGTCCGATGCCGCGGCGTATGACTTCCAACAGCCGGCCAGCTCGACACAATGTTGATCAGCGATCTGTAGATGAGGGGGCGGCACAGGGATCACTGAATTCGAAGCAACCTGAAAAAGAAGAGTACCTACGAGAAGATACGACTTCACCTCTGTCATTGAGGCGCGCTGAATCCCCACGCAAGCAACGTACTGGGTCACTGATGCAGAATCCTTTTATAATTGCGGATAAGGAGACTAAAGGGGCAGTTGCAAGATCTCCCAGCGTTAAGCAGACAAAGGGTCAGGAGACTCGAGGCCGAAAAGATTCTCACCAACATATTAAAAATTCAAATAACCAAGACGCAGATGCCAATGTCGAATGCGACAACGTTATGTGTAGAGCAACACATGAGGGACACTACCCGTATCGGCATTCCATCTCCTGTACCTTGTACAGAAGTGAACAAAGCGAAAGAGCTGCTAATCTCGCTCAAAGCTCACCAAAATCCAGCGCTGCGTCTGAATCCCCCTTGCCAGAGCCACAGTCGACTGAAGAGCCCTCTCCAGAACTCAACCATACAGTTCACCGATACCATTATATAGGCTTCCACGATCACCACCGTGTTGACGAGCATCCTATAATGGCTGCCGGTCACGATTCCCATGACTTGGGTGCCAGTCGTGCAATGAAGTCAACCCGCGAAGCGCCTAGTGCCGCATCATTTGGGTCTGTTGCAAATACAAAAGCAGAGTCTTCCAAACATTTAAAACCTCTCACTCCTGCTCAATCAATAACGCGGGTCAGCTCTGTTTATTTTGCCCCAGATACTGCATCACCTGGCCATTCTAGGCTTGATGAGTATTTACAAGAGGCCGAAAGCTCTGAAGATACGCGAGCTCAGTCGAAGTTTAAAACCGTCTCAAGGGGGGAGCGAATGAGTCTCCCGAGATCAAACCAGCAAGAAAGGTTGGTTAAAATGCGCAGCTTCCAAATCCCACAGAACCATGACGCAAAAAAACATGTTCAAAGCACAGCTGATTCTGAGGGCCCATCAACATGGAGAGAGCGTCTCGCGAGAAGCTCCAACACGGAGGATCATTTCGCCGGCAAACGAGCAGCTAACAACGAAAGGACTGAACGGTCGAATGCACCAAGAACTGCAAATAAGATGCAAAGTGAGACGGTCGTGCCCAGGGGCCATCTGCTGAGCCCACCATCATGGTTGAAAACACCGAGGAGAGACGCAGGCGACGCTAGGTCTAGACTGCGTCATGTCAATACAAAAAGCCATGAACGACCGTCGTCTCCTAACACTAAAGATTGGAAAGACAAGAAGCTTAAACACTCACAGAGCTCAATCCATAAATTTGAGTCTGTTAGGGATTCATTTAGCAGATATACAAGCGCAAAGCAAGCATTCTTGCGAGTTGCTGCACCCTCTCCAACCACTGCGATGCATGTTACACACCACCAGCGGCCAGACTCGTGGCATAGCCCTCCATCCGAACACGTACAGTCTAGATCAATTCATAGGCCATATACTAACAGAGCGCAAGCATCATCGAGTCTGGCTTACCAAGATTCGTCTCTAGTGGGGAGTCAAGAGACAGTCTCTCGTCAAAACCATCAATCCTTGGAGGAATCTGAGAGCAACATAGCTTATGGCCATCCTCCATCGGGACTTTCCGATATTCGTGCTATCGAATCCAGACAAAGGAGTTTGCTTAGCCCTTCACTCTCGCATTCGCCAAACAACCAGTCAAGCGAACACTTCGAGCAATTCAACCGCGACCACCATCTTCTCCGTGGACAGTATCGAAACGGAACCTCTCGTGCTCAGGCTGGACCGTCTAATCAAGTTGCAGAAAACTCTCCCATACGTGATGCTACATTCTCACATTTGAGTACAACAAGCGATGGAAGCCGCTTGCCTCTGCAGCCACTGCGTATCATACCTGAAACTAGTGAGGGCCCTATCTCTAGGGGTCATAATTCGCTCTTCGACTTCGGGAGCAGAGGAGATCCTTCGTTCACCTCGGATCTCGAGTTACACCGGCCTACCCCGATTGCACCTCCGAACCATTATTGCAGTTGGAAAGACCGCTACCTAGCGTTGACGGCCGAGGTTCGCCAGCTGAAAGCGGAGATAGCGACTCGAGCTTCTCTGAGAGGGATAGGCATTAGCGACACGGGGTACAGCGAGGAACAAACCGCAAATCAAGATGAACATCTCGGGCTTCTAGGTGTGACTATTGTCATGCACTTGAAGGACAAAGATGACTTGGTTATCAATACGGACCTGACGCAAGACTACGATGACAACACGTTGGATCTGGAGAGCCGGTAGGCCACATCCAAGTGAAAGAAATGACACAAGAGATGTGTCAGGAGTTCTCGACACTGGACTTACTGGCCAATCAAGTATAGGGAAAATCCAAGTAATAGCCTTTAAGTTACATTAATAGATCAGTATTCCCCTTTCGATCGAGTCAACCATCTACAGGGTGAGTTATTGTGTATTCATTGCCTAACACCAAAGTAATGTCAAACAGATTACAGCTGACAGTGGCTGGTCAATGATGTCCTCGAGGTTACTTCCATATTTCATCTGACATGAGGTTTGTCCCTATATTCGGATGACTGGATACCATAGTGCCACCTGAGTTTGCGTGTCACTTTTCACACACACAATATACATGAATAATAATATGTGAGCTTAACGTGTTATATCAGACGCATAGTCAGTCAGTCATATGTGCATGACTAGTTTTCTCGGAGGTTAATAATGCTCATCTACCAAGAACTAACATACATGCCCATCTTTGATGTTCTCCTTCCTTCAAGCCCATTTCGACTCGTACATTTCAATCTTCATTACGATCTCTACAGTATCTTTTCCTCATATCAAACCCCACGATACATACATTGTTCTCTCGAAAATGAATGAATCTGTAGGAGATGGCGGGTCCCCAGACGACCAACATCGTGCAGCACGACGACAAGCATCCCAGAGGCTTGGTGCTTCCGGTGCCCGCACTCGCCCTGTTCTCGACCAGGGTGTTCGCCTCTTTGATCGTCCCGTGACGATGGTAGATAGGTGAGTTGGTGCATACGAAAATAACAACGCCATAGTCCCCAAACAACCAACAATCCTTTGTTGCCACAACTTACTAACTCATCACAGTTCCAACGCCAAGGCACTATTTGACTCCCATAGTCGCTACCTGCCCCTACTAGATGTTCCGGTTCCATCAACATCAGTCCCAACCACGGACCATTCCACTTCTGCCTATTCCATTTTCCCTAACTTCGACATCCTGTCTGGGATCGACCACGTCCCTGCAATCACTACTAGCCCGTTGGGCGACGATAGTAAATACTTGGTGTACCCCAGCTATGAGAGCTATGCATACCCATCCCAGGCCAGTGACGCAGCGCAACCGAGCGGCAGTATGTCACAGATCTCTGGAACGTCAGAGGAGCTGGACATCGAAGTGACCGGGTCCCTCAGTAGCTTTCTAGCCAACGAAGGCGGCCTAGGAGAATCCTCTACCGGCCGCGTCGCCGAAGTTACCGCCAAGTTGGAGAACCTATCATTTGATTCGCCGGTCAACTCGGTATCCGCTGCATCACCTACCAAGTCCACAGACCTATCAGCAGCAGCATCTATCAACTCTCAGGGAGACTCGGGGAGTGGAGCGGTTCCTAGCTGGGTGTTCGACCCTGTCCCGACAACTGCGCGTCCAGCCTGGCTGAGGGACCGGCCCTGCACGGACGGTGCGACAGGCTATAGGGCGAAAGCCCGTGCTCATTTTTGCGTTTACGCGGGTTGTTGTGAGCAGCCAGATGAAGAAGGGGACGACAGCTCGACACTAGTTGAGGTCGATCCCGACGAGGCTCTGCCGCTAGTTGAAGTCGATTCCAACGAGGCTCCACCGCCGGCACCGAGCAAGCTCCACTGGCTGGACTTCGGATTCCTCCCTCAGGGAAAGCCAGCACAAGCCAGGCCGACGCCGCGTGTGCAGACTCATGTTACCCAGGCTACCCCGAGCGAGCGCGTTGACCGCGCTGATGGAGAAAAGGGTGATGCCTGGGGTCGTGTGGAGATACAGCTTAGCGCGACTTCCGACGACGATTGGGTGAAGCTTGAGGGCCCCCGTGCCGCTACCGCGGAACATGAGGAGCTGTCTGGCGCTGTTCCTGCAGGAGACAAGGAGAAGGGTGGCCGAAAGGGGCAGCGAACTGCTTCGAGTGCGGCGTCGATGGAGCAGCTGGTTCCCGAGACTGAAGGATATGTGTCGATCGAGCCGTACAAGGATACGTGGTCGATGGGACGACTCCTACATGGAAAGGAGGGCGGGTGTTGAGTACGGTCAATATTTTATGTATCCAGATTGTTCTGTATTGCGATATGTGGTCAGCTAAGTGGTTGGTTGTTGGCAACCCTTCGATCTATATTGATGAGTGGTGCCTGTTCTTGTTAACCTCAAATTGTCTAATGGTTATCAAAGGAGCAAGAGTTGGCAGGATATAAATGAATAGATTGATCAGTTTGTTTCTTTATCATTACTTCCTTCACAGATAGTAAATCAACATTGAGTTTCACTTCACGAGTCGTACGGGTCATGAATTCCCATTGTAGTAACTTGTCTGCACATAGGCAGATCTAGATTCAGAAACCTAAAGTAGCATATAATGCTTACTAGGATCATCTCATGATGGACCAGTGTAATCCTCTACAGGGCCACTATGCACGCCTTTGTCCCCTCCACCCTGTCCAATGTATTCATAATTGATCTCCAAACTCAAACGACATGCCCTCAAGCTCCTTCATCATGACGTTCTTAGGCTGAAAGGTACTATTGAACGTGGTAATGGTAGAGACACGCTGCGGCACACTCGGCTCCTCCTCGTAGCCTTCTCCGCGCTCTCGTGCTCTGTCCGCCTCGATCTGCGCCACGCTCTTGACCTTGGAGAAGTCCCCCTTGATACCTGTGTTCTCCTCTCCCCAAATCTCGAAGAAGGGATAGTCGTACTGGGCGTACGTTTGGGCGTTGATGGGACTGGGTTGAGGGGGCACGCCAGTCACTTCCGCAAAGGACTCCGCGTCGAGGATCTGAATGTTGAACATGATCGAGGCTCCGATATCCCAGGTAGAGGATGGTTGGTCATCGGGTTTGATGCTCTGCTTGATTCTGCCGCCGGCCGCGAGGCCCATTTCTTGCACTCCGGAGCTTCGCATTTCGGAGCTTTTTGCCATCACTTTCTTTGATGGGGGATTTCTGCTCGATTGCCTCGGTGGGAAGACATGAGCAGCGGCAGGATTATACGCTTTTTAAAAATTAGCAAACTATGCCATATCATAAACCGATATATTAATAGAACGATAAAGCAAGTTAGTAGCCACCACTAACCTTGATTATAATATACGTCTTCGACGAAGAGTTCGGGAATCCTACCACAATGGTTAAGGTCAAAAGTCTCATTAGGCTTGAAATAATAATCTCCTAGCTTCGACCCATCTTTGACGTTGGAGTAGCCCCTTGAACCAGCATCGTGAGAGCGAAGAAGCTGATCCTGGATTGCAATGTCGAACTCGTCTCTCAGTACTCTCTTCAGGTCTAACCATGTGCTATGTTCGGTGATCCCCTTCTCCTGAAGGATGATATCGCGGCTGATGACCTTATTCTGGCGGTTCGTGTACCGTACATTGAGAGCCTCAGGAAGTTCTCGCTTGGTTGGAATTACTTCAATTTGGATGCCTCCTACTTTCTCCTCTCCCGTCACTTGTGCTTCGACGGAGAAGCCGGATCCTTTGGGCTGGGCGACGAACTGCCGGATTTTGCCATCCTCGGAGGCGATACCGTCGAGCCAGCGCTGGCCTGGCACGACCATGTAATCCTGAATTTGCTTTCCTTCCTTGAGCATTGTTAGCCGTTTCTGCTTGGTCGCCTCGTTCTCCGTCATGGGTAGGCCCGACACAGCATTCACGCCGCCGACATAGACCTTGATAGCAAATGGAGCTAAGGCGGAGAATTCGATCCACATGGCCTCTTTCTGGTACATTGGGAAGAAGACTCCTCCCTTTTCAGCCATTTCCTTCGGCATGCGATTGGCAAAGTCTAGGACTTTGTATAAAGGAAAGGCACCAAGTCCCGGAGGCAAAAAGTTGGTGTCTCTGTTGTCCGGCACTCGAATAGTGCGATTGAGCGTGATGGTTAAGACATCCTCCGAGTTCCCATGGTTGATCTTGATCGACCTGCTTGTAGCTTCAGCTTCGCCACGAGGTAGGTGGACAGTGAGTCTGCGGAATTCTGATAGCGGCGCTCTCGATGATCCGCTTGCCTCCTCCATTACCTCCACCTGGTCTTGTTTTACGAACGCCATGATGTATCTTGTGTGGATGAGCTTCTGAGTATGGGGAATGATCTAAGCTGGGATGGGGCTGGCTTCTATTTTCTTATGAGGATGTTGACTGAGACTTTAGGTATCAAGACCTCTTTCAACCAAGCTAAGGCTAAAGCTTCAAAAGCAGCAACTTCCAGACGATCAGAGAATGGGGAGATTCATTTATGATACTATCATTCTACAGGCAAACGTCTAGGCAGGTAGGCACACAGTAAACTGTTTGTTATTGATCTGACATACGCACTCCTGACTGGATCATAGATAGTTAGCTTGACAAGACTAGCTCAATGACTAAAAGGATATCCCACCACAAAGGCTCAGCTATTAGGCAGCAAGATAGTCTCATAATTATAGTTCATTGACTGAGACCTTCTGGAACCTGCAGCTTGAGTTAAACTCATCCTGATATACGCAAAGGAATGGATATTGACATGAACTTGGCGACCTTTGATTCCAATGTTATCTCATAGGGCTAATATAATGTTATAACTGAATACATGACTACTCAGCAGCCACCTGGGACTTTCTTACATGAAGGACCAGAGTGGAGCGAGTTTGATATGGCATACTGGAAACAACATCAATGAAGGAGGCCAGCATTATCAACGCTGCTTTGTTCGTTTAAAACTGTGCTGCAGTTACACGTATCTTGGAGATATGAGATAGGTCAGAATTCTACTGCTGGTGGAACATCGTTTGTTGTAAGTTTCCATGTCTAAATCTGATACTAAATTTAGTCAGATCAGTAAAGGGCGGCAACGTGGAACTCAGTTCATACGCATCCAACCACCTCACCATCAACGACTAACATTGTCATTCTAAATAATCAGCTTGTATATCCATCTACAAAGCTCTACCCCTAGTACATATCGACCATTAGAAGTTGGGTGGTTTTACATATCCGTTTGGATGGCGTAGGGTTGCCATGAGCTTTTGGCAGTCGATAATATGGCCAATACTCTAAACGCGAATAATGATGCTCGCCAACACATAGAACGCATCATTATTTGGACATGACGCATTTAAATTAGCAGAATCTAACGAATAGTGTGAGGATACTGCTGCTCTCCTTGCTGGTAGCAACCACTAGGGCCCAGTATCACGGCCGCAGACCATCCCAGTAGTATCACAACGATGCTGTCTCCGGACTGTTTTTCGTTGTGCAAAAGGACTATGCATGAGGCACTGCGGT
This sequence comes from Whalleya microplaca, assembly GCA_022497155.1. NCBI lineage: Eukaryota > Fungi > Ascomycota > Sordariomycetes > Xylariales > Xylariaceae > Whalleya > Whalleya microplaca. The sequence continues at coordinate 1,184,627 of MU385710.1, read as the reverse complement.
GGACACTAATCCTATCATGTCCGACTAGGATGCTGTTGATATCGGTAGTGTGCAAGTAGTGGCTGAAAGTGAGAAGGCAGGCGGCCCACGAACTTGAATTACCATCCTAGATACAGCCCCTCTAAGGCAGCATGTTTATGGCCCTTTTAATCAAACACAATGATGATAGTTCAAGCTTATGTTTTGACGATAGGGTAGATAATTTCAAGCTCTATCTAAAACTGATTTCTTTTATTCTTGTTTTCTTGTTAAGAAGAGTCCTTTTGGTTCTGTTATTATCATTTGTTGCTTGCAGGCTATTCGAGCTTGGTGATTCAAATCCGTGGGCCTCTGGAAGGCTAGATCTTGGGACACTCGATTCTTCCCAGCTTCGGATCGAGATGCTATGGATGGCTGCTGCTCAATTCCTGTGGTGGTACAAATTAATCAACAGCCTGCATCCACAAAATTACCATTGGTCCCCGAGCCTCGAAATGAAATGCGCTTTCTTCGCAGGTCAATACTTGGTTGCTCGTTTCCTAGATAGACCTCAGATATAAACAACCAGAAAGAGGTATATGATTACTTATAGTTCCTATCTATCTGCCTATGTAGAACTCAGGAAGATATAAGAACATAACCAGTGACGTCGGATGGGTAGATCGTCGTGGATGGCTTGCCAAGATCCAGCCCACGAGCAATAAGCTTTGCCAAGTGCCAAGACCATATCAACTAAGGCGAGAGGGCTGGGAAGCAAGCACTTTCTTGGGATCCTTGGCGATGGGCACTATCGTCTTGTCGGGATCACAACCTAGCGCTGATAGCTCGAATTTGCGGGGTATGATCCTCCAGCCTGAAAATCGGTCTTATATCTATCAAGAATAACATGATGTGGTCCTGGTTGACAATATGCGAATTACGTTATTGATGTTGAACATGCCCTGGAAACGTCGAGTGCTCATATCGAACATCCAATGATTATTCACTCAAGGTAGTAAATTTTAGTCGAAGGATGCCTCTCTTTATAATGAAGGCCTTATCCGAACCACCACTTAATTAATGCTTGCATGAACATGTCGGTGGGAGCAAACCATCTTTTACTCATCCCGGGGCTGGGGACTCCGGGAATTTCCTTGGGCCAAGGGACTGATTCTCCGAGAAGATTCTTGCAGAGTCGGTGGTCGTAGTGTTTCATGCACTCTTTATAGTACCACTCACATCATGTTATCCAGCCTTCTTATAGTAGTCATATTCGGGTCTATCTCGTGTATGACCCTATTCCTTCCGATCCCTATTCACAGTTCAATGAGCCTGTCGCCCGGTTTGATCCGCTGCCTGTCTGTTAACGTCAACAGTCTGATAGAAAAACAAACAGACTACTATGTTGCCTTATCGGGCAGGTCGGTACTCAACCAGTTCGTCGATCCAGATTGCAGCCACCGTCTAACCGTCTCCAGTTGTCTAGAGTTTGCGTGGAGCCAACTTGATTAAAACGAGAATTACGAATGCATATACTCAAAATATATAGCGTTTGGCGTTCAGCGTGTGACTCCTTTAGGGCCCAAAGAGGCACGACGGCCCAGGCGCATAGCACTCTGGATATTGGCGGTATCCGCAAAATGCTGCACGAGTTGAAAATCAGGAGGCACACACAAACGGCATTTGTCCGACTTATCGTGAACTGCCGGGGTTGTCGTGCTGATTGCGCCACCACGATGACACTTTTCTTACTACCTACCTAGGTGTTGGTATGCAATACGATGAAGATGACTTACTAGGTCCTACGAAGACATTGTTTGCTTGTTTCGTTAATTTTCTGCTGAGTCTGTCACCGGATATAGCGGCTTGGGTATTGGAATTAGTGGGATAGCTGGCCTAAAGAGGCAAGATGGAGAGTGACTGATAGGCAGGTTGTGATGCACTATCACAGGGCAGCACCCACCAACGCACCAATGCACCTACCGCATACAGTTCCGTACAGTACATGCATAAAGTACATACATACGCATTTTAGTCGCTACACCTTTGGGTAGGCAGGAAGGACCTCGTGTAGGTGAGATAGGAGGTAGGTATGGCAGGTATGGATGGACGTATGTAGCTAGGCGATATTAGTTTGTCCGACTTCCCACTTCCAAAACACGTCCTGAGACGTTTTGTATGTGGAAGGCGATTTACAGTACAGATTGTACCTACCCCAATGTCCACAGTCTCACAATCCCCACTCCACCCGCCCGTCGAGTCGTGCTGTCCCAGTCGCAGCCAGTCGTACTTGCTTGATCAGGGATCCCAAGCGATCCATTGGGAAGCGAGCCAGCCGAATTTCATTTCAATGCTCTGATCATCCGGTTCCCGTGCGCCGTGCCTATTCTAAGTCGTCCCCTCCCACCAAGATTACCCCAAACCCTACTTCCCATCTCTTGTTCTTACCACCAAGACTTCTCGGCGCCCAGCCTTCGACTCTCAGCCCTCGACTCTCTCTGCTCAATCAACGATCTCGAAAATCCATCCCCGCCAAAAGCTAATCACCACGCCCATTAAACAATATTTCATACGATATCGATTGGATCAGGAAACGGATGACAGTCAGAGGTGGGAGAGAAGAAGATAAATTTTGGTGCATGAATACTGCGGGTTTCAGCGAATATACCGCACTCGACTTACTAATCCCCGACCGACCGACCGACCGACCGACCGCGATACTCGATCTCACACGTATCCCCTAATTAAGAATCGACGAGTCTTAGTCGCGACGAACGCATTGACGGCCATTCCGCGTCCTTCGTATCATCCGAACACCAGAACCCTTCCCAGGGATTAGTTCTACTCCATGGCGAGTGCCTCGCGATAGCAATTCCACTATCTGATCGTCGTCGCACAGCGACTCGTCAGCCTATTTTGTAGTCAAAATGGATCTGCCGCAGGTACGGCAGGCCAGAGCCGCTGCCACTGCGACATTTGGCCTTGGCACCTTTTGCACGCCTTCTATACTTCCAGCAAACGGCCTATTATCGATTCCAGGAGCCGATCCTACGTCCTTGGTTGCTGACGCCGTCTACTCGCCCTTGTGTACTGCCACCGCCGTGGCCCATCGCGCCATCATTGCGAATGGCGGTATCAACATAGACGAGACGGCGTCCTCAGATCCCCAATTCTCCGATTTTCGTGATCCTTTCTACGCCTCAGTTTTTCCGCAATGCTATGCTTTGGCCGCTACCACGGTTCTCGCTTATCTGCTTCTTATTATGCTCGTCATCGCGCCTCGGTCGTTCCTTGATGGTGGAGTTGTGGTATTGGGCCAGCGCGGGTTTACGAACGGCCCCTCGAATGGTATCAGCATTGGTGGCCGTCCATGGTTGCAGAAAGTCGCCGCTCTCACTGTGGCCATCTCGCTTACCATCGCGACAGCCGATACATTTCGCGTTGCCGAAGAACAATACGTGTGGGGGATCCAGAATGCCCAAGATCTCCAGGAGAAAGTCTTGGGCGGAACTCAGCTCAAGGTTATCCAGCTCATATCAGATACTTTTCTCTGGCTGGCTCAAGCGCAAACGTTAATACGCCTCTTCCCCCGGCAACGTGAAAAGGTCATCATTAAGTGGACCGCCTTTTTCCTTATTACTTTGGATGTTATATTTGGAGCACTCAACAGCTTTCATTATACCGGACCGGGCAACACAAGGCCGCGCAGTTTCACAGATGCTGTGCCGGCCCTCAGTTACCTCTTCCAGCTATCCCTCGGTCTTTTATATGCTGCCTGGGTCTTATACTACTCTCTTATGAAGAAACGATATGCCTTTTATCACCCCTTGATGAAGAATATTTGTTTAATGGCAATGCTTTCGATCATTGCAATCCTAGTTCCAGTCGTCTTTTTCGTCTTGGATATTGCGAAGCCCGAGTTTACCGGATGGGGTGATTATGTCAGATGGGTTGGCGCGGCCGCAGCGAGTGTAGTTGTGTGGGAATGGGTTGAGCGCATTGAAGCATTAGAGCGTGAAGAGAAGAAGGATGGAGTTCTTGGAAGAGAAGTTTTCGATGGCGATGAGATGATGGACTTATCCCCTTCGGATCTTTCATGGCCTCGACGGCGCAAAAACAGGAAGAGGAGCAGTGATGATGATGACGGGGGAGAAAGCGGCAATAGTGCGTCATCTGGCGGCCGGAGCAATATGTGGCCTGCCATGTCGTCTATTGCGAGCCGGTATAAGTCGGTAATAGAAAGTAGCCCAGATGGGAGGCTATCGAAAGCGAACACACAAGTCTCATCAACTGCCAGATCAGCGCCACGACTTTTACAGCCTCCGCTATGGCCAGCCCGACCGCCTGCCGCGGTTACTCCAGTAAGTAGAACGGACACCGCAAGTGCTGATAGCACAGTGTATGCCGTTCGGTATCAGCCCCTTACAGAGACTACCTCGAGGACCACAGATGACAGGCCTGGGCGGCCGTTGTCCAGGAGTAATAGTATCACTTCCTCTACATCGAGCCCAGAATCAGATGTCAACGAGCGTTCTGCAAGTACACTAGCCCAACAACCTCCGCCAACACAGGTGCCGGAAGAGAAGGACGAAGGAGACCAGGGTCGCTGGCATTACCTGACGCAATTCAGTCCATTCCGTCGTACTACACGGGGACCCCCTGCCGAAGTCCTCCCTCACACGACGCCCAAACGGTCAAAGTCTCAACGTGACTATGATGCCGTTGGCAGGTGGGACCTAAGGGGACGGATAGAAGATTTTGCTGCCACGCAGGCAGAGCGGATCCTGGAGAAGATACGGCCAACGCCCGACACAGATAGTCTACCGGTAACCGTCATACCTGCGCCTCCGCGTCGTGGGGCAGCACTCGCCCAGCTTTTGGAGGAAGAGGAACTCGGTACGACATCCTCGCCAGGTCCCGTATCAACGTCTACTGCTCCGATACGGACTATGCAGAATACGAGCCCTATATCTGGATCAACGCCAACGTCACCAGGCGGAGTCAGAAGCAACAGCCCGGCCTCGAACGGGTCTAGGCCAGTATTCAATCCACCTGAAAGGAACAGTGGAATACTTCTCAGACCACCGAATAGGGGCGAGAGCATCCCGCCGTTTACACCCTCGGCTCCTAGAGGTGTGGACCCTCGAGAACGAACGACTGGCCAGAGGCGACCGGTAGATGATATTCTACGGGATGAATAATCTATGTCTTTGGTGTTTGATATCCTTTGACCTTCTGCATATTTTTGGCAACATGATGAGAGCGTGGCGCTTTGGGTTGTTTGTTGTTTCTGGCCAGAAGTTCCTGGTGGCATTTGCACGGCGCTGGTTTATTTAAAAGGGCATTATCGAGTGATGGGGAGAAGCACTCCTACTTACTACCTCTCAACGAGGAGTATTGCGATTGCGGTATCTATCGCAAAGATCACGTCTCATTGAAGGACGATTTCCATGATGACAAAAGTATATATTTGCATTTAGCAACGGAGTTCTACTTTGCTCTTGTATATATGGATATTTTTGGCATCTTATCTCCAGGCAGGCTGGGATGAATTTAGGAGCATTTTGGGTGGCGCTGTGAGATTTAGAGGACTGGGAGAGCGAGGACCGGGTGAGGAGGTGCCTTGAGTGAGTCCTGGATTGGGATTACGATATTTAAATACGGGCGTATATAGGCCCATGGAACCATAGCAGCTTACAGCCGTAGCCGTACGCTGCTGTATGAATAGTCAACCTTCGAATCATGGAGTATGTCAATTGTGGCAGCTGTTTTCTACGTTTCAGTGAAAGTAGTGTTTAAGTGAAGCGGTTAAGGCCGAGATTTACAATCTATTCAAGTTGAGAGATATGATCTTGAACGTGAGGATTGAACATATTTTGTAACCAGGCTTGTTGGTAATACATGTAGCTATGAGTATGCTTTACATGGAAGCTTTGGCCATGCTAAAGTTATGTGTTTCTCTGACAGAGGACATTGAAGATGAATAGCATATCGATAGACTATTTCCTTTACGAATAGTTATCGAGGGCCCGCACCGCTTTTTAGCCTGTATTTTATATACAGAGTAGAATACATAAACCAAGACCATGTCCAACATCGATCATTATGTGAAACTTAGTCGATTAAAAACTGTATTGCTAACTCTCCTAATCATGTTCTGATTTGATCTTCCCCCTAGCCTTAGGGCTGATAACTGTTAGGTGCCTCATGTTGAGAAGGGGTTGTATAGATAAAGGTTGATGAATTAAACTTGAGACACAACTTTTGATAGTCACATGTCTTAGGACCAACTACCTTTATGTATGTCAGAGCTGAACTGTCACCTCGTTACGAGTGCAGGCAGCGGGAAGCTAAACTATGTCTTGCTTGTTGCATGCAGTAGGTAATCAGGTCAGATGCGTCAGCATCCAGAACTTTGGCAGTCTGGCAGGTTCGGGTTAGGCATTTTATGAAGGAATCCTTTAATATGAGATTTGTGATTGAACAATCAATCGCCAAGCTACAGTATGAACTACGTATACACTGATTGCTGATGGCTTACTCGGCGTGAATCCTTTTAATTGTTCGGCCGCGATATCATCTCCTATGAAACTATCTAGGTACAGAAGTAATGCAGCTATATGTGAATCACATGCCGCGTGAATTCTTTTTGGTAACCACTTTAAACAGGAAAAAAAAAGAAGAGGCAAAAAAACTCAGAAGGCCATGAGAACCCCTATTCTCACGCCGGCTTGGATGGCTTCAAATGCAAAAGACTTGGACCCTGTGATCGACGTAAGCGTACATAAAATGGTATGGGGACATCAATTCGCGGGCCTCGGCCGAAAAGTTTAGCCTCTAGGGACCTCCAAATGGCCCGGGATGTTACTCTAATGGGTCTAGCGACTTCGTCAGTCGGTGTGTGTTGGTTGGATGTATGTACATACATTCCTACATACATACATGCACATGCACATTCATAAGGGCGGAGTTATGAATAGTATACTACTGTCATTTCTGTTTTTGGTAGAATTAAGGGATAGCAACAAGACGAATCTACTCATCTATAACACTCTATCGTCGAGAATGTCAGAAGCTGAGGACTCGGTAATTAAGGTTGTTAAACTCCATGAATGGATGTTTGGACGGGACTTGTACAGTATAGGCTAAGACTACTTGGGTAGGTTGCTGGGCCTTCTGGGGAGATTATTTAGCGCATAACCAATGAAAGGAGGTAAACCTACAAAAAGTACAGGGGGCAATACAGCGGGATACAGCGGGAGGGGCCCTACGCATCAAGAAATCATATGCTCCAGATTGGCCGGGAAAGGGTCCAACTAAAAAAGTTTACGCAATTTTATTCACTTTTAATTTCAATCATCGTCAACACAACTTCTGTCGTCTGTCGTCCTCCAATTCCGCTTGGCTGTGTATAAACCTGGATGACTTTCACTCCTTTAGCATCTTTGGGCATTTCTACATAGTACATACACACACATACACGCATACACACAAACACAAGGCTGCATTCGTGAAGACGGGCCAACGTCATCTGACCTCTGACCTCAGACCTACTCGTCTATCTATATATTATCTACTTCCTTAACCTATTCCGAACTTCCAGCCCGCCCCCTCAATCTATCTAATCTCCCTTTGGTCTTTGGTCTTTGGTGAACCAGATTGATTGAATCTGCGACAATGGCCTCATCTGAGCCTTTCCCCATACTCAACACCTCGGCCGACCAATTGCACGAGCACGGACACACCCGGCGACGTAGGAAGTCGAGTGCCTTGGGCGCCGACATCCAGGTTGGAGACACGGGCGCACCGAGTCTACACGCCGGCCTCGCGAGCCTGCAAAGCCACTCGTCCACCTCTCCCTCGACTTCCAGCTCTTCCGCATCACTCAACAGCCAAGGGCAGAAATCACCCTTGGACAACCGAGATGTTCCCAAGAAGGGCTATAAACGCCGCAAGGCCCGCTCCTTCTTGCGCCGCTGCAAGCACTTCGCCATCAAGCACACCTGGACGCTACCCCTAGTTATCCTCGGTGTCTTCCTGTCCCTATTCGCCATCAACCCGACGGAGTCGAACCCTATTCACCATTTCATCTTCCTCTCCTACAAACTCCCGCTTGAACAGGGCGCCGACCCGAGCACGCCGCCACAGTATGGCAAGGGACGATGGGACTTCGCTTTCGTAGCCTTCTACACCGTAGTCCTCTCATTCACGCGTGAATTCATCATGCAAGAAATTCTCCGCCCTTTCGCCAAGTATTGCGGTCTCAAGTCCCGTGGCAAGCAGTCGCGCTTCATGGAACAGATGTATACCGCCGTCTACTTCGGCTTCCTGGGACCAGCCGGCATGTACGTCATGAGCCGGACGCCGGTCTGGTATTTCAACACGAGGGGCATGTACGAACTGTTCCCTCACAAGACTCACGAGGCTTGCTTCAAGTTTTACTATCTGTTCCAGGCCGCGTACTGGGCGCAGCAGGCAATAGTTTTGCTGCTGGGCATGGAGAAGCCGCGCAAGGATTTCAAGGAGCTTGTCGGGCACCACATCGTCAGCCTGGTCCTTATCTTCCTTAGCTACCGCTTCCATTTCACCTACATGGGTCTCGCCGTCTATATCACGCACGACATCAGCGACTTCTTCCTGGCGGTAAGTGAAGACTGGTTTCGTAGTAGTACCTATAGCACTCGGATGACTAACGTAGATTCGGGCAGACTTCGAAATCCCTCAACTATGTCGACCACGCGCTGGTGGGCCCGTACTTCTTCTTTTTCATGTGCGCCTGGATCTACCTGCGCCACTACCTGAACCTGCGCATCATCTACTCGCTGTTCACCGAGTTCAAGACCGTCGGACCATATGGGGTCAACTGGGAGACGGAACAGTACAAGTGCGACCTCGCCTTCTACATCACCTTCGGCCTGCTCGCCTCGCTGCAGGCCCTGAACCTGTTCTGGCTGTTCTTCATCGTCAGGATCGCCTACCGCTTCGTCGTCTACCAGGCCGCCGACGACGACCGCTCCGAGGCCGAGGAGTCCGAGCTCGAGGAGCTTGAGCGCGAGAAGAACGAGAAGGCGGCAAAGAACGGCATCCAGGAGAAGAGCGCTTCTTCTGAGGCTACGCCGTTGCTTAATGGTCATGCCGCTACCAACGGCGCCACTAACGGAGCCACTAACGGAGCCGCAACCGCTCCATCGAAGAAGAAGTCGTCTCGATAAGACCGCTTCTTAAGGAATTCATCATCTCCCGATTTTACACGCTTTCACGACATTCGCTTCTACAGTTTATTTTTTCCACCAGTAGGGACGGCATTGTAACCTACGGGAGCTCAGCATATATGTGGCAGGCGCACACACCAACCAAAGACTACCGGCAAATGTCAGAAACCCACGCCCCTCGCGTAGCGTTTTGGAATCAGGGGAGCCGGTACCATTGGCTGTATGTGTGTGTGTGTGTGTGTGTGTGTGTGTCCTGCCTCATCATCATCGAATCATCAAGATCATATCATCGGCGTTCAGGTTGTGTGTGGGGAGACGAATGAAATTAATGTTTCTCGCATCCCAGCCATTCGCTCGCAGGTCCACGGGGAAGAAGTGGCGCTCATAGTTGGGAAGCGCCCCCTTTTTCTTTCTACGCTCTTGGGTATACTGGAGTGGTGGGATGGTGGCGGTGGTGGTGGTGATGTTCCAGAAGGTGATGACAGAGAAGGGAACAAGAAAGAAGAGGAGGAAGAATCAGGAAGGAAAGAGATGAGATGAGAGAAGGGAGGGGAGGAGAGGGTTTGGTAAAGTTGAAAGTCGATCCGATGTCAGCATATGTATGAATCTGACCGTCACGATTATCATCAGCGCACCCATCCATCCATCTCCTCTCCACTAACTCACCCTCGGGCTGCTGCCGTAATAAAGTCGAAATGATGACCACGTGCAGGTTACGTACGATGTTGATGCCTTCAAGGGGGGGGGAGACAGAAAGTGTATAGAGCCAGCATGCATGCAAGCAAGCTCTTGATTGGGACCGGATAAACAGACACCTATGATGTTGTTGTTTTTTTTCGACTGATGAAAGAAAGAAAGAAAGCATGCCTATTGTTTCCATCCATTCCGCTTCTTGAAGTAGTAGTACGAGAGAGATAGTTGCCCACACTATTAAACTAGCATAATACTTAATGCCTATGTAATGAAACAAAAAACTGAGGAACCATGACTTTTGATGTAGAAAGGCTATAAAGGGGTTGTGGGTGTGTGATTTGCTGTTGGTTCATCTCCAATGTAATGCATTCCGTCGGGTTCGTGATGGGTTCGTGATGAAGAGTATTATGGGTAAGGAGAGAGAAAGGGGTTTGTTTTTGAAGCTACTGAAAGTCCAATCACCCAGCGCCTAAATGAGAACATTGAAGAATGGGTAAGGTATCAATACCAGTCCAACAATTCCGCTTCTGTGATTTCTAGGCTGATAATGTTGTTGATTGTAGGACTCAAAACATCAGAGTAGTTAGCTATAGTAAAATAGTTTGTTGAATAGTATAGTATACAAAGTTCCTTTCGCGTCCACAATGATATATTTTCTCAAGGCCATCAGAAGAACCCCAAGGGTATGCAGCATCCTCTCCTCGGCTCGCTTTGTAACACTTTCCGAATTTATGCTACTCCTCCTTGAGGTTTTTTATTGCCTTAGCTGTACTTTGCCATATATCATGAGATCGGCAGTCCCACCAGCCAGCCTTTCTCTGAGAAACAGAATACACTAACAGGTGCTGAAGTTGTGATGCCTACCCAAATAGTTGAGCCCTCTTGGTACGAAAGCTAGATATCTATCACCAAGCGCAAAAGGGGTAAAGAACATGTGGATCTTGTCCTTGATAGATGTTGTGACTAATTCACAACATAATGTATATCTCTAAAGAATCGAAGTGATTTCCAGCGTTCCGGAGGAAAGCATGAGGTTCATTTATTTATCTTACTCTGAGTATATTAAATACGAGCAGAACAGCTATGCTCACCCTCGACAAATACTCACAAAGGAAAACACCAACTAAATCCGCAAAACCTCTGCGCTGCGTATAAGCTGCTCAGTCAGTGCTCTTCACCATATACTTAATTGTCTCTTGAGGTGGTTATGAGTTGTAACTAAGTAATCTTTCTATTTCTCTCGTCCATTGTGTCTCTTTCTCAAAGGACATTAAAGTTTATATGACAGGAGACAAGTACCTACGTTGTGGATATCATTAAATCAAGCTCCCACAATAGCCTCCCCCATACAATAACACCAAAGTCAAATCCCTACCATCATTCTTCGGGTCCTATATATAACTTCATCCAGATAACAGCAATACAGTATTGTACGTAATAACCCATTCCCAGCAAACGTCTCGACCCTCAGTACATATACATAAATATACAATCTCGCCCCTTATAAGCACTACTGCGGTACGATGATGATTACTACGACGATGAACACAGACCACACACATCATCAACCGCCAGGGACGAAAATAACTAGCGGTCTATCGGTCTACGCATCCCAGGTAACCTACGGTGGTCTGATGTTGCCAATACCCAGGTAAGGTTTGGCTCTAGGAGCTCTATACGATAGGGGTGACGTGGGGGTTACACAACAGGTAACCTCTTCGAAAAGCAAGAAAGGGCAGGCAGGTGTGTAAGTAGGGGTGACTATATCTATCTATCTCCAGGCTGAGTAAAGAATGGCAGATTCCGGCCGAGGTATTCTTAGATAGATATAGCGGTCAATAATGGCCTGATATGTCCGGCATTCCAGTCATCCGTTATACCCCTTGCATATCTCCAAGTTCGAGGTAAGGGGAAAGAAGAGGGTGACACAAGTCAGTAAGTGCCGGCATATATACTAGCGCCACAACCTTTAACCTTAACCTTATTGATCCTGTCAGCCAGCCCTACTGTCAATATAGCCCATCTCCTTATCAGTACGTATTCACATTCACGGGATTTGCATTTTCATAAAGCTCAGTCGAGCAAAGAAGGGGAGGATGTAGGTAGCCAGATCATTAAGCCAGATAATTATAACCAGTATATGGTTTTTCTGTATTCACAGATAATGTTGTCCATCAACCGGCGTGGAAACATAGTCCATCCGTAGGATCTAATGCACATACAAGCAAAAAAAGCCAGGCTCTCTCATCAGTTGCCGCAAAGCCCTCTTCTTCGCCTCTCTCTGCCGGCCCCCCTTTCACACCCTTTGCAACCCGCCTACCAAAAAATGCCGTTCATCATCATCTCGTGTTCATTACCGGTGGCGCGTTTTTTTATTTCGCGTTGTCCACCGTTGGGGAGGGCCTAAGAAAGGCAAAAGCAAAAAGCCATAGCAACAGCACAACGCACATGAAACCAACCGACTTGAAAATGAAAACCGGAAATAGAGAGAGAGGGAGAAGAAGCAAGACGCTGCAAAAGCAAGAAAAGAGAGCCATATGAAGCTTCCAACCCCAGCCCGTGTCGTCATTTCGCGTTTCCTGTTTCCGTTTTTCTTTCCGTGCCATAAATTTCCTGCCCTAGCCGGAATCTTTTAACTTCTTTTTTTAGATGGATGGGGAATGAAAAAAGTTGATGAAAGGCCGTTACTGATGATCATCCTTTGCACGAAAAACAACGTTGACGGAAGAGATAATTAATTTAAGACAGAACAACAAACGTCTTTGGTATCGTCGCGAAACGTGATGAGAACTGCAAATGCTGACCCGCGAAGAAAGCCTCTGGTGTAGAGGCATCTTTTTCTGTATAGCCACCAACGCCGCCTGTAATGCAATACCCGAAGAGGTCGGGATTTGTGAAGATGTGAGAAGTGTAGGTATTACCAATAAATGTATATATCAAATGACCCTTGAAATATGGACAAGGTGTTTCCAGCTCCAACTGCGTGAACATTATAATTAATGGGTCGATCGATAGTAGAGGGAGTGAACATGTGTTCAGTGGGGTGGTGAACCATCGAATGGTGGTGCTAAAAGTTCACATTGGGCTGATGGCCGTGCAGGGGTGACGGACTCGTCTGACGAACTGCTTGAATCATCATGGCCGGTAGAATGCTCCCGATTATGGTCACTAGATGGTGAAGGGATGTTGGCCTTTCGCATTAGTTTCTCCGCCTTGCGAGTAGCGTTGCGAGCGTCTTCCGCCGCCTTCTCCGCTTTCGCCTGGCGGTTCCACATGGATGCATATTTTCCATTAAGTTCAAGCAGCTTTTCGTGTGTACCTTTCTCGGCGATGGCGCCCTGATGTAGCACAAGGATCTGATCCGCATGAGTTATAGTGGATAACCGATGGCTGGAGACGAGTTAGCTAAAAATGGCCAATATAGGCTATATGGACGTTGAAGTAACTTACGCAATGATCAGCAGTGTACGACCGCGACCGATGTTGGCAAGTCGGGACTGAATCTGCTGCTCCGTATGGCTATCAAGCGCCGAAGTTGCCTCATCTAGCATGATGATCTTCGGGTTCTTCAGTAGGGTTCGCGCAATGGCGACCCTCTGCTTTTCACCGCCGCTAAGGCGAAGACCTCGCTCACCAACCTTGGTATTGTATCCATCAGGGAATGACATGATTCTATCATGAATACTGGCTGCCTGGCATGCAGCCATAATATCCTCATCAGTGGCATTCTGATTGGCATACCTCAAGTTGTACATGAGGGTGTCATTGAATAGGATCGTGTCCTGCGGCACTACTCCTATATAGCGTCGGATGGAATCGATCGTGACATCCTTAACATCCCGGCCGTCGATCCTGATGTTACCCTCCTGACAGTTGAAGTAGCGATACATCAATCGGAACAGGGTAGATTTGCCGCCGCCCGATTCTCCGACCAAGGCCGTGGTTGTGCCGGGCTCGCAGGTGAAGGTGAGGTTTCTGAGGGCAGGCTTTCTCCTGTCATAAGCGAATTTGACCTTAGAAAATTCGACTCGACCATCGCAGGTAGTGACCTTAGCAGCCCCAGGGCGGTCAACAACAGTTGGGCGTTGCTTGAAGAGCTCCAGGAGGCGTTCTCCGGAGATCATTGCCTGCTGGACCGTGCGGTAGAAGGTACCAAAGAAGTTGAGCGGACCTTGTAGCTGACCGAGATAGGTCATCAGGGCGACAAAGTCTCCGACTCTCCGTTGACCTTGTGTGACCTGGTACGCACCCACCATCATGGCCGTCAACATTCCCGTCATGAAGACAAGGGATTGGACAATGTTCATGAGGCTGATGCTCCACGTTACTTTGGCTTCTGCCACTTGGAAATTCTGAATGGCTTCCCGGTAGCGATTGAACTCAAAATCTTCAGCGTTGAAATACTTGACTGTCTCATATGAAATGATTGAGTCGTTCTTCACAGCTTCTTCTTCACGGTCTGCGTTTGACATTGCTCGCCGCTGATCCGCAGTCTTAGACGCCATACGAATAGTGAAGAAGAGGTAGTAGAAGGTGATCGAGCAGACGAGGACTGCGTAGACCGCATCGAAGCGGAAATAGAAGTAGCTGATCGCCACGAACAAATCCACAAGCATGGGAAAGACTTGAAATGTCACCTGCTCGAGGAACGCATTGACCGATGAGCCCTTGTTAAGCGCTGATAGGACCTCTCCGGTCCTCTTACCGAGGTGAAAATCAAGACTTAATGAGTGTACGTGCTCGAATGCCGAGGTAGTAAGAGCTCGATACGTGTGCTGAGACACCGGGATCCAGAGCAGAGACCTGAGAGATCCGAGCAGTCCTGAAGGCCCCTGGAGTAGCTTGTACAAGATGAGCAGTCCCAGGGACAGCCAGGGCATCATAGGCCTCTCTCCAGCCTTGCGATCGTCGCCAGACAGCTGATCGGTGACAACTCCGATCTGGTATGGAACCATGATATTCACGCATCGCTGGAGTACAAGCAGGAAGAAACAAACTACGACAATCACCTGTAGTCTCAACTGCTTGTTAGGCCACATATAGGGAAAGAATATAGAGTAACCCCGGAGGTACTCGAACCAGGTGGTATGTGGGAGCTTCTCAGGCCGGTAGAACCCAGCATCGTCATCGACGACAGCATGACTCCCATCGACAGCGCCATTAGCACTACCATTAGTAGTTCCATTCGCCCCTAGGTGTAGAGAATGCCCATTGGTATGATAGCCATTCGTCCCGCCGTTAAGGAGAGGAGTGGTCTCATGGGCCTCGTACGAGTAGTCCTGTTCGTGTTCGTACTTTTCCTGTTCAGCCCGTCTCCTCATGAACGTGACAGCGCAGTAGACCACGATCATGCCAGCGAGGAAGGTAATCCTTGCTGCTGCGAGGCTGAGATCGATGATGTCCCAGTTGTTGATCTCATTTACAATCTTATACTTATTGTCGTTGAGATTGGTCATTACTTTGTGGGGGCCTGATAGTATGAAAGCATCGCAAACGAAGATAATGATATCCGCTGCAAGTGCGAAGCACCAGGTGAGAATGTGAACGAGTGCGGGACTGCTTTTCCAGTCGAATGTAGTTATGGTCAAAAAGACAAACAGAAAGCTTGAGCCGAGGATAAAGACCTGTTTAGGTTCAACTCTTGTCAGCAAACTACAGAGATATGAATGTACGGTAATCAATTGAGCAATTGCTTACAGTTTTCGGTTGCCCGCACCACCATCCATGCTCCCCTTCCGCGCTTCTGTGGATGAGCGCGCGAGCAGCAATTGCGGCACCGGCAGCGACAAAAGTCGAGGTCGCTGCAGCCATGGAGTATTGAAAAAACCTCCTGGTGATGGTGCTGTGCTCATCGGGGTCTGGCGAATCGTCGTCCTGGCTTCTTCTCCTCTTGGTGACGGGCAATGGCTTGCCTCCAGGGCCGCGGGCGGTGGGAACTACTACATCCTCCCCGCGCATGGCGGTGTATATGGAATAAGTGGCTCCGACGGCGATGAACAACAAGAGAAGGAGATCCGGGTATAGATACTGGGTGATGTCTCGAACCCTCTCCGCCGCGGAGTCCGGGGGGTTGACGATGACTTCAGCCATCTTGGTCTGTGGAATTGCGTAGGGTCAGCATATACATAAAATAAATAAACTGCACAAAGATCGGTCCAGAGCATTGCACTGCATGCTGCAAGGCGGGCCTGACGTACATATTATTGATGGCAGTGCTCGTGCTCTGTCATTTCCACTGGCTGCACGATACACGGACCCCCCAAAACCTTCAAGCAGCAGAACCTCTGCACTGCCTGGAATCCTTATGCCGGCTTGAAGTGGTGATGACTTCAAGAATTCAGTAAAACGAAGGTCAAGTGTCTACTCTCGGCTCAAGTTAGTGAAATTCCGATCCCATCCTCTTGGTGGGGCAGGGTCACCAGACGGCGTTAGTGGCGAAAGCCACACCCCTGGGAAAGAGAGCCTGACTCGAGACTAGCGTACCTGGAAGTAAAAGACGGTGTTTTTTTCGTGTTTGAATGAGTGAGGCACTGCTCGTTCCAGCTAAGATCTGCACCAGGGGGGGTAGGGGTGGGTGGGAAGGATATAGATGCAGTACTAGGTAGATAGCGGGCCCTTGATCTAGGCCAAAAGTCAACGAACGAACAAGACAAGATCCGAATATGATGGGGAACAGAAAAAAGCTCCAGAGATGAGAGAGTGTTTTATGAAAAAAAGGACGAGGGGCGGCCTGACGTTGTGAAAAGGTTGGTGGGATCTTAAGTGCTACCGGGAGAGCGTTGCACAAAAAAAAAAAATGGACGAAGACATGGAAAGGTAGACAAGGGTAAGGGAGGGTAAGGTAGTAGTAGGGCCTAGATGTATTTTGGGGGGACATAAAAGGTGGGATATGCCTATCTCGACTCTTCCAATATACAGATGAGGTAATCCGAACCCTGACAGGAGAGACCTAACTTACCTCGAGGTTACGAGATGCTGGTATGTAAATCCTAGTAGGAGCACTAGGAGCTGTGACCGTCAGTGGATGGATGTATAAGTGTATGAGTGTATGTATGAGTGTATGTATGAGTGTATGTAAGTGGATGTAAGTGTACGTATGTAGATACCGGAGGTGAGAAGATTTGGAGACGGCTGGAGAGGGCGGTGTTTTGAAATGGAGATTATGGGTATTAAGAAGAGGGATGGGATGTGTGGGAGGATAGACTTGCAGCTGTGCTTCTAGACCGAGATTTTGGAAAGCTTGAGGAACAATAACGAGCTTCCGATAGTCGTGGAACCCGCAGTTGTGGGAAGTCGGAGAGTTTACAGGTGTGTGTATGCAGGCAAGGTCGATGGACAGGTAGATAGGTCAATAGGAACTCACGAAGGTACGCAAGTAGGCAATAGGGTATCGCCTGTTGTACTTCGTACCGTGTAGGCCGTGTACTTTGTGTAGGGAAGCCGTGAGTAACGCTCTGTGATGCCCACGTCCTCCAGGTCGCGTCCAGGTGCAGCGCAGGTACCAAGATACGGGCGGTTCAGTACCAGATGGACGCTGAGAGGGCTGCTGGGTTGTTGCTGGGGATGCTTGTTGTTTAGCGGGCACGGAGCCGTGCAGGGTGCAGGTGGCCTTGGTGTAAGAGCCCAGGTACTGCGTAGAGGCCTTTCGGAAAGCAAAACAGTCTCACGAAGGGTACTTGACGTGAACAAGAAAAGATGAAAGAAAACGACAAAGAGTAGGTGAACGGGCGAACAAGATGCCAAAAGCACCGTGCTGGAGCAGCTTGTGTGGTTCAATACCTATCGAATTAAGAGATGTGGTTTGTCAGAGAGGCTTACACAAAGTAGCCAAACGGCTTGTACTCCGTAGCCTTCAACTCACCGCCTTGCGTCTAGCTCTTCAACTACAACGGGGGGTCGAGGTTGTGATTGCAGCACACATGCATGCATGAGTCTCTGGGCTTGTCGGTTGACCAGGGGTCCTCTGGGCAGTGGGCAATGGAGGCAACGGATTGGCAAGATTGGGTCTCCAAGACGGCGTGTATGGTGGGGTTGTAATCCGTTGTATGTGCATGTGGTTGCGGTTGTGGTCCATGGACCGGGGGGGTACGTATTCGCTGCAGCGCAATAATAGTCAAATACCGTAAACTGTAGGTACGGTAGAGATGTACCGAAGCTATTAAAAGAAGAGTTCCAGATATAGGGATGTGGGCACGTATGTGCTTGTATGTGCTTGTATGGGCTTGTATGTAGGTATGTACTTGTTTGTCGTCGCAGTACTTTTACATACTTAAACCTAGGTAGTCATTATAGTAAGGTAGATCATACAAATAGCCTTTTTTGACAACTGCAACCCTAAGACTCCATGTTGTCATGGTGCCATGGTGCCATGGGTGGCTAGAGGAGAAGACAGAGATGGGATCATCTCTGATATATGATAAAAACCCTATACCGAGCGCCCGCCTCAGCAACGCGTCATTAGGTTATAGGGGAGCCCCGAGTCTCGTTACGTCTAGTATATATCGCCTCCGTGATGTGTAACCCGTGCTCCCATGACGGGCCTCGTGTAACTGATAGCTAGTAGCTCCCAGGCAGCTGTGGTTCCATTACCACTAGGCTGGACTCCGTTGTGCACCCTGTGTTCTGCAGCCGAGGCATATTTTGGGTTGCACACTTTGTGCAACATTCCCGTCTGATTGTCTGATTGACAGGGCAATACCTATAGGGCAAGTATATGGCTTGTATGGGTGGTATACCTCCCCAATTCAGCCGTAGCCCACCAGGCGCATACGTGTGTTGCCTGTGTAAGTGGTTGGTGATAGGTAGTAGTATAACACAGCACGTATTATATTGCCTGGTATTGTGCAATAATGCCCAGCAAAAGAACAGCAAAACGAAACAGCAAATCTCTGTTGCATATGTTGCATATAGATCATGGGAGCTAGGCAGAGCCGATCGACTGGATCATCTGATACCTGGACAGGCCAGTAAAGCTTAATATCGAAACCATCAAAAAATGGCCGGTTCAATTCGGGATACGGTCACAATTGCGCGTCTACCCACCCAGAAAAGGGGGCTCCTGGAATTTATCTCCGTACGCTTGTCGTTACTCCAAGACATTCCAGCATTTGGATCTCACTTGAACCGCCGGGCTGTGCCCTATCATCGACCGTTCCCCTACTCCAACGGGAATACAGGTCTTCCGAATGCAGTAACGTAAGCGAGCACTTGCTCGAATAAGTCTCTTCTAGAACTGGTAGCAGCAAGAATGCGACCTAGATAGCTCTAGATGCGGAATAGGAGAAGGGCGGACCGCAGACTGCCGCGTCTAGTACCGACCGCCTTACTCCTGTTATCGGCATCCTATGACAATTTTCCCTCAAATTTCCCCTCTTTATCTCTTTCACGAGCTTGAAGGTGAGGTTGACTTCAACCGGCTGGCTCATCCCACCCTCCCCAAGAGCTTCTGCATCTTAACTTTGGCTGCATCTCGCTTGTCCCCGAGGACTGGCAGGGCCTGTGTCTTGGCAGCCATCTTACTGGTTCTTCTCCTGACCGACTCTGCGATAACGCACGATAAGATCCAAACCAGGAAATCGGTCTGGGTGTGGATACCATCTCATGCAGTGAGAATCGACATCAATGCCTGCCGAAGGAATCCCATGCTGCCCATGTCCATCAGAGTTCCATTTGCGGAGCCGATCTCCGAGTCCGTGTAAGCGCAGTGTGGTATCCGTCCCCCGAGCAGTGAAGCAATGTGGATATTCTACTGCAATTCCGCATTTCTCATCTCGGTCATGCAGTCCAACTTCGCAACGTGTCATACAGTCTCCAGCAAGCTATCCGGCGCGTCACAGCAAAGCCATTGGCCGGTTTAGGATGGATGACTTGAATGACAAGACTTTGCCTCGGGTTTTGTGCCATGCTGTCATGACGAATTAGCAGGGAAATAAGGTTCATCATAGCCGAAATTGCCATCTTCCAAGATGAGGTATATTGGGTACCGATGCAGTCCTAGTTGCCGTGCTGACTGACTTGGGGTTTTGGGAACTTGCTGTGGAGGTCTTCTGATAGCTCACAGAGATATCTCCGGTGCTGTCATCCATATCAAAGATGAGGAAGATATGCAGACCGCTGCCACATGCGTTGGACAGCGATGATCTGCAGCTGAGGGGCTTTAGGCACGGTCCGCTCAATTAGGCTTTTGAGATATATCTGTGCTGGAGAACATATTCTGCAGCTGGGAAAGAGATGGGGTTGCTTAGTGTTTCGTCAGACATCCCTGCATGGCCACATAGACAAAGGGTGCTGGCTGTCATGTCTCACAAGGCTGAGACGGCGTGGCAAGACTCGTGCACGAGTCCATTGCAATGTTTCCATGTGCCATTGCAGTGTATGCGGGGAGGTCCAGCTCAGACCCTCGGCAAAGGCAGTGAGGACGCTCAATGAAGTCGTCAGAAAGAAAAGGTGAGTTGCCCTTAGCTATGGTGGTATCATATAGCTGCATCATTATTGGTAGGTGATGCTGCCCAACATTTTGTAGAGGAACGACTCCCCATCCTGAAAGAGTCCATTGTATTGGATACTGCCAAGATGGTCTCCCTTGTGGCAATGATGCAATGATTCACACACGTGCTACTACGAGAGGCTGCTCTGCAAAGTAGTCAGCTTTTATCATCAAGAAGCGAAAAAGTGACTTACCATTCGAATAGAATGGATGGGATGTCTTGTTGGTGAGCTTTGTTGCCCATGCAGCTAAGGCTTTCAACTCCTTGTTCATGGAAGCTTGACAGCCCTGCAAATGGAATAGGCCCTATCGAGAGCTCAGTTCAAGATTCGGAAAGGTATCTCTCTAGGTAAAGGAGATGTGAGCTTGGTTTCAGTTGCATAGGCAAGTGCCCATGACAGAAAAGTGCCTCTACATACAAGGTACGACACCATCATTGTCCTCGTTGTGGTTAGTGATACTTGATGTCAGTGGAAGTTTTTCATGGGTGGTATTGGACAACAGGTTTTCGAGGGATACTTGCCTCGTCATTTATGATCCTCTCAATGGTTGTCAAATATCTGGTCTGCCGTGCAAAGACTATGAAGGAGAGAGGGGATGCATCATGTAAAATTTTACTTTACACTGAGGGACTATATGGGCAGTCAAGTTCTGGGCTCGAATCTTTAGAGATCTCGAGTGAGGAGGTCTAACGACGGGAGTCATTTCGGGCCTCGGATTAATAGAATTGATGCATTTGAAGGTGCGTAGTGTCAAACATACTGTGCATCAAGGATGTTTTCATGGAAGCTGATCAAAACAGCTTCAGTGCTCAACAGATTTAGTGACAAGATCAAAACGGCCAGCATAGACACAAGCAAGAACCGCACACCGCATGCCTTCCAGACCAGGTTGGCAATATAGGGCTGACAGCCATACCTGCAGGTAGGAGGTAGGTATTCAGCTGTCATCAACGAACAGGTAGCTACAGGTATCTATTGCACAGCATACGCGGGGCCGGGGGCCGATGGGGCATGGGATCCGCCTTGTTCAGTATCTGCCTATCTACCAAGGTAGGGACTTGGATGTTCAGATCGATATCGGTGGAAACCGTCTTACATGTTGGTGACTACCCAGGTACCATCGATCGTAAGGTTTAAAGGTACCTTTCTTCGTTGTGGTTGGACCCGCCTTTACTTAAGGGCCGTTGCGGGACTTCCACAGAATAACACCATTAAGTTGAAGTCTATTTCTCAGCAGAACCACTTGAAATACCAGCTGACGATATCTCTTTCAGGGGCAGATAAAGGGCTTTAGTTTCACGTGTCTGTCTCCGCAAGTTCAAAGAAATATGTCAACTACGTTATTTAGATACGTACAGAGTGGTCTGCAAAGGACACCAACACAAGCATCAGACATTATACGTGTAGGTATCGATATTCACTTACTGGGCCAATAGTCGGGCCTCCCAAATTGCCAAGTATACACGTATATGTACTTGATTGACGGTTCCTGAGGCTCAACTTAGGTGGGTCTCTGGGGAGATGGCGATCTCAACCTGGGTTGACATGCCTGCTGTCCAGGCATATGTGCCTAGAGATTTCAAGGGGCATTCTACAGCTTACGTGCATACAGCAAGGGAGTATGCCCACCTACCCAGCCTACCCAGCCGGCCGGCCGCATCTAGGCGGCCCATGTGTTTTTCGATGAAATTGCCAAGCTCGGTTGTCTCTCAAAATACCCCTACGTGTGTAGTAGGTACTACTACAGAGACTGTCAAACAACGGGGCTGTTGATCAATGATTAACAGCCAGGAGCTTTGATCGTCACCATGCTATTCAGGCAGTCAGGACAATAACCTGCACTTCCCCCCTATAATACCTCATGATCTCTTCCCTCTATTTAGCGTACATGCAGCTAAACTAGCTTCTGCAGCTCTTACAACGGTCATCATCCTATTCCTTCCCCATTGAGCTTATTGCAGATGCGGGCCACACTTCCTACTCGGCCTCGATCCAGCAACCCGGTATCGTGGCGATGTCATACTTCCTATACATACCACCCTTGGGGGTGTTGACCCCCAAATTTGCTAGCTGGCAGCCTGTTCTCTGCTGCAACAACTTGCTTATTCTACCCCACGGACAAGGTACGTCACCCCGGAACGTGCATCCTGCATCTACACAGTGGCCCAGTTACTTAGCAGGTCAGGAGAAGGCAGTACGACGCGGGGGCCCATGCCAGGCTAAGATCGGATAATCTCATCGTGGGGGAGCTTATAAGTGGTGCCCCGGACTCGCCAGCCTATGCTGCCTACATAAGACCATGTGGCGCTCCCTGACAAGGGGCTGACGTGATGTCCCTACCCGACAGCAATTATAGTAGGTACTGGCCGTCTACTAGTAGTAATGGGCTTGACCCCAGATGTTACTCTGCATGTCGTCGGTCGCAGAAGCTGGGACAGCCAGTCATGACCCCATTATAAGACTCAAGCACGGCTACGAATGGGGAATTGGTACTTCCAGCTCGTACTACGATGTGGCCACTTCAAGATATAATCTCCAAATAAAGCAAAAAGTGTACAGCACGACTATCACATCTCAGTTGTGATTATAGATCCTGCAGGGGACTACTCCGCCAGCCATCCAAGAATAAAGGTAAGAAGTCATTTGTACCAATTTTTTTGTATCTAGATTTCAGTAGTACAGTATTGATTCAACCCTGCGTAGTGATGTAACGCCAACGTATGCAAGACATCATAAATGCGGCAGAGGAGAGTCCTAAAGATGACTGGTAAACCCCGTACGTTGACTGTCGTCCGGCTATCTCTTATCCTTTACCCTACCCTACCGATGCCAACAACACACTACCTGCCGCTACATGGGGAATACCTAAAGTTCTGCTCCCCCGAGATGCATACCTAAAATAACCTATCCGTCGGCGGGAGACCAGGTTTATGTCCCACGAAGATGCTGTCGCTACCCGACCCAATTATCTAGTCCTATAAGCCGCCGGTAGCCTTTCAAAATAGACTTCACTTGAATAGCTCGAACGTCGGCGACCACTATCGGCATTCTAAGGCGATCTTCGTTACAGGTATCTTCTCGTTGAGACAGATGATCCGAGACGCTTCAACTCCTCACCGCCGAAGTTAAGCGGCACTTGCCCAACTTGGAGACTTTGCCTCTTGACTTACTTATAGGTACCTATATGGCTCGGCTGGAGGCACGTTGAATCACACTCGGACTAGTGCAGGTAGAAACAAGAAATAAGAAACAAAGCTAGATGAGCCCTTTGCTTCGAAGTTATCGAAGTATACCATTGTCAGGGTAACCCCTATCGCCAAGAGCTATTCCTAAAATAACTTACGGTCGGCAAGACTATCACTTGTTCGCTTTGCTTCTTGCTGATACCTGCAGCACAAATGTTTTGTTGAGACTAGGATACACAGATATGTTAGATCACATATCATTTATACGGATTGATACCCGTAGTGAAGTAGTATTCAGTGTCTGAAGGGCAAGACATTCGGTCACCCTACTGCGGCCGTAGCGAGGCAAATATCCACGAATGACGTTGAAACTCGCGGCTCATATTCCCAACTGTGATTCGTCCGCGGGGCTTACCCGAATGTAAGGAGCCTCGTACGAGATCGCATAGTAGGAGAGACAAAACCTCTATCTAGTGTCTAGTGTATAGGCAAGTGTGGTTCAACATCTTCGTTTACCTAGTACGAAGACATGTGGGATTTGGTCAACCGTGAGCATCGTGACCGACACATCGGGAAGTTATTGATCTTTTCCTACACGTCACCTGCATCGAAGACGAATACGTCCCGAATAAGCACTAAGCACTGTTGTCAGTTGGGCTTCGAGAAAGATTCACAAGCACAACCTTGGGCCCGACTGAGCGGAATCAAGGTTTCTCAACCCATTAGTTACACAGTTGATGCCAGATACTTCCACCGCATGTGTTCTTTGCAACTCTGGAATACCAAATTCTCTCGCCTTGCATTTGCTAGATGTCAACTTTTGGTTGGAGAAAGGGGGTGTTACTCGGAAGTAGATTTGGAATATTCTACGGCGAAGAGCCTCGTCGGATAAGTCGTTCCCAACAATAATCAGGCGTTGATAATCTACAACTGACACGGTTGGGTATAACAGGCAGGCGGTATAAGGTCCTGTTGGCATTCTTGGCTGCCAACACTGAGACTCTACATGTAATGAATGACTGTTGCCTCCTATCCTTCGCCCTCTTGAAACGCTTTGCTGACATCTGCCAATCACTTAGGCTATACCTCTCCCCACGATACTTCTTACCGCAGCGACGAGACCGAGAGGCTGGCCCTTTATAAGTCCTTATGTAAGAATGAAGCAACGCACAACATCTTTCGCCATCGCATGACCGCCCAGCCACATGCAAGTTCTGAGTACAGTGTAACACACCTTGTAAGTCAACAAGTCAAATGACTAGAACAGCGCACTTATAAGACTGCACACCGGTGGCAGAGCTAGTATCACGAGCAGTATGAACGGATCGTACACTTCATCTGTCGCACCAGATTGAAAGTCCTAGAGACTAGGAATCCTGTTTAGAAACAGTGACTTGAGCAAAGGAGATGCAGGCAGTCACAGACACCGAGCTCCTAACCGACCTATCCGCTGGGGAGACATAGACCCCAAACTTGATTCCTCAGCTCATGTTGCATCAAAACATTCAGCTCCAATACAAAAATAAACGTGACACGAGCTCTCCATAAAAGCGGCTCAACCTGAGGACCGATGACCATAGTAAAGAAGGCCTAGGCAAAATGGATGCGCAACCCCAGATGCCGCATACAGTCCTTAGGTTACCTGTTACAAGCGCCTATCCCGCTATCTCAATTCTAGTGAATCATCACGTAATCCAGAGCTTACCTAAGTTCATTGTCCTATACTGGCCTATAAGCACGTTGGCGTAATTAACTCATTGAAGCCTCATGTAATGAATGAGCATAGCTACCTAAGTACACATCTACCTAGATATCTATAATACATACTACAAGCAGTAGCACAGATAAAGAAGCCCAACTAGACACACTAGTTTAATGATTTCTGTTAGTGAGAGCACGATGTCTTATTCGCTAGAGACGTCTGTCGTCATAACAAAGCTCTAAGCTCATCCACCCCCATCTACGCAGACGTTCTAGAGCATACCTGCTCCCCACACAACTCCATCCCCTGCATGAAATAAAAGGGGGAGCTCCAGGGTAGCTCTGGCGCCAATTGAGCGCCAATTGAGACGCTTGCTGCACGGGCCACCTGTATGCCTCCACTCACTCGCTCACCTAGGTGGGTACATAGGTACCTCGCACCCGCCCACCCATCCATCGAGGCGAGGGACCTTGAGCCCCACACCCACCTCTCCATACTTATCCGCTTATCGATCTCAGCCTCGTCCGGGCAAACTTTCCGGACAAATTGTCAGCCTCGCCATTGACTTTCCAATCCGACGAACCGGTTCGCGCGAGAGACGATTTGCCTCTGGTTCTAGATCCGGCAATCGCCTTTTCATAAAACCTTCGGGGGACATATCATGTAATCCCTGAGCCGCCGTTGCTCCAAGAACGTCTCTCATACTCACGTAACCTCTCTACCATCCACCGCCCCTTTGTTCCCGGCGCCTGTACATCGAAACCAACGACTCGGCCGAAGCGTTCGTGCGCCTAGATAGGTCGCTCGCGGTTGGACCTTTGCCCGTCGCATATTACGCCTCGAAGAGCAGCTCTTATCTGCTTTTCCCCTTGCATTAGGGATTTCATTATTCGAAGTCAGGAGTTCAGAGGAAACTCTTTTCATACGCCAGAATCACACCACATCTACTTAAACTTCAACATGTCGCATCCGCCGTCGACACCGGTCAAGGTCCCGGCCTCGGCCGCCACTTACACGCCCGCGACGCTGGACACGGAGCTGCGATCGCAGGTCAACGCTCTGCTACTTAGGGAAGGGCATATAAACAAGTACGCTCTTATCCATCCATCTATCCACCCAAACCAACCCTCTCTCATACTCCCATCCCCATCCCCTCCCCCCGAAACCCCTAACTCACAACTCACAACTCTCCCCCCTTTCCCCCACCCCAACCACCACCCAACCAACCAGCCCACCAAGCAGACCAACAAACTAACCACCACCCCCCTTCCCCCCAACAGAATCCAAGACCACCTCCTACACAGCCTAAACGCCCACCCCTCGAACTGGCCATCAAGCATCCAAACGCACGCGCTCACCCTGCTCCGCTCGGGCGAAGTATCGACCTTCCCAGCCCTGATGCGGCGGGTCCTCGAGGACGTCCGACGGGACTCCGCCTCCTCCTCCTCCTCCTCCTCCGACACCAACGGCACGAACGGCACCAAGAAGGGCGTCAACGGGACCGGCAGCGAGCCGGGTGGTGGGGGCAGCCTGGCCGTCCCCCCCGCCGTCGTCGACGCGGTCCTGAAGGTCGCGCGCGAGAGCCTCGAGGCCGTGTGCGAGGTCGGCGAGGACGGGGCGCCGGGGGGCGGTTAGGGTGCGTGGATAGCGGCGGCGGCGGCGGCGGTACGCCGGAGAACCGTGCCGGGTGAGGGATTGGATCGAGGTCGCGAGGAGCCGGACTTGTGTGGGGATTCCGTGGGGTGGGGGAGGGGGAAAGGGCACGATGATTGAATGATAGGCCGCAGGAAGGAAGACAGGGACCTGAGGAGGAGGCGTTGCTTGCACGCATGCATACATACGTAGGTACAAACATACATATCGCAGGCAGGCAGGCAATGGTATGACGGGGGAGAAGGAAGAGGAGGCCTGGGGTGGGATGGAATGGGAGAGTGTGTTTGTTATTATCGCAGACCTCAGTTTCGAACAGATCGAACAGATCGAACGGCATTAGTTTGGGGAGTAGGAGTACGGCGTTAGCAGCAGTAGCAGCAGCTTAGCAGCAGCTTGGTTTATAACTTCTACTACGCTGGAGCTGGGGAAGGGAGGTAGGGCATCCGTGAAAAAGAATTCCGCTTCACCATCATCTTCGAACAATAGAAGTTTATTTACTCTCTTCACGTTTCTTGAACCCGTTACACGTTCGGTTTCCGGAAATTGGTTGGATATTAGAAGTAATGAGATATCTATTTTCTAACAAGATACTAGCAACTTATGTTCCCCTACTCTTCATCTCGTAGTTGAGTTGCTCTAGCAGTCAACCATCACGACGTAGCAGAGTGGTATGGACACATTGTACGATAGATCACGAGCGATTCATACGAACTAGCTCAACAACACTTAAAATATGCAAGTCGATATTGCAGAAAGGGCAAATCAATTTAAGAGATCTAACGTTGACTACTTAATTTCGTGCGTAACCATCATGTGCATGGCATGCCCACTTCCTCCCATCGTGGAATTAACCCATCTGTTGCCAAAATGCAACGGAGCAAATGGCCATACGGTGCCATCACAGCAGGAAGTCATCATTAAGCCCTATCCTGTCCTAGCATACCGAAGGCCTCACGTCTATCAGAATGCCAATCCTTTCCGCAACCACTACTGAAAACGCCGACTGATGAGCCTTGAGGCATAGGCCTATCAAGTCCCGGGTCCCCAAACAGGGTCTCGTGTCGTGAATTATGCATGTATGGCGGGTAAAGGAATTAAAGTACAGTAGCAGTGTCATAACACTGCTGGGTTTGACGAGCCCGTTGTTTAGTCGTAAAGGCCGTCATCGTCACCAGCCTGACCAAAGTTGTTGTCACCTCCAGGAGCGGCACCATCAGCATTGGCAGCGGGGAACTGGAAGAAGGCACCAGGGCCGGTATTCTTCATTTGCTGTGCAAATGCTTCGTACCGGCGGATCTCGACGTCATTGACGGATCTTCTGGCCATCTGCATAGCCTCCTCGAAGTGACGCTTGGTCAGCTCAGGAACAGGGTCTTCGACATCCTCATCGACGTCCATGTCGCCGGCGCCCTCAGCCTCGCGCGCACGTTGTCGCTCAATGTCGATAGTAATAGATTCCTTGATGGCAATCTTTACCGCGCGCTGAGTAATAAAGCCAAGATCGGCACCGGAGAAACCGTGAGTCTTGGAGGCAATGTATTGAAGATCCACGTCGCCGGCAACAGGTGTCTTGCGCAGCTGAGCCTTGAGGATACTTAGACGACCAAGCTCATCGGGCAGGGGCACGTAAATCAGGGAGTCAAGACGACCTGGACGGCAAAGAGCAGGGTCTAGCTGCTCGGGTCTGTTCGTAGCGCCAATGACAAAGACGTTCTTCTTTGAGGTCATGCCGTCCATTTCTGTCTCATTACATTAGCATATGAGTAAGACACCTAGCGGTTCACTTCGGAAACGTACCTGTCAAAAGCTGGTTCACAACACGATCTGAGGCACCACCAGCATCGCCAACAGATCCACCACGAGCCTTGGCAATGGAGTCCAACTCGTCAAGGAAGACCACACAAGGAGCAGCAGCACGAGCCTTGTCAAAGATATCCCGGA
Source organism: Whalleya microplaca (assembly GCA_022497155.1). Classification (NCBI taxonomy): domain Eukaryota; kingdom Fungi; phylum Ascomycota; class Sordariomycetes; order Xylariales; family Xylariaceae; genus Whalleya; species Whalleya microplaca. The sequence goes on along the minus strand of MU385710.1, from coordinate 1,155,795 downwards.
TGTTGCTCTCGGATTCTCCAAACCACATGCTTAGCAACTCAGGTCCCTTCACGGAAATGAAGTTGGCCGCACATTCGTTCGCAACAGCCTTGGCCAACATCGTTTTACCTGTACCAGGGGGACCATAGAACAGGACACCACGTGATGGGGACAGACCGAACTTGAGGAACTTCTCTGGGTGGTCGACTGGATACTGGACGCTCTCCTTGAGATCCTGCTTGACGCTCTCCAGGCCTCCAATGTCTTCCCAGCGGACATTGGGAACTTCGACAACGGCGACCTCGCGAAGAGCGGAGGGGTTGGAGACACCCAAGGCGAACCGGAAGTTCTCCATTGTGACACCTAGCGAATCAAGTACCTCGGCGTCGATGGTATCCTCGTCCAAATCGATAAGATCCATCTTCTCACGGATTTGCTGCATGGCAGCCTCCGAGCAAAGAGCAGCCACATCGGAACCGACATAACCGTGCGTCTCGGCTGCGATTTGCTCAAGATCAACGTCGTCACCAAGTTTCATGTTCTTGGTGTGGATTTGGAGGATCTCAAGACGGCCGGTAGGGTCGGGGATACCAATATCAACCTCACGATCAAAACGACCGAAACGTCGCAGTGCAGGATCGATAGAGTTGGGTCGGTTGGTGGCAGCCATTACAACTACGTTAGAACGAGCCTTCATGCCATCCATGAGGGTTAGCAGCTGCGAGACCACACGTCGCTCAACTTCGCCGTTCGTCTTCTCTCGCTTGGGGGCAATCGAATCGATTTCATCAATGAAGATGATAGCCGGCGAGTTCTTCTCAGCCTCCTCAAAGGCCTTTCGCAAGTTGGACTCGGATTCACCAGCCATCTTGGACATGATCTCGGGACCGTTGATCAAGAAGAAGAATGCACCAGTCTCGTTCGCCACAGCACGAGCCATAAGTGTCTTACCTGTACCGGGAGGACCGTACAGCAAGACACCTCGCGGCGGCTTGATACCAATTGACTTGAAAAGTTGAGGATGGCGCAACGGCAGCTCGACCATCTCTCGAATCTGAGCCATCTGTTTCCGACAGCCACCGATGTCGTCATATCCGACTTCATTCAGATTGTTCTCTTCTTCCTCACGCTGGATCGGCTCGCCCTCGCAGTGGATTACGGTGTCTTGTGCAACGATACCGTACTCCGGAGGATCAACCTCGACGACCTTGAATTCGACCTGTCTCATGCCGCCCCGCACTATGAAGAGGTCACCTTGGCGAACCGGTCGGTAGGCTTCTCGGAAGTATGGGGCCAGGAAGACGTCGAAGAGCGAACCAGTCAGGCCCTCGACTGTATCTGCGATGGGGAGAACAGCGATCCGCTTGGCCTATTAGGAGATTAGAATACCGTCATGTAGGCTTAATTATTTCTTGATAGGTCACATGAACTCACATATTTAATGTCCGGGCATGGGTGAATGGTGATAATGTCACCATGCTTGACACGCAGATTGTGGCGGACGACACGGTTGATTCGGGCATTGCCGTCATCAAGGTCATCATCCGCGAGGACGATCAGGACGGTATCCTTGCGCTTCTTGCCACGAACAAGGACAGTGTCACCTCGGAACAGCTGAAGCTGCTCCATGGTGTTATTTGATAGGGCGATAATCGAGTTATCATCATTGACGGCATCAGTAACCCTGGAGAAATCAGTTAGGAAACATGCACTCTAGTTCGCAAAATAGCTTGGATCCATACATCAACTGGTTGGGCTTCTTCTTCTTCTTGAGAATAGCCGTGGAGGTATCATTTTCCTATTAATCTGGATCAGTTTGGACGTTACTACCGGGGGTGAGGCTGATATCATACGTCTTTGGGCTCGGCGCCGGAGACGTCGCTAGAGTCAAGTCAGCTCGATGTTCAATTTTATATATGGATCTGATATTATGGTGAACGCACGCCAAGTTGACCTTCTTCTTATGCTCAGGCTCGGATGCCATCGTGTTTGCTGGGTGCGTAGAGATGTCGTTTGATGGCGGGCAGGTTCGTGCTTGTCAAGGTAGGAATCCTGCGCAGATGGTGCAGGAAAGGCGGGAGATGGGGAATACGAAAAAGAGCAGAACTTGATGACACGCAAGAATATGTACGAAAGATGATTATCCGCGCGTTGCTCGATCTACGAAATGATGGGGTGGAAGGGGAGAAGTGCCAGATGAGAAGAGTGAGAAGTTGTTGCAAGTTCGGAGTTTGGTTGCTGTATGGTTCAGTGTTTGAGCTCTTGATGACGAGAGGTAGGGAGCTCGGACCAGGGGGCCACCTCAGGCAGGCAAGGCCACACACACACACAATAGGCCCCAATGCAACGAAACCCATGGATTAGCCGCCACAACTTCCAAATTCTAATGCCTTCCACCACGCCAACAAGCCAGATTTCCCCGACTGCACTTGCCAGCCAGCTTGCTGACTGATACCCAGGCAGACAAACAGCTGCGCAATCACCGTGCGGGAGTCAGTACCTAGGTAAAAACCTATGATACGGGCCGTACCTGCATGCTGTAAAGCCACACGAACAAAATTTTGAACAATTCACTGCCGGACCTGTATGTAACAGAGTACCTAGGTACTCCTATCAAAATCGATCTAATAAATCTCCCTTGTCAGCCCGTAAGACCCATACATCTACCTATGATTGTTCATTCACCTCCAAGCCCATGACAGTGAGAACTTAAGCAGGCCTGGCAGGCTGCGAAGGAACACGCGGCATTCCATCAAGGTCCGGGGTATTACTAAACTCGAAGCTAAGGACAAACACAGGTACCCATTGCATCTCTTGTTACTATATTCCGTAAGGAGCAGCCAAATACAGAAACCCTGGATATCTATACTGCATCTTTCACTCTCGACCTATCATATCAGCAGGTTCAATCCCCATCGTTTCTTTACATCGTACATATGTGCAAGTTGAAATCCCTCAGGAGTGAAGGACGGAGGAAAGATGACATGCCACTGAATAATTACGATTCTCCTTACCGTACTCTCGAGCTCTCTCATTATACATACCACAATACTAAGATTAGGAGCACAGCATAACGTCCCTCGAGACTTTCGCCAACGAACCAACTCCTGAAAATAAAATCCATCATGTTGCCAAATCATTGGATATTGACTGTACCACTGGAATGACTAAGTATCAATGGTATGCATAATACTTTCATCCCACTATAATGCTACGGATTGTAAACAGCTTCATGATGATCCTGTTGTTCCAATGTTGTGAGGTTGGTAGGTCCTAACTTATACTACTTCCACCATGTAAGTGGGCAGCAATAGACATCATTTTCCTTCGATATAAGCAAAAAATCTTTTTCTCAATTAGTTGTTCAACATTTTTGAGCAAAGCAAAGATCCGAAACAAAAGTTTGGACACAGAAGGACGAGATTCGGATTCGACCGTGAGATGCCGTTGTTCGACCACCACAAACGTTCGCTTATCGGAGAATTCAGAACTGAGGAGGATGGATTCCCATTATAGCGAAGTTAGGTCAACCAATGAAATCGTTGCAAACAGTATAGCGGTAGATTGCCTCGCATATATGTACGTGTATTCCTGGAGGGCCGGAAGCGCAGCAACAGGAGTGGATGGATGACCTCAGCTGCAGAACGGGAAGTCCATCATGGCCCGCAGTGTCACATAACAAATTGTCCGATGACATCACACGAACGGTTCGGGTTCAGTCTTGGTCTCAATGTACGGATAGAAGAGAGAAGAACACGAACAGAACTTCGATGCATACAATATTGCAGCAACAGCTGTGTATGTTACTTCCGGAGTGCAGAGATTTCAGTATTTACTATTATAGTATTCAGCATCCACCATCCATCATTCATCTTCCGGATGTACGCACTTTTAGGCCGACGAGAACCGCTTGCCGCTCTCCTGCTGTAAAACATCCCGAGGTCTGGAACAACGAAGGCCGCAGGTTGCCTCTTACAAGCAACTGGGCGACAGGGAGGAGAGAATGCAAGAAAAAAAATTCAGCCTTGCTCACGCGTCTATCAGAATTTAGAGACGCATTGCCAGGTTCCACATTCCGTGCATTGCCCAATGAAACACCAAGGACGAAGATGGTGGGGTGCGCGGGCGACGCTGGAGAGCATCGTCGGCAGAGCTAGATGCGGGTTACAAAGGTTGGTTCGAGAAACCCTCGTCTAACCAAAGCGGTCAAACCGGCAGCATCATGAGACTATCTTCGCGATTGCCAGGGACCTTGGTAGCGGAGACACAAGACTCGTACTAAAGATGAGTTTGTTCACGCCATGTCCACTCTATTACATAGTATATCTAGTAGTGCCGCCTCCATCCCATCCTTATCAGACAAGCCGCTGCGGGAAGGGTAGGTTTTGTGTAGGTAAGATATCGTTGACATGTTATAAACAGTCGAGATTTTCTCTTGATCGTTGGTAGCTCTCGTTCATTTCGCTTCCCCATTCCTCTCTTCTGCTTCGTTCTATTCCCTCTTCTTGAAGTTCCCTTCTCGAAGCTTAAGCAGATCGTGCCCCAGGTTAGTCCTTGCAGGTGCCGTGGGGACCATCGCCAACATCGCCCCACCACTATCAAGGGCGGCACAGCTTACTTACCTACCTCGCGACCATCGTTCATCCCATAGCAAATTTGTCGTCTGTCTCAAGTTCTGGTTACACCGAGTATAACGTTCTCCATGGCAGCAAGACAGCCGACGACATGGGAGGAGTACCATCGCGGGGCCTCCCCGGACCCCAGCGAGAGCCTCTCATCCTCCGTGGGCGCTCATAGCGTAGACCAAGCTCTGCTGCGAGACTACGAAGGCGGCAGACGAGACGGGGAATGGCCCGCGCTGACGCGACGAAGGTTGGAAACCGCTTTGCCCCCGGCCAATCCCTTCCCATACAGACTAACGACTGACCGTGCCACTATCTCGCAGATCCTCCGCAACCAGAGCCCTCGCCGACCTCGGCGGCGTCAACAGCATCAGATCCTTCGGACGGAGCTGGCAGCGCGCCGCCGCGTTCCCCGAGATCATACCGCAGCGCCCGGCCTTCGTATTCGCGCCCGATCAGGAGCCCGTCCAGGCCGTGGACAGCCATCCGTATGCTCGGGGCGATGTCGAGGCCGGAGGCGCGAGGACGGCTTTCCCGTGGCAGCACCACGAGGCTGTTTCGTCTGACCATGCCATTGCAGACAGTGATCGCGAAGGGAGCACACCTTTGGGAACCCCTCCGGTCCATTACGATGGAGCAAATGGCGAGCGGAAGCGTCTGGGTAGTGATCTCTATCAGGTGGCATCGCAATCTGGCTCCGTGCGCAGCAACTCGATCTTCGCCATACCACCACATCTGGCTACCCCTTTAATCGGCAGTTATGGATCGGCTCGAAGTTACGGTACCGTCGAGTCGGAGGCTAGTCACTCCTCTATGGCCCGCGCCGCCGAGCTCTGGCGACAGCAGCAGGAATCCGGTACGAACGTGCCCGATGGCGAGCGGCCGCCCATCATAGTGAAAGAGGTCGAGCAAGAGGGGAGAATCGTGCTCGCGGTATCCGGCCAATCGACACTTCCGCAGACCATTGTCAATTCCACAAAGTAAGCCGCAAGACATGTCTTGTCAAAGTAAGAAACCGCCGCTAATTCTCGTATAGTGTCCTGATCGGTGTTGGCTTATTAAGTCTCCCCATGGGATTGAACTACGCCGGTTGGATCCCCGGACTGATAGCCCTGTTTCTATGCGCCGCCGTGACCAGCTGGACGGCGAGAATATTAGCCAAATGCATGGACCTTGATCCGACCATGATCACCTTCTCCGATATAGCCTTCATCTCGTATGGTAGAAAAGCTCGGATCGCGACGGCGGTTCTCTTCACTCTTGAGCTGCTTGCGGCTTGCGTTGCGCTTATCGTGCTCTTCGCCGATTCGTTGTCACTCCTGTTCCCGGGCACTTTGGGACTAACCGAGTGGAAAGTTGTCTGCACTTTAGTCTTGATACCCTTACAGTTTGTCCCTTTGGCGCTTCTGAGCTTCACGAGCTTTATCGGGGTTCTTTCGTGCTTGAGTAGTAGGTGGCCTCATGATCTTTTCTGCCTGGTTTAGGGGTGCTAACAACGAGATCCAGTTGCTATTATCGTTATCCTTGACGGCATATTGAAGGCGCATGCCCCCGGCTCGCTGATCGAGCCTGCGGCGACGTATCTCTTCCCTGCTAACTGGCTCACGTTACCATTGTCATTTGGTCTGCTCATGTCACCGTGGGGTGGCCATAGCGTGTTTCCCAACATATACCGTGATATGCGCCATCCTTACCGTTACAAAGAGGTGAATATCCTATCTATTGATTTGGTAATGGCTCAAACTGACGTTCTATAGGCGGTCACATACACCTTCAGCTTTACTGTGAGTTTGCAGAGTACCAACCTCGAAAACCACGAGACTGATCTTTTTTTAGTTCGTGCTAGACGCAGCCGTGGCAGCCGTGGGACTCATTATGTTTGGGGACGGAGTTCGTGATGAGATTACGGCAAATATCCTCCAGATCACGGGCTACCCCAAGGCATTGAACATCCTCCTTGTGATCTTCATTGCCATTATCCCCCTGACCAAGATCCCCCTGAACGCCCAGCCCATCGTCACAACATTAGAAGTCCTATTTGGACTTCGGCAGCAAGTAGTTGCAGAAGAACCGCCCTTGGTTGGACTTTCCAGTACTTCTAGAGGATTACTGAAGGCTCTTGTCCGGGTGCTAACCCTCCTGGTTTTCTTGGCCATTGCGATTCTATTTCCCACTTTTGACACCATCATGGCATTTATGGGAAGCGCTCTTTGCTTCACCATTTGCGTAACGTAAGCCTCCAATCTTCTGGCATCTGCCCCTTTCTCCGGATGATCTAGCTAACTAGTTTTTCTTGAAAGACTTCCTCTGGCTTTCTACTTGAAGCTCTTCGGACATGCGATTTCCGTGCGAGAGCGTGTCTTCGTCTGGTGTGTCATGCTCACGTCTCTCGTACTCTCCATCATTGGGACGGTGTGGGCTTTCCTGCCCAGAGATCTCATTGGGGCAGCATAGGCGTAATTACAGGAGTCTAAAAGCGGCATCTCAGTTACCGGTGGGTTTTTACGATGCAAATGGCGTTTCGGCGTACTGCATTGGCATATGCATTAGCGGCAGGCGTAGTATTGTATTTATCAAAAAGATGATCTCTTGATGTTGGTATATAATCGGGAAAATATAGTGAATATAGATCATAAATAGGGTCAGTCCGGCTATTCTTCTGGTATTATGACCGAGTAGAATCTCAGTGTTCCAGTGTCAACTCAAGTAATAGAAGTTCATTAAGTATTTTAATCGTGGTTAACATACCTAGCTGACTTCTGATGCGAATCATCTCGATATCATGATAGGAGACTCAATTATTGGCATATATGGACAATAGCCATACAGGCGTAATGTCAACAACTGAGACTAGGTCGCGATCCTATAATAGCTTTGTCTGGTAGAAGCATGTACCCCTTATCGAACGCCCTAATACAGGGTGTATAAGTTGTAATCTAGATTCAGGTACTGGAAACTGATATGTGTCTGGATCATAGAAGCTATTGACAGATTACATAATGCATTGACTGTGAAGCCTTTATTTGGTTTCTATATCTTGGAGACCTGGAATCGAAGTCATGAGATAGAGATACAGATGACTAAATAGCAAGTTCCAGACAAGAATGCTCACTTCTAACCTAAACAAAGAAAGTAGTCGCGGTATATCCTGTACCTGACAGAACGGTGAATCATATGTACCTGACCAGCCCCTGTCTATTTTTCTACGCAATATTGCATTTCTTTGACTTCAGAGCTGTAAGGGTTTCCACTTTGAACGACCTCGAGGAGCAGCGGCCCTTCTTGGTTGTGCATCTGATTGAGTCTCTTTTCTACTTGTGTCATTCTTGTTCACACTCGTTTCTCTTGCTGCTCGGGCGAAAGCACCCCAAAATGACGAATGTTCCATCGCAGCGCTAGTAGACGCTACCGACGACACCTTCGTACGATCTTCGACCAGAGGGGGGAAGGCAGCGATGCCTTTCTCAGAGGGCGCTGGTCTGGTTTCTGCAATCTTGGGCTTTGCAGGCGCGTGTAGTTCCTTGATCATCCGTGCAGTGTTGTCCCCGGCCCATGAGGACATTGGTATTTCTGAGATAGACCCTGTAGAGTCTTCTCGATCTTCTTGTACAGCTGTGCTGGGATGTGCCTCTGGAAGGTTGGGAAATTGGATGACACTTTGAGGCTGGAAAGTTTGCTCTGTAGTCTCCCTTTGTTTAGTTGGGCTGCTTCTTGGCAGTTTGGGGCCTCTAAGCAAATTTCCTTCCGTAACCCCTGACATTGGGTCCTGAGAGACTTGCTGGGTATATGCCCATTGCAAACCGTTTCTGGTGCGCAGGCGCGAAGTGCGTGGTTTTATCGAGACGAACATTTCTCTAACGACAGGAAATGGGTGCGTCTGTGCTAGTTGGCGTGGAGTTGTGGCGTTTGTAGTGATATCTGGATCGGCTCCGTAGTTTGCAAGGTGTAGTAGTGTTGCTACTACATCCTCTTTCCTTTCGAGCTGAGTTTGCCCGAGGACCTCATGAAGAGGTGTCCGCCCCTGGGAGTCGACAACATCAACATTTACGCCAAGCTGCAGAATTTCATGCACGATTAATGAATAGGCAAAGCGGCATGCAATGTGGAGTGCGGTACCTCTACGAGGCACTTCGACGACGGGATTGCTATCTGAAGATCTTTCCAGTAGGATACGCGTAGTTTCTGCGTGGCCTTGAGACAATGCTCCATATAGCGGCGTACAACCATCCAAATTTGGTTCTGTAGGCTTTGCTCCATTCTCAAGTAGTAAACTGACACAGTCATTTAGGCCAGCTGCGGCTGCAAGATGAAGAGCAGTCTGGCCCCGATGGTCACAGTCGAATGACCGCCAGCAGGTCGGGTCACATATGTGTATTCTCGATGTCTGAGTGGTCAGGCTGACATCTGCTCCATAATGCAAAAGTAGAGATAGTGTCATATAAATCGAGGTCTCCCAGGGTCGGATATCAGCATATCTATGGCTGAGATACATCAAATCTTCGTAATCACGCCAAGAGAGCCTTTTAATCACGATGGAATGTATTGCGCCGACTCCATACGGACCGAGGGTATTTGGGTCCGCCCCCCTGAGAAGAAGAGAGGTAACAGTTTTGGGCAAAGCATAACTACATGCGATCCTTAAGGCTGTATCGATCTCATTCTGTGTGCTGCTCTTGGGCCTTGCTAGAGCCAAACAGAGTGGTGTGAGATCTGGATAATTGCTGATTTCTTGGTTGATATCGGCGCCAAACTTCATAAGATGAGCAGAAACTCGTGGAGCATCACTCAACAGGGAGAGATGAAGACACGTAACTCTTCTACGGGGAAAGACTTTGAATGGGTATCCCGAAACCAACCTAAGCAAACCATCAAGAGTCAATCAGCTGCCATGCACTGCAAACAGAAATAGTGAAAGATTTACCTTCTAAAATATTGCCCAGGCCTTTGGCTTGTAAGGTATTGTATAGTACTAAATGAGTCAACCCTGACAGAGGTAACGAACAATGACAAACACCACCCGAGCTTGTTCCTGTCAATGCATTTCTCAAACATGAAGTCAAGGTAGTATCCGTAGAACAGCCAGTAGAAATGCCGATTTATGCGAGTGGCGGAACCGATATCTCGGCTCTGGTCCAGGTACTCAATAATATCCATGAGCACCTCGTTGGGCATGTCCGATAGTTGTCTTTGTTGCTTAGCCATAATGAGCTGAATCTATACCCTTCTACGTAACACTGGCTATAGACCAAGGTAGTTTTACTTCTGAACAGTATTGAGATGACAGCCGACATTTGTAGCCATTGGGGCTTCGTACATTACTGCATAAAGGAATAATACCTGCCCCGCCATATGCAACCTGCCCACAGTACGAAGTTGGTACGACCGTATAGATTCAATTAACTCGATTTTGAGGCTCTGCGGCGTAACTCAAGATTAATTCACTATAGTATCCCATTATATCGTTACCATAGCGTAAAATCCTGCTAGAGTCTGGCTGGAAAGATCTCGAGGCATTGCCTTTCATCATTGTTTTTCACGAGGAGCACGAGAGATATGTTGTAGATAATAGGCTGGCCGGAGCCATGAAATCAAATGAATCGACTTCTTACGGCTTATCTTGACGGCGAGTCCCTTACGATCGGCTATACTGTGGTGAAGTAGTATAATTAATCGGGACTTCGCACATTGGAAACTGTATAGGTAGGCCATTCTGGGATAAGTATGTTTTTGGAAATTGCACAGCATATATATACCAAAGGACACTTGAAGTTCATCGGATCGAAATACTAGAGTCGTCATACTCATAGGCACAATCGAAATAATCAGTGCAATCAGATTGGGCACGCTATTATTTCTCCTTCCTTAGTCACTTGACCCAACTACCATCTGCCTGGTGTTCGTCCATAGCACCATCTTGCAGTCTACTTATCTGAAACTGGCAGTGTGGATGAGTGGCCTATGGATGAAATATCAAGCTGTAGCTATAGAGACCGATAGAAACCGGGCGGTCGGTCATTTCATCTAGGTGAATATAATGAAACAATTTTCTAGGTTATATTCTGTCAGTTCATTGGAAGTAATTGTAGCTCCGTGTACAAAGAGAGACGTACAGTTCTTAACCAAATACCAGCAATTACATTAAAATCAAATTATGAGAATTCGTACACCATGGACATGCTGCAGAATATAGTGAGTTCCGGAAGGAGGTAGAAGTATATTTTATTGTTACTATAGGAACACTTTACCTGAAAATACAACAAACCAGGAGAACCACTAACCTAAGGATGTATGTAGGTATCCTTGACATTTAACGTATCTACCCGTCTGCTTGGGGAATCTTTAATATAAAGGACAACGTTGTTTGTTCCTGATAGACCGAATCATGCATGGCAAACCCGACATAATATCGTATGACACAACTAGCACGCGTGAGGGTAATCTCAAGCATAACTGGCACTGATTATATTAAGATGGCTCTTGTAACAGGAAGCACCTACACAACATGGGGTACCAAGGATTGTATTTGTGTGTTTATTGGACACGTGCTTCATACAATTACTTTGGACTCATCAGTGTAACTACTTGGTCTTCGGGTGCCGCGTATTTAGGCTTCCTTACGACTCTGAATCTTTATAAAAATCCTCAGTACTCGTTGGCTATTAAAGGGCTGATGACCCAAAGTCTATGGAGCATTTCGAACTACTTTGAGTTAATATGACCATCAAGAATTCGAGTATTACTACAGCGAGTGGCGGCATCGTTAGCATGACTCTACCGATCTAGTTCTTGAAGCGTAACATCACTTGTCATATCTACGACCAACGCTGTGGCTCTCAGAGATATGAGGAGTTCGCAAACTTGGGCTTAACGTAGCATGAAGGTCTGCAACTAGAGTATCTACGGTCCCCTGCAACAGGAACACACTATCAATAGACTTCAAAGACAAAGTCTCTGATATCATCGATGGCGAGCCATCGCACTATAACAAGTAGGAGACCATATCCAACCTAGAGAACGAGAATGGGATGGGCTTTGTGAATAGCGCACACTTCAGGATACATATTGCCGAGATATCAATTGTTCCCTCTTGTCTTGTTTGATAGCATGGATTTGTTTTAGATAGAGACCTGCACTTACGGGAACAGCTGAAATAACTGCTTAGCTTGTATTCCGTATGTGTACAAAGATTACTACATATGTTACCGTGGAGTAGGTGGCTGAACTCGACCTTAGAACTATAGCTCAAATTAGAAACACCTAGATAAAATCGTATAAGATCTGAATACAGCTAAAACGAGCATGGAATTCCACGACGGAAGAACCGCTGGAGGAACGCCATCGTCCTCGTATAGATACGCTTCCTGGGCCGTTACGCTAGTAGCATTGGGCATTGAGACACCATAGAAGAGGAACGAGCCGAGACGCCTTTCTACAGATGAATCATCTCCATTCTTCAGCTTATATCTATCAATAGTGACATGTCTCACCCCAGGCTTGCTACAGATAGGCCATGAAGCACACGACCTCACCTTCTCCACCGGCTATGGAGAGACATTATAATTAACCGCCATGCTAGTCACAGACGAGAATGAGTTGGCCCGGCAACGAGCGCCTCCCGCTTCTGGAACGCAAGGAGGAAGCCATTGAAGGATTGCCTCCCTAGGGTTACTCCATGGCCTGCTGTCTGCAACAAGCTCGAGCTGGTGAACAATGACGTCGACAGGGTGAACCCACATTCCTAATCTTTATACGTGTACGGGTCTTGCTATGTTTAGTAGGTAGATCTAGAGACCGACCCGCATTTCCAGTGGGCATTCATTCATTGATTTGACCTCGGTGACCAGCCTCTGCCCCGAGCTCCTCCTATCTATGAACGAATACCATGTCGACATCTCCGGCCACGCCGCATACGCCACAACCCCCCACCATGGCGCCGGCGCCGGATTCTGCCATCGTGGATTCGGCTGGCCCTCGCCACGTTGCTAGCTGATGGGCTGAAAAGGACACCTAAAGACGTAGAGGTGTTCTTTGCATTCCTTCAGCGTTGCGAGCTCGGAGCGAGGCCAATCGCCAGTTTAGGATCGTCAGAGGGTCCGACAGGTGTACATCCAAGTGGGATGCGAAGGGTAATCGGGACGATCTCGACGAGATCGCCAGAGAGCTAAGAGGGATGTTCTCAGGTCTGGAAGTTCGGCTTGGATTAGACGACCCAGGCAGCCAGGATGCAGAGGATGATGATCTTGATGCTCGGCTTGTTAAGGGTTAATGATGTAGGTGATTAGCATTGTAATCAAATTGAAGATCACTAATACCCAGAGGCCAATGTCGAACCATCCGAGTGATGCAATTTTCAAGTGATACACCATTTTCGGGCCTGGTGATTTTCCCATCCTATAAAGGAAGGCTCGACTAGGTATCGAAAGGAACCGAATCAACGGCTATTGAAGCATCCGAAGGTCAACTATCTATCTCAGGCATGTAGGTTGGGGAGAATAATCGACTTCGGGTCCCCTTGCACCACCACAGTGCAAAAACCGACGAACAATATCGACCATGACTAGCAGGACGCTCAATTTCGAGCATCGACATCGTCACACGTTCACGGAACACGAACGCGCCATTCCAGGAACCGCAAAACGATGATCTAGCCGCGAAGCCCAGCCTTCGGAGGCAATCAAGCAAGCATGAATTATTATTGCCCCCGGCACCTCACTCTCAACCAGCAGCACGCAGGCGCTGGGTAGACCACCCACCGGCCGCCACGTTCGGTGCTGCGCGGCAGGCGGCCTCTTTGAGCTAAATAAAAAACCATCCCTACCTGGGACCGGTTCTGGTTCTGGTTCGGGTTTTCTGCGCCCTGACCAACTGAGCCAGCTACAGTACATACTTACCCAGCCAGCGGGGCAGGGCTCCGCCTGGCGTCAGTCACAGACAGACAGACAGACAGACAGACAGAACACGATCATCGTCCGTCGGCTGTTCGACCAGACCAGACCAACCCAGACAATTCAGGGTCTCTCCTCTCGCCTTGCCCCGCTCTCCCGCGTCATGCCTCGAACCCGTGAGCAGTGGGCAAAGTGCTTGTTCCGTCCCTGCGTTGTCCAGATACATAGATAGATCAACGCACGCACGCACGGATCCATCCCACTCACTCACTTATTCAGTGGTTGGGCGAGTGAGCAAGTGAGTGAGCAGTACCGCGGACCAGAGGAGGAGCGAGCCAGCGATCGCGAGGATGATCCCCCTCATTACCTACCAACCTACCGGCCTACGTACCTGCCTACCAGCCTGTCACTTTATCGTCTCGAGGGCACTACTAGCCAGCCGTGAGTGAGTTGTCTCTCCCAGCTCGCTCCACCTCCACCCGCCGCCTCGCGATGTGCGGAAATAGTGAGCGCACACGTTGGGGTATACTGGGGCCCGCGGGCTATTGTCCACGAGAGCATCACGTTGTCTGTCTGCCGGGTGGGTGGCGGCTCCTGGGTCCCGGATGCCCCGGCAGACGTGAGTAATTGTATTGATTGATTATTCTGGGCTCGAGGATGGGGGGAGGGGGGGGAATTGGGATCCACCTCTCGCTCCCCTCCCCTCCAGGTTCGTGTTATGAGAGGAGGAGGGTCTCGATTCAATAATTCTGTGTCTACATATGCGAACCTCGACGCGCGTGACGCCTGCCTCGTTCGACACGAGAGAGAGAGGCAATGGTATGTAGGTACCGGATATCGGGCTGAGAAGGAGAACACGTGGAAGACGTGGAATACTTATTCCGCGTTTTATTACCTGTGGCACGTGTGATGTCGTCGTTGGATGATAATGGCCTTATAGTATGGCCTTATTCTGTGAGCAAGAGCTTGGTCATACTAGGTGAAGGTAGAAGCGATTAGAGGCTATCATGGAGGAAGCTTGATATGTTGTTGTTAGGAAACAAGAAGCGGCATGAATATACGTAAGCAGCCAATTATAGCGAGATATCATAGTTCGGATATACAAACTAGAACGGGAGTAGCTCGTAGAGGAAGTGAATTTTATACTACCTAGATTAGATGTTAGAAGAATGAACCTAGATTACAATCAAGATTATGAACGGATTTTTTTCTTCTTTTGCTCAAACATGTGCTTATCTCAAACATCCTGTGTCCACCTCACAGCTATGTCTAAGACCATCGCTAAGACATTACCATGCCGTTCGACAGAATAGGAAACATATTGTTATTGAGTGCTAGTCAAACTAAAAGTTGAAGAATCAATATCCAGGTAGTCAAACTTTCTGAGTAAGTTGTAAAACTCCGTAGAGGATTAGTAAATAAAGTCTTCACGTCAATAGTCGGGAAAGACTGGTTAAGGCAGCATTGAGTGGGTAACTTCTGGTATTATTCTAGTAGTCGGGAGATATCTAATACCTAAAGAGCGAGTTGAAGCTAGATCAATCCATCGGGTTTTGTCTGGGTGTTCCTGCCAATTGCCAAACTGTGTGATCCAAGAAACCATTCAATTTATCGCCATGGTTTTCATCCTTTCGATCCTTCTTCCTCCCCAAAAAAATTCCATTATCAAGAACAAGACATGGCAGAATAGAACGAAAAAAAACTTGGCAGGCAACCCAGGACAAACGATGGAAAGATGAGCACAACTACAAGTGACAAGACTAGCGAGGAAGAGCTCAGTGAGCCTCCTGCCAGTGGCCAACCCACTCAATATCGCCGAGATCATGGCGCCTCTCCTTGCGCCAGTTCCAGTCTCGGCCCTTATTCCACGGGCAATCGCGTGATGCGATACGTTCCCGTTGCCATTTATGGCTTTGCTGCTGTTCATGGGCGTGATCCCAAATGCCCATCCCTACTTCGTGAAAGTTGTTGAATCCAAATCCAAATTGTTGTCGAGATTTTGCGCCGTAGTCTGGCGACTTGGGCTCCGGTGCTCCTGTGCAAGCCCGCCGGCGTTCTCCAAGCGCTGCCCACTTGTCAAAACCGTTACGCTTCGACGGTGGAGAGTAGCGAGGGGGGAAATGCTTGGGCTGCTCAACAGCAACGGGCTCCTGAAAGAAAAATCCATCCGCAACCAGGTCCCCATCAATATCGTTTGAGATGGCGTCGTTCACAGGCGAAGCCTCAGGCTTCTCATTATCAGACGCTGGCGCCTGGTGCGAGGATACCTGCTCCTGCTGACTGTGGGCCGCCCCCTTGCTCTCCTGGCTCCAGGTCCTCGAGTTGATCTCCTTGAGCGCCTGGAGCTGCTGTGCACGGTGTTGCTCATCTTCCTCTACATCCTCGTCCCACATGTCACTCCAACTCTTCGACACGCCATCCTTCTGTCGGCCAAACACCATAGACATAGCGCTCATAGTTGGCCTCGGTTTTGACATAGTAATGGGAAGAGAGCCGGACATAGGAGACACTTTGGCACCGGTTCGAGTAGGCACATTCATGGGTCGTGATACATTGAAAGAGTTCATGGACGCGGCAAGATTGGAGGTGAGAACCGACGAGATCGAGGGCGTTATGGCAGAAGAACCCGAAAACCAATCCGTGGTGCCTTCCGACTTGGGGAACAACTCCTCGGTGTAACTCTCATCGTCGGGAATAGCACTGAGTTGGCGGATAGGCTGTGGACTGGCATGCAAGGCCTTCGCCCACGGAAAGGCGCCCTGATCGATCTGAGGACTCTGGATCGAAGGAGTTCGAAGGGGCTCGCGATTGGCTGTAGCGATGGCTGTGCGCTCTGTGGCACAGAAGTCATCGAGCGCCTCCTCGAGAGTAGTGAAACTAACAACTCTGCGGAGGGCGTTCTTGACACCCACTAGGGATCGCTTGCGAGGGTCCAAGCTCATGCATTCCACAATGACTTCGTACGTATCTTGTGACATAGTAGGAAAGACATCGAAAAGTGACTGCTTATCTCGGGAGAAGTCCAGGAACAGCGGGTCGGTCTCGGTAGGAGTGGTGAACGGGTTTCGAGAGAATAGGATGTTCAGGAGACAGATACCGATAGCCCAAATGTCAGCCTGAGCCGGCGAGTACCCAGCTCCGGCTGAGTCATACTGTTCCGGGGACATGTACCGGTCACTTCCAACGGTAGTTTCGTAGCTCCAGTTGTCGGTGGTCGCCAAGCCGAAATCGCCTAGTTTCATCGAACCAGACTCGGTAAGGAATATGTTCTCAGGCTTGATGTCTCGGTGGTAGACGCCCTTTGAGTGCATATACGAAACAGCGTCTACTAGCTCGAGCATGAATCGGCGGACATGTTCGGTTTCCAAAGGACCATATCCTGTTCGGATGGCCTCGTAAAGATCGCCGCGGGAGCAGTATTCCAGGACGAGATATACGTGGGCATCCGTCTCGAACGAGTGAATCAGGTTGACGATGTTGGGATGAGCACCAAGGAGACGGTGGGAAAACAGCTCTTCGGATCTCTCGTCGACGGCGAATTCGATCCCGATATCATTGGCAGCTGCTTTCTTGGTCAAACACTTGATAGCCACATTCTCATTAGTTTTCAAATCCCTGGCCATGAAAACCATTCCGAACGACCCATGGTTGAGCGGGGAGATAGTCTGAAATCTCCCATCGAGTACAACGCCATCGTAGAAGTTGTTTCGCAAGCATTCCATGACGCTGTCTCAAAGGAGAGACAAATATTTGAACTGAAAGATGAGAGGGGTGGCTCGAGTGTAACCACGGGTGATCGTACAACTGTACAAACGATTTTTCCCTTCCCGGCCGTCTATCTTGATAGAAGGGTATGCACGAGTCTAGTGAAACCAATGCAAGTAACTTTTTGAGTCCTTGTGTACAGAGCTAAGGTTGCTGAGTGGTGATACGAGATAATAGGTAATAAGTCAAGAGGAGAGTTTGTGTGTGTATCAGAGCGAGGAACAGGCAGCGAGGATATACAGGTATGCCAAAGGGGGAAAAGAAAACATATAACTCCAGATCGTTAATGGGTCAGAGGCTCATCCAGGGTATTTCCGGTTTACTGAACAAATGAAAGCGGTGAAAATGTTCGTGAATAAGTGAAGGACCTACGGCCCTGAAAGAATGAAAGAAAAAGGTCGTTATAAGGACATTGGATACGGTGTAGTAAATCTGAAAGAGTGTCGTTTGGTTTGTCGCAGTTGCAAGCTTCAGCCGGTGGTGGAGCCTGTAGCGATGATTGTGCTTCTTATGTGTTGTTGATATGGTTGATGTTGCAAGTCTGGCGTTTGGTAAACGGGTCGACGAGGCAGCGAAGTCCGAAGGCTGGGTGGCCCTTGGTATCAACACACAACTACTGGAGAGGTCAAAGTGGCATTCGAGCGAGACGATCCTGTGCTGGCTGGCTTTGTTCTGAATGGACACAGTTGGTCGGGTGGTGTCGTGGTGGGCTTTATATGACCAAGTCGATATGACTGGCCGGCCACCTGGAGTCGAAAACAGACAAGATGTTGCTAGGTGTGTATTGGTTGTGTGGTTGAAGAAGCTGGGCTAGACTCCGAGTTGACAACTTGACTCAACAATGGGCGGGTCGGCGAGGTTATGACTCTTCGGGGCCCCTGCTCAACGGGAGATTGATGATAATAGGCGTCGTTGCGAGGTGGTCCTGGCTTCGGTGCAGATCCGGATACTCAATGGATTCGGGGCGAGTATGACGTGTAAACACTATCTATCAGACCGAGTAGCAGTCAACACACTTTTGGTCCTTGCAGTCGTGTGAGGAGTCGTTCGAGCTAGTAAGGCCGTGGAGGGGATTATGAACTGTCCTGACAGACAAAGGGCGGCAAATTCGGATCGTTGGACGGTGGTGTGATTGACTGGTTAAGGGTAGTTCGCGGAAGGAGGGGAGCAGGAGCTGAAAGAGACCAACGGTCGCTCAAAGGAAAGAGAGGGACGGGGTTTATTAATTAGGTAGTCTGAACAGATAGGCGGAAGGAAGCTGGATTCCTTTCTCTGGGATGTACTGCGAGTAGTGGTTCTTTGGGTTGAAAGCACGGATGGGGATTGATCGATGGAGAAACCGCTTGCTTGCTTGTGCAGAGAGAAAGGAACAGTGAACGACGGGACGAAGGATAAAGATAGGTTGAGGTTGAGGGTGTCGGTAAAGAAGCGGTAGGAAATGGATGGAGGCAGAGGCAGGAGAACAGACGAGATAGGTAGTAAGTATGGATGGCCCAAGGGGGAGAGATGAATGAACGAAACTGCCCAGGTGGTTGCACTCTCAGTTCTCAGTTCGTACTGGCGTTAGGTACGTACTCCGTACCATGCATCGACCTCCATGCAGCCCATGTAGAGGTGGGCTGGCCTGGCTGGTCACTTGCTGGATAGGGTGGGACGACTATGGAGCGATGCAGGCAGTGAACTGGATGGCGTGAATGGCTAACCAAGTGGGCAGAGCGCTGGGCTTTGCTGGGATGCTGGGATCAATACCTCCAGTAGCTGGATCAATACCTCGATACTCGATACCTCGATACTTCGGTACGTGCGTAGAGGGTATGATGTGTGTAGGCAGGCAGCTGGGCAGTACATACACAGCAGGTATAGAAAGATAGAATCGTGTCAATCGTCGATGCCCTTCAGGAGCTGGAGCTGGTCCTGCTTGTCTGGTTGACTGGGTACCTAAGGTAAGGTAGGCTGGTATGGAGGCAGCAGCTTTGTGTCTCAGGGCAGCAGCGACAGCGCCAACGGGACAGTCTGACAGTGTTGATACTGTGAGCATGATAAACAATGGGTAGCCATGACGATAGAACGATAGGATAATTTTATCATGGTGCCACGCAATCAGTTAGGGGGATACCTCCCAACACTCGGGTCAGGCACGAGAATCTGGTGGAACCAGCCAGCAAACCACAACGGGTGTCGAAGTATCGCCATAGCCGCTTGGCCAGGCGACAGGGTGAGACTTGGTTCGACTCCAAACCTGCCACAGTGCCACTTGTCCCGACTGCTGCTGACCAACCAGAGGGTAGTGGAAGCTTGTCGAATCGTCGAATCGTCAAATCTCTGGAGTACGACTCCCTCATGTACCTCATGCAGATGGAATTGCGTAGTGCGTTAGGTACCTTGGCTGCTTTGTGAGGTACGTGGGAATGCCGCTAACCACAGCACCGTGTACTAGTACTGCTAATACAATAGATGTGCTGCAGGCAGACCCGCCGCCTCCGGATCGCCACACGTTCAGCTACTTGCGATTGGAGTATCTGATAGCAAATCTGTGTGCAAGCACGACCGGATGCGGCTGGTGGGGGACGAAGGAGCCAAGTAGCCCTCGTTATTGACAGTCGCGATCGGCAAGTAGTCGCTAACCTGAACGAGGTACTGCAGGCAAATGTGAGGAAATGTGCCTGTCTAGCGTCTACCAGGAGTGTGCAGGCACGGAGAGAGAGACACTTGGACACGTTGCAGTGACTCCACAACTCTATGCCTGCTATTTTATGGCTCTGCCCCCTTCAGCAGGCCAATTACGGCATTACAGACAGGAGCATTGGCGTCTCGACCTTTCCAGCATTTTCTGTTTCACTTGAAATAAACAGGCCAATGCCATTGGCTAATTGCATCTGCACTCCTTTCTACCTGCATCTCTCGTTGTCCGGCAGCTACCTAGGTACATACGTATTTACATATGTACATACGTACCTAGCAGCCTAGGGTATTTTTGCTCGCTGTTGACCGCCTTTGTGTAATTTCAATTGCTGCAGGACACCTCTTCTGTAGCCTGGCCTGGCCTTGTCGGGTCGGCGCATCCAGTGTCCATTGACCTATTGAAAAACTCATTTCCCGTCGCAGGATAACAGTAAGAGACTTCTGGGTTTGACTCATAGTCTTGTGCTTCCCTAGAGCTTCTCAAGGCGCCTAATAAAATGTAGTACATACACACGTATAGATTCGAGGCTGAGTGGATGTTGCCGACGTTACGCGTAGGCAGGTAGGTAAATGATAATGTGACCCTTGATTTGTTGGGGGGGCTGTGAAATAAACATCCCTAGATAGATACAGTAATCGTACGTAGTAGTACCATCTGCCCAGCACTATCAATTAACCAGCAACCAATCTGGTTGGCTTTGTTAGTGTGTCTGATGCAAGCTGGCATCATTTGCTCGAGGGACAAGAATCCTACTATTCACATACTAACTTAAAGTAATGTTAAACCCCAAAAGATGGAGTTTTTGAGCGTTCGAGCATGATGCAATACCGTACTGTGTGATAGACAAGCTGACCGATCGTCTCGCCCTTTTCGGCAGGCCTGGAACGACACATTCCACACCAACCTTAATAGTGCAATTGATATCATCGCCCTGATTTCTGTCGTGTGACCTAAAACAGCAATGACTAAATATTGTCCGGCGCATTCCAGGAGGGTCAGTGCATGTACTAGATGCAAACATACAGTTTATATTATTTCCTATCTCGATCCAGATCGCATGTTGTCATATGTCTAACTGAGTGTAAGCTATAGACACATGCAGGGCATTGCAGTATCACTTCGTCAAAGCAACTCAACTCTGAGTATCATAACCTAGATTAGGTACCATTCGTTTAACAAGATGTAGGTGATCTCTCAGTCGATGTAAACTGTAGAACAGCATGACTCGGCGAGAGCCGACTTTAGCGCGCGGTTAAACACCGGCTCTTGAGATCAAACCGGGGAAGATATGGCACGTGCGTTCAGCCTCCCACAGTGAGGGGTAATAACTCTGTATAATTCAACCAGGATCAATCAGCTTCAAGGTGGTATAGTATAGTGGCTAGTACAACACGTTGTGGTTTATACAATTACCGTGTAGACCTGGGTTCGATTCCCAGTACCGCCAACATATATGATGTATTCCTACGAGTACATCGTTTCCTTTTGCCATTTTGTCCCTTCCTCTATGTCTTTTTGATTTTTTGACTGTCGCGTAGTCAAAATCTGGGTGCTGCCATGAATCTAGATTTACAACCTGCAACTCATAGTATATGTATTCTCGTCACAGGTCAGGAAGCCCCTATTTTATGTCTAACTGTCCTAGATATTCAAGTCATGCAAATCTTAGTTCATTATAATCCAACATTGGTAAAGGCAAGCGAAAGGAAGTCGTACCGACCTGCGCATATCAATCCTGTTCCTTGATTAGCGGCTTTGTGTTGCGATGGTAGGTTGATGTCAGCAATGGCCGAGAAGCCGCTTCCATGTTTATGAGAGCAACCACATAGACTTAACACCTTTGACATGGTCGCTGATTGCATCGATCAAGCAATACAGGTCTCATATTGAAGATGACCTTCTACACATCATTTGAGGCTCGAAGTCTCAGTGACCGTTGTGCAATATCATCATCGCTCGTCCCAATGCTTATATGTCTAGAACAACCTGACTAACATCAGGGAAGATTGCCTCTCATGAAAGTCCTCAATGGCGACTGGAATAACTATAAATAATAGGGAAGAAGAATGTCGGCCTTCAACCAGACAAGATCCCATAGCCACAGGCTTGATTACTATCATCTAACGATTATATTGTCTATCTGATCTTATATTCATCTTCGCCGCCTTCACAATGCGCCTACTCTCGACCGTGTCCCTTTGCGTACTGGCTAAGATGGCCACGGCTGATAATTGCTACGCCCCATGGAACTGGTGCGGCTGGGACCTTATCAAGCACGGTACTATCATCCCGGGGGCTGTCACTAGTTGTTCGCCGGCTGACACACAATCACAGGCGATTACACCGAGTACATCAGGGAGCATCTCGAGGCGGCAGGGCAGCCGATTAATGACAATACCATCAACAATTCTCTATGGCGCTGCGACAGCTCCACTACCGGAGACGCGAGCTTCCTTCAGTTGTGTCCCGGGGCGTGTTCTTACGGTGGTAGCGGGCAAAGCAGTGACTACTGCTAAGAACAGGCTTATTAGCCACACATACACGAAGATGGCCGGGTTCCCGGTTGAATGCTGATTCCAAGGTTTCAAAATGCCGGGGCGATCTTGTCCATCAGTCGGAGTTGGGGGATTAGGTACATGCAATGAGGATAAGGTAGGTAACAATTGTGGACGTTGGTTTCGCGTTTTAGCGGTGAAGACGACGATGGCAACGCAAGCTTTGCCAAAAATAGGGAACGGGCAAATCGGAGGCTAACGTTTAGTCTATCGATTTATTTACTACGTACATCATCAACGCCAGCTCGTGTTGAATGGAGACACTTGTCGGTTCTTGATGCGTGTCGTATAGAGTGATGTGGATCCCTTTGATTCGTAGCAACCCATGCGATATGATAAGATGCATAGCGGTGGTTATCAAGCTGTAACAAGTTTCGAAATCCCCAATGCAGGTGACGACGAATATCTAGCTTATATCATTACGTGTAGTCAGATATATAGTTAGATCTTTGGTAGCGCAAGTTGACCATGTTGAACCCAGCTCTTGGGCTACGACCAACTTATTAGAAGACTTATTAGTAGATATACTCCGTAATCAATCTCTAATACTACATAGCGATGGTGGTAATATCGCATTCGATGATAACGTGCTACAGTGGGGTTATAGGTGCACCTTGGTCCTCGCGATCTGGGTTCTCTAAATCGTCGCAATCATCCATGGCGGTCTGTCTTCGAGATGAGACTATAACTAGAACTGTCGTGATGAGACGGACACTCCGTCCGATCCAGCCTTTGGGGTCCGGAGGTTGGTACGCGGTAAGCAACATCGAGTGGACCGGAGCACTTGCCGATAACACATACATACGCAGTAGTAGGCATTACTAGTATATGCAGAAGATGCAGTAGTCTCGTCCGATTTAAATAACTAATGGGCTGGATGGCGGTGTTGGTGTTTTTCTATTCGGTGTTTAAGTTATTGCAGACCCGCTGCCCTTCCCTTTTGGCTCCCTTGTGGCAGTTTTCCAGCCTCTTATCGTTATCTATATACTACACACTAGGTTACATGCTACTATCGAATCCTATTCTCTCTTACATGTATGTACGTAGCAGATCTTGTGGATGGCGCCACTCTTATACGCCTGATCCATTAAATCCTCCGGCTCGCTACGAATGTCTTGGGGCTGCCTTGCTGCATGAACTTTGCCGAATACTCCCGTTTGCAGTCTCGAGTGGGATCGGGGTCCTGGGTCAAATCTGGGGTGCCTTTTCCCTCGCTAGCCATTTACAGACTTCGAACCGTCGAAATCTCTTGACCGCCTTCTTTGCTGACGCGCGCTACGAGACTGCAGCCCTTCCAACACCCAACCCACCGCAAAGGTGACCTTCCCGTCCGCGTTCTGATCTGGCGTCATCTCCGGGCACAGGTGAGAGCGGCCGCGAAGAAGGAAAACAATTTAAAAAATTTTCTTTCCCGGATAGAAAAGAAAAGAAAATTTCACGATCTGCCCCCACGAGCTTCACCTTCACCGCTCTGTCCCCGACGGGTAGACTAGCATTGGTTCCCGGGCGTGTCATCCATTCCAGGCTGTTAGCTCCAGCAAAGATCTCAGATTCCCCCAAAGGAAGAAAGCCCCACGGAGCCTGTTGCTACCATGGCCGCCGCGTCTACCGCCATTAAGGTGGTACTGCTAGACATTGGTAAGGACAACCCTATGCTCCAAGCTTTCCCCTTGCTTCCTGTCACCTATCGGCATGGCTCTTAAGGTGCATTAGCCTTCGGACATGCTAGCTAATAGAAGTCTCTGATCAGAGGGCACAGTATGCCCAATCTCGTTTGTCAAAGACGTCCTGGTAAGACATTTCCATAAAATTTGTTCGCAAACGCCATGATCTGCAAACTGCCCACACATGTGGCATGAGGTGTGAGATGATGGAGCGATCGGCTGCGCAGAGGCACCTGCGCTGCAGCACTGCTGCCAACCATGATCTCTTGGCTACAGAGGGGTCTTCCTGACCCCAAAATTCCTACACGTTCTTAGGAGGGCCAGCCCCTATTCAAAAGGATCATATCGTTGGACTGCCGCTAGTTGCGAGTCACGTTTCACTGTTCAGCATCAAGAACAGTACTACTATGCTGAATATTTCTTACTGGCATGCTCAAACTTACGGCATTTGAACGAGCTGATACTGTGCCTAGTTTCCTTATGCCTTGAAAGTCCTACCAGAGACGTTACGGACTCAATGGGACAGTCCAAACTTCGCAAAATATAGGGATGCGTTTCCTCCAGAGTATTCCTCATCCAAGGACGCCTTAGAAGCGCATGTCAAGGACCTCGTGGCGAGGGATGTAAAAGTTTCCTATCTAAAGAGCCTCCAGGGCTACTTGTGGGCAGAGGGGTACGCTTCAGGGGAAATAAAAGCGCCCCTATTTCCGGACGTACCTGCGAAGTTCGCAGCGTGGCACGAGAAGGGGCTCAAGATCATGATCTACTCCTCCGGCTCCGTCCCGGCGCAGAAGCTGCTGTTCAAGCACACGAACGCCGAGCCGTCCGATTTGACATCGCTGATATCGGACTGGTTCGACACCGTGAATGCCGGGCTGAAGATGGAGACGGGTAGCTACGAGAAGATCGCGGGCAGTCACCCGGAGTTTAAGGCTAACGAGTTTCTATTTCTGAGTGATGTCGTTAAGGAGGTGGACGCTGCCATCCAAGCCGGAATGCGGAGCATAGTCGTGCAACGGCCGGGGAATGCGCCTCTGTCGGCTGAGGCGCTAGAGCGGTTACAGACCATAGAGACTTTCGACTCCCTTGACGATGACCTCAACGTACGTGCGTAACTGCCGGGCCACAAATGGGGGGATCGACAGGGAGTCGTCAGCACAACGTGCCCAAAGGCCAAATGGAGAGCATAACAGACGTCTGCGAAATGCTGACAACAGCTTGGGGCAAAAAGGAGGGCGGGGGTAACGGCGGATGGAAATGAGCGTAACGGCACTAACACGGTGAGCCAATCCAACCTTAGGACGGACACCTCCGACCTAAGGTGTTAAGGAGCGCGGCCAAAGCAGCCGGTTTCTAGATTATGCTCGATGCGGAGAGATCGTAGATCTGCTTAGCTAGCCCGCATACCCTGATTATGCCCAGGGAAACGCTGGGAATTAGGTTCGAGCTTGTGGCGAAGCATATATGGATCTCAAAGCTTAATGTGAAGTCTAATTTAGAAGCTATACCATCGAGATTCTATTCATCCAGATAGATGCCTGATCAATAAGGCAAGAAGTCCTTCGCAAAGTCTTTCCTTTGGCCCAACATGATCGCGTAGGTCAGGTTTACTCCTCAGTGTTACGACACGCAGTGCTGAAAGTCTATTGATAGGAGCCCAAGTATCTACGTTCAGTGATACCGGCAACGTCTCACAGCAGCCCTGTGTTCTCTGTGTATATCTTTCCTCCCGAGACAGCACCCCTATCATTAAACGTAGTATTGTGACGCAGCAGCAGTGGCAAGACCATTTGTTTATGATGCCCCTGAATTGAGAATTGACAGAGTGTCTAGGGCAATGTTAGGATGTACATATCACTCCAATACTCAGTCACTTGAAATACCTACGCCCCAGTATATTAGAATAGACTAGGCTACATCACTCATGAATCCACGTGCCGTAAAGCTAAGGAAGAAAACCAATCGTGCAAGGACGCTGGTATTGTTCCTAGGTAGGATCTATCACAATCCGAGGGGGGACCTAGGTTTGCTGGGCAAAGGAAAAGCGATGTAATTCCCATGCTTGCTCAACACACTGTCCTAGGCTAGAGACGTTGTTACTGTGGTCATGTAGCTTGTACAGTGTGTTGGCAATGTCCCGACGTAACTGACTCGGTAGCAGCATTCCTCATTCTCGACTTAAGTTGTATGTATCACAACCTCTACTACTTAGCACTAAGTGATCCAAGTACCTGATCTTGGCTACACAGGCGCTGTTTGATTACACCTATCGCAGATGCAGATGATACCAGAGCTGGCTGGGCTGGCCCTTCATGCGTTCGTGATGTATACCATGAGTCGGTGAGGTAGGTGATAGGTAGCTGTAAAATACGATCCATAGAATTCAAGTATCGCGATACTCTTAGCCGCCTTTCACCAGATGTTTGTCGCCTCTGTACCCATATATACCAGTAGTGCTAGTAACAATCAAGTTGGAAACTGTGCCGGTCTGCCGGTGCATTAGCTAATCGTATGTAGTTGAGTTATGGCTGGGTTGGAGATCTTTCAACCCCGCAACGCCGGTGATCCCCAATGCATATCCAGCTACCTAGGTAGACTCACAGTGAACTCGCGGGACTTTGATAAAAACTAGTGACTGGTACTGAAGTCACTGTAATCTTTATGAGACTAATCCAGTAAAAGCATGCTCAGCGCCTTTATGACTCGCTAATCTTACTAGAACAGCCCACTACTGTTCATCACTAGAGTTCACGACGGCTGGACGACTATCATACGTGAGTTGCTCGATCAACAGTCATCTGACCAAAGCGGGGTCTAGGTCTCATCACGGGTGTGAACTCCAACTCTATAGGTGACGGGACTGCCGTCGCCGCCGCCGATGGCAATCTAGGACTATTGATCTTGGCGTCCCGGATACCCTTAGAGTTGGAGTTGAACTGAATACTGTTGCTCAACATATTAAGGGGCAAAATCTAAATGTGACAAATCGGCAGTAGTCGTTGGTTTACCGGCTCAGATATCAGTCGGGAAACCTATTACAGGAATCAGAGGCCTGACTAACAGACTGGATATTCGCATGAATAATGCTGCTGTGATTGTGGGCAAGAGACGTCAGTCCCCTGGTGGTATCAAGCTCACATCCCCTACCAATCGCCCAAGGCTATTGCTTTTCATCAATTTGCTCCTCCCTACTCTAGGAGAAGCAGCTAAGGATGGAAAGCTTGGGGCCACCCGTGGTATCAATTGTCTCGAATCCTGCACATCCAATGTCACTTATGCGCTTAAGTGACCAGAATTTCGAGGAGGATAAACTGTTTCTAGAGGCACAGCCCCAAGAGGATCTACCGAAGTACTTGTACGACGAGATCGACGGGCTTCTTGGGGTCGTTGCGTATGGTGCCAACAAGACTTCCCAACAATAATTTCATCGTCGCACCGAGTGAACACTTTGCGAACGAGAGGGATTGACCTTACGGTCTATCCCGATGGTGAATCGATAAGCCTCCACACTGTAGTGATATTAGGTAATTGGTTGCCCGGATATCTTAACTGGATTCCTTAAGGCTGCTGGGTCCTCAGTTTTCAAAGCATCCGAGTCAATACCCGCCGCAGTGTGAAATCGTCTGACCAAGGCTGTACGATCTTGTTGGTAGGAGTCGTCGATCCAAATGTAGCCGGAACGTGGGAGACTGCGGGGTAGCCGAGCAGTAGAATGAATCCACTGACGATCTCGAATACACAAATGTGCTCGACTTACCGGACTATCAGAACTCACGTCCATCTATGTGCACTGGGCGAATTGAAGCCCAGAGATTAGGGGAGCTAAATGAAGAGCTGACATCTGGTGTTGACGCAAGTAGACTGCAACCCTGCGAGTTTTAGTAACACAAGAGGGCGACGTAATAATGGTACCCTCCGTCGTCGTCGGGTGGGTGTGCATGAAACTACCGAGAGGTTGCTTGCTGCATGCATCGAGTAATGATGGGGACGAGCGTATTAGGGGAATAGTACTGCTCGGAAATCCGGCCGTTAACCCGACGAACCAGAGAGCACGATTGAAAAGTTGTTCCTTGAAGAACCAGATCGAAGCTCCGTTTTTCTAAATGCCACAGAGTTCGTCGAGGTAGTAGACTTTTTGCGCCAGAGATAGTAGACAAGTTTTTGAGTAATCTTGCTTCGGGTCTTCACGTACCCCAATGCGTTCACTGTAGCAACTGCAGTGAGTATTTGCTCATACTAGATGGCTTAACAAATGACCCTAGATGTCACTTACTGATAGATTCCATATGCTTCTCATCCATATATCTCGAGTTAGTGACACACTGCAACACTCACAGTTAGTAACTCCTTTTTATCGTTTTAGGCGAGAGCCTACGTATGTGATACTCTATGAAACCTATAGGAAGTAGCCGGTATGGCATATTTGTTGGGAAGTCTCCAAGGACGTGAAAGGGGTACACGAGATTCCGGGACTCGACTTACTGGCGCAGGCAGAACTAAAAACAGGCTTGGAAAGAAGTCCTGAAGCTTTGTTGAGCGGTGCATCACAGCCTGCTTCAGAAAGTCCAAGGTTCTGAAAAGCATGGCGCCTCGTCCTACAGCATCAGGTACAAAGTTCAGTACGAGCGACAGACTAATGATGTCGAATCGTTCCGAGTCATCATTGGGCAGAGGCCTCTTCATGAAGTCTTGCTGTAGAATGCCTTCGCTCTGGCTGTTCAAGTCGATCCTTGCCATATCAAACAAGCCGCTCCTCGAGCACTCATTCGTGGTACTCAACGCACCGACTTCCAGAAGTCGTAGGCGAGAGTCTGAAGAGGAAATCAAACCGGAGACTGGTTCCAGCCACTCCATCAGGACCCTGGAGCTATCTCCTCCACGATCGGTGCGTTGGCCTTGGAGACTGGCTTGTTGATACTTCTCAATGCCACCCAGGGCAGCAATCTCAACATCAATTGCAGTCTCGGCAACTTTGTCTCCTCTGGCTACAGCTTGGACCTTCTTCTTTTCGAGGAGATGATGTGCGTTGATTAAAGCCTTTGTGGCTTTCCTTGATATTGATTTCGGCCGCTGAACTGTAGGAGGCCGTCCGGCAGCCAAAGCCTTCTTTGCCCTCTTCTTCTTGACCACCATGTTTATGACTGTGCTGCAAGTTGCATCATGCAGTAGTCCCGAGGTGTGCTCATCTGCGACAGAATGCAGTGATAAGGATATAAAAGGGTTGAATGAAGGTTGAACCGAGCTGATAAATTTAAGACAGTGTATAGATTCGTGCGTAAAGTGTTAGACACTGTGAATTGATTATGTAAGTCTATTGTAGTAGCAATCCCATCTGATTAGCTGGAAATTTTGCGCTATGACCACCCGGCAACCATGGATGCCCTAAGCGAAGCAAACCACACACGCCAAATTTAAGAAACTCTCCACCTGGTATACAAATCTCACGAATTTTCCACTCCTTCGAGGACGCCCGCACCACACGACGACAACTTCAGAGTCAACTAACCAGCAACAACCACAGCACAATGGGTCCCAAGGTTCCTGCGAAGAAAGGTATACCACCATGAGCCTCGAATTTCCACGTTCCCCCAATGTGATCTCGACGAAGGGAGCTGCCTCCCGCGAGCGCCTCCCCGGCCAACGCATCGAGCAGCAGCAGATTTTGCGAGTTCTGATCAAGAGCGATTGCTGATGCGTATTCTGTATAGGCGGTGCCTCCAAGGCGCCTAAGGGCCTCAAGCAGGCGAATGCCGCTGCCAAGGCTGCCCTCCGTGGCGTAAGTGATCTCTCTATCTATCTATCTTGACGTGGATGTCTTTTCCACCGCTGGCTCGAGAGGCTAATCGCGCGCGCTGCAGGACAACGCCCACAAGAAGCGCAAGGTCCGCACTTCGACCACCTTCCACCGGCCCAAGACTCTCCAGCTGTCGCGTGCCCCCAAGTACCACCGCAAGGCCGTCGCCCACACCCCCCGCCTCGACGAGCACAAGATCATCATCCACCCGCTCAACACCGAGAGTGCCATGAAGAAGATCGAGGAGAACAACACCCTTGTCTTCATCGTCGATATCAAGGCCAACAAGGCGCAGATCAAGCAGTCGCTGAAGAAGTTATACGACATTGACACCGTCAAGATCAACACCCTCGTCAAGTATGCACAGCCAGCCATGAATTCCTGACTATATTCGTTACTAACAGTTTTGTGTAGGCCCAATGGTCAAAAGAAGGCTTACTGCCGGTTGACCGCTGATGTCGATGCGCTGGACATTGCGGCCACCAAGCTTGCTCTTGTCTAAATGGGGGGGACTCTACTGGCACCGGATTCAGATAGCTTGTGCGGGTGTATATAACATCCCGAGCTGGGCGGATATTGCATTAAGGTCGGCGTTGCCTAGGTTCAGGCTTATGAGATCGATGGAAAATAATTGATTTTCTCGCGCCCCCAAATCTGTTTGGTCGTTACGTGACTTGATTCCATTTATGCTTCGTGCTATCCGTAGTGATTCTTCCGCGGTCCATAGCGCATGTAGCGACTATCCGCATCGTACTAAAGTCGAGATATACATATATACAACACGCCAAACCAGTAGGCCCATGTGAAAGCGCTATTCGTACAAGCTGTCACAAGTGTGTGTCATAGATTTATATTGATGATCATTGACCCGTCTAACTCTGCTTCATGTTCTGCAGATGTGTAACCGCCACCTGGCTGATATCTAAGAACCGGTCGGCGCAGTTCGCCATGCAGCTCTCCTCGGACTTGTCCAGCGTTGAGCTGCGGATAGTCCCCGTGACACACTTCTTGAAGCACATATCCGTTATGGAGTGCACAGCTAGAGGGAAAAGCGCACAGTCAGCGATCCGTAAGGCCCGGACGAACCTCCAACGATACATAGGTAGCGCAGGTATTTTCCACAAATACCTGGGTAGACTGCATCTGGAGGGATAAGATAATGGAAGCCTTCAACATACTGGCTTGCACACGCGCCCTCTGGTTCTCGTTGGCTAGGAAAGTGCGCAACTCGCTCTTGTCCTTCTCGCTCAGCTGGTCGAGGTTGATGTCGTTCAGCGAGGCCATTTTCTCTTACTAGTACCGGTCCGAAGGGCGAAATGATATGTTTACGGGTGATATATATCGGTTGTGTGGAAAGTCAAGGGTCTGACTGGAGGTGGGCGAGTATATATTGGTGTTGGTCGGATCAATCAATGATGATGATGCTGAGCTTGATAAATTCAAATTTCGTCGTCTTGGAGCTCCTTATCTTATCGGACTATAGCACCGTACGCACTGTGTATACAGGTTTTGATACGGTAGGTATACTACATAGCTATAATCTGGTCATGGAGTTTAATACTTCTCTGAAGTCAACTGAAAACAAGTTGCACACAGTAGATGACTTCTGAAGTATTGACTGGCTTTATTGCAAATGAGGATGCAAAACGAAGCAGTGAGAGCTCTTCATGATTTCATTACTTTTTTATGTAACTGAAGCTCCTCCGACACGGTATTAGGAGCTTCAAGTATGCTATTTACATAAGGCGTGGCTCATTCATGCCGATCCAATCGCTATTTTCATCTGTCGAAGGAGGAGGTGATGA
This sequence comes from Whalleya microplaca, assembly GCA_022497155.1. Classification (NCBI taxonomy): domain Eukaryota; kingdom Fungi; phylum Ascomycota; class Sordariomycetes; order Xylariales; family Xylariaceae; genus Whalleya; species Whalleya microplaca. The sequence goes on along the minus strand of MU385710.1, from coordinate 1,124,043 downwards.
CAGGAACTTGTATATACTTGTATGGGTTCATGATCCCATTCTGTGAAAAGAGTTAGCGTGTGAGATTCCCAGTGGAGACTTGGTAAAGACTGACCGGATCATATAAGTTCTTGATCTGCCTCATCAGGCCGATCACAGTATCACTTCGGCTGTAGCGAATGTAGTCCTTCTTAGCTATGCCCAGGCCATGTTCAGCACTTATGCTGCCGTTCACCTTGCTAATCCATTTGTAGACAAACGGCTCTAGCACCTCTTCCACCTTCTTGTCGTATCTCCGTACTGCGACGTTGAGGTGCAGATTTGAGTCACCCATATGGCCATATCCGACAACGTCTACGACGGGGTATTCGTCGGTCTCGCCCTTTAGTCCGGCAGCCTCGATTCGCTTTCTCGTGTCCAGGACGAGTCTGTACAGATCGTTCAGGGGGATAGAAACATCATACTTGTAGACTCCTCCCCAGTGCCCTAGGCATTCCGGGATGCCTTCTCTTTGACTCCATAGTGATCTAATTTGCGTCTCGTCTTGTGCGAGAACACCATCGGTGACGATTTCTTTAGACATTACGTCTTCGAGGAACTGCTCTAATTTCTCGCTGTCGTGGTCCGAGTTAGACCCGCTTGTCTCGATGAGACAGTAAAAGGGGTGCTCCGCTTCGAGTGGTCGCTTATGTTGCCTTACTTTGTGGACTAAGGACTGGCTCTCGCGATCCATTAACTCGAAAGCAGATAATATCTCCCCAAGCTGGGTCTTGGCTTCTCTGAACGTTTGCAGGATCTTCTCGTAAGAATCCGCACCCAGGAATGCAACATTGACGGCCCTCGACCGCTGAGGGCATTGTATTGATACGGCCGTGATCATACCAATAGTTCCCTCTCCGCCAATGAAGAGATGCTTCAGATCGTACCCCGTGTTGTTCTTCCGCAACCGGCTTAGATCATCCACGACTGTGCCATCTGGGAGAACAGCTTCGATGCCCAGAACACTCCCGTGCAAGCTTCCGTATCTCAGTAGCCGCAAACCACCGGCGTTCGTCGCGACATTTCCACCAATCTGGCACGAGCCCTTCGCACCCAGGTCCAGGGGGAAGATGTAGCCCTTCTCCGCCAGGAACTGGTCGGCCACTTCCAACACGACACCCGCATCGACGACCAGGACACCGCTCACGTCGTCAAAGAACCGGATTTGGTTCATACGACTGGTATTAACCACGATCTCATCAAACACCGGCACCGACCCTCCGACCAGCCCGGTATTCCCTCCCTGCGGCACCACGGCCAACATATGGTCATTGCAGTACTTCAAGATCCCGCTGACCTCCTCCGTAGACCCCGGCTTCAGCACGAGCGTGCAATGGCCGCGGTACTTGCGCATCCAGTCGCCGTTGTACGGCTCCATGTCGTCGGCCGCGGCCTCGGCGGTCACGCCGTCGACGAGGGCGGAGTCCTTGCCCAGCAGGGTTTTGAAGTACGCGACGTGCTCGCCGGTTATCTGCGCGAAGCGCGGGTTCCGCTTGAGCTGGGGGTACGTGTCCGTGGTGAACTTCGCACCGCCTTTTCTGCTGCTCCCCGACGCTCGGAACTGCCGAGGCGGCGCACTCGATATGCAACGTGCGGCAGAACGTACGGCAGCGGGGCCGAAGGTCCACCTCCTCAGGACAGGCGAGGGTGCTGCTGCCCGTCTGGTGAGGGCCGGGGCAAGCTGTGATCTACAAGCCATATTGAGGGGTGGGAGGGGGGTTCGTATGCCTACGTACAGGGCCGTGGGAAACGAGAGCCCTAGAAATTGTTTCGACTAGCCAGGTATAATAGATTGTTAAAAACTTAGGTGATGATCCGCTCAGGTGCTGGGCTATTCCCGTAGTGACGGCGAAACTCTATCTCCGGCGCTATGTCACGCTGCAGAACACCCCCGATTTGCCAGGGTGTCCCCGGCTTACAGGTAGTGCGAATCGCCAAGAATAGGTAACCCCAACTTGATCTTCACACTTGCGAGATATTCCACTTACAAGGAAATTCTACCGCGCATGTACATAGAATAAGCTCACCATCATAGGTTAGGTAGACAATGACACCCTTCTTCATATCCAGCGTTTCATACTTGATCCAATAGAGTACTCATGATCAGGTTTCACGAAATCTGGCCGGGAAAGCTGGCAAGAATCGTTGTCTATCGGGAATGAAGTCCCGACTTCTGGACGACTCACCCTAGTACGGATAGTAAACTTTGCAATAGCCGACTAGTACTAAAGCGCCGTTGCAGTTAGCTACGAATGGTAGGTGTATCGAAAACAGTACATGCGTAAGACGATGTTGACGTTCTTAAACAGGTTTGGCTTGGAATAATGTTGGTCGTTGACTTGAAAGCATCCCTGGGCTATTACGACAGCCTTTTATGCGTTCGGTCTGCCATAGCAACGACCCTTAGTATCAACTCATTAAAGGGGTTGAGGGAAAGTCTGATGCCACTGAATTGTTGACAAGATTCATGTGCCTAGATTACAGGTAGTCGGCAATGCATCTACCATCGAAAGATATGAGAACGATAGGTCGTTAGGACTACATGTAGGTCGTGAATTGCTGAGCCTCCTTGGCTATCAGCCGCCACGGCGGGTCATAGGACTTTAGCAACCCAATAATTCAATGAGATATGTTTCTTGCAAGTAATATGTATGGACCGAAAACTGGACATCGGATGTGATATCTAGCCATTAGTTTCACCTTCCAGCCGCGGATACAGTACCATGCGTTTCGCAGATCTTCCATGTGGACTGCGATTCTATGTTGACCTCCAGAGTTGGGGTAATGGGCATAGAACGAAGACCTTTATGGCATTATGTTCCAGATTGGACCCATAACAAATAGTGATAAGGGTCGGTCCAAAAGCTTACTCCCCCTGATTGAGGCCATGCATAACAATGGGCAATGCGTAATCGACGGCCATGTAGGGATGAGGGACTACCTAAATCGGAGGACATCATGCATTGCATTTGCCCGACACGGCTGCCCTTCCCCCAGGGACGGGACCAATTATGTCGTGATAAGCGACCCAAGACGAAAGCGCGTTTCAACGTTTTCAAGCGCGGCAGATAGATAGGGAGCAGATGGGCATTGAGTGAACCCATTTATAGACTTCCTGTTGGATCCAAACATAAGACGATCTCGGGATGATAGGTGTGTGGGCGTCTCCTGAACCAGCACTAGGCGCCGAGGGTATGTTTGACGGCTAGGTATATACAATTAGGCTTTCCGCTCCCGAGACTTACATCTGAACAATTGACGGTCTTGCTCGAACTCAATATATTGTTTTGTTATCAAATTGAAGCTTCACACTGCACTTACTGCACTTATACAGTTAAGCGTTTGACTTATAAGTTGACATCTGTCAGTCAGCCTTGATAGGTACTTATACAGTTACCTTAGTCCCTGAAGATCATCATCTACCGGCCTAGACCCCGCTAGACCTGGTCACACAGGCCATAAACCTGCAGGTGTTATCGATAATGTCGGCGGTGGCACCGCTACGATTAGCGAGTGGTGGGGCAGGAAATAGGGGATTGGACGCTGCACTGGCAGGACTGGGCGCTGCTAGCGGGCGCCAGTCTCCTCGGCAACCAACTGTGAGCGTCGAATACACACTGGTCGAAGCATTCCCGAGTTGGGACGCGAATGCAACATTAGCAACACCGGCGACTCCTCTACATGTACGAGGCACTGATAAAGGCCGATATTGTGACCTTGCTAGCGTATGCACATCTGCACGATCCGACGAGTTTCCAGTTTCCAGATCACCATCCAGATCGCCATCATCTCACTACTCATCATCATCAACACCCTCACCCTCACCCTCACCCTCACCCTCCTCATCAGGGCCACCCCCAAAGTCACCCCCAAAGTCACGCAGGACTCGGACCAGCCTGACCAACCGATCTCACCCCGAGCTGCACGCTGCCCGTGTCCAACGCTCGGCCACGCTCGACGGATCGCCTCTCGCTCATAAGAAAGATTCTGCAAAGGAATCCTCCAAGCCCAAGAGATTCCAACGACACTCCCTATCATCGAACGCGTCTGCCGGGTCCGCCAATTCCAATTCTGCTGGCCTTGAGCAGCCAGGGTCAACATTGACCAAGATGGATCACAAATGGATTAACGTCCAAGAAAAGACCTTCACCAAATGGTGAGTTAAACTAAGCTACTCTGTTGTCGGAGTCAAGACATTGTCTCTGCGGCAGCACCTGGCCACGAGGAAAACTGACGTTGTTGGAATGCTAGGTTTAATACAAAAATTTGCTCGAGGGGTCTGGTCGTGAAAAGCCTCGTGCCTGACATAAGCGATGGTGTAAGTTTCATACGTCAAAGCAGCTAGTTATCATTGTTCTTCCATCTCAACTGATCTAACGTTTTCATCTGAAGGTTCTCCTAATACACCTGCTTGAATGCCTATCAAATGAATCACTAGGACGATATGCCGCGAAACCGAAACTACGAGTCCAGAAGTTCGAGAATGCCAACACGGCGCTCAACTTCGTCAAGTCGAGGGGGATCCAGATGACCAACATCGGCGCCGAAGATGTCGTCGACGGCAACCGGAAGATCATCCTCGGCTTAATCTGGACGCTTATTCTCAGATTTACCATTAGCGACATCAACGAGGAGGGCATGACCGCCAAGGAGGGTCTCCTATTATGGTGTCAACGCAAAACGGCCTGTTACGACGAAGTAGAAGTCCGCGATTTCAGCGCCAGCTGGAACGACGGCCTCGCTTTCTGTGCCCTACTGGACATCCACCGGCCGGATCTAATCGACTACGATGCGCTGGACAAGTCGGACCACCGAGGCAACATGCAAATGGCTTTTGATATCGCTCACAAGGAGATCGGCATCCCCGATTTGCTCGACGTGGAGGACGTTTGCGATGTTGCCAAGCCCGACGAGAGGAGTTTGATGACTTACATCGCCTACTGGTTCCACGCCTTCTCGCAAATGGAGAAGGTCGAGAACGCCGGCCGGCGGGTGGAGAAATTCGTGAACAACATGCAGGGCGCGTGGGAGATGCAGAGCGCGTACGAGAGACGAGTGGCGGCGCTCTTAAAACAGATCCGGGAGCAGATAGAGCAGTGGCAGGAGGCGACGTTCGAGGGGACGTACATCGACGCCAAGCGACAGGCCGCCGAGTTTGCGTCTTACAAGAGGGGCAAGAAGAGGGAATGGGTCGCCGAGAAGAGCGAGCTGGCCACGTTATTAGGCAACATCAAGACCAAGTTGGGCACGTATCGACTCAGAGCGTACGACCCGCCGCCGGAGCTCTCGTTGGAGACCATGGACGAAGTATGGGCTAGCTTGACAAAGACCGAGATGATGCGTGGCCAGCTGATCAATGAGACGATCAGGGAGTAAGTTCCGTTAGTGTGAAAACGTCTATTTATTGTCTTGCTAATATTTACTATAGCATCAAAAACGCCCTCCGCAAATCATTCGCCGACAAGGCCAACGACTTCGCGCTGGCACTAAACACAATGCAAATCGCCATCTCAGGCCTCGAGGGCGACGTGGAGGACCAGCTCTTACACGTACGGAAGCTGAGCGACAACCTGCCGCCGCTAGACGCCTACCTGGAGAAGATAGCGGCGGTCGACGCCAAGTGCCAGGAGGCCAACATCGAGGAGAACGACTTCACGACCTACACGTACGACGAGCTGTCGTACGAGCTCGGGCTGGTCAAGTCGTCGGTGCAGAAGAAGCTGGCCTTCCTGGAGAACCAGATGGTGGCGCGCAACATGACGAACCTAACCCCCATCCAGCTCGAGGAGTTCGAGTCCGTGTTCCGGCACTTCGACCGCGACGACACGAACTCCTTATCCGAGCTCGAGTTCAGCGCCGCGCTCGCGTCGCTCGGCCTCGTGTTCAGCGAGGACGAGATGCACGAGTACTTCGCGGAGACGTCGCGGGGCCGCGACCGCGTCACCTTCGAGCAGTTCATCCGCTTCATGGTCGACGTGACCGAGGACCAGAACACGGCCGAGCAGGTGTTCCAGAGCTTCCGCGAGGTCGCCGACGGCAAGCCCTACGTCACCGAGATGGACCTGCGCCACTCGCTCGTCCCCGACGACGTCATCGACAAGCTGTGCGAGCTCGTCCCGCCCCACAACGGCCCCGACATGGCACAGGACCGCGGCGTGCCCCAGTTCGATTATATTAGCTTCATGGAGAAGCTCATTGCCGGCCCCGACGACGCCGAGCGCGAGAGCGAGCCGGAGCAGGCGGAGCACGAGGAGGAGCCGGAGGAGGGGGCGCAGCATGCGGATGAGGAGGATGAGGAGGTGGTGGAGGATAGCCGCCAGCAGCAGCAGCACTCGCGCCACCACTCTAGGAACGGGAGCGCCCCGCTCCAGGACATCACCAACGGCGGGAGCGGGAGGTCGAGTCCGACGAAGAAGGCAGCGAACGGCGGTGGTGTATATTCCTAGGCATAATCGGTTGCGTAGCCGGGATAGTGGTTGTGGATTGATGTACATTGATTGGAACATCGTGGCTCCGAAGCCACCTAACCTACTTACCTAAGCTCGTATGCTGTAATTAGACTGCATTGTTCGGGTCCGGCGATCGGGTATGTATGTACATACCTATAGGGGGTGGGTGGCTTACAGCGGGAGAGGGAGAGGGGAGCCAACAAGCAAGCACGTCGGCACGGGGCTAGGTATGATAATGTGTTTGTGTTTGTTAACTCTACAACACCCATATATATAAGTATATTTACTATAATATTAGTCGCCAAAAAGTCTAAGTAACTAGTTAGTGAGGCTGACTACATAGTAGCTAACTAGTTACAAGAAGAAAAAAGTGAAAGAAAGGCACTGAGACTGGCTTGACTACCAAGGGATCGAGGGTATTATTAGGTAGTGGAGGCCGTGCTTTATAGGGAGGGACATAGCATCGACTGGGTGTTTCTTGCTTTTCCTTTTGTTTTTCGAGAGACGGAACTGCGGTAGTGGTTGTGTTGAGGAAATTGGCCGGCGTTGCGAAATATATGTACGGTCCGAAATATTCCCCCTGAATTCAATATATCAAGTATGCAGATAATTCCTCCGAGTTTCCAATGTGAGAGAGAGATCGTCTGCACCGCCCGTCTTCATTTGAATTATCTCTTCCATTGTCTATTCCGCGGGTGTTTTCGCTCTAGCAAAAAGCAGTGAACTCCATCCTTATTCTAAATAGTCCCCGTTCCCAGTCCCCAATCCCAGGCCCCAGCGATCCCATGTTAACTCCACGCGATGCAAAATGCAAAAAGCCTCGAGATGAAACTATTCTCTGAGTACACACACACATCTTCACCCCCTTCCCCCTATCCTGTCTATTGATATGTACACACGTGTTTTATGCCCCGGGACTACAAAACGGAATAATAAATACTTATGCAAAACCCTTACTCTTTGAAAGCGTCCATCTCCTTCAGAGCGTTGGCAAGCCGGCGGTAGTCCCGCAGCAGCTCCAGGACGTCGCCGATCCGCAGATCGGCCGGGTTCTGCAGCTCCATGAACTTCTTCTTGGGCGGGTCGATCTTCTGCACGTCCTTGGGCGGCAGCGCTGCCGCGAGGTCCGGGAACGCCTGAGTGGCTGGTCAGCATCATTTCGAAGGTTACGTAAATTTGAGATTGAGGATATATAGAGTTAAGTAACTTACCGTGGCGAGATCACCGCCCTCCGACGTCTTGCTACCAGCACCAGCAACGTCCTTCGCAGGCGGCGTAGGCGTGGGGGTCGTAGCGGCGCGTCCGAAGCCGCGCATCATGCCTATGCCGCTGAAGCGGTTCATGGGGTTGAGGGAGCTGCCAAGGTTCCGCATCGACTCGACCAGCGCCGGGTTCGAGCTTGCGGGGGACGGCGTCGTAGCCGTAGGTGCCGTTTTCTCCTTGTTGTCTTCGGCGAAGACCACCTTCTTGGAACTGCTTGCGCTTCGGGCACTCCTTGTGCTGTCTGCGCTGCGGTCCCGCGGGCCCTTCTTGCCGCCGACGAGGGATAGCACTCGCTCATCTCTCCTGGCGGTGTGGTGCTCGGTATCCTCGTGTCCGTGGGCGGTGGTGCTAGCACCATCGACAGAGGCATCGTCCTCCGGAGGTGGCGTACCGATTAACTTCCGTGCCTCCTCCAGGGTTCGCGGTACCACGAGCTCCCGTCCGCTGGCTGAGCTGTCTCGGAGTTTACCCAGCAGGAATTTGTAACTATCACCTAGACTGTTGCCAATGGTCTTAAAACCTTGGTCAGCGGTGTTGAAGAATGTGTCACTTGCGCTGCTCATAGCCTGGGCTGGGGTTTGAATGAGATCGCTCAACCTGCGGCGCTGGACAGCGGCTCGCAATGTTGCGGAAGACTGCGAGGACCTCGAGGCCTGGGCATGCTCAGGGCTGGCTACTGCAGGGTTTAATGCGGCTGCAGATAAACCTGCGGTATAGGCCGGTGGGAAAGTTTCTGTCTTTGGTGCATCAAGCTGGCCCTCGGCTTTCGCTGGGCCTGACGATGCCTCGTCTGCTCTGAGACTAGCGAGATCTACCGTCTGCAAGAAAGTGATGGCGGCTTCGAGATTCGTCAAGCAGTATGCTGCTTCTCCCTCAAGCTTCTCCTCCCAACGGAACCTTTGGATGAAATTTAAATCGCTGATCACATTCAGGTTCTCAGGCGGCATAGTTATCAAGGTATAGATGAGCATCGGCATGATCTCGTCGGCTGACGAGGAAGGGTGGAAATGCGATAGCGTATCAACAATACTTTTGTGCGCGGCTTTGAGATAATTGAGCTTGCCAAGAGGGTACCTCTTCGTATGCATTAGGATCAGGTCTTTTCGAGCTTGTTCCAAATGCCCTCGAATCTCCTCTTGCCGCCTTGCAAGACCTTCAGGTCCATCGAGAGACTCACCGAGATCCACCCCCAAGTCGGCAGGCCCGATTCCCACGAGAGCGAGAGCAGCTGTCTTAGATCTCAGGCTGTCGTCTTGTGCCTCATCTTGAGTACTTCTATGGCGATATATGCGGTCATATATGCCCTCACAAAGCCGTCTCTCTACTGCTTCCTCTAGGAGAATCCTCTTCTGCTCAAGCGCCTTCCTTGCTCGTTTCCTATTAGCGAATTCTTCGGCTGTGAGCATCTGCTGCTCTTCCTTGGTCGGTGTTGTCTTCGATTTCTCCTTGTTGCCTAAAGAGGCCGCTTTGGCCCTTAACAAGCTAGCAGCAGAGGCTCTAGCAGAACTGGAGGGGGTTGGTGAAATCTCCCGGATCTGTCGAGTCGCGAGGCTGGATATATGTGTTTGGATATGGGTAGCAGCAACATGATAGAAATCTTGAAATAGCTTCGAAAGGGTATCAATGTTCGGCGGAGACGGGTGGACTCGGGCAGAGAGCGAATCGATGAAGCTGAGAAAATGCGTGGTCAGTTAGCCTGAACTTGAAAGACTTGGCTGTCTCAGCTTACTTGTCCGTTTTGCTCACCAACTCGATTGGAATCTCATCCATATCGACGGAGGCGCGGGGAGCCTCGAGCACATCGTCATTCTCAGATTCGAAAGTATCGGGCCTCGATCGTTGCTGTGTCTGCGGAGGTGTGTTCTGTATGATGGTGACCTCTGGCGTTGCGCCATTCTGGATGGTGTTGGCGCGCTGAGCGCGACTCAACGGGTCGATCGTTTCTGTTGTTTGGGAACGAGTGAAGGATTTGGAAGCTCGAAGTGAGCCAGGCCTGGGCTCGGAGCCTTGGGGCGGCGTTGTAGGTGCCATGAAGACGCTCGCAAAACTACAAGATGTCACAAGCGTTAGCTTTCTTGAAAGAACAGCAAAGTAGGTAGCAATAGAGCTCTAGCACGGCAGAGAGCAGAAAAGCATGAAGACAAAGTATTCACCGAGACATGAAACTTGTTGCAGGGGTGGAATATACCTCCACAGCGATCAAATGACACCAGATGTTTTGAAGCAGGTAGGTCAATAAGCCAGTCTATTAATATGCCATCTATCGGACGGCAGTAGATGGGATAGATAGAAAAGAAGCTATGCGGGAGGCCAGCCAGGATGAAAGAAGTGAGTTGTTGCTCATCAATGCCTAACTACAGCGAGCCAACAACAGCAAAGGTGGTCAGAAGGAGAGGCCGGAAGTGGGTGAAAGCTCTCGTGAGCTTGTATTCCGATAAAGTGGTTTGATAACGTTTGTTAGCTTGCATCAGGGGTACGCAGTAGTACAACGTGCTATATGTAAAGAGGGGACTAAAATACGACATTTATGAATGTACATATATGCCCAAGGCTGCCAAGTACCTATATGTATGTAAGTGTGAACATTGAATTTCATACAAATAAACCTCTCTATCTAACTTATAAGAACAAAGAGACTCGTTCAATATATATACGTAAACTCTCTTAAACTCTGATTATGTCTTATTACATGTAGGATCCTACTTCACGTTTTATATATATTCCTACCGAACAGGGAGTGAGTGAGATCTCTTCGTGTGTACATAAGCATGTAATATGTAAAGGACAGGTTCGGAAATTCGTGTGGTGGTCGAGGACACATGACGAAATTGAAGGTGCTGCTGAGTGGCTGTTGGTCTATGGACTGTATGTACAATTGCGCAAATGCAACGGTTGCTGCATGGCCGATCGAGCCATCCGGCGGCAGCACCGGATCGGATGATGCAGTGTCTAGTTTCATTGAAGATACTCTACCGAGGAAAGCGATGAAGCCGAGTATAGCGAATCTCAGGTACATGTACTGCGTAGTATGAGGTAGTACTTGTAAGATGTAGCCTGTGGTTGGTTTACATACTAACCTAGACTAATATAATGAGTGTATGCATTACATAAGTACGGTTAAAAGGGCATAAATAAAACCGCAGCTTGCTTTCATTAAGGGCAAAGACATTCTATACCTGTACGTTACAGTAGTTATAGAATACGAGTACAAAGGTCTGTGTATCGTTTGCGTACCTAACGTGTGTAACTAATAATAACCTACTGGAATGCTGCAGGTTTACCAACTTATCATCTAGCGCTTTCAAGTTTCAACGGTGAACGTTTCGAGTTTGGGGTTTGGCAAGCCTGGCAGCCCTGGCAAGGTCTTGAGGGGTAGATTCGGGGGAGGTCAAGGGCCGGCAGTCGGGTAGTCGGAGCTTTACGTCCCGCGCTAGCTGACTAAGGTTAGGTACCTAGGTACCTAGGTAGGTACATATGCATAGGCAGCCCCGGGGTCAATGCTGTCATAGGCAGGCAGATAAAGCAGTGCCCCTTCTCAGTGTGTCCACGCGATAACGTTGAGTCGGGAGCATGTGGAGATTCCAGCTGACCACCCGCTGGAACTCAACACATGCACTATCAACCTACAGCAACCGAACTTATCATCGAAGCTCCCAGCCATCCATCCGCCTGGGCTTCTTATGTCTTTCCATCTCGTCACCGTAGTCCCATTTGTAGCTCCATTAATCAAAATTGCCTCAAACCCTCTACCGCCATGACCATGACCGCGAGACGGAAACGTCCAGCTTCCATTTGCAGCTCTGCCGGCAGAGTTACAGCCCAACTATTGTTGTCCTTCCTCGCCATATCCGCCTCGCCATGTGCCGCAAGCCTCTCGAATTCCGACGATGCCTTCCCAGATTCACCTTTATTGACACCCTTAATACCTGAACCACCGCAACCAGCAGAGCACACCTTTGTACGTCCTCCTGGGCAACAGTAACACGCAGCCAAGGGACCTTTCGCTGACTTTCCCAACAGACGCTCCGCCACATCCTCCACCATGGAACGTATCGACATCCAGGGCTTCATCGGAAGAAAGACATATTACAACGAGATGCCGACGTGTGGTTGGCTGGGGACGATGAACATGTTGCGGAGCGGGTGTTGCCCCTGAAAGCGAAGAGTCGGGCCGGGAGAATCGAGCGCCTCGTCGATAGACGGCCTAGTACCGTGGACCCCTTAGTCGCTGCGGCCCGCGAGCGAGGATACGTACTCGCGAGTTCTCCATCCGCCTGGACTGTCGACGACGTCCTGGGGCCTGATACCACCGACAAAGAGACGGTTCTGACCATGGCCTACATCGCGTCCGATGCTTACGTCGAAACCCCCGATATGCCAGACTGGGACGAAGTCGGTGAGCCGTTCAACCGCAGTGCCGATTTTGGTTGGGAGAATGATGGTCTGCGGGGCCATGTATGGGGCGATAAGACGAACTCTACAATTGTCATCGGCTTGAAGGGCACGTCGCCGGCAGTCTTTGATGGCGAAGGTACCACGACCAATGACAAGATCAACGATAACCTTTTCTTCAGCTGCTGCTGTGCCCAACAAGGTCAATGGTCGTGGCACCAGGTCTGCGATTGTGCTTCGGGCACGTACAGTTGTAATAACACGTGCGTGAAGAGTGCTTTACGGGATGAGAATCGGTATTATCAGGCAGCCAGGGAGCTCTACTCGAACGTCACAGAGCTTTACCCAGATTCCAACGTTTGGATTTCTGGACACTCATTGGGTGGGGCGGTCAGCTCACTGCTTGGTTTGACGTACGGACTCCCGGTCGTCACCTTTGAAGCAGTTCCTGAGGCGTTGCCGGCCGGTCGATTGGGTCTTCCCGTTCCTCCGCATGCGGACCCCGAATTTCCTCAGACTCGCGAGGACACTGGGACATATCACTTCGGCCACACGGCAGATCCCATCTATATAGGCACTTGCAACGGCGCAACCGCGTCATGCTCCTTTGCGGGCTACGCAATGGAGTCGGCGTGCCACACCGGCTACGAGTGTACGTACGACACGGTGGCCGACCACGGCTGGCGGGTCGGCATTGGGACTCACAAGATTCGCTCCGTGATCAAGGACGTTATCCAGAAGTACGACGGCGTTCCGGAGTGCAAGCTCACGCCCGAGTGCCGCGACTGCGCCAATTGGAAGATGTACGAGAGCAACAGCACAGACGGGACAACCACCTCGAGCAGCTCTACTACGTCCAAGACACGCACTCGGACGGCAACATGCCAGACGCCTGGATGGTAAGTAGATATATCCCCCTTTTTCAGGTGCTTGTAACGTAGCTAATGATGAATTTCGCAGGTGGGGATGCCTCGATGAGACGACCACCACAGATGTGACCACTACCACCACGAGCAGCTCGACATCGACGTGCAAGACCCCCGGCTGGTTCGGTTGCAAGGACGAGCCCACGACCACCACGACCACCACATCCACCTCGTCCACGACCACCAGCACCACATCCACGACCTGCAAGACCCCCGGTTGGTTCGGCTGCAACGACAAGACGACGACGACGCTGCCGCAATCGCTCACTCATCCGATTACCTCGCCCCCGTCCATGCCCTCGCCCACGCAAACCGCGGAACTGACCGAGACCGCGCCGCCGAGGTCGCACTGCGTCGAGCGGAACTGGGTTGGGATGTGCAAGGCGTGGGAGAAGGACGACGGTGGTGATGAGGAGAAGTCCGATTCTGTACTCCAGAATGATGAGATTTAGCCAGCCAGGGCTTGTCAATTGCAAGCAAGGTCTATTGACTTATATGCTACGCTGACTGGCGTTCAGATTGGGTTGTATTGCGTTGTTGTGATTTTTAATAATGGCGTTAAAGCAGGCGGTTTTGGGATTCATTCGATATGGTTCACGCATCATACATACATACATACATACATACATATACATATACACACAGACATCGCTAGGTTAGAGCTTCCTTCATACGAATATCGTATTTACGAGTGTTATCTACGAATACCAATTATCGATATCAATAGCAATAGCAATATATCCATAGGCTGCATATATTATATAGAAACCCATCAGATATTTATACATACATTTATTTATTTAGATAATTCAAATGCCAGAGTTTCTATTTTCGCCTCCCTCCCCTCCCCCGTTTCTACTATGTAAGTCATCTCCCTACCTCCAGGACTCCAAATTCCTCAACACGCACCCCTCCCCCCCATCCCCCCTCTCAACCAACCTCCCAATCCTATACACCCGCTCCCCCTCGCCCTCCAACTCACCCACCACACCCTCGACATCGCCCTCGGCCACCACAGCAACCATACCGACGCCGTTGTTGAACGTCCTCGCCATCTCGGCGGGCGCGACGTTGCCCGCGCGCGCGAGCCAGCGGAACACGGGCGGCGGCGCCCACGCCGAGACGTCGATGTCGGCCGCCAGGTGGCCGGGGAGCATGCGCGGGACGTTCTCCGTCAGGCCGCCGCCGGTGATGTGCGCGAGCCCCTTGAGGCGCGGGAGCGCGCGCAGGATGGAGCGCACGTAGATGCGGGTCGGCGTGAGCAGCGACTTTCCGACGGTAATGGTGGAGGAGGTGGAGGTGGTCTCCCACGGCGCGGGGGCCCCGTAGTCCAGGGCCTCGCGCGCGAGGATGCGGCGCACGAGCGAGAAGCCATTCGAGTGCACGCCGGAGGACGCGAGCCCGAGCAGCACGTCCCCGGGGCGCATGTCAGCGTGCCGCGGGAGGCGGGCCGCGGCGCGCATGACGCCGACGGCGGCGCCGGCCGCGTCGTAGTCGTCGTCGCGGTACATGCCGGGCATCTCGGCGGTCTCGCCGCCGACGAGGGCGCATCCCGCGGCGCGGCAGCCCGCCGCGATGCCCTCGACGAAGCTCGCGGCGACCGCCGAGTCCAGCCGGCTGCAGCCGAAGTAGTCGAGGAACATGACGGGCTCGGCGCCCTGGACCACGAGGTCGTTGACGTTCATCGCCACCAGGTCGATGCCCACCGTGCTGTGGTCGCCCGTCGCCTGCGCGACCATGAGTTTGGTGCCCACGCCGTCGATGGCGCCGACGAGGATGGGGGCGGAGGAGGGGAAGCCGGCGCGCGCGAGGTCGACCTCGCCGCCGAAGCCGCCGATCTCGGCGTCGGCGCCGGGGCGCGCGGTCGAGCGCACGGCGGCGCGGATGCGCTCGACGAGCTGGTTTCCGGCGTCGATGCTGACGCCGGCTTGTGCGTAGGTCAGGGCCTCCTTGGTGTCGTCCGTGGGCTTGAAGGCGCGGTGCGCGATGTCGCGCCGGTGGTACATCTTGCTGAACTGGATCAGCTTCACGCCCTCGTAGGCCTTGTCGACGGCGGCGCGGAGACTCTCGGCTGCCGTGGCGCTGGCGGCTATGACGCGACCGCCTGCGGTCAGGAGCTTGTCGTTTACGAGTTTCGTGCCGGCGTGGAAGATGTTTATGCCTGCGGGAGGAGATTGTACGCTCATCTCGTCGCCTTTGGCATAGGATTCTGGATACCCGCCCGCAGCGACGACAACGGTTGCGCTGAAGCTGGGTTCGACTTTGATCAGAACGCTGTCGAGGTACCGCTCTGAACAGGCTACCATGACCTTGGCTAAGTCTGTATCCTCCGATAATAACGGTAAGACGGTTTGTGTCTCTGGATCACCGAAGCGGACATTGTACTCGAGTACCTTGGGGCCGGTGGAGGTAATCATGAGTCCAGTGAAGAGCACGCCAACGAAGGGCATCTCATCCTTGCGCATGCCGTCGATGGTTGGCTGGATGATATCTCGGTCGATTTTCGCGACAAGATCCGGGGTGGCAATATTCGTCGGCGCATAGCATCCCATGCCTCCTGTGTTCAATCCGGTGTCTCCTTCTCCTATTCTCTTGTGATCCTGGGCCGGAGGAAGAGATTTTATCGTGTAGCCATCGCTGAAGGTCAACACACTCAATTCATCACCCGTCAAGAACTCCTCAATGACAACCTCATCTCCTGCAGAGCCAAATTCCTTATTTTGCATGATATCCTTGAGCGCCTGGTGTGCTTCCTCTTTTGATGTAGGTATTATAACACCCTTGCCAGCCGCCAGTCCACTAGCCTTGATCACCACATCGTGTTGCACGCGATCGAGGTATTCTCGGGCTTTGTCGTAATCGGAGAAGTTCTCGTATTCTGCTGTGGGGATGTTGTGCTTCTTCATGAAGTCCTTCGAGAAAGTCTTGCTGCCCTCCATCTGCGCTGCCTTCTTTGACGGGCCGAAGCTCTTGATACCCGCATTCTCGAAGAAGTCGACGGCGCCGGCGACAAGGGGTGCCTCCGGACCAGGGACCACGTAGTTGACATTGTTCTTCCGTGCAAGCTCGAGAAGACCGGGGAAGTCTTCGGCCGAGACCGAGGTGTTGTTCGTGGTCTTCGGACAAGTCGCGGTCCCTCCGTTCCCTGGCACTGTTATAATCGACTCTACTAAAGGAGACTGGCTGAGTTTCCAGGCAATTGCGTGCTCTCTCCCTCCATTGCCAATGAGCAGGACACGAAGCGGATATTCGATACCCATGGTGGACACAGTAGCTGAAGAAGTTGATTCAATTGTGTCAATTAGAGAACCAACCTACTTGCTAATGTAAACGACCTCGGTCTGAAGTCCTAAGCTACGAAGTAAAAAATTTGTGTTCAACTGCGCGAAAATGCCCCTCCCTGTACAATGTGACCCCTCCCCCGCAATTCTGTGTGCCAGACGCGACAGGGGGACTGCTGAGGGGCTTGCTATAGCCCCACAAAGATGCCGCCAGATAAGGTGATAAGCCATGCGGCTAATTTAGGGGCCCCTGTCAACCCATCAGGCCAACATCAGTCCATGTAGCTTCCTGATACCTATGTATATATCAGATCAATCATCACTGAAACAAGATCGCAGAAGGCTTATTTCATAACCAGAAAACACCATAAATATGTTGTTCATAGGACTGACCGGCTCTATAGCCACGGGCAAGTCCACAGTGTCATCTATCCTTGCCTCCCCACCACACTCGCTACCCATCATCGATACCGACATCCTGGCACGCAAGGTTGTCGAGCCTGGAACCAGGGGTTACAATGCGATTGTGAAGTACTTCGGCCCTACAACGCCAGACCTGCTGGTCCCTATCTCTGAGGATATGCCAGAGGATGGGCTCGATGGCAAGGGGAGACCACTAAACAGGCCTGCTCTGGGCAAGCGTGTGTTTGGGAACAGCGAGGAGCGGAAGAAGGCCCGAGGTGTCTTGAACGGCATCGTGCATCCTGAGGTGAGGAAGGGAGTTTATAAGGCTATCCTCAAATCCTATGCTAGAGGCCATTGGGCTGTGGTGCTGGATGTCCCGTTGCTGTTTGAGAGCGGCTGGGATAAACTATCCGGGGTAGTGATGGTGGTGGCCGTCAAGGACCCCGCGATACAAATGCAGAGGCTTATGGAGCGTGATCCTCACCTGAGTCGGGAAGATGCCCAGAATCGTGTTATAAGTCAGGCAGACGTAAGGTTGAAGGCGAAGAGGTGCGAGGCAAGAGGGGAAGGAAAGGGGGTAGTGATATGGAATGATGGCTCAAGGGAGGAGTTGAAGGCCAAGATAGACGCGTCCCTGCGAGAAATCAGGGCAAGCAGTCCCCCATGGTGGAATTGGATCTGCCTTCTTGTCCCTCCACTAGGCGTGGCTGCAGGAGCTTGGGTATACTGGCAGAACGTCAACATCAATAAGAGGTGGAAGGAGATAGAGCTGAAGGAAAAGGCGAACCTATAAGGTACTGCAACCACATGCACATATTTCTGGGATAAGATCTTTCTGTTGGCAGTTATAGGTGAACGGCCATTGGAGGACGAGTCATATCAGTAAGAAGATTGATATTATATAGGTACTTAGCCCATGCCACCTTCCTGCCTACCCATTTCAGACACCTTCCAAGGTACACCTATTGACTCATCATTTATATCGATAGACAGAGCTATCGAGGAATCCACGAATCTACGTATCTACATGTACCTGCCCCAATTTGACACAGTTAGGACAATACATGTACATGTACCGAATTCCTCCAGCAACAACCTACATTCACCTGTTGCCTCGGAACACCTACATTCACCTGTTGCCTCGAACACCTATTCCTCTCACCCAGGCAACAGCACCCCAATTTCACGTTTGCCTACAAACTTTTCCCGATAATTCACTATTGTAATTCGATCCCCGAAACCTTTCACCTTCATTCTTAAGCACCACTTTGCACCTTTGCCTACAAAATCTTCCCGATATCTCACATTGTAATTCGATCCCCAAAACCTTTTCACCTTCATTCTTACGCACCACTTTGCACTTATTTGTCCTACAACACCTGCTTCCTCGTGTCTGGTCATTAAAGTCCCATCTACTTGAGGTTGCCTGTACTTGGTTGCTGTGCACGTTTCACTCTAGTCAACGAGATTGCAACAGCTTCACGATGCCGCCGCATTCTTTTGCTGAGTGGATGGTCGGCCGAAATGTGGTCTATAGACCAAAGCCTAAGAAATCCCGGCCAGTGTTCAACTTAGAGCTTGAGACCGACGACGAATCTAATTCCGACATCCTGAAGGTCACATATCCCAGAACTGGTCGGGCCAATCGGGCCAAAGGCAGGAGTGTGCGATTCGCAGAAGATGCCACTCAGTTGGCAAATGAGGTGTCTTTGAGGCATCTTCCATCTAGTTCGGAATCTGAGGTCAGTACAGACGATGAAAGCAGTGAAGATGAAGAAACCACAGACGAAGAAGTGTCTCGGGATTGTCCCTGCACCAGTTGCATCAGAGCAAGGAGGAGACTGAAGAAGGCAAATCAGGTCAAGATTAAGAGGAGACAAAAGCAGAACGCTGAGTCTTCCGAAGACACCGACAATGATACTGTTGCTGCTGTCGTTCATGCCAAGCACGTTCATGCCAAGCATAAGGCAAAGAAAGCTAGGCAAGCAGAGCTCGCCAAATCCCGAGTGAATTCGAGCAGACGCAAACGCAGAGCAAAGGGCAAGAAGGGCAGGCGGGTGTCCGACACTGACACTGACACTGACACTGGTGCTGACACTGGTACCGACACTGGTACCGACGCTGGCACTCAAACGACTGATGCCACGGAAACTGAGTCCGAGTCTGAAAGGGAAAACCGGAAAAGACAGGGCAAGACGAAAGTCATTGTGCGCAAGAAGCACAATAAGAGAAAACCAAGATCTGATAGTGAGGTCGATGCCACCGATGCTACCGAGTCTGGAGCTGAGAGCGATACCGAGAGCGATACTGAGTCCGAGGCTGAGTCCGAGGATGAGTCTGAATCTGAGTCCGAAGCTGACACTACTGAGGCTGAGACTGAAGACCAAACCGACAGTGAAGTAGAAGTTCGGCTCAGGTCTAAAAGGAGCAAGAATGCCAAGGCTAAACGAGGAAAGAAGCGAGGACAAGCCAAAGCAAGGCAGCCAAGTGGGAATCAGCGGGTGGTCCAGGCAGAGAAAAAAGTTGTGGAAGAAAAGCCTACGGATGAACACAGTTTTGAGGCGGCCATGGCTCGATTGAAGGAGCTGAAAATGAAGGATGGATATCTGCCTCATCATCCACCGCCCTCGATGCGCCAAGGCAACTTTCTGCTACCTCCTCGCTCTCGCGTAATGCAGGTCGAGCATGCCGTCGAGGATAACGAAGACCCTCGCCCCAACGCCTTTTTCGACCACGAAAATGGCATCATGCGCGTGTACCACGGACCCGCGTACGGCAACCCATACGGAGGCCTATATCCCAAGCGTGTCTACAGCCAACCCTTGCCTGTCGGTACACCTCATCCGCCCTGGAACCCGTACTATAACGGCTTCCCGACTGTGGCCGGACAGCCAGCACCTCCGCACGTGCCACCCAAGTCGTTTCCTTCTCCCCCTGCTCCGGCCCCGGCCCCTGAGCGTGCGCCGGAGGAAAACCCGTGGTTCCAGGGCTGGGGCTCAACCACCATCGGCAAAGAACCTGATCAGAAATCTTCTCCGGTGCCCGACTACACAGCTGGCTACGACCCGAAGAAATGGGATGAGATGTTCAAGCAACGCGAGTCGCCGACACCCAAGCCAGCCGCTTCGACCAGCGATCGCGGTGGGGAATCGAACGTCATGCCGTCTATCGAGATCAGCCCCGAGAAGAAGCGCCAGTACGAGCCAAGGAAGAGCAGCCACCGCCACAAGAGCGATTACAGCAGCAGCGGTCGTAACAACCGAGACAAAGCCGACCCATTTGATATAACCGATCTCTCCCGGTCCCTTCGGGAGACCATGGGGGAGACCATGGCGCGGGACAATGCAGCGGCGAAGGCTAGAGAGGAGCGAAACAGCAACAGCATCACCAATAGCAACCGGAGCGGGAGCAAGGAATCCAGTCCCGTTAACTTGAATGGCATTGCTCAGGGCGATGCTTCTAGTTGGGGACGCGATGCTTCCAGTTGGGGGCGCGGTAGCAAGTCGCCTAGCCCGCCGAAAGCACAGGAAAGCAGAAAGAGAGACGAGGAGCCTGTGAACTTGGCACAGGGCAGCAATGAAGGCTCGGACTATAAAGCCAACAACAAGAAGTCGGGTGGCCTCGACTGGACTGGCTTGGATTGGACTAGCAATGATATTCCAGATCCCCCGGGCGATGATTTCGCTGATATAGGCATGGACACCAACACCAACGCAGATGCCGGCAGTATCGATTGGGATAACTTCAACAAAAATAACACCAACACCAACACCGATACCAACGGTGGAGCATGGCCTAATGACAACTTGCCTACGGGATACTGGGGAACGGAGAGCAACAAAGAACCCAGTCCTCCCAAATCGACCGCGAGCAACTCGACCTCCAACAACACCGATAATAACAAAAGCAACTCCTCCAACACCACCGACAATAACAATAACAACGGCACCAAGGACACCAAGGACACCAAGAACGACAAGAAGGACAGAAACGAGAAGGGTGAGAAGGGTGAGAAGGGTGATAAGAGCGAGAAGAGCGAGAAGAGCGAGAAGGCCGAGAAGGTCGAGAAGGGCGAGAGGAACGAGAAGAGCGAGAAGAGCCATAAGAACGATAAGAACGACAAGAGGAAGCATAGTAAGAGGAAGACCAGCTCCCCGACTGGCTCCCCACCGCCGCCGCCACGCCACCGCCACCTGCCAAACAACGACTCCACGACCTCGGTGCCCGGCGGCTGGGTGAGCCCCACGCGCTCGCTCTCCCCCTCGTCGCAGGCAGGCCCCGACGACAACGTCGGCATGCCCTCCGGATCCCGCACCAAGGACAAGGGCAAGGGCAAGGCGAAGGCCAGCGTCGCCGCATCCGCCGAGGGCGGAGACGATTGGGGCGACAGCGACGACAAGAAGGCCGGTCCCTCCTCTCGCGGCAACCGTGGCCGTGGCGCTCGCCGTAATCGTGGTGGTGATGACGATGGAGGTGTAGGCGACAAGAGCTGGGGCGACGCGGGCGCGGCGCAGAGCTCGGGCGGCTTCTTCGACAAGGAGGAGAAGGAGTTGGGCAAGGACGGCGGCTCCGGATGGTAGGACTCTCTGTTGAGTCTGAGTTCGCTGAGATCCTAGGACGCTCGCTCCGAATTTCAGCTAGCTCATGGCCTTCTCTTCTCCCTGTCGCTCGGGGTGCCCCTTATTTGGGCCGGAAGAGCAGCGTGCCTCATCGGCGGTGGGGAGGTTGTGTGAATCCTCCCTAGGCTGCCTTGCGTACATATGTACAAGCATGATAATAGCTCGCGGCACGGCTTGCTCTGTAGGCATGGGATGGGGTGCTTTTATTATTTGCGTTGAATTCTACGAAGAAGAATAATCTTTAGTCTAATGATAGGTAGTGAGAGCTAGCTAACCTATATGACTTCTGTTTTCCCATATGTCATGCCCCCTTTTTTCGTGAACCTAGTCTCTCAATGTGATGTCCACATATATAGTCAGACTAGAAAATTAACAAGGCCTTTAAGATAAAGGCCTTAGGAGAAATACCGCATCATACGTAAGAACTACCGTGGTCTATATAAGTATATAAGAAAAAAATATGCACTATAAACCCTAGTGCCCTCTGAGAACTCTTGCCTACAAGGAACGTAACAGATTCGATAGGGGCAGACTCAATTACCTAAACTATCCATCGATGACTACTCTAAACTCTGCGGGACAGTAGTCCAAAGTATCCAATTATACTTACGAAACCAACCCGCTATTAGGTACGATGCCCTGGATGTATAGGTAGTATATAGCACTCCAGCTCATACAGCTGAGTTTATAGCATTGCTAGGAACTAGGTTAGCAGTGTATGTGGTATAGATAATTATTAAAAGTAGGAGTTCGTACCCTACATTACCGGAAGCAGGAAAGTACATGAAGTACGTGAAGCACAGGTATCTGGTAAATCGTGTATATTAATCAAGTTGGTTCCTCTCTCTTCCGACTGGGTAGTGAGAGGAATGCTATAAGTGCAGAACTCTGTGGTTGCATTACTAAGCAGCCCATAGCAACTGAGAGATCTTCTTACTAGATAGTTGCGGGATTAAGCCCAAGACAATTACTCTACACTTGCCAGAAACTCAGATCCCCGTGACCAACTACGTCAAAGACACTTGCGTAACACTTGACAATGTATAGCCTAGCCATAGACATGTCTATACTGTCGGACTCCAGTTATATCACTAAGCTTAACATCACACACATATATCTCAATACGACCATTTTCCTGAGCTAATTAGGGAGTGGAATGGTGGCGATCAATTGAGCGAACTAGACTATGTATGAACTGCATGCAGTACAAGACGAAGAAGGGTAAAAAACCAAAGTTTTGTGTAGCCGACCCCCGTCATTTTCATTTGGCCTGTAACTAACCCCATGCATTGATACAAAGGCACGGACGGCAGAGAGTATTGGAACAATGGCAGAGAAACTTTTGGTCAAGTAATAAGTGGAGAGACTGAGAAAAAGCGCATTAAAACGAAAACCAGTGTAGAATCAAATCAAATCACATTGGCGGAGAGCCGTAATACGGGTCAAGCCAAAGTGAACAGGCACAACTAACCAAGACTTGCCTCCTCTCTACTCCTCTTCCGACGACTCGTCCTCGGCCTCCTCCAGCCACTTGAGGAAGGGCTCCGCGGCACGGCGGATCTTCTTGGAAGTCGAGATATCGACGTACTTCTTGCTGGCCCTGGTGCCCCACTTCTGCACCACCTCTTCGCTCACAATATCCTTATCATAGAGCTGATGAAGGATAGCAACGATCTTTTCGCTAGTCATTAGCTCGGGGTGCTCCTTGCCTTGGGCAGACAGGAGACGCTCGATGCCTCCGAGAAGAGCCTTTTCATGACGCTCGGAGGTAACGATCTAAGGGGTGGTTAGTATCAAGCATAGGTATGGAAAGTTGGTCGAGGAGTAAAGACATACGCGCTTAAGCATCCCAGCACGCTTGGGGATTTGCATGATCACGTTGTGATCGAAAAGAGTCTGGACGAGAACCAAGACTGTCTTGTGCTTGCTTTCAATTCCCAGCTCTTTAGCTTTAACATAAACCTGCAGATCATCGACCTTGTTAATACTACCGGCCTTGGTAGCCTCCTCTTGAATCCAGTCCCCTAGGGTATCGTAGACAGTGTGACCACCGCCTTCTCCATCTTCATCTTCTTCGTCAGCTCCAAGAACGAGCTTCTGGCGGAATTCAGTCGGGAGTTGGCTCTGACGAGCCTTGACAGCCTTCTCCGACATGTCGACAGCCCAATCATCGTCCTTGACTTCAGTTGGGGCGTCAATGACTTGAGCGTCGGCATTGATCTTGCGAGTGAATTCGTCATCACTGCCAGCATCGATTTCATCTTCGTTCTTGTCGCCGCTCCCGTTGGATCCGTTCTCAGAATTCTCAGCACCGCTTCCGTGACCGTTCTCTTTGTTGCCATTCTGCTGGGCCTGCTGCTTGGCCTTGCGGGCAGCCTTGCGTTCGGCTTTGTCCTTCTTGCCTCCCTTCTTGGGCTGGTTCTTCAGGATGAAACCGCTAAGCTTCAGACGGAGATCCACGTCGGTGCGCTGACCGCAAGCCTTGCAGTCTAGCACGATGTGACCGTCCTTGATGACAACATCGGTCTCGGGGTTCTTGCATTTCTTGCAGAGAACGAACTTGTTGATGAAGCCATCAAGGAGGTCCTGCAGCTTCGGAGCATCATGGGCACCGTTGATGATCCAGCGATCATCAGGGGGGTCAATGTTGGTTTGAGCACCAAGCTCAAAGCCGAAGTACTTGATGACATAGGATCCGGGGCGGGCAAGAGAGGCAGCGACGCTGCTCAGGTTAACGACAACGGTCTTGATTCCGTTGCCTTTGCCTTCGATCTTAGTTTGGATCCTTTCCATCTTGTAGCGATAGAAGGCATCGGTGACATCGCGACGGACGTTGACGAGCGCCATCTTTGCGGTATTGGTATTGGGTTTGGCTAAGGAAGCTGAGATAGGGTCCTTTTGTGTGCGGATCGGTGCTGTGAATGGAATTCCTCGGTACGGAGTACGGCACGGGAATATTTAATTACTCATTCGTAGGTAAGTGGCGGAGAGAGGCAGAAGAAGACGGGACAAGCCAGGTTAGTAGAGAGAACTGTTCCTAGTGGACATAGGGGAGACTGGATGGTAGTTGCTGCCGTTGGAAGGCATTAACTTGGGCGATGCAATCGCGGCTAGGTTCAACCGACGGAGCTGTGATTGGGGCTACAAGGTTTCCGCGGTATGCGAAATGACTGCAGCGTGAGAGGGGGTAGGTGTCTAAACACAGCGGTCTTTTCGTGCTGATACATAAACAACAGCGTATCCTGTACCCGTTTATGTAGGGGTTGCTCGATCGAATACTGAATAGTGTCGAAAGGCGCGAGCAGATGTTGACTCCCGCGTGGCGATGCCAGAGTTCTGTTCGTCTGCGACCGACGTAGGGGACTCAGCTTGAGTGTGGTATCTTGAGGTTTGCTAGAGTTTGTGTTGCGAGAAAGCAGGATCTCTAAAGCAGCGGTCGCCGCAATGTGAGGTTTTGTTTCAGGCGACGAGCAGGCCAGTAAAAGTTGTATGGGGGAAATGATGCTAATCAGATCAATTTGGCCTTGCCGGTGGTGGCGGTTGGGGGATGGCAGTGGCGGTTGTTATTGTTGATGTTGTGTTGTTGTTGCAAGTAATAAGGAAAGGAGGGGAGGAAGATGAAGTTGGGAGAAAAGATTTGAAAGAAAAGAGGAGGGAGTGAAAGAAATCGTATAATGTGGTGATTAATGGAAACGGCAAAAGTGCAGCCGCTAGCCGCTAACCGCTAACCGTGAACCATTCACCCATTGTTATTACAGGGGCCCAGCCCACCTGAGCACCTGAACCTGCTAAACCTATGCGCACAAGTGGGCCCTGAAGTTTGCTTAGAATCCCAGAGTCTGGCCACTGTAGGTCCTGTGTCAGTGTGTGTACATGTATTCCTCCATACATCTTGATATACCAGAGTACATTCATCACTGTCATAGGCAATGACGGCTTGCATTGTGCAGGGCCAAGGCAGACAGACAGACATACAGAAAATAGAAAGGGAAGCCCCGAAGGTCTCTCGGAGTTCGCTGCTGCCACGCTGCTACCACCGGCTTTAACAGGTAGGCCAGATCCGCCAAAAGCGAGCTTCAGGTGTCCATGAACGAACATGTCTCTCTGCCCAAGTGTCAGCCAACTGGAACCTTGGAACGGCGCAGAGAGGCCTCGGAGTTGCAAAGAACAGGTCACGGAAACCTGTCACCAGCCGATCTCACCCACTAGGTTACCTCCGAATTCACATTTACACAAACTCTAATAAAACCTATCAACAGCTTGAGTCCTCTAACATTACACGTATGTATGTATGTACTATGATCCTGTTTGTACCATAAATCCTGAAGGAGTTGAAGTTTCCCTCGTCACTATCAAACACACACACAACACACACATACACACACATATAAGTCCAGTCCAGCACTCCCGTCCCTCGGGCTGGCTGGCTATGTGCATCTTATTAACAAAAGACTCGACTAACCTAACCTAACGACCTTGGAAATTGTCCCTTCATGTGCCTTGATGTAACCCGCAAAATCTTGCCCAAAAGTCCTACCTGAGCCACTCACGTAACCTGTCAGCAAAGCCGGTACGGGATACTGCGTTCCCAGTCCACGGGCACTGTTGCATTGGCAATTGTATTGTCCATCTGGCACCAATCATCTACATCACGAGTGCCAGACTTGGTCACTTTTAGATTGTCTGCGTCCCTAGACCACTAGGTAGGCTGCATATCCCACATTTTCTACCCGCAGCAGCTTCTTTGGCAGAGTGGGTGGGATCTTTGGCAGAGTGGGAGGAAATTCACTCAATATACATAACGTGACACCCACACACACACACATGTGTGTATACCATTTTAGAGTCTCGATTTATTATTTAGCGAGAAAAAGAAGTGTTTATTACCACAGGTGACTATTACATACGACCCCTATCGAGAAGAACAGAAGAGCAGCATGTAACTTGCCCAAGGCTTGCTTCCCTCCCATCTCCTACATTGTGATGCATCGTACTAGACTCCTCGAAAACCACAGCCTTGAACACCAGAACTCGGTGGAAGCCCGCATATGCACGATGCAATTGCAATCAATGCATGATATGACCTGTCGCGATGGGTCGGCCTTGACCGTACCCGGCAAAAAAAAAACCATATATTCCACACTTCTCGGAAGACCTGTATTCTCAAGTTGTCTCTCTAGCTTGGCATCTATATCAGAGGTCAAGTCAATAAGCCCTACCAGTAACGCCTAACCCTCAAAACAATGTGCCTGCTCAGTCCTTGCCCTATATCCTTGAGCCTTATGTTCTCTAGCTCCAATCCTGTAACACCTATTGGAAGAAGAATTGTGGTGACCCGTGCGTTGGCATAGATCTGGTCCCCTCAGGGCGAAAATTCGGTTACATGATTATGTAACTGGTGTTGATGAAAAAAGAAACAACGCGGCCAGTAGAAGAGAAGCTGTCGAGGGTATAGAAGGAAGAAACGCCAAGGGGAAAAGAACATCAGGTCTGTCTACACCTACATCCACCTTACTAAGAGGATGTGCTTTCCTCCTTGGATTGGGGAGGCTGTAGTCCCGCATTCTGGGCCACTTGCTTCCATATTGTCAGCTCCCGGTAGGCTCTCTCACACTCTTGCTTCAGCTTATCGTTGGAGGCACTGAGTTCTTGGATGGCTTGTTCGGTAAGGAGCTTCTCCAGAGTCCACTTTTCAATGTTCTGAGCCTCATTCTCCTTGAGCTGAGTGATGAAGGCCACAGCCCGTTGGAGAATCGATCCTTTGTTCTTCTCACAGCCAGGTACTATCTTGGCCAGCTCGTTGATGCCTTCGTTGATCGTCTCTCGTCTGCGGCGCTCAACTATAGTTATGTGAGTAAAGTCATCATCCTCGGGTATGTGTGGGATACTCAGCCTACCTTCTTTGTGGTTGTCTTTCCGCTGCTTGTGCCACTCTTCCGAGCCCACGGCAGGTTTAGGGCCTTGGCTATTGGGATAGGACGCTTGTGTAGATCTTATGCCATTTTGTGGCGATTGTGAGAGGTTGCTAGTAGAGGTATCGGGAAGGCCATCTGCTTGCATGATATCACCATGGCCGAAGGATGAGTCGTGGTGATGCTCTGATTCTGCAGAGGCCTGCGCAGCAAATGTCTCCTCGGTGGTTTGGGGAACATGGAGAGTAGGATACATTGTTCCTAGAGCAGCAGCAGCAGTGCTTGATGCATTGGCAGGATCCGAAGACTCGTGGTGATCAGCCGCGGCCTGTTGCAGGGCAGTGAAGTCAGCATTAGTTGCTGCCTGTGCAGCTGCCTGGGCCGCCTCGACAGCACTCTCGACATATGCTGCAGATGCGGCATCTGATGTAGCCATGGCTGCTGCAGGCGCACCACGTTTGGCACGTCGCAAATCCGGAGAGGAATCCGGAGGTCCACGTTTCCGCTTCTGGTTGGGACTGGAGGGAGATGTGGTGTAGTCGTTTTGGTCTGCCACTGCGGCGTCTGCCATTGCGGCCAGATGCTCCCGGTTGATATGAGTCAGAGGCTCGAGGAGCGACTCCGCATGGGAGTAGCCGTTGGACTCCATAAGTCACTTAGCTCTGCAAAGAGTTGTGGTCGATTGATGGCACCTACTGTAGGCCTGGCACTGATGCAATCTGTACACGAGAGAAGTCCGTAGCAGGCTTCAGCGTCGTCGCGAAGAGTCTAGCAATGTTAGCATCCCCCTTGTTGTATTGACTACAGGAATAGTGAATCCATCGCGGACATCATGAGGGGCAGCAATCATGGTTGTGAACCGGACAACGGTCGACGGCGCGTCATTTATAGAAGCCTTTGTCCAGGCTATAGGCGCGAAATAGAGAAGCAGGTGACATGTAACGACAGTGGGACACAGCAAGGATATGTTGATGCATAGTGGAATAGTGGAACAGATAGGAGAGCATGTCGCGATATGTTTACGAAGAAATGCTCTAATGGATCAGATTGGCGTAGATGACCAGGAATGCGACAGGACTGTGCCTCTTGAAGCCAGGAGAGCTCCCCAGATCAGATCTAACCTGGCCTGGCCTGACCTGGCCATGGACGACGGCCGCCTTGGAGGCCCATGATTTTATTATTATACAGATGCCATTCACCTGGATGATCCGCAGGTGGGCAAGATGCTGCGAAGATAATATCGCATGCGATGACAAGATGCAAAGGCGACGCGAAAATTTTCGCATTAATCTGCCTGGGCGACGACTTCGCCGGCGCGAAATGGCGCGATACAAGGGTAAAAATGATGTCGGCGATGCTTTTGACGGCGGATAAGATGAAAAATGGATGAATTTACATACCTGAGATCATGTGCCAGGTCTCGTGCGTGCAGTGCTTGGATCTTCAATTGTCAAGTGACTTCACGTGCTTTCGTGAGAATAGCCTCGAATCGGCGTGATAATTGGGGAACATCAAGGAACAAGCCGACCAAATAAGCGAAATGTGCAGCTTTAATTCGACAAGACGGCCGAGTCTGACGATAGTTCAGGACTGAGGAGTCGGACAGTTATTCCTTTGGTCAGAGAGCTTGTCTTGCGCTTTACACGGAAAATGGAAGATGCACAATCGAGGAGTGAGGACTGTAGGAGGGAGAAGGTGGCATGCTCAGACCATATGACCCCAAGCGCACGGGCCAGTGAGGTTAGGTGTGTGGTGTGTGTGGTGTGTGGTGCTGGTATCCTCCCTTTTCAGTCCTTCTTTTAGCACTGCAATGGGCATCGGGAACCGGAGTCCTAACAACTTTTATGAGGCTATGAGGCACCAACGACATTTGGGGTCTTGGCATTAGACCAATCAGCGCCGATCTGAACCCCCACCCAATCCATTCATCGATATGTTCAGTCCACCAGCCATCAGCGATGCACTCACTACCTACCTGACTACCTACCTACATACCTCCTAAGTGCCTAGCTCCCAGCTCCCAGCTCCCAGCTCCCCCCTCCCCCCCTTTGACTTACAAAGTACAACCTGGAAGTTACAACAACAATATCGCGCGGCTCGTGGGATTGACAATACCTAAACCTACCCCTACCGACGACACCTGGATTCAGCCTGCATTGTGCATAGTGCATAGTGCATTTTGCATTGGGAAATTGAATGCAGGAACATTTGAGAGGATAGGCACAAAGCAACAATGAACAATCTCTACCACACATACATACTACACCATAACCGGAGTTGATTCGATCCCAGGAAAAGCCCACATGTAGGTATGTAAAAAGGGAAAATGACTTGTCACAGCCACAGGCAGGCTCGTAACACAACACGCGTACCGGGGTGGGATGAGACTCAAACTGGTGTTTGTTTCATCAGGTCTGATCCAGCACCGAGTGCATACCCCAATACATACTCATCTGCAGGTGGTGACTTCGGCAAATGAATTACTTATCATATGCTAAGCATACCTTACGCAGTACATGGGAGTGCAATACATCCATGGGAGTCGTGAACGAGGTCAAGTGACCCTGTCCTCCTCTGTGGACAGTGGTTAGCCAGCAACCTTTTGGGTCCGGATACTGTTCCTGTGACCAGGACTGGCTGTGTGTGACTGCATAAGTTTGCACTTGGCAATTTGTGAGCACAAAGAGAGGGCCTCGGGAGTATCCGCCTTTCGCGGCAGGATTGGAGATGCAGCCGCCAACGCCACAGTTGCAATTGCCATGAATACTATATGAACGTGGGATTTGGTGTATATTTAGAATCAGTAGTATTCAACTGTACGGAATAGGTAGTAAGCAAGTCTCCCGGCTGTATTCAATACTCTGGCAATAGTTATCGTAGTTTGAGGGCTGAGGATCATATCATATTTAGTAAACTGTATGTGCCTCTAGATTACATACATTGGATGTACGGAGTACAGTCCGAATAGTTGCTCTCAACACAAGCTACCTCCCAACCACATAAATTTAAGCAACTGTTCCCGAAAGTATAAGCTTGTAGGTATGTGTATGTATATCAAAAATATTTCCAACATGAAGAAACAAGATATCCCAGTTGCGATTTATATGAATTTTCCTTGGTAAAAGGAAACATGCATAGAAGAGTACATATAACTACCTATCATCTGCTTATATCATTAGCATGCTATCGTATGAACTCTAATTGCCGCCATCACATCCATGGATACATATTCTGTACCTACATACACACCATATCTAAATAGTTTACACACCTACCAAGACTATAAAAAGTTACATGTAGAAAACCCCTCTGCAGACTGGGCTACCTGGGTGGATACCTATATGTATGTACATATGTACATATGTGGGGCAACTGATCAGCGACTGGGGAAGCCGGGCCGAGGTGGAATCTGGTCAAACCCCCCACCTGCCCACTAAGGTTGTCTGCACCGCACCAGCCCAACATGCCACCTCCAATTACGCCGAATCCCCGACCTCTACAACATCGAAGCTGAAGACGTCACACATCTAGATCCTACAACCAACCTAAGCAAGCTACATACCAAATAGCCACCTCACAATTCACACAAATCATACAACTGCGTCTGTAACATGGGAGACTTATCGGCTAGTAAGATAGATCACGAAAACCATCTGCTCCTGGTAAGCATTTTGCTCTCACTCACTGCGAGCTACGACAACTACCCCCATCTACCTCTTCATCTATCTATATATCTGGCCGGCTTGGCTAACGCTCAGAAACCCCCGAACAGGACCAACCGCTCCTCCGCCTGCCTCTAGAGCTCCTCCGCAAAAACTTCCGCCAGGCGCACTACCAGGCCGAGAAGGATGGGACGTGGGTGAAGAACGCGCTGCGGGAGACGGCGACGGGAGCGGTGAACGGGCGGACGTCGCAGGCGGAGGTGCTGCGGAACCTGGACGCGATGATCGCGCGGATGCGCGGCGTCAAGCGGAAGCTGACGGCGTTCGCGGACGAGGAGACGCGGCTGCACCGGCACGAGGAGGCGCGCGTGCGCCACCTGGCGGAGCTCTACGACATGTACAGCGTCGACGACGTCAAGTACGAGGCCTGGAGCCGCACGCGCCTCGACCGCCTCATGGTCGACTACCTGCTGCGCCACGCCTACAACGAGAGCGCCCGCCAGCTCGCCCAGGAGAAGGGCATCGAGCTGCTCGTCGACGTCGAGACCTTCGAGCAGATGAGCCGCATCCGCAAGAGCCTGCTCAACCGGAGCGTCAATGAGGCCCTCGCCTGGTGCATGGCCGGGGACACCAAGAAGGAGTTACGGAAGATGGACGTAAGCTCGACCAACACCTCTACTCATCTCTATCTGCATTATTTCATCCCTATCTTCTATTACACTTTCAGATCAAACCACTAACATGTGCCCTATCCAGAGCAACCTCGAGTTCATGCTCCGCTTCCAGCAATACATCGAGCTCGTCCGCGACCGGTCTAAGACGCCGCACGAAGCCCTCGCCTACGCGCAGAAGTTCCTGCTCCCCTACAAAAACACCTACAAGACCGAAGTCGGGCAAGCCTGCGGGATGCTCGCGATCCCCCCCGGGCTCGCCCCCGACGTCTCGGCCTACGCGGAGCTGTACTCCCCCTCGCGGTGGACGATGCTAGCGGACCTATTCACCTCCACGCACAACGCCCTCCTATCCCTCCCCCCTCTCCCCCTGCTCCACGTGGCGCTGTCGGCGGGCCTATCAGCCCTAAAGACCCCCGCGTGCCACAGCGCACGCCCGAAGGCGTCGAGCGCCGCCGCGCCCTCGCACTCGACCAGCCTGTCGCTGGCGTCCAGCGTCTGCCCGATCTGCAGCACCGAGCTCAACGAGCTCGCGCGCGCCGTCCCCTACGCCTTCCACTCCAAGAGCCACGTCGAGCCCGACCTGTACACGCTGCCCAACGGCCGCGCGTATTCGCGCGCCCGCCTCGACGAGTACGCCCGCAAGGCCGGCCTGGGGGCGGACCGCGTCAAGGACCTGCGCACGGGGGAGGTGTACGAGGTCGATGAGCTGAAGAAGACGTTTATTTCGTGATGAAAGAGAAAAAAAGACATTTCGAAGAAAAGGAGATAGCCCCTTTTTATTTATGGATTTTATCGGAAAGCGGGTGGTTAGGGAAGCTGCTAGGTAGGTATGAGAAGGGGGCATCTTCAGGATCGTCATCGTCACGTATACTACCAGACTGTCTGTCTCGGTGCCACCACGCATCACCACACGTTATTATCATCACAGCTCCTCGGGGCGTTCATCATCAGGCGGCGTTGGGGTGGACGCATGGATGGATGCTTAGCTAGTCCTTATTTTTCTCTCTCTTTTGGAGTTAGCGATTGGTATCAGGGGATTGATTGGGTTGATTCATTAGCTACATAGCTGGCATAAGCGTTATTAACCACATTTCAAATTTGCTTGATGACCGAATTTGAATATCTAAGCAAGAATGAATGTATTATGCTGTGGCAATGGCTTTCATCTAGTTCCTCTCGGTAAAGGCCTGCATAGCTTTTTTCACCATGATACTCGAGGCCTTGTATGCCTCTGTCTGCTTAGTAGGAAGTAAACTCCGGCGCATCATCACGACTATACCACATACATCAGGCACATACACACATATCACCCAAAATCACCAACATCACATCACAAGCACATAAGCAGACACGCGCCCAGAACAGAAGAATCGCAGAAAAAAAAGCCTCGGCGGAATCGGCGAACACGCGACCCAAACCGAGCGTATTGACAGAGACAGTAGCGGGCCGACGAAAGCCCCTATTCTTTTCCTTCAGTCCGGCCCCCCCCCCCCATCAGCGCATTCCATCTCCGTCTCCCGCCTCCCTTTCCCCTCATACCTAATCATACTAAAACTACACATACATGACAGACACTCTTCCCCTTCCCCGTTCCCCTACTACTACCAAAGACGCGCGTGTGAGTATGTGGGAATGTGTTTTTGTCTCTGTAGTAGTAATTCTCATCATGCCTGCCTCGCGAAAAGACTCGCTACCTGAACTCTGATCGCATTTTTCTTCCCCTACCTACCTACCTAAAAAGAAAAAGACTTGTAATGAGATTGTTTGTTTGTTGTCCGTTAAAACGAACGAGCGACCAATGAACGACCGGCCAACCGCATGAAGTACGTATACATATGTAGAGAGAGAGAGAGAGAGGCCCCGCCAATGTTGTGCCAAAAGCCACACCCCTATATAGACCACTAGGATAGCATTCCTCCGGACGATGCTTGGAATCCCAGCCCCCTCATCGTCGTAGCCAGAGCTACCACCAGCTATCCCCGTAGACTTCCATAAACAGTTTCTCACGGGAAAGGAAAATCAGTAAGGTCCTGCATGGCGATAAGTAGGAGTAGCCGGCCAGCTATGCGACGCCGGATATCCACGGACATGGGAACCGCCACGAGGATCCACCATCAACGGATTCGGGTAAGCTTGAGGCGATTGGGCAGTAGCAGCCGCAAGTGGGCTTGACAGAAAGGGTTGGTAGCTCGTCGGAGTGTAGGGCGATCCAGCGTATGCTCCCGTGTACGGAACTGGGCCCCATGGATAAGGCTGATACCTTGTCGGGGGCCTATTTCCAGCGTATGCTCCCGTGTACGGAACTGGGCTGATTGCATAAGGGTAATAGGGCACCCGAATGAAGTCCCATACTTCCATGGGCGCATCAACAATGGGTATAGCAGGAGAGGGTGGCCTTGATGATTGTGGCATCGGCGGCGGCGGCGGTGGTTGTCTTGGGGTACGAGGAGGAGGTTGTTGACGACCACTCCTCCTGAAGGTCCGAGGAACCCGTCGTGCACCACGCCGTGTGGAGGTCTTAGCAGCAGGTGGGTGTGGGTATGGTTGAGGCTGTGATTGCTGTTGTGGTTGCGGTTGCGGTTGCGGTTGCGGTTGCGGTTGTGGTTGCGGTTGTGATTGCGGTTGTGGATGTGGATATGGATGTGGTCGTGGTTGTGGTCGTAGTGGTGGTTGCGATGGTGTCGAGACAGGCTCAGGAGAAGATGGCGATGACGCTATCGTTAGTTGATTCCTCTCCCCCCTTTGGCCTGCTGCTCTTTCTTCCACCGAAGGACTCTATCTCGGGTTGGCAGGAAAGTTGAAGGACCCAAACACGCCGCCTCCGCCGCCCGGAGTCATGGGTCCCATCCCGTTCCCGTTGGTGTTGTGCGACTGCGCGGCCGGCGTGGTGGCGAGGCCGGCGCTCGCGGTGTTTGGGGTACTCGGACCGCCGCCATTCATGTTCCCATTCGTTCCGCTAGGGGGCGTGTTGTCGGTGTTGCTAGCTTGTTGGTGTGATATTAATGGCATTTCCATACCGGAGAATCCAAGACCCCAGACCTTGCCGATATGGTCATCCGCAATCTCGCCGTTGTAGATCCTCTCGCGCAATTGGAAGAACACCCTTCCTGTCAGCAGGCTGTCCGATCCGGCCTGGTGAGCAGCCCCAACGCGTTTTATCTTCAACGCGTCCGCAATGCTCTCTAAACCCGACTTCTGCTCGAATTTCTGCATGATTTCCGCTGAGGTGGGGTCCGTGGGGGTGAGAATGCCGCTATTGTGTAGCTTGACGGCATACTTCATCAAATGCTTTACATCGTATGGCCTCGGGAACCACTTTCTCATGACCTTATCGAACTCGCTCTCGTCGTTGGCTAGTTTTCTGTCCGAGAGGAGTTTGGTCAAATAGCCAAAGTCATACCCTCCATGGAATGACAGCCATTTCACGTTGTCATAGCATACGAAACCTGATACGATGAAAAGCGAGGCAAACTTCTTCGGGTCAATGCCGTCTCGTTCGAGTAGATTGAAATCAATACCCGCCTGCTGCAGCGACTCGATGGAGGTTTGATTATACATGTCATCCTTGAGAGAGAACTTGAAGTTAAACTGCCAAGCAAGGGGTACCTGGGCTTGATTAGCATGCCTCCGGGCATTGGGTCCGATTTCGGTCGGTGACGCGTTCGCTCGTTCGGCCGGTGTTTCGCCCTTCTCGTTGAACAGGCTGATCCCTATCTGAATCACCTTAAGCAGATCGACATTTACCCGCAGGCACTGGTAGTGGTAGTCACTCTTCCCCCGGAAAGCTCCCATGGGTCGCCCTACAATTCCTGGAAATTCGGTATCCTGATATGTGACGCGGTCAGTATGGCCAAGGCCGTGGTCAGGTGGGTGATCTCTAACCATGGCAACGTAAGGGAAATCGTCCACTAGGTCCATCAGAACCGCCATCTCCTCCTCGAAGTTGTGTTTCCACACGTCGCGTATGCGGCCCTTGGGTCCACCGCCTGCCCGCGTCGATCGTTCGCCCGTTATGTTATGGGACTGCTGATGTGGGTGCTGTTGGGCCTGCTGTAGTTGCGCGGCGTGCTGGAAGCCGGACCTCGCTGCGTGGCTAGCAAAGCCGGTCTGGTCACCAACTCCGAAGCCGCCAGCAGCATTCATGCCACCACCTAAACCGAGGCCATTCGCGGCAAAGGGGCTTATTTGCGTGTTACCAAGGTAGCCCGAGTTTGCTAGCGACGGCGGTTGATGACTGGTCGCATGGCTCTGTGAGGGGTGGGTGGGAAACTGATGTTGATATGGAGGCATCGCGGGAGGGCCGCCCCCGAACCTCGAAGGGGGAGCCATCAGGTATGCGCGCTGGCGAAGGTGGTTTTGTCGAGCCCTTTCCTGGCTGTCTGTATCTGTTGTATGAAGGCAGAAGGGGAATCGGTCGTCATGAGGGAGCTCGGCGGTTGGGGACGAAGCGTGCAGCAGCAGCAGATATGGATGTTGAAATGCCCAGGTGATCAAGCTGTGACCAGGTGCAGGATGCAGGAGGGGGTTCCAGGTTAGGTTATGGTTATGTCCTCGGTGCAAAGTCAATCAGCTGGAGGCCGCGTCGCAGGGTAATTGCGTCTGTGTGTTAATACTGAAATCGCGGTGCCGGAGGGGAAGTATGCTATGTACGTCGATCTGGAAAGAGACTGGTCTAAAATGAAGGTCGGTACCAGATTGGGGAGAATTTCAGAATAGATGGAACTCATATGGTCCAAGCGTCGACGCCGACTTGATCGTGATTGGCAGGGGTGCTCACCCACCTACCCACCTTAGGTAACCTTGGAAGTGTCTAAGTAACGAAGTAGCTCGAAGTAAGGAAGTAGCTCGGTCGGAATTTCAATGTGCCGACACTTCCCTCATACGAGTGTATCTAACGGATGTACCTTCCTCTCACTGACGAATAGGTACCGGGTGTAATCAATCGGGTGGGTTCAATTGGATTCCGATTGACTGTTCATTGAACTCCTACAAGATACCTGTATTGGAGAGCTTTGTGACAACCACGCCGCCTTTCACTCATCGCTGCGACGCTTCACACCTATTCACCATGTATCCCTCCAGGTACGACTTCTTTCTCCCGCTCTTGTTCTAGAGCCACCAAT
Source organism: Whalleya microplaca (assembly GCA_022497155.1). Lineage (NCBI taxonomy): Eukaryota > Fungi > Ascomycota > Sordariomycetes > Xylariales > Xylariaceae > Whalleya > Whalleya microplaca. The sequence goes on along the minus strand of MU385710.1, from coordinate 1,087,319 downwards.
ACAATGTATGCTAATGCCAATGCCACCATCTCCAGGATACTCCGAGCCACCCACGGCAAGCCCAACATCACCGGCTTCGACATACGGAAATTCGTCCAGTCCGCCGGGCAGCCGAAATACGACCCCTGGGAGAGAGCGTGAGTCGCCATCCACCCATCTAGCTGCCACGCAACAACACGCGCCGGTGCATCTCGGCTGAGCTGATGCATTGAAATTTCACAGGGAAGCCTGGCGCTACCATGGAATCTTCTCGCGATGGAATCGACTCGGACGTGCCTTCCCCGGCCTAGGCATCGCGACCTTCGCCTTCGTCATCTACGTCGCAATCGAGAACCGTTACCTCAAGGACAAGCATCACGGGGAGGAGCATCATGGTGAGGAGCCTCATGGTGAGGAGAAGGAGCACCACTAGGTAACTAGTGGGCGGAAGCGAGATCTATACTCTCAACAGCAATCATTGTATATACATATATCTATCTCGTACCCGGGCTATAAGGGTTGAGATGAGGAATAGTTGGGTTGATATCTGGCAAAAGCAAAAAAAAAAATTTGACAAAAAGATCCCTTGAAAATCCGGTCTTGCAAACTGACTCTGGGCTATGGCTTGTCAATTACACATAGGAATAGGCTGGATACAGCCCACGGGAAGATGACGACATGCCCATCATTATAGTCTTATACCATACATGATAGATAACTCTCTAGAACAAGACGACAGCTACAGGTTTTTGTTTCATCAATTTTCATTGAAGTATGTATGGTATCTATCCTATGTAAGTCCAACAGCGCTGCCTATAAGTATCCAAGCTCTGTTCCATCTTTCTAGCAGCAGATAAAGTTTGAACCAGCCAAATATGCAAGACCCCGTGTTGTGTCAAGGTGACAACATTTATATCCTTCTCTCATCTACCACATCTACCATAAAAAACGCCAGTCATGCATGCATGTATGCGTATGCATCCGAGGTCAGATCAGATCAAAGCCCAATGCCGTTCACTATGTCGAGAGCCCCATCAACGACTACCTCCAGGTGTGCCACTCGCTGCTTCAGTCCCTTGTTCTCGTCCCGCAGCAGGCTAACCGTATCCCACGCGACGCTGGAATCCTGGCCCCTGCAATTGCCGCAGACGCCGGAGCCTGCGAGGCCCCCATCCTCCTTCTTGCCCGGCTCCCCCGAGATGCCCTTCATGAGCTTCTGGAACGTGGTCAATTGCTGGCTTGTCCGCTGCCTCGGCGCATTGACTGCCAGCGATTTGGGGTGCATGGGGGTGATCGGGGTTTGCACCTCAGGGGTCTCGCACTCCGTTGCGCTGGTCATGATCGTGGGGCTGCGGCTCCGGGAGAATATGCTGGCGCTCTCGGCGCTGTCTCCGTCGGTATCAACGCTCAGATCTGATCTCACGGTGCCGCCGCTCTTTCTCCACCTCTTCCTCTCTTCCTCGTCGACGCATAGGTCCTCCGTGACCGTTGATCCATCGCCTAATAGTTTCTCGTGGGCGATGCGTTCTTCGTAACGAGCCCGCTTCTCGGCTTGCAGCTCGGCCATAAGTTGCTGCATGGCAGTCTCTTGTTCGGCTGCTTTGGCGGCCATGTTTTCCAGTTGATTCTTGTAATGGCGCGCGCGTAATTCTGCTTCCTCAATCTCTTCCTTTTGCGCTTCTCTTTCCGCTTGAACCTCGTGTAACACTGATGTTCGCTGTTGACAGGCTTCCTGCATCTTATGCAGAAGGCCGAGTGCGTTGGCCTGCAGGTTCTTGTAGGCTGCAGGTGAGAAGGTATCCCGGTCCGAGGGAGAGATCGCGGGATACAAGGCCGCTTCGATGTCCATATTGCACAGCTCGTCGTCAACCTGGTGGTTGGCGGTAGGCGTCGGACTTGTCAAGCGTGTGGTGATGGCCGACATTGATGAGGCTAAGAAACCGAACCGAGACTGAGTTGCGCTCTTTGGTGTCTGATCAACCGTTGCCGTGCTTCGTATGGACTTCGGTGTCGTATCAGGGGAGTGTACATCAACCGACGGCGACGTGCCCCCCAGCCACCCAGCAAACCTTCCCGGTGAGTTGTCTGCGCGCCGTCGGTTCTGCCCGTCTCCTGTCAGAGGCATCCCTTGTGACTGGTGTCTGGAGTGTACTCTTGTAGGCGTCCGCGGTCGAGAGTTCGCGTAAGTTGGTACAGACTGCTGCCGTTGATGCGGTACACGTAGTGACGAGAAGCTGTCCTCTTCAGCAAGTGTGAGGCGTATGGGTAGTTTTGGCGGACTCGCCACCTCATGTGGTTCGTCGAGACTCAAGATAGGTTCGCGAGAAGGAAGAACAGTTCTCCCAGGTTCTCCGCGTTCAGCGCGAGGCTGGTATGTTTCGGTTTCTGTTTTCATTTCCTGAGCTGGCTCGGGAGTTGCGGTACCCCTTAGCATTGTCCAATATCGTTCCGGGGTGGAACGAAGCGTCCGTCCCGAATTAAACGGTTATGGCAAAAGAGGGAAGCTTGGAGCGTGGTGGGGGCCCTGGGATTTTCTCAGATTAAGGGTCTCCTCTTTCTCAGTGTTTCGAGATGGGTATGGGTTGTTGTATCTCGATGATCGAACGTTTTCAGTGGTAGAATCTGGAAAGCTCCCTCTACCGCTGGTATAAAAAAAGGAGTGGTTGAATAAAGCCTAGTTAAAGGAGCTGATCCACAACTCGATCAACAAACAATAATAAGAATCAACCTCATCATCATAATAATGATCAAAACACACACACAAACACAAAGACGACTCGAACTGGTGGGCAACGGTGCGGATACACCTTAGTAGCCGGTGCACACAGAAGCCAGTAAGAAGCTGACGCAGGTCTGCATAAACAAGTCTTAAGCCAGCCAAGGCCTATTCGTCTACCTTGGTCCTGTCTTCCTAGCAACGGTCCATCCGGGGTGGGTCGGCTGGGTTTCCAGATAAGCGGCGGATGGCTGTGGTTGACAAGGGGTGCGAGTAATTACCGGGATCCGATCATCCAATGGTTCCATGGAACGGCAGTATACTCTGGATCGCACAACAACGGGTTCAGATGGGATGGGACAAAGTTAGGAAAGGACTTTAGGAAATGACCAAGACTGCAGACTAAGACCTAGATATGAAGAAATATGTTTCAACAGACTTGATTATCTTATGAAGGTGACGCTAATATGGTCGAAACACATGGATGTTTCTAAGGAAAAAGCAAGTAGGATTCACGATCCAGCCATCTACCAGCATATGTGTGCGTGGCCAGGTAAGGTAGGTAGGTTGGTAGGAGGAGGCAGTACATGAAGCCTGTAAGTTATGCGTACATACATAGAACATTGAAGCTTCGGGGAAACAAGTATGTCAACTATGTATGTACATGTGAAAGTTGCCTACATATTGTGGTATAATCGACGTTAGGCAGTCGATACCCGTCTCTCACAATCAATGGGCTACAATACCCGTGGTACCCTAGGCAGTGTGACGACGCCTGCCGCTCTAGGCTCCAGTTCCAATGCTCCTGCTACATAGTATAGCCTAGCCGGCCACTGACAACCGGCCAGCTGGAACTGATCATTAAAGTGCTTTTTTTAGCGTTACGTCAAAAATGCCGAGACCTGTTTTGCAGCATCGAATTGACTTTCTACACCCCAACTTTGATATCTTTCTTGACTACAATTTACCTCACGTAATGTACAAGTAGAGTTCCCCCTCCCTCCCCAACCTCCAACATGAGGGAGCCCTTCACATTCTTGACCCGAGACAGACAGATCGACCCCTTCTGTCAAAGATGGAATCAGGTTTCGGGACGCAGTAATCCAGTGCCACTTGGGCCAGTCAGTCGAACCCTACACAGAACTTGGCGGACCTCCTTTGGCGAAGGTCCACGATTGCATCGCCGTCCGATCTTTACGTACACACGGCAAGCAGAAGCTACCTACATGTATATTCTGTCAAAAGAGGTAGCCCGCATCTACTGTAGGTATGACGTAGCGATCCGTCCCGCCGCCTCGAAAGTCTTCACAAAGACATTATACCACAGGAGCCACGTATTCCTCTGATCCATTCGTGTTGCGGTCTTGGGCTCAGTGCGTGCTGTGTGTGCCCTATTAGACTTGATAGAAATTGGGCGGTTGGCTTTGATTGGATATTGACTTTGACCCTTCTTAAACCCATAATACGAAATGCTCTCTCAAATCACCTTCACCATCTGATTGTAGGTCGCATGCAGGTGCAGGTGCGGAGCCTCAAGTCCACCACAACTTACACGTTCAGTATACCGCAACTATTAATGAAAATTAATGAGAATATAGATACAAAATGTTTCATCAACCTATGCCTTTCAGCTATAGGCGATATAAGCACTGGATTTTAGCTTATTTGATAGCCATCACCGATCCACGGGATATCAGCGCCGATTCCGTCTCCGAACTGGTTCAGTCCAGAGCGATGAATACACTTATTGAGCAACTACGGTAGCAGGCTAATGCACTGATCTTCATGGCCTGTGTATGATTGCGCGCAATATCATGGATTATTAGCCCTAGTCCCCGTTCTACATCGCAGATCCCTTTGGAGGGACTGAGGGATAGGGTTACTAAGACAGACACCTAAACTACTAATTAGTAGTTTACCTAGGTGATTCCTAGGTCTATACCTGAACACATATTCTATCCTGTCGCGCCTCGCGGACTTTAGCTAGGTGAGGTTTAAAGACACAAGTAATCCCAGCCACGTAAATGGAAAGGCTGGGGACCATAAAATCCGAGAAAGCCACACCGAGTTAAGAAGACAGGATTGAACGGTGCCACCATCGTTTCTCGTGTCATATGAAGTTGTGGTATCTAACAACGGGTATCCCAAACACCACAACTGCTCAATCCCTATTGTGCTATGGCAGAAGTCCAGCATCCATTGTCCGGCCGTACCACATTCCCAGCCTATGCGCTCGCTTTAGGCGGCCTCAGAATCCCGAGGACTTCCCCATACCCAAGGCCACGACGTATGCCGTATGCCGTAAGCGTAGTACGAAGCTGAGGACAGAGCCTGAGTCGTAGCTATTCTCCAATGTCAATGAGCCACATTCAGCGTAGAGGGCACTGACACGGGGCACATGGCCCAGAACAGCAGCCATCGCCTAAACCGAGTCGACTCTATTCATGTGTTTTCTAGGGTTGAGACGGTGCCGCGTAAGCAGCCTTTCTAAGCCTCTCGGTGCATATTCCACGATAGGGCGTTGCAACAACTTATGTCGGACATAAAGGACCCAAGTAGAATCAGTAATGATGATACCTGGGTAGCCTCGGCCTCGGTGTACCTAGTCATAGAAAGTTGACAAGGAGCATTGACGGCGGATAGGTTGGCCCCGACGTAGACTTGTTCCCTCGACTTCTGCTTCTGTATATATTCCCTTGTCAACTCAGCTGGAAACACGTCCACCAAAGGATGGAGGGGTACAGAATAACCCCCCTTATCACTGAGACACCATGAAAGGGGTCCGAATAGTTGCAGGGTGACTGGAATGCTTCATTGACTGGCTACTTCCTCATTTCCTCACGACATCTGCCGTCGTTGTAGATATCCATCCATCTAGCTGTCCATCTTGACAGCCGGAGATGTCCGTGCCGTGCCCGTGCCCAACTAGAAACAACATGTTGAACCAGTGGCACGCACCCGCGAGATAGATAACCATCCTCATGTGAATCCTGAATATAATGCACATATATGCATGACAAATCCTCCCAAGCCAGTTGAAAGCCAGACCAACGCCACACACCCGCAACACCTCCTCTCCCAGCCTCTCCCCTAGTAGAAGCTCTCGACCATCGTATCCTTCATATTGCCCGCGATATTCCCCGGGGCGGCGCCCTCGCCAAGCCTGAACACGCTCTCGATGACGCTGAGCTCCGTAGCCGTAGTATCGAGCCCCGTGACCGCGAGCCAGTCATTAACGACGATCCCGGCGCCGACGACGTTGCTGCCGCGGTTGACGGACCCCGCGACGAGGGGCACCTGCAGGAGCGAGCTGAGCTCGTCCTGGTCCTGGATGCTGGTCTTGGGGTGGACGAGGCCGCCCTGGTTGCTCAGGCTCATGTAGGAGCCGACGAGCACGTTGTCGGCGACGGTCTGGCGGAAGACCTCGACGCCCAGCACGTCGGCGATGATCTCCTCCGTCTCGCGCTCCAGGTCCGGGTGCACCAGCGCGATGTGGTCGTTCGACACGATCACGTTGCCCAGCGCCGACAGGCGTTCTTCTATCCGCTGGATCTTGACCGTGTCTGGCAGCGAGTTCCGCAGGTGCTGCAGCTCTTGGTCCGTTGTGGATGTGGGCACGAGGAGCCCTTTGCGGTTTCTAGAGACAAGGCGTGGGAGTTAGAGACGGTGCCTTTGCCATAGCTGCGGGTGCTTGCTATCGAGAAAGAGGTCGAGGACAATGCCTACATGCAAGCATGCAAGCAAGCAATGTCCTCTAGGTAATAAGGGTCTCACACATACCCTGCTGTTAACCGGCCGATGATGCGCGTGCCTGCGATTGTGGTGCGGACGATGGGAATGACATCTTGCAGTTCGGCCTCGAAGACGCTGTAGAAGTTCTCGCTTGCGCCGACAGCCGTCAAGGCATAGCCATTGGTGAGTGTCGAGAAAACACCGACCCTACAATATAAGGTGAGCCTCTATGCTGCTATAGATTATACAACAAAACTTCCCACTTCCGCGGGGTTCTGATGGGTGGGTAGAGGATCAATGGCGGGGCAGTTCTTGGTACTGTACTTACTCGTTCGAGTTCTCGAATTGTGCGCGCACAGCCATGATTGTACCGGTTGGGTTATTGCCGCACACTGAAGTAGCTAGAATGGTGACGGAAGGTAAAGGGTTTCGAGTATAAAGGGGGGGTATCAAAGGTGTCGTCGCTTCGAAACTCGTTGTTCGTTCGTTCGTGGTGTAAAGATGAGATTATTGGTGGATGATGGGAGAGAGCTCGAAAGCAGAATGGGAATTGAGCGACGCTTTAGGCCGGTATGTATATTGTAGTCAGTGTGGGGCTATATTCTTTGCCGTTTTTTCTCTTTTTCTTTCTTTTCTCTTACAAATATCATTTCCTAGCTCTAGATTGTAAAAAAGAGCACTTGAGGTCGATGCTTGGCATTGATGACTCAATCTTTTTCTGCATTGCCACGGAACGATGACTCTGAGCTTCGAACGTGCACTGCTTACTGGCTTTGCTCCCCGATGATTCATTTTTAATCATCGAGGCTTGTACCTGACACCATCCCTGGATCTGCCTCACATAGAGATCAATTCTAGGACCGGTAGATCTATTCCGCTTATTAACTATGACTCTATTTAGAACTAGCAAGCCACATTTTAAACATATGATGCATAAACATGATAATTGTTGTAAGAGCTCCTTATGAGGCGTCTCATTATCAACACTGACCATGAGACACCCGACTTCATTGTTAAGCTTAACCTGCAGCCAGATGACACTGTAGTTACAGCACCTAACCTAGGTGGTTTAGCCATGAGTCTCATGTAGTACAGGAGAATAGCGCACACAGCTCTCTATATCAAAGTGATTATTCATGCAAGTCCAAGAAATGTCAGTGAAATACAATGGTCTATTCAAAATCCAGGTATCAATCAGCCTCAGGGTATTCAACAACACGTAGTAGTCTCACGCTCACAACACCACACTCAAGTTCAAGACCAAACAAACAAGTTTCAAAACATAATTTCTCACGCTATTCTCAGGGGCTATGCAAGCAAACCACCATGCCATCATCGCAGCACATATCTAAACTAACCTAACCTAACCTAATCTCATCTCATCTCATCTCAATCATCATCGTAACTCCACGGAGGGGAAGTATCGCGGCCCCGCGAACCCCTTCGCCACGACGGCCTGGATGTCGATATTGGACGCCGGGTCGCGGTGCGGGCTCCACATCTTCAGCAGGATGAAGCGCCCGGACACCGGCGGGTCGAACCGGATCGTGCACTTGCTCTTGTTGCGCTCGATGAAGAAGCGCGCGTGCGGCACCAGCAGCTCCCCTCCCACGGCGCGCACGGCCTCCTGTGTGGCCGCCTGCGCGGCCTCCGCTGCCTCGGCCAGGGCCGTGGTGGTGGATCGGTTCCGCCGTCTTCGCGGCCGGTAGTCCGTCCCGCTGAACGAGAAGTCGTTGAGGTTCCCTTCCTCCTCGTCGCTGCTGTCGCTCTCGAACGGCAGGGCGCCGATTCGATTCGGTGCGCGCCAGTCCCCCCTGGGCGCTGGGTCGTCGGCTTCGTCGTCGCTGCATTCCGTTGTTATTCTGAAAGGTGGGGGTGAGACGTTGAATTCTGAAGGGATCTGGGCGACCCGGAGGTCGTTGTCTTCGTCGTCCATGCCGATGTTATATAGACGTCTTGCTCGGACCTGAGCACGAGTCATGCTGGTGCCGTCGTCATTATGTCTGATGGAGATGATAGGTGCTAGCGGTTGTGTTTCTCGCCCAATGCGTCTCGATGAGCTCCGAGAGGGCGAGTACTGTATTTGGTATTGTGCCGTTCGGGTTAGGAGATGATCAGACGTCATAGAAACGAAGACCATGCCTTCCTGGACCCTAGAATAGTAGTGTCAATCTGAGGGCCATTGAAATCTGAGGGAGATGTCTTACGGGGAGGTAAAATTGGACCTGGGCGCCTTGACAATCAGCTCCTTCAGAGTGAATACTGTAGCGCCCTGGTGCCTCAGCACAATATTGCACCTCGGTCCCTCGGTACAATACACCGTCTGGTCATTCTTGAGGATGTTCTCGGCGGCATATTTCTGTCCGTCGTCCGAATACATGCCACCATCACAGCTCACCAGCTCCATGGTAAGCTGTCCAGGCTCCACCTGTCCATACTTCCCGTAACGGAAACCCTGAAAATTGCTAGATAGATGATCCGTATCCAGTTTACGCCTCTTGACCCTTCGGCTCTCCTCCGGCGGCTCCTCAGGTTCCGGCTGCATTGACGAAAGTGGGAGGAGGCTTGAGAACGGACGTTCTAACACAGCTCGCAGCTGGGTGTCCGCCTCGTCAAGTGCGCTGTCGTAATCCAAGGGCGTCTGTGAGAGAGCATTCTGGCTTGCGGTCGAGCGCCGGGTATCCCGAGGAGTTTGATCGGGAGGCTGTAGAGGCTCCCAGAAGTCGTCATTGGGTTCAAACCGGCTATCACCGTATAAACTCTCGAATCCGAGACGTTCGCCCGAATAATATCGTTCCGGTGCTGGTCGAGAATGTCGCACTCGCCCATTAGACCCAGGCACAGCTGGGGGCCGTCGAGTGTGCGAAGACCGTAGTGGGGGTAGATGAGGGCCACCGTGTGGTAAGTTATATATAGGCGAACCGTCCGAGCCTTGCGGTTCTCTCGAGAACCGTCGTTGGGTCTCCGAGTTCGACTCGGACGACATGGCGAGCCGCGACGAGGAGCGTGAAGCCCAGCGGCTTAGGTGATTACGGACTAGATCCGGTCGTGCACTACTAGGAGGCCGACGATGGGAATGAAACCTTTCTACGGCCCGATACAATTCTCCGGAAGGACTGACGTCGGCGGGCGAAGTATTGTCATCGAGGATAGAATGTATGATCTCGTCGGCTGTGCGGAAGGGGCTTGGATTCGAGGATGAGCGCTCGGAATGATTATCAGACTACCAAATAGCCGTTTGATCAGTATTTCAAAGCAGGTATATACCTCGCGGCGGTTGAATGACAACGACGATGACAACGCAATGATGGCATCGATTGATGGAATAAGCACATATGCTTATGTTGTCGAGGCTGAGGCTTACCATGAAGACACAAAGGGTTTATTTATGAGGTGTTTGCGTCGAAGACGGGGAGACAAACAGACTAGAAGACAGACTGCGGCTTAGTGGGACAAATGAGGGACAACGGTATCTTGAGGAACAAGCCGAGTGGAAGACGACATAGAAATGCCACCACGAGCCTGGACTTTGATTTGACTGCAGCTAGTAGGTATACAGCCTAAGATATCTACTACTGACGGCGTGATCGTGTGCGTGTGCGTGTGCGAGTGAGTGAATAAGAGCGTACTACAGCGTGGCAGAGGTATGTGTACGGAGTAGTAGTTCACTGAATTCTGATGTTGGAAGTGGGAATTGTGGGAATGGGATGGGATGAGAGATCGCAGCCAGGATTCTCGTACAATTCTTACCTAGAGGTACCCATTGATTGTGGCGCACACCTACGTAGGTAACCTACTCAGCGCCTCCCTCGCCATCGAATGGTTGGGGAGGGCGCTGGAACACAAACACGGGGACACAATGGACACAAAAAAGTGAAAGGGATGTCTTGATGAGATGACCCAGCCACCTGAAGAGTGAGAATGGTGCAAAAGAATATGTCCTCGGTGAGGCTCGAACTCACGACCTTTGGATATCCCAATCTGAAGATTGAGTCAACTCATATGAGACCAACGCTCTGACCAACTGAGCCACGAAGACTAACACGTGACATTCAGTTTAGAACCTATCAAGGCTTCTGATTGACAGATCGCATTCAGCCGAAGCCTTGACTACTGGTCAGGCATAACGCCGCTCTTCCTCAAGCTCGGCTCACCAGCTCGGAGTGAATACAACAGAGCGTGAAGCTTACCCCTCTGAAGATGAAGTCGTCGAACACGAGAAAAGAGCGCCTGTCTTCGCTGTCGCTTACCCCGGGTCTCCTAGGATGTCATCTGGCAAAACTTCCAACTTACACTCATCTAGAGTGGGAGTGAGTAGATTGGGTGACTCATGGGCGATTGTCCAGCATCAGGATTTTAGCCTCTGGGGGTAATATCGTTCACTCAGCCACAGTTTTCGGCGGTCATCGTTGACTCTCTAACAGCTGTTCCATCGGGCTTATAAGCACCTTGCATATACCGTGGTATACTCTCTTCGAGGGGGCGGGCATATATATACATGTTGAGATGCTATTAGAGCGATAGCAGAAATTATAATGTTATAGTTTGAATATAATGGGTTGGAGTATTGCCCACAAAAGAAGTGTTTGGTAGATTTCAAGAAGAGCAAGCTTATCTACGAACCATTCCAATATATATACTCATCATTGTTGCGACTATAAACACGGCGAGTGATTTTAAAGGCTACCAACTAATGTTGGCACTATTTAAAACTGGTCTAAAAGCTCTTTGTTGCTGCTCCAACATTATCCAACATAACAAAGAAAAGAGGTACGTAGGTGTTTGAAGATATCACGACTGGTATGTTATTTGTAGCCAACATATCAAACTGAAAAAAGACACTCCCCTAGTTTACCTTGCTAACAGACTGAACATTATTATCGTGCGATTCATAGCAGGCTATGCCAGTGTCATGGGGCACTTCATACTAGGTAGTTGGCTTTGATCACATTGTCGAGGCTCTCTGTGCTTCCGACTGAGCAGGATGAACCGAAAGTAAGTCCCGAGAGCAGTCAGTAGCTTTGCCAGAAGCAACATGAGAATACCTAAGATCTTCACTAGCACGGCAATGCCTACATACGTGTGGAGGCAAAGCCGACCAGCCTTCACAACAGGTCACTAAGTTTATAAAATCTTAGAATCATTCGACTAGGTAACATCCATCTGGTTGTGTAGAAACCAACCAGTATGATTCATCACACCAATTAGAGGGTGCCCATGTGAGCCCTGTTGGTTACCTTTACGGGAAGTAAACACCAAATATTACCCTCTGCTGATTCACCGTGCTAGGCTTAGGTGGTTAGAAATAAAATGGACATTTAATATTTTACCTGGGCCCTTCTTCAGTCTGCCAGCCCTACATGTTCTTGGTTCGCCATCCAGCCTCGAATCGAACTTCCCTCATTGTTCTAGTTATTTTAGCAGAATACCAAGCCTACTACTCTTGCAATGTCTACAGAAACTGGTTCTGTTTGGCCCTCCGGGCTCGAACACCTTGTGAGTCGGTTTACCATGGTGTATGAGTTCGATGGAGAGCCACCTTATATTAAGTACTTCGATTTTGCCGAAGAAGGCGTATACTTTAATCGTACCAGGAGGTATCCTGATGACGCCGACTTTCGCAGGTTCATCGCTGCGCTAAAAGGCGTCCCGGACATGGAAATTCTCCAAACGTTAACTGAAGACGAAGTGTCAGCATTAGACGAGCGCCGTATAAGAATCCTTCCAAGCTACACTAATTACACGACGCGCCCGTCCGTGTCATCATACATAAAAAATCATTCGAAAGATAGCGAGACAGTCGGGAACATGTTGCGATAGCAAGCAAATGTCATGCAGCAGTTCGCCCGGCGCAATTATGAGAATACCGTGACTTACTACGACTGCCGGATCGATGAAACTTATTTGAAGGGCGTCATTTTTGAGCGCTATGAATTTCTCCTGGAAAGTCATCCCGAAACTGGGGATGGGATCGACGAGGGCAAGGAGATGAAGAAGCTTGAAGAAGCAGTGTCCTACCTTCGCTCAAACGGTTTAGTACACGACGCCTTGAGGCTCCCCAATATCAGGATAAACGAGGCGAAGATGCTAGTTCTGTTAGGCTTTGGGTTGTGCAAGACGGCCAATGGCAAGAAGTGGAAGAAATATGATTCTACCACCTCATACAAGAAGCATAACTCCCTTGGTCTGAAGGAAATTGGTAAATACATAAATGATATGTCGCCAACAAACATCCTAGGGCAGGAACTACACCGTATAGGAAGCATGGCCACCAGTGGCTTGGAGGATAAAAACAAGACTCAGTCATGAACTTCTAGCTACGGAGAAGCTACACTAGTTAGTCTCCTTCTCACGTTACATATAGTCCGGTTAACTGCGGTGGTTTTTATTTTGTTATTGGTTATATTTATATCATAAGGTTGGCTTGTTACAGATCCGATTTATGTCAAGAGTAGGAAGTGTAATGTGCACCAACTTTTAAGATACCAATCTGGATATTGAAAACATCTAAGTGGTGGACATAGGTACCTTTAGCACACTTGTTACGCAAGCCTTCACTCTTGTCATCGGGCCAAGCATAACTCTACTGAATGTTCTGCTCTCGAATATACTACAGCCCTCATCACTCAACAATAGTTCTTATTATATTAGCCTTTAGGCTCTCCTTCACCTCCATTATCAGCAAGCTTGTTGGTACCATGGTGGACAGAAGTGGCACAGATAGCTTCGGCGTTAAGACCCCTGAATCACTGCTAGACGACTTCCTAGGAAGCCATTACTGCCCTGCCTCTTACTTATTTGTTCGCCTTCTTAAAGAATTGTCCCCATTTCTGCCCATGTATCATTTACCCAGACCCCTCACTATTACACTAAGCTAAACTCCAGTGTCTCTAATTGGTCTCATCAACTTTCCTACTCTGACGGAATCACGGGTGGGAAGCATGACTTAACCCATGTACGGTGACCAAAAGATTTCCCATATGCCTGAAGTCTTAGCTAAACAGTAGGTAAATTGATTTCTGGTTTCATGATAAACATCATCGACAACTCTAATGTTTTCATTATCTAGTAACCAAGCCTTAAGCTTAATTAGCACTAATACGCGGAATATCACATCGACAAGAATGTCGCCAAGACACAAGTGGGTGCGTTGTTGTACATACTGTTGTCAAGCCACAATTTGAAGTCTCACATGGATGACCTCCGCAAAAAGAACTCAGCTAAACACTGTTAAAAGTCTAAGCCAATGACCGTTCGATACGTTCAAGGTACCTAGGTTGTGCATAAAAATCTACAGTGCTGTTTGGATGCACAACTCGGGCCACAGGCTCAGGTTCAGAGCAGGAGGCACCCGATCCTCTATGTATACCTGTGTACAGGGCAGCCACGGACGGACTATTTATGAGGTGAAATCCCATCCAATGCAAACGAGCGAGAATCCCTGCCAGCTGAACAATACTGTACCTAGGTACTGGACCTACCTAACCTAGCTGCCTAGTTGCCTAGGTTCCGAGGCGTACTAGTAGGTACTTATGCATTACTTTACTTAATTCAGGCGCAACAATACACTGCACTGCATAGGTTCATTAGACCCGACCATCAAAAGTAGTTGCACCGATCCAGCTACCTAATGCATGTCGTCGCACTAAGAGACGAGGCTCGCCATTTCAATCACTGCAAACAAACGAAAAGTGCATCATAGCAGTGACGTGAGCAAGAGCGAGCACAATACGCTCGCCAAATCCACCTAGTGCTTTCATATCTGACTTCTCGCGTTGTGGTATCCCGGCTTTCTGGCATCTGGCATTCATCCTTGTGATAAGCGAAATCCGTCATCCTGAAATTCATTGTCACTGTATCATCACATCGACTACCGCCGACCAAACACCTGCCTTTGGAGCAATCTCGCCACTCATTTCTTCTTCATCTCCGCATACCATACTGTCATTTTTTCGTTAGTTAGCGGGCTTGCATGCGATATCAGAACACTTCTTCAGCCCCATCACGTAGTGGACCTTATCCTCCATCGCGTGACCTCACTTAGACCTATCGACATTTCAAGCATCGCAATTGATTAGGGATGGAGACCCAACAACAAGCAGCAGCAGCAGCTGCTGCTTCCAACCCGCAAGCTCCCGGGACTGACTCTCAGCCTCCCGCCGCCACTGAACCTGTTCAAGATGGCAAAACGACCAGTCAAGACACGCGCTCGTCAGGAACTGATGGTATCACCTTGCCGCTCGGCCACTCCACTGCCGAGAATGGCTTCATGTTCCCGAGCCAAGATCCTGCCCTCGCGGCTCTTCATCAACCAGTCTTCAATAATGGAACATTTCCAAATCCAGGCCTCGCAATACCTGACCAGCAGATGATGGCTATGAACAACTCGACGGTTCAGCAGCCAACTAATGGCAACAGCTTAAGTGCAGGTAATCCACTGGCTCCTTATCCAGTCGCCTTGGCTCGGTTCTAACCTAAGATTTAGAGGATATCGCTCTATATGACCGCCAACTTCGTCTTTGGGGCATGGAAGCACAACAGAAGATCCAATGCGCCAACGTTGTCCTCATCACTATGAAGGCCTTGGCGAATGAAATCGCCAAAAACCTAGTTCTAGCAGGCATTGGCTCACTGACTGTTGTTGACGACAAGCTTGTTACTGAGGCAGACCTGGGTGCCCAATTCTTTCTCTCCGAGGAGGATATCGGCCAAAACCGCGCCCAAGCAGCTGCCGAGCGAATACAAAAGCTAAATCCTCGAGTCAAAGTTATCGCTGACTCTGGAAGCATCATGACCAAAGGTGCCTCCTTTTTCGGCAACTTCGACATCGTCATCGCCACGGATCTCAGCCCTACCCTCTTCGCCTTCATCAACACCGCCACTCGCCTCCATAACCGCCAATTCTACGCAGCCGGTACTCATGGCCTTTACGGCTATATCTTCTGTGATTTGATCGAACATGATTACGTTGTCCAGCGCGAGAAAGGCAATATGGCCACCGTGGTCGGCCCAGAGTCGCGAACTCGCAGCATTATCAAAGTGGAATCTACAAAAGAGGGTGATAAGGGGACCGAGAACGTCCAAAAGCGTGAGCTCTACTCCACTTGGGATCTTGCTTCAGAGACCAGTGCACTACCCTCCGAATACCTCAAATCGAAGCGCCGCCTGAAGGCTGTCACGCCGGTTCTGTCCTGTCTGCGCGCGCTATGGGCCTTCCAACAAAACAACAACGACCGCTATCCTAGCCACAACCAGCAGGATCTACAGGCCTTCACCCGAACCGCGACCCATAGCCATGCACTACTGTCCCTACCAGCCGAAACGCTCCGCTCCGAGTTCCTGCGTAGCTTCCTGCAGAATATCGGCAGCGAGATCGCGCCCGTGGCCGCCATTCTCGGAGGCCAGCTGGCCCAGGACGTCATCAACGTCCGCGGCCAGCGCCAGCAGCCGATCCAGAATATGGTCCTCTTCGACGGCGACAAGATGGAGGCCAACATGTACCCACTGCACCCCGAGGGCAACCTCGGCCGGGCCCAGCTGGAGCTCACGACCCCCATAATGGGGATGGGTCAGGTTGACCCCACACAAATGCCTCTCATGAACCAGACGAATATGATGCCCATATATGATGATGGGAAGCAGATGTAAATAGATCCCGGCTGCAAAATCTAAGTGGGCAATTTTGAAGGTGACGGGATGGGATGGAAATTCGAAGTAATTTCAAGGCGTTTTTTTGCGAGCGAGTTTGGAAAACCCAACCGTCTCAGGATTAGGTAGTTTGCCTACCAGGCAAGGGGGCTTGCGTACGATGGTGGCAAATCTGGTCATTTGCTGCCTCATGTAGTGAGCATACTCTTTTCCCTTCGAGAGAAGAATTGGGCGGATTTCAGGATGAGAACCCGGGAAGGGTAGGGGGGAGAGCAATACCATATGCCAGGACGGAAGGAAGATACCCTGGTCATCACCACGCGAGTAACAAAATTCACACATATTACCCTTCTCTTTTGCATCATCGTGGCATTGACAACACGCAAGGTAGGGAGGAGGGGAGGGGAGGAGGGAGGAGAAAATCTGTACAGTAGATACGGCAAGTTAATGAAGCTACCTGTGTGTGTGCCTCTCGGAAAGTGGTTAATGAGATGATATCTCGCTCTGATCAATGTTTCAATCTAATAACTCATCCATCTACCCATTTTAAGTTCATTGGCTAAACTCGAATGAGTGTACACCTTAAGAGTTGAGTCATACACAGCAGAAAATCTTAGTGACCCTGCTGAAAACAGAGTCAGTCTAAAGACACCTTGATATATTGAATAGCATCGACTTAGATTGACGGCGAGAGGAGTTTGACTCCTTCCTACGTCCTAAAAGACCATAGTCCACATATCACACGCACTACCAGACCTCTGCATAGCAAGTCTCACGAGATACAACAAACAAGGGGAATTACGTGTACATCAACCATATATTAATAGTCGTAATAGGATCGACTCTCTCATCTCCATGCCCCCGTGACCTTCCCTTTCCAGCCTTATTTATGTGCGTACAACCGCCATGCCATGCCACCACGCCTCCATCCCGACAAGGGGCGAGGACTGACTTTTTCGTCCAACTATGCTAGATATTACAAACCAGATCGATCCTGAACTCCCCTCGCCCATGCAAAAATTAATATGATGTAACTATCGACAATCCGATGCATGTATGTGTTTGTGTGTGTGTGTGTGTGTGTGTGTGCCCTGATCTGCTCTGTCCAACCTGATGCTATATATACGTGTGTGGAAAATAGGTACCGCCCACCGGCCGACCAACCTCCTGGTCGGTCCTATGCTGTGCTCTCTATGCAGTGCTGCCGAACTAAAAACGAAGAAGAATGGGGCAATTCACATACAAGAAGAATCAAAAGAAGAAAACGGGACACAAGTTACAATCAAAGACAGGCACAAGTGTGAAAAAGAAAGGCACGAAAAAAAAAAAATCCATATGATAGCAATAGCAAACCTCCGATTTCAGATATCGAAGTTTCAGTAATGACGCTGTGTTTCGTTTCCCCCCTCCCCTCCCCCCCTCCCTTTCTATCCATCCATCTGCGCTTCCTCCTCAAGGTTACCTAACCTAGTGTCTTCTCTCTATAAGATAAGACCTCGCGCGATCTCGAAATAAACGTGGCTTCTTCTTTCTTGGTCACGTTACGAATGTGGAATGGAAAACACGCCACGCCCTCAGTATTTGTCCGAGGGGTTCCACTTGTTGATGAAGGGGGATATCATGCTATAATAAAGCGGACAACGGTCAATAATCTATTTCTTGTTTTCACGGACACCCAGAAAGAAGAGTGAGTGATCCTCGTGTGTGTGTATAGTGTGTAGTGTAGAGTAGTGTGTGTAGTGTAGTGTTGTGTGTGTAGTGTAGTGTTGTGTGTGAGTGACCTACTTGGGAGACTCCTTTTCCTCGGATTCTTCCTTCTTGACATTCCGGTTGCGGCCCTTGGAGCCGTTGTTGACGTTCCAGCCGCGGATCGTCGTGGGGCCGCTGCGCGGCGGCGGCTCGTTCGCGCGGTAGTCCTTGATGGCCTCCTTGTGGTCGTAGTGCGCGAGGCGCAGCTCCGTGCCGCCGTTGGCCTGCCAGGGGCGGTTGTGCGGGATGGGCGCCGCGGCGATCTTGCGGTACTTGCCGGACGCGTTGCCGTTGGAGGGGATCGACGCCCTGTGGCGGGGGGCGTGGGCGGGTGGCGAAGAAGCCAACATGAGCGAGCCGGGAGGTGATACAGAGGGTCCCGGGAGATCCATGTGCACCGGCATCGTGGCCAGGTGTGGTTGGCTCTGCATAGGCGGGGACATCATGGGGTAGACACTCCTATGCGGAGGCGGAGGCGGTTGGTTTGGCATCATGCTTGAGCCAGAGATAAGCTGATGACTCTGCGGCTGTAAAGGCATGGGCATCAGAG
Organism: Whalleya microplaca; assembly: GCA_022497155.1. NCBI lineage: Eukaryota > Fungi > Ascomycota > Sordariomycetes > Xylariales > Xylariaceae > Whalleya > Whalleya microplaca. The sequence continues at coordinate 1,068,945 of MU385710.1, read as the reverse complement.
GAGGTTCGTGCATAGAGTAACCTTGGTGATAAGGTCGCGGTGGAGCCGGAGGGTAGAAATTCCCGGAGTTCGTCTGCATCAATCCGCGAGGAGAACCGAATTCTTGGGGTCGAGGTGCCGGGCCACCAGGAGGCGGAGGTCCCGGTTGCAATTGGGGCTGCGGTACGTCCGGACCCTTAGCGGGACCGTCCATCCGATTAGGTCTAAGAGGAGGAAGAACAGGGCTGCCACTGGCCTGGTTCGTGAATGGAATCCTAGGGGCCGTACTCTGCTGAGGCACTTCCATCGGTGCAACAGGTGCCGGCGCGATCTGGGCAAAGGTAGGTGTCGGATTCAACGCGGTTTGTAAGAAAGCGTTGGGTGCGGGAGGTGGTTGGTTAGACCCAGCAAGAAGTCGAGGATCTATCATCGAAGAGTCACCATAAGCGACTGCATCTAGTTGCTCGGCCGGGTATGAGACATGTTCAGCCATGTCTGCCAGGAGAGAGAGCCCAGTAGTGTCGATTTCTGAGGGTGGTGCAGGAGGAGCAGACGCAGGTTCTGCAGTAGTGAAGACATCTCGCACTGCGTCATAAGGGCGGGATGGTCGTGGGCTCGTAGAGGGAAGAACCGGCTTTTCCATTTCCAGATAACTGGCAGCATGCAAAAGCGAATTCACATTGTCTGCCATCAGAAAGCGGTCAGACTCTGTAGACTGCGCACGATCAACTTCTACCACGTCAAAGTCTTCTTCTTCGACGCTAGGGGTAGTGGCCAGTCTCTCAAGCGCCTGGCGTTCTCTCTCGCGCATTTCATCGGTGACTATGTCATCCGGCTCGATATCTTCATTCTCGCAAAAGTCGTTTAGCATCGAAGCGATCCTGTCCTTTCTGGCATCTGCCTCCAGTGCTTGATCCATCTTCATAGCTCTAACTGATCGAGATGCGTGCAGAGTATGATTGGGTGTAACGACGACGACGGGTCTTGTACCGTCAACGCGCTCACTAGGCGCTTCCGATTCATTGACAGAGTCAGACATGAAGAAGCCATACTTTGGGTGTAATTTGTGTTTCTCCAGAAGTTCAGGATCCAAGTCTCCGTCCTCGTAATCAAGACAATTCCAGTATAGGATCGTCGAATCCCAGTGAAAGTTCCGAGCATTCGGCTTGTTAAGGAATTGGCCTCTTGTTGCTCGAGTCGCTTTTCTGGTCGAGTCGTTGGTAGAGTCTCGAAACCCTATCTCACCTTCATCCCATTGGAAAGTCTGCGGCACAATCAGACGGTTGTTAGCCTTAGGTGCTCGTCTAGCGACTGTCCTCACGCCATAGTGGTCAGGGTCTGAGGTGCCATTGGGAAAGTCGGGAAGATCTTTCTTTGCCGCTGGCCCAGTCTTCTGCTCTAATGCAGGCTCCTCGTCCAGCGGAGTTGGTGAAGGTGCATTAGACTCTGGTTTACCGTCCGGTTCCTTCTCAGCTGAGAGTAAACCTCCGATATGGCGCGGTTGGGCAATTTGTGCCTCATCGCCATTGTCCAATTTCGCAGATCCGGAGTTAGCGGATGCCTTTTTAGAATCTGGTTGGCCATCAGGTTGATCTTCTGCTTTCCGCTTGGGGGCAGCCTTCTGCAAGCGCAGCTTTTCCTTAGCGGCCGCCTTGACTTCTCCCAGCAGACTTGGGCACGGGACCTTGACTCCATTGCGGTAGACAACATAAGGTCCCTGTTCTTCGATGATCTCATCGGGTGCTTCGACGTAGTCGTAAGTGAGATCAGGAACCTAAAGAATGGGGTCAGGCCAGTTTACGAAAAGGCTTAAAAATAATTTGTCGCTGGTCATTAACTTACATCAGGATCCACGCCTTCGCGGCGGAGTTCGGCCAGAATGCTGGATCGGTTGAGTGTTCCGTCATAAAATTCTTCAGTTCGGTAGTCGAATGAATCCTGAGACGCAAGTGAGTGAGCAGGTGAAACAAAAGTGAAAAACAGGTGAAATGTGTATATTGCGACGTAATAACGAAAATAAAAAACATACCTGAAATTTCTTCTGTGTACATATATTATCGAGCTCATAAGTGCTTGTTGCGATGGCGGTTTTGGCATGTAGGTCTTGCTCGGCTGCACGGATGGCCGCTGCAAGCTGCTCGTCTAATTGCTGTTGAAGTTCATCATATTCTGCCACCTCTTTGTGGGCAGCAGGGTCTTCAATCAGCTTCTTGATGTTCTGATCAGCAAGTTCTTCTAGTGCTGGCTTGACGGCCGAGGAGACTTCAGAGTAGAGATCTCGCAGTTCCCGTTGGCGTTCGTAGGCTGCTTGGACACGTGGGTCGCTGTAAGTTTTATTTCGGCCTCGTCCTTTGCCACGGCCGCCCTTCTTGACAGGAGGCTGCTTCTTGCCAGCTCGCTTGTTAACACCTTTACCGGATGCCTTCTTACCAGGTGCAGCCTTACCCTTAGCAGGGTTCGGTGCTGGAGAGGCGACAGCTTTGGGTGTGCCGTCCATGTTGATGGATCATGTAAAGGTGAGGTGACAAGACAAGAGAATGGCAGCAGAGTGAACAAGTGCGTGTAAAGTACGGAGGGGATGAATTATACAGGAAGAAAGAATACGGGTGAAATATTTGCACGATGGCAAAAAGGAAGCGGAATTGGTGATGGTTGGGTATCAGGTGTTGGAAGAGAAAGGTATTGCAATAGTAGGTATGTACGTAGTAAGTCTGCGTAAAAGACAGAGTTGGGTGAGAAGAAGGGGACCAAGTACGAAGTAAGTTTGTGCGGAAATGAGTGGTCAAGGTATGGCGCCGCGTGGATTCAGATTAGATATAGGTCAGTGAACAAGCCAGTAAACCAGCTGGATCTGTCTCTGAAGTGCTCTCGGTGTTGGGAAGGTTGCAACAATAGAGGCGGATTGAGAGCTCACGGCCATATCACCATGAGATTTTCTCGTCCAGCAACAATTAAACAGCAAGACACCCCAGACTTCCCGATCCAGTTAGGCCCTTAGCTGTACAGTGGCACTTGGGTCGCTGTGCTGGGATAAATCGCCTCTGATTGGTCCGGAGAAACCTCTAGTCCGCTTTCCGCTTCCGGCTCAGACCGGAAACTAACATTCACCTCTGCAACAAGGCACGGAATCATGGGAATTAAACTCGGACGAAAAGATGCTACAGATGTTTAGTTCATTTTCTATAGACTAGCATGAATATACTTGATGTATATACTCAGATCCGAGGTCGCAGGCAGCGGTTGGGCAGTCTGTTATGACAAACGTAGATACCTGCGCCCGCGACTAACATCGTCTTACAGCACCCCTTGCACTAAAATGTGTCCAACTCACTACCTACTTAGGTATGTACATACCAACACGCACACGTGTAGTGTGGCCTTGTATCCTTCAACACCAACGCCACTCCTACTAGCCCTGTTGATAGGATAGGGCAAGCTTGACATAGAAACTGATACGAGTCTAACAGCAATAGACCAGCCAGTTGAATTAACAGTCCTCATTGTTGGGACCGATCTATCTAACACCATTCCAGCTTACATTACCTAGGTTGGAGAAGTATATATGTATAAGAGCTGTTGGCGAGGTGAACCTTATAACCGCCATCTAGCAAACATTCACCATGTCTCGGTCATCTACTTTGCATCGTATTAGATTGAAATACTGTAGCACATCCAACTGAAGCTGACGTGAAATATTATGTATCCAATTGCTTTCAGGCTTGATTACCTACGTGTAGGCAGCCGCTCGTCGAGTATGTTGTGCTGACCCTACGTAATCAAAAGTTCGTTTTGGCCACCTGCTGAATAAGAGACTTATCATTCTGCCCGATATCAAAGTACATAGTAGCAGCAACATGTAACTGGTCACAGTCTATCAGCCTACTTCCTGATATCCAAAGCCTTCTCTATACCTAACTTTAATCTCTGTGATTAAGGTATCATAATGAGCCGAAGCATTTTAGTCGTCTACGTAGATACATATATCAAGAGTCAGTTCATGGATAAGCTTCCAGGTATCTGACTATCTTGATGTTAGGTACATACTATTAACTGACTAGCTATAGGTACTCAATCAAGTATTTTTAAGTTGTTCTGTCGCTATCTACATTGCCCATTGTATTCAAAATCAGCTCTGCCCAATGTCGCGATCCTCATCCCGAACGGCCCCGAGCTGAAGACAATGCCTTGTCGTACCTGTAACAGTAATCCCGTCATGCTAGAAGGATCTAACAAGGGCTTGGCGAAATTCCTGATTGCGTCCGGGCGATCCCCGTCTGCCGTCTTTGCAGCCCTGGCAGCCCTGGGAACCCCGGTCGATGGGGTGGCCCTGTCAATTACCGTATGCGGACTAGCGCCTCCATGTCCAGTGGTGGCCCCCAGTCGCAGAAAGAACGTGGCTCATGGGAAATCCCGCGTCTACGGAGCACTGCGAGCCACTAATTTATTTTCCTCCTTCCCGCGCCAGCAAGCGACATCACCTCACGTCACCAGCCTCTAAGTAGCCTCTTGGGCGCACCTCGATTTGCAACTTACACGACGGACCCCAAATTCCACGTGTAGGTCTGTTGCAGAGAGAGGCCGCAACAAGGTCTACTCCTGCAATATCTGACTCAATTAATACTATGCCTTGCTAGTAATATACACCGCCAGTGTGATTATGGGGAAGCGGCGGAAAGTCGTGGCAGGCGCTCAACCACAGCAGAGGCCCGGCGGTAAAGGTAGTCAGAAGTCGCACAAAGCAGCCGGGCCCAAAGACAAGCCCAATGGAACCCCCAAGGCCACGCCCTCGAAGTCGCAGAAGCAGAAGACACCGCAAGCGCAGCACGAAGAGCCGACCATCCCATTCGCACCCGAAGACAAGATCCTGCTAGTCGGTGATGGTGACCTCAGCTTTGCCGCCTCCCTGGTCGAGCACCACTACTGCGCCGATGTGACCGCCACGGTCTTGGAGAAGGACCATGCTGAATTAGTAGAGAAATATCCCCAGGCGGCAGAGAACATTGCCAAGATCGAGGCTGAGGATAGCAAAGTACTCTACAACATCGACGCTACCAAGATGGCCCCGTTCGTAGACAAGAAAGGCAAGGATAGCGCGGGAGCCATGGACCGGATCATTTTCAACTTCCCGCACGTGGGCGGGAAGAGCACCGATGTGAACCGACAGGTGCGATATAACCAGGAATTGCTGGTGTCTTTCTTCAAGCGGGCCCTGCTATCCCTCGCGCCTGGCGGTTGCGTCATGGTCACTCTTTTCGAGGGCGAACCCTATACGCTGTGGAATATCCGCGACCTTGCGAGACATAGCGGTCTGCAGGTGCAGCAGAGTTTCCGATTCCAGGCGAGTGCGTATCCCGGCTACCGCCACGCGAGGACGCTCGGGGTGGTCAAAAACAAGCAAGGCGAGACCGGCGGGGGCTGGAAGGGCGAGGATCGGGCTGCGAGAAGCTATGTTTTTGTCCGGAAGGATGAAGAGGCCAGGGGACCGCGTCCGGATAGCAAGAAACGACCAAGAGCTGATGATGATGACGAATCTGGTAATGAGTAAGAGGAGGCCTGCACAGTTTCTCTTCAAGGCAATTATAGAGCAAAGGAATGAGACGGATGCCGGCGCGTTTAATGTGAAAGGGGCATGCCTAAATTTCATGCGAAGCATCTCATTCGCCATGCCGTCAACGAGTTATGAGGTCGAACTAGGAGAAAGAGAAGTCTTCTGGAATTATGAGAATATAGGCCACTCGAAACGCGATTGCTAGAACGACTACACTATGGTCATGGACATGAATTCTCCATCATTGCAGCAATGGGCGTTGACGAAAGTCTGCCCATCGCCTAAGTGAAGTATGGAAACAGGTGGGCTACATGGCTGCATAGAATCTGGGCGCTTTAAGGGATTACTTATGGAGGGTATGAGAGGCGGCTGACGAGTTGTATGCCATGCGTCAGGAAAATACATGACCGAGGTATATAATAATTTTGAAGTGGAAGCTTATGCTTACTCGAAGTAGCCCCTTTTCATCAGAACTGTGTGCTACCTGTAGAGTATCTGAAGTGCAGTGTGTAAAATCAGCAAGAGTGATTCAAATATGTTTCAATGGCTAATATGCATCTAATAGATCGCCAAGCAAACAATAAGAAGTTACGCCTTACAACTACACAATACCTTTATCTTATGAGTCGACTATCGGCATTTAGACATGAGACGCCAGCTTGTAGAATGTTGGGTCTTTGCTCGTAACGATTATAAAATATACAACGAATATCAGGTGCCAGATTCAGTATTCTCGCTAGGAGACAAGCTAATATTAAAATTGGTGATGTGTTTGCTACAATATATACACTTTGCTCATCTAACTCGTTATGAAGTTGATGCTTTTAGACAAGTCACACCAGGTAATATTTAATCTCTTGATTGGTGCGTATTTACCAAAATCATCACTTCATATTTTCCGATCATGGACATCGTGTCTATGGCATTGACTATTCGAGCAAATAATTGTTAGCTATCTGGCTAACATTCACGCAACTTTGTATTGATGGAGTTTCTTGGTGTAACAAACTTCTTAGTTCTTGTAAGTCATGTCGTTGACAACTATAGCGAAGTCGTCGTCGCCTATGTTTTGACGCAGCAAGTGTCTACCTAATTATAATAACCTTTAATCCCCATAGGCCTAAGTATCATGTTTCCTCAAGCTCCAGTCCTTTCTCTTTCATGCAGGCAATATTCAGGGGTTGTTTCACATAAAACGCCCTCTTCCTCGATTGCTTGGACAGGTAGCATTAACGCACAACCTCCGCAAAATCAATTAGGATAAACCAGCTTAATGTAACTAGAGAAACTAGTTGTATTATAGATTATCTGGAGCTTTCTGGGCTGGTTATATATGAGAATTCTTAGTGGAAAATTGGTTGGTACCTGGAAAAAAACAACTCTTGCTATCAGGCAATAGGTTCAATACCACCAATTCGCAGTCTCAACGCCTGAAGCTTACAAAATGAAATATCTTGCTCAAGGCCCGACGCAAGGCTGGCTGGGGCATATTATATCATCCCTAATATGACTTGATATTATTGGGTTGCGTCTGACCTATCACAGTCTGGTCCGTACATCTTGGAGTTTCATTGGCTGTTGGTATAACGATCTTTCTCGACTACATTGAAAATTTCGTCTATACTCTACTGAATAGCCTATTGAGTATATCATTCCATATGTGTTTATACTATCGGAATTTGCCAAATAAATCATTTGTATAAGGTGCTGCAGACATAGTGCTTTCTCTGCTTACGAGGGCAACTTTGTCGCAAATCAAACCAATGCTAGCTGAACTACAACCTACCCAAGTTTAATTAAACCAACTGGTTCTTGCGTATAATTACGTAGGTCTTTCCCCGTAGAGTATTCGAGATAAACACATGCTGCCTGTGAGTTTTTATTCTGTGGTTATAGTTAGAATTCAACTAAAAGTTGTAATCCAAATAACGAAAGACTCTAGACATTGTGACACCGGTTTCTTGTGAGTTTTAGGTTGCCCATGAAACTGCTCCCAAAATGATTTACCGACACTTGCAATTTAACATATGACAAATACTCCCAGTGACAAACAATTCTGAAATTCTAGTTCGTAATTTATTGAACGTGTGGTTTTTTTTATTTGTTTTCTCCTCTTTTTGTCGTAACCGTACACTTCGCCCAGTCGTATATACATACACGTGTAATCATCACAGTCCAGCCGCCCGATCCCATATAGTATCCCAAGAACGCCTCTCCCCGAGAGCAAGCAAGCAACCAACCAACCGTACAAATAAAACATCACGGTCACCGCCCGTAGCGTGGTATCGTAATTCTGTGTACATGGGGTGGACAGCAGAACGCGCCAGTAAATGCTATAACAAAGGGGGGGGGGTTTGAAATTCCCACTTGTCCTTTCCGAGGGCCAGACGCCGTTTGAAATGAAGAATGTGTCTCACACCATAGTCCATGCTATAATTCGCTAGAGGCGAAGAAAAAAAAAGATATAAATCAAGCAAAATGTTGCTGCAAATAGCCACCCGTCCAGCAGTAGACATAAAAAAAAAGGTCCATATGTGTGGGTATACCGCCAAATAGCATTCAGATTCCTTACGAAGACGAAACATCCAGGATGGAAACGGATCCCCCTATTTACCGTAGCACTGGACCAAAACCCCTCAAATCTTCCTCTATGGGCCGGGACGCCAGGAATGGAATTCGGTATACGGGATGGTGAGACTGCTTGATGCGCCGCGTTCTAACTTCGGTTTCCTACTGTGGTCACAGGCGGGGGAGGGCTGTTTTTCGGGAGTTGATCTGGGATATTCCTCGTGCGGTCTCTGTCGGGAAATATGGGGTCAATGGCTCGGTTGTGCTCATAAGTTGATAGAGTTCGCGGCAGCGGCTGAAACGGAGGTAGATGTGGTGCCCGAGATTGTGAATGTGGGTGCACTTGGGACGGATCTTGTTGTTGTAAGTGCGGCAACAGTGGCGGCGATCGCGCGTCAAACGAGCTGGGCCCTCTATCAGACCCTCTATCTCGAGGGGACAAGGTTGCTCTATCTACGTGCTCTAGAGGCTCAGGGAGGGCGCGCGGTGTATCCGTAGCGGACCTTGGCGAGGCTAACGGGAACGAACTGTTCGCTGGTTGAGGGCTGTCGATTGCAGTCGGTACTCCACGTTTCTTCGGTTTCTGGTCGACCGAGCCGCTCGCTACCTCGTATCCAGGGGATGATGATGCATACTCGCGCTGGGGCTGGAGATTAATGGGGGCCAAGGGGGCTGGCGTAATGGGCGTATATTCAGTCGGCCGAGAGTAGTTTGCGCGAGCCTGGGCTTCCTTGTCTGCTTTGGAGGGTCGGCCACGTTTCTTCCCGGTTGAGGATGCTGCTGCTGGGCTCCCACTGACAGTCATTGCAGTCTGGTAGCCGTTCGGTGGCGGGCGCGGCTGGATGACGCGCACTGGAGCTAATGGCGGCTCGATAGGTGCCATCATCGCCTGTCTCTTCGGAGGGGGATCGACCAGGTCGCTTAGGGATTTGCGCTTGAAGCTCAAGTTCGGCGGGGGATATTTTACTTGGAACATGTTCTCGTATGCGCCAAAACATTGATTCATATTGCGGCCTACCGTTATTAGGGGAAGGGTTAGGAAACAGATTTACTAGCTAAGTACGTACCGCCAGGAAGCTGCATCGACATCCAGTTCGGGCTGACCTGATGGGCCCTAATAAACTCAACCAGGGTGGAAATATCGATGCTGCTGACTTTGATCATCTCGCCCAGGACAAAGCGCTACATGTAGGCAGCAGATAGAGGTTAGTTGGGCAATAGAGGGAAGGCTGCACGACATACCTTTTCGTCATCTGAAAACGTAGTATCCATAGCGAGGGACGGGTTCTGACAGAGTCAGAGGTTAGAGGTGGGGGAGACAAGGAATTCGCCAGCAGAGTCGCAAGTAAGTCATTTGAAGCAGACAGAATCGTGAGTAATCCTCGGAAGCAGCTGGTCGCAAGGCAAATGCTGACACGACGTCGAGTGTATTGCACCTACGGCTGGGCTACCCGAAGTTCTAGGCCTCCCAGGTGGCAGTGATAGACAAGGTAAACTTCAGATGATAGCAGGCAGGATGCATACGCTAGGATCATGAAAGGTAAGGGAGGGTGTGGAAGACTCGCAAGAGGGTTGAAAGACGCGCGCGAAAATGAGTGAGCCAAGCGCGCGTCTTTGGAGAGAGGAACCGGGGCAGAAAGGCGTGTCTCAGTTCAGTACATAGTAAGTTGAGTTGTACAGACGACGGGGAAACGAATGGGAACCGTGGTAGTTGAGAGGGCACGGCGATCCCCAAGGTAAGGTTGCGTTGCGTCTACAAGGATAGCGCGGCGATTTTGTGCTGTTACCAGGGCGGGAGGGTTCCTGGTAAGTAGTAGTGGTAGCGCAACTCTTTTTCTCTCAGTGTGTAGGTAAGGTATGGATATGTATAATAATTGTTAAGACTCCTCCTTTTTTTTTTCCCTCTTTTTTTGGTCTACCTACCTAGGTAGGCCTCTAAGGTTAGATAGAGAGGAACCCCCAAATGGAACCTGACCTTCACGGGGCCCCGGCAAGCGAGCGCAACCCTTGCCTCTTTGCCTTCGCCTTCGCCTTCGCCTTTGCTTTTGCTTTTGCTGTAGTGTACCATATGCATGTACCATATGTATATGTATCAAAAAAACAATAAGTCTTGACGAAGCACCGGTTCCTAATTCCCTATAGTATATACTATACACCTGATCTCGGTATATAGTTGATATAGTTACAGGGAATTTCTCCTATGTCGGATTGTGTCGCAAATGTTATATAATAAGTGGTGAGTGAGTGCGTGCGCGCCTCAGATCACGACAAGTGATGGATGGGTATAGTCAAAACCGTCAAAGCTTGTGTCCAATCCCCGTATCTGGAATTCGGAGGCTTGCTTGGCTCACCTTAGCCCATGCAAGAGCCCAAGCAAAAGAGTAGAGAAACGTGCAAAACGCACAGATTCCTGCAGTGTTGCCGCCGGTCATATGCTGAAAATATATTCCTAAAGAGAACATCTTGCATGACCCTTGCAACCATCACGATTTCGGCTCGCGAGTTGAGTGGACTGGCGATATGCAGCTCTTCCCTCATGCAGATGGGCAATACAGTCAAGTCGTTGGCAAGTAAGCCAGTCCCGCTGACCACAGACAAATTGGGTCGCCTGACTAGGCCCTCTTGCATTGGACTGGCAGAACTGGGTGAGAAAATGAGAAACATTGAATCTGACTTTTTCCTCCTAGAGGCCGATTCCACACCACCTCTAGCAGCACCAGCAGCAGCACCACCACCACCACCACCACCATCTTGTTGTTGGCGGCGACGCTCTACACCGCTCGAGAACACAATGACAAGCTGCGTGCGTGAGAGGTCCAACGGTCCAACAAAATGATTGCGATAGATAAGATGACAATATGAGAGGCGAGCTGAACTCTTATTAGTTCCCGTGTAACCAAAGCATTGTCTGGGAAGAGATTCAGAGTCTTATTGGCCGTCCCTCCACTGTTCCGCTGGCTCGGCGGCCAGCCCTTGAGTCTGGTAGAGTCGGTAGCGGCCCTAGCAGACGGCCGCTTGACTGGCCGAGAGTCACTGGAAGCTCGCCAATCATAGCACCAAAGCCGCGTCCAGGGCATTCACACGCCCGCTGACAAGCACAGATCATGGGTTTGTCACGTATGACGAGACCCGGGCCGCAAAAGATTGGTCCATCTTGGGCTATAAGGCGACTCAAGTATACCGAAAATTCGGCCAGAAAAGACTGAAAGAGCCATATTGTGGAGTTGCAACTGGCACAACTTAGGAGTATAGCTTCGGACGCCAGCCTTCATATATATATCCTATGCCAACACACATACCGCCTTTTCTACCTCAACTCCAGGCTCTGATCTATGCACAATGAGTTGGCAGTTTCCAAGCGGGACCCACTTCATGTACAACTTGCTGCTGCTAACAATTAATTTTTAACACATTTGAACCGGCCAAGAATGAATATGATGGCGGACTCTATAGACCATACTATTTGGTGGGTGTTCCAGCGGCAGACAACGACAAGCAGGTGCTGAACATTGTTAGGTCAACATCATACCTAAGCGAGCAGCCATACTTTTTTATGTAGCTCTGTTGTTCACAACCATCATGACCGGCTTTTTGCTGTGTAGAGTGGTGCCGGTACTACCACGCACATAGCGCACAACATATACCTACTTACCACTAGGTAAGGTAGATAGCGTGGCTAATGCTCTCTATCAATTAGCCATTTCTCCAGACTCTCATTATATCATAGTATGTCGGAACCCGCACCCTAACAGCCTGTTCGCAGACGATCTAGGCTTCTTCAAGATGCCACTAGAACCATTCCGGGCCATTGAGTATTTCAGTTTCGGTTCATCGTAACTCTACAGCGGCACTCGGCTTCAGTCTACTGCTCAAGGCGACGACTGATGACGTGGATATCAATGCAGAAGACCAACTTGGCTAATCAATATAGATTATATCAGCATCACATCCTCGAGGTCAACAGAGAGTAAATGCGCCTTGCGCCTTGCGCCTTGCGCCTACTGAAGTCGACAAAGTCTAGGGCCAGAGAGAGATGATTCTGTCTGATGAACCCAAACGGCGGCCTCGATCAATTCAATGTATGTGGAGTGGGTATGCTTGCAGTTGATCTCATCGTTTGGATACAGGAGAACCCCTTGTCGAAAGACGGGAGACATGGATGGATTATTTGAAGGGTCAGGCGACTGACCCCCAAAATGAGACCCCAAGTGCTGAAATCGCAGAATGGTGGCGGAGACCCGATACTTGAAATCACCGATGTGCAGAGATGAAGCCTTCTATCAACACTTGTTGAAACAACAACACTCAATCGGTCTGGTAGTACCCGTAAGAGATATAGCAAAATGATGTTTTGCTGTGTTTGAAGAATAATAAATAGATGGCATATGGATAACTACATGTACTGCGTACGTTCATGTCGCATAATCAATTAAGATTGGGGGCTCAATAATTTAAAACTTCATCCATCTACCTTGGTATGGTCCTGAGGAAGACTGAGACAAAGGAAGATACTGGTAAGCAAGACATATTTTACGGTGTTGAGAGAACACAGCTAAACTATACTCTTGTAGCGTTACTTGGGTAAAGAACTGATGCTGAATATGGTAATTATTGAAGTTGGAGATGTGACACAAGCCCAACATACATACATACAATGGCAGAATGGATACCTCATAGGTTCAAAAAAGGCCCTTGCGAACTAGCACTGATTGCTATCGACCAATTGGCTGAAGTGCAGAACACCTACAGTAGCAGGTACCTGCTACAAAGGATGTGGGGCTGACACGCGCTATATGGGATAACTACGGATCCATTTACTGTATGTATAAGCGAATTCTGGCCCAAATTTGCAGTGCCTCCACACCACGTCTGGACCCTTACTTTACCTACAAGGTGCATACCCAGGCCAGGTACTGGGTACCTACAGCGCACGACCGGAGTCTAGCAGGCACGACTATTTGGGAGAACCGCACCTGCACCTCTTTTTTTCGGCGATGACCATACCGTCAAGATATTTTACACTCAATCCCTTTCCTCCCACAACAACCACCACCGCCGAGCCACGCCGAGCAGACGAGTGACCGGTGCCCTGTGTGCGTGACATCTCTTCCAGATCCTCTCGACGATATTGCAATTGGCTTGCCGTCCGCTTGCAATGTCCCAAACACTGTACACGAGATAGCACCCTCTTGCCCGGCTCTCTAGCTCCATTCTCTCTCCTCTGAATCTTTCCCTGCTGTCCTGCCGTCCTGCTGTCTCTCCCTCTCAACCTTTTCCTACATGTGCGCAAACTTTGTTTTGCAGTCGCACGACACAGACCTTCGAGACCGATCTGCAGGACCCTATCTATCTGTTTATTCGTCCACCTACTTTCTCCCATCAATTCCATATCTTTCATCTACCTAGACAGCCTGCCATCTACAACCATACACCCACGCCCGCGCCCACAGCAGCCCAGGGCTTGGTTGCCATGATGGAGGACGAGGAACATATAAAAGATGGCTTAGAAGGCCTTACTGTGGATACCGCTGCTGCATCGCGACAGGATATTGTCAAGAAGGAGAGCCACAGTACCCCTTCATCCCCAAATGGCAGCAAGGACTCTAGATCTGCGACCTCGTCGCCCGACGACCAAAAGGCTCGTAGCGATAGTGCTTCGACTCCTGACGGCCACCCCCCCAAACTTTCTCGCAAGGCATCTCACAAACCGGCCTCCCGTCCCGTTGCCCTCTTCAACGACCTACCCGATGTTACATCCGAGTCTTGCGAGCACTTCCAGCTAATCTCAGACTGCCTGTACGGCTCGAAATCCCTTGGATCGAGTGAGCATGACGCGCTGGATTGCGACTGCAGCGAGGAATGGCGTAGGTCTTCACCCTTTTTATTATTATTACAAGCAGCGAGGGGCTGTGGAGCGCTAATAGACCTGTTTCAGGGAACAATATGAACCATGCCTGTGGCGAGGATTCTGACTGCATCAATCGAGCCACCAAGATGGAATGCGTCGATGGCGACTGCAATTGTGGAATAGGCTGTCAAAATCAACGCTTCCAGCGTAGGCAATATGCTGACGTTTCAGTGATCAAGACCGAGAAGAAAGGCTTCGGACTCCGAGCAAACAGAGATCTTCAAGCTAACGACTTCATCTTTGAGTATATCGGCGAAGTCATCAATGAGCCTACTTTTCGGAGACGAATGATCCAATATGACAAGGAGGGCATCCGCCACTTCTACTTCATGTCACTGACCAAGAATGAATTCGTAGACGCGACTAAGAAGGGTAACCTTGGCCGGTTCTGCAACCACTCCTGCAATCCTAACTGCTACGTGGACAAATGGGTGATTGGCACCAAGCTGCGAATGGGGATTTTCGCCGGGCGGAAAGTCCAAGCCGGTGAGGAGCTGGTTTTTAATTACAATGTTGACAGATATGGAGCCGATCCTCAACCCTGCTATTGCGCTGAACCAAATTGTATTGGGTTCATCGGAGGTAAAACTCAAACGGAGCGTGCGACCAAACTGTCCGATGCAACCATTGAAGCCCTCGGGATTGACGATGGCGATGGCTGGGACACCGCTGTTGCCAAGAAGCCTCGTAAAAAGAAAGTCGGAGAGGACGATGAGGAGTATGTTAACAGCGTGCAAGCTCGCTTCCTCGACGAGAAGGGCGTCACCAAAGTCATGGCTACGCTCATGCAGTGCAAAGAGAAATGGATTGCTGTCAAATTGTTGGAGCGTATCCAGAATTGCGAGGATGACCGAGTGCGCAACCGGGTTGTGCAGATGCACGGTTACCAAATCTTGAAGACCACATTGAACACCTTCATAGAGGATCACAACGTCGTCCTTCAAATTCTTGATATCCTTTACAAGTTCCCCCGCCTAACGAAAAATAAGATATCCGACTCGAACATCGAATCTACCGTCCAGCCATTGACCAAGTCGGAGCATGAAGACGTGGCCGCAGAGGCTGCAAGACTCCTGGATGAATGGAGCAAATTGGAGGTCGCCTACCGAATCCCACGCAAGAAATTCGACCCTAATGCGCAATCAACGCCCAGCGCGCAGTCCACCAATTCTTTCGAGGAGCGTCGGGGCATCCGCCCAGAGGCGACACCGCTCATCAAAACCGTTTTGACGCTGCCAGATAATATTCCCAAGGGTCCTCGGAGCAATATTCCTCAACGTAACCCTAACTTTTTTAACCAACAACGTCACCGTCGCCCTGCCCCCTCGAATCTCCCTGCCGGCTGGTTCGCGACGACCGACAAGCGTGGCAACCTGTACTACTACACTAAAACCGGCGCCACGACATGGCAAAAACCAACTGCACCTCCACCTGAGGCAACCCCGGCACAACCCAAGGCACCATCTAAAGCAGCGCAGGAGCAGAAGACGCTACAGGATATTATTGACTCGCTTACCAAGCCGGACAGTGTAGCCAGGAGATCGGCATCGCAAACACCGCAAGTAAACACTCCTACCCAGGAGCCCAAGAAGGAGAAGTGGCGTTCCCTACCAATTGAAAAACAGCAGAAGATTTACGAGAACACGGTATGCACGTCCTTGTCTGATGATTGCGGCCAATTTAAGCCTGCTAACAACGTCTCAGCTCTTCCCGCACGTGAAATATGTTATGGACAAATTTCGGCATAAGCTGCCGAAGGAAGACCTGAAAAAGTTCGCGAAGGAAATTAACAAGAAGCTTGTCGCATCCGATTATAAGAATGATCGTGTCGACGACCCAACCTCAATCACTGAGAAGCAAGAGCGAAAGATCAAGAAATACGTCAAAGATTTCTTCGAGCGCGCAGTTGAAAAATACAAAGCGCATGAGAAGAAAAAGGCAGAGCGTGCGGAGAAGAGCGCACATGATGCAGTGCAACCGACTGCCGCCGCTAAACCCAACGGTTCCATTGAGACGCCAGTTATCAAGGAGGATGAGGACATTGTAATGACTGATGACGAGGATATCGACTCAACACCTGGAAGCTTTGAGCGTAAGAGAAAGCGCGAAGAGAATGTAGCAGGTTCTCCGAGTCTTACACCTTCTGAGACGCCCTCGTTGAAACGTCTTAAAGAGGACGAAAGTGACGTGTCAAGCCCGCCTCCCCCGCCTCCCCCGCCGCCCGAGAGCGAAGCTGCCTTGGACACAGATATGCCCGAGCAAGGCAAGGCGCTTACGGAACAGGAAATAGCTCTGTTCCGTGAGGATGAGGAGGCGCAACGAATGGCTGAGGAGGTAGAGCGGCTAAGGTTCCGAGAGGAGGAAGCAGCGCTTGAGCGCGAGAACGAGCTTAACATGCTCGATTTCGAGAGGGAGCAGCTCGACAAGAACGGTAATGGGAACGACCAAACCGATGCTGACGAACTTCCACGGCCACGCGAAGACGGGAATAGAGGCGGAGCCCTGACTGGAGAGACCAGCACGATTCAGCATAACACCCCTAGGAAACACGAGGTCTTGAGTCACTAGTAGAAAAAGACCTGGATACTACGCGCCCAGCCTCGCCAACACTGGTCAGCTAGCAAGATATCGCAAAACGCTACGTACGGAAGATACAGGCCGTCGTCAGGAACCCAGCGTTGCCTACAAACTGCACCATATGTTCAGAGCTGAGTATCTCTGCATGTGTACCCATACCGGTCAGCCACTTGTGGCACGATCTAAACCAACCATTTTTCCCGTCTATTATACCATAATTATGTACTAACTGTTCAAACCGGGTTTGCATGGGGGCGGGGGGAGAGTCATTTCGTCTTTAATTTCTCTTTTTCTTACTTCGCGTTATATGGAGACCTGGTTCTGGTTGCATTTTTTCTTTCTCGTCGGGTTGGGGCGGCTCACTGGGCAAACACCAGGCTCATCAAACTCATCAACGGCGTTCAAAGGGGAAAGGGTTCATCATTATCATCATTACCACATCCATCCAACCACGGCCGAAGACGAAGACGAAGATGGGGGAAAGGACCGCAACGAAAGAAACGGGGATCCGCCCGACCGAATGCATGGGGAAGCGCGATTTAGTAATTCATTCACATAGGTATGTCGAGAGCGATGTTTCAGAAGAGGGGATGTAGGCAGCGGGGAGAGGGGGTGGTTCATTACACATTGACCGAGTTCGCTACTCCATGGGGTATGTTCGGTGGCCTACGGTGCGTGCCACTTAGGATAATTTGGTAGGAGGGTTCATTCAGTCTGTGCTGCGACTCGCTCCGCTGATTTCTGTCCATTTCTTAATCTCGGAGAGAGTAGCAGGACGGCCTTCATGAGTGGAACTGTGCTCGAAGGGAGACGGACGGGCTGATGAACCCAAGATCTCAGAGACACTGCGTGCTGGGCTGTGCGATTTGGGACCAGCACGGCCGTGTCTGTATATACCAGATACTACTCATCGCCAATAATAGACATACCAGACAACATACATACAGACCATACATACACATACATACGTGCATGCATATGCATGCAGCCGCGTGTGTTTTTCTCAAACCTGCCCTTTTCGGCTCGAGGGATTCTGTTTCATGCTTTGTTGCGGCGTCATTTTTTTGAATCATTGATTGGTGATCGCCTACTACATACCTAATAATGGCTGAACTTATTGACAATTTATAAGGTTGCTTGCTCTCCTTGTACATGTCAACAACATCTATAGATAGATATATAGTTGCATATACCTAACCTGACCTAACCTAACCCGTTTGAACCCAACCAATTGACCAAAGGAACAATTAACCCTTCTTATCCGAGCGTCTCTCGTGCGTGCGTGCGTGCGTAGGTGTGTATAAGTGTAGTGGTGGTGCATATTCCAAACCCAATTTATCTCCTATCCTATCCTATTTCCCCTATCATATAGGTAAAACATATAATTTCCACGATCGTCATGGACCCTTGTCATCATCATCATCATCATCTCCCATCAACTCCTGTACCCATTCCGGTCCAATTCCCCAACTACCTACTTCCAGTCCAACCAATTTCGACCTCAGTCAGCTCGAGACGATCTTCTCCAGCCCCTCGAGCAAGACATCCGCGTGCTGCTTCTCGAAGATCAGCATCGGCCGCAGGCGAACGGCAGACGGTCCGCAGCCGCCGATGTTGATGCCGAAGCGCTTGGCCTTGGCCAGGAACTCGTCGCGCTTGGGGTTATCGAAGGCGATGAAGGTGCCCCTCCCCTTACCACGGAGATTCGCGAACTGGCCCGGGTACTTGGCGGCGAGGGCCTCGAGCTTGCCGAACAGGTAATCGCCGACGCGGGCGGTGTTGGCCACGAGGTCGAGGCGCTCGACCTCGTCGACGATGGCGCGGAAGAGCAGCGCGCGCGCCGGGTCGCCCATCCAGGTGTTGAACTGGCGGTAGGGCTTGTTGGGGCGCAGGGCCGGGTCGCCGAAGTAGTAGCCCGCCGTCTGCGCCTTCTTGCTGAACGTCACCATGTCCGGCGGCGAGGGCAGGTCCCAGTGCTCGTGCGCCCAGAACTTGCCCGTCGCCCCCACGCCCGTCTGCACCTCGTCCACGATCAGCAGCACGCCGTGCTTCTGGGTCAGCGCGCGCAGCCCCCGGAAGAACTCCGGAGAGGCGTGGTTGTCGCCGCCCTCGGACTGGATCGGCTCCACGACGACGGCGCAGGGGGGCACGTGGTAGTTGAGGATCAGGTTCTCGACTTCGGCTAGGGAGGCCGCCTCGGCCTTCTGGTTTTCCTCGACGTGCTCCTCGAGCGGGTATTTCAGCTGCGGGAAGGTGGCCTGCGGCCAGTCGAAGGCGGGGATATCCAACTTGTGGATCGGCTTGGAGCGGGTCGTGGACAGGGAGCCGAACAGGCGGCCGTGGAAGGCCGTCTTGAAGGACAGGATCGAGAGCTCCGAGGCCCCCGGGGTCTGGTTCTGCATGACCGACTCCAGCTCCTGCTCCGTGAACTCGACGGCGGGGCCGCCGCGCTCGCGCTGCCGCCGCCACATGAACGCGGCCTTGTATGCGGTCTCGTTCGCGTCCGAGCCGGCCATGGCCGTGAACACCTGGTTGAGCCCCTTGGGGGCCACCTTCAGAATGCCGGTCTCGAGGACATCCGCCCAGTCGTGCGAGGGGAAGTTGCCGAGCGCGGGCCGGTTGATGAGCGCGGAGACCATCTCCGGGCTCTGGGCGGCTTTCACCAGGGCCGGGTTGTTGTACCCGACGGGTATGGAGGCGATTTGGGCATAGCTTTGGACGCCGTCAGCTATTTGTCTCATTGGGCAGCGATTGTGAGCGCGAGGACTTACACGTCAAGCAGGGCATTGCCGTCCGGGTCGACAATGTAGTTGCCGAAGCTCTTTGTGTAGTCGGCAAGCATGTTCAAGCTCCTCGTGTCGAAGACCTGGGTCAGCTTGGCGATGTGCTCCTGAGATTTCGGGCCGGGGATATCTGTCTTGATGACAGGCCCGTTGGGCTCGCCCGTGTAGAAGCTGGAGGCCATTCTCGCGCTGGATGTAGCGAATTGCCGTGTTATTCTGTAAGATGATGATGATGATGTTAATAAAGGAACACGACGGGTCGCAGCGGAGAGGTGCCGCAGAGCGCCTCCATGGCGAAGGGTAGCCATGGTCCTTTTCGAGGTTGAATTGGATTTAATGGCGTCAACTTAGAAATGACATGGTTTGGGGTAAGTCGCCCTATGTATAAGTAAAAAAAAAAAAGACCTTACAGCGTATTTATTAAGGGAGGCGAGGCCGATAAAAGGCGGCAGAGCAAGTCAGAGCTCTGGAGCTTATCATTCGATGCGAGGGGCAGCGGCCAAGCTTTGCGGGGTCTAGACTGCGTTCTCCGATTGGAGAATGGCCGGTTACGTCAGCGATCTTCGGTCAACTGCTGCCGAATTAGGGGACTGATGTAAATATAGGTCTGGATTGTGTGTGGATGTACATATGTATGTACTTCCTAAAAGGTAGAATATCGATATCGATTAAATATCTACATATACAAAGTAATAAGACTTCCCCGTCAGCATGTTTTTAATTTATATATGTTTTCGACAGTACCGCATACAGTTGCCTTATTCAGAACACTCACAATATATTCTCGTCTCCGCCGAACTGGTCTGAATCGTTACCTCATACGATTTAGCTACCTACAGACTGCTACCGTTGAGAGGGTGAGTTTCTCACCTAGTTGACAAATTATGGATATCTGTCCCCGCCCATGTCAAGTTCTTCGAAGTGCTTACCACAGAGCCTGACTAGCTCGAACAAGCTAGGCCTTACTCCCATTGCAGAATAAGGAAGTTCTATGCGGTCGTCTCCATTTCTCTCGTACCCTATTGTGCGTATGTTGGCATTGCGATAGGAGATATCCGCCACAGTTTTCCCGACATCGCTCTTGGCGGCCTTCTTATTAGTAGTCGATAGGAATGTGTTTGTAAGTATCATGTCAACGAGAAGGTTGTCAATGAATTCCTCGGGGTTACATTGCTTGACATTGATTGCCTTTCAATCTGCACGTACCCGCCTGTCGGGTTATTTCAGTATCCTGGGCTGCATTGCGATGACACCCTACCTACCCATCTCAGACACCTTGTGCTGCCGGTGTCACCTTGATCAACGCGGCTAATTTCTCCAACGAGAGGCTCGGATAAGGACGGTGGCCCAATAGAGTCAATGGATAACCAGCTTGCTCTTTCGAACAATCTTCTTCAGTAACCAACATCATCCACGGCGGTTGTTCAGAAGATATAAATCTAGTTAACTCCCTTTCCGGATAGCAATGGGCACTGAAACCCCGTTGATTCTAGTGAATCAGCTATTTGCCCTCCGAACCAACAAAAGTACCGACTAGATATGGAAGGTAAGTAAGGTCCATAACTTGAAAAAGACAGGAAGAACGAGACGATTGCCCTTCGCATCAAACAAGCTAGGGAACCATTGCCAATGGCCACTTGAGTTGTACTTCTCACCAAGAAACCCCGAGAGTCTGGGTTTGAAAATGCCCCCAACCGAGAGACACAAGGAAGGTTACGTCCCACCAGGTCAAGTGACTGATAAGCACTTCCAGATATTGGACAATCTAACCTCAAAGTGCTTGTGCTGAGTGAGAACATATTTGTACCAGACTTGTTCCGTGAACAGCATGTACGATACCTCTCGAATTGGGTTTTATGTGGAAGCTCTTGAGTGGATTTGCCATCGGATGATCAGGAGTAAAGCCTGTTCCACGCCATCATCCACCCAGCTCCGCTGTCGGGGAGGCGGGAGGCAATGTGTTACTGATAACCGGATCGGATCCAGACATGAACCGGTCTTGAACCAACGGCCTTGAGCATTGTATTCTCTTGAGAGCATTGAGGACAGTGTATCGGTCTCTGGGATCAATAGTCTTCAATGATGGACGTTGTCGCTATATAAGTGAGTAGACCAGGAATTTGAGAGAACAAGAACCAACACAGACCGCCGCTACTCGATCTCATTAGCAGGAAACTATTTTCGCCTCAAACAGCCTGAAATCGTTGTCAGTTTGCAAATTGCTTTTGCTGCAGTTGAAAATCTAGGGCGCAAGAACATTGGTGGATTCCTCTCCGCAATCTTCAACATGAACACGATGGCCTGGATGGGTGGTTGCAGTATAGCAATCCAAGACAGCCATGCAAAGTCCCGAGGAGTGGCGTGGACACTTGCAAGTCATTGAAAGTGTCCCAGTTCTCTTCGCAACACGAAAGCCCCGGCTTCGGAGTATACTGACCATTATGATATCTCCGAATCGACAAGCTGGTACTCAATGCGTATTTGATCGAATGTTGGGGGTCGAAGATGGTATAATGGATATCATATTCTTCGTAAGGTCAATGAACGCGAAGTTTGCCAACATCTGCATTAATTACGAAGAGCCTTGCTCGACAATTCGCCGACGATAGGTCGAGTATGCGAGGTGATCCCTTGCAGCTAGGTGAGTTGGCAGAAATTACGGCCGTTGAGGAATACGACTATCGACATCAAGGCTTCAACGGTTCCGCAAACATAAGTTACGAGGCTGCCGCCCGATCGACGCCCATCCGGCAAGACTTGAAGTTCAGAGAATATAGAGGGAGTGAGAGAGGAGTCCCCTGGAATAATCGCGCCAGCGGTGAAGAGTGGCGGCACCGGTGTGGCGTCTGGTAGGATTCACCTCGAGTCCTAGCTGACGGAGAGATGCAGCTCGTGGCAGTTCGCGAAGGCCAATCAGCGACATTCCCGCGCGATCGGGCTGGAAGGATCTCGTTAAAGGATCGAATCTCACTTGTTTCAACGGGCTGCTCGGAAATTTGACGAGATATCTCTACAGAGCGGGAGTAAGCCGCAATCTTGGGTCTATTTTCGGCACTTGTAATTCGATTGCTGACGACGAGCTGCCTTGCCCCTTTGGTGCGTCTGGTATGTCTAGTAGTATATGCTGTTCAACTTGACTAATGTTGTCTATTTTGAGTATGCTTCTCGTATTATAACGTGCTCTCGTCTTATTAATTGTGACTACGTGTAGAAGAGCAGATCCAATGACACAACGCGTCATCGTGAGCCTTGCTGGCGCAGCATATTAGAGTCGATTATTGTTTATCGATATCCGCATCAACTAACAGCTGCGGGTTCAAGGGATAAATATTACCACGAGCGTTTTTACTTCATCCGGATAGCTCAAATGCTAGTGCACATATATTAGATAAAGGAGTATAATCACAAGTAAATATTTCAGTTTTATTCAGGCCTGTTGCGTTTTGTATATGACGATAAGCTAGCATCTTGGTCATTCATGATGAAACCGGATCTTGTGGCCGTTGCGGAGAAGGCCGTATAGCGAGATTGCGGTGGACCTAGCACTACTATAGATCGCGATACTTAGGCAGGGAACTTGACGACTGAGTCCCTGAATTTGAAGAAAATTTCCGTAGTCGCTTGGCCGTCTGCGGTGACATCGGCTCGAAACTCAGATGCTGGAGCGGAGGGATCGGAGCGCTAGAGCCTCGGAAGCCACGCGCTACGTGTATGAAGTTGACTTCTGATAATTCATAGTGGAGCGACAACAGTCTGTGTGAACTTACCAGCTTACATGGATATAGTAGTATTATAGTAAACTACCGTAGAGATTTCGACAGCCGCCAGCTGTCAAATACGATTTGATTCTAGTGATTTTCTAGAATCGGCAATGGGATTCTGGGAACTGTAACGATACAAGTAAACAAGATCTTGATTCCGAAGCAGCAGGTTTACACGAAGTCAGGATATCCTATTAGCTCGAAACGATCACCTCACTGTCGACCTGTGGTACCTTTAACTGCTGCGAGCCTAGGTGTTGCCCTTGCGGACATCAATTGTCACCGTCGACTGTGGGTTGCTACGCCTCTCGTGTTCCGGCTCCGTTAAATCCGAAGTTCCCAGTTCTCTGCCTCGTTAAGAGGCGGGCAAATAGGAGAATATCATCCACCATTCAGTTACAATACGTATGACAAAAATGAGGTTTTGGCGTAGGTATATTTTCTTGTCCCAACAAACCGGATGACTGCATCTCTCTTCATGACCGGCTACTCATTTTTCCTATGCGTGTATGCGAGAGGCCGTAGGTGCATGTCTCGGCGCCCAGTAGATTTTGATTTAACATCGGTAGGGTTGGTTTGCCAGGTTAACAATCCGACGCAAGGAGATCGAGCGAGGAGCCGGGCGGCACATGGACGCTCCCAGTTACCGACGTCGAGTCCTTGGATCCTGCCACGCGATTGCTTAATACACGTGGTTCGATTGTCTCATCAACGATAGGATCTACGAAGGAAGGTAGTGGTGGGAAAAATACCACCAAAATCACCTCATCTTAAAGATAGAAACTCGAGCCGTTGTCTCAGGCATCTCGACTAATGTTCTAGTCATGATAATATATTAGGACGCAGCAGCGGGAGACCCGGCCAGACGACTTGGTAGCTCAATGGGACATACTTAGTTGTAACAACTAGACTCCAAACATGGTGAGTATGAATCTAGAAGCTAAGAGAAGGAGACACAGCCTCTTGGTACATAATGAATGACGTGAACTTCTTTTCCCTCCTGGGTAGCTGGGCTGAGACAGTGGTGGTGATCGCCAATGCGCCTTGTAAATAGATCGCCGGGTCTTTTTTGCATTAGCGTTCTCATTGGCCTGTCGCTCTACATGTATTAATAATTCCGTAACCGTTTTATCATGATACCGTTGCATTTCTTCCTTTCATTAATTGTCAATTTGAGCAGAACTTTATACTTCCTCTGGCAACAGGAGAGGAGCTGCTCTCTTCATGATATTTATCATCCACTCCGTCTTGGTTAATAACGGGAGAAAAAGAAGCAGATGAGAGCTGTGCATGTCACATGCTATTGGTTGAAAAATTTCTCACCGATATGTGGGCACAGAGCTGGACCAATGCCCATGTTCTTAAAAGCTGAGGATAATGGATTGTAACTTGGGGTCAAAGTACCGTCATACCAGGTATGCAGGTAGGTATGGAAAGGCTGGGTGTGTCACCCTCGTCTGTGCAACAGCTCACCAGCGATGTTGACTGGTGGTTGGAATGCCTGGGCCAAAGTCATTTAAGGACATAACATTTAACCTAACGACGAAGGCTTTTCTGTACGCAGTATGTACTGCGTACCAATGAGGCGCTGGGGCAAGACGGGGAAACAGCGCTCTCGAAGCCCCGGCTTCCAAGAGGCCCAAGAGAGGCTCAAATGAAGGCTGCGCAAGCTCAGTGGTGGATTCGTTAAGGGGATCCGTATTGTACATACATAGTAATCAAAATCAGATACCAGGGCCCTCCTAGCCGTCCTATATTTTGTTACTATAGGTGTATAAGGTGAAGAGAGTATATTATTTGTTGACCGACGGTGAAAGTTGCTTGGGCCTCTGTGTGAATCCATCGTCGACTCTCTCATTCCGTTCGGCTCATTTAAAAGATGGAGTAGCCCACATTTTTACTCATTGTTGTCAACTTTTCCACATGAGCATATGAATACTAGAAGAAGTGCTTCTCTTCTTCATCTCGATCTTTCACGATCGTTCTGTACTAACAGCATCTCACCCCGTCATCGGCAAAGTCCATCTCTCTTGTGGATGAGTATTATTAGTGAGAGCCTTGAAGTCGCGAGACGACTTGTCAGCCTGGTCTACCATCCAACAATCCAACCAGGACAATCGACCTCCTTTCCTGTCGGCAATATTCCGCGCTCGCAGCAATCAATCCAGTAATACGCACGGAAAGGTCCAGCAGCACAAGACGGAGGGAGCTATTGAATAAAGCTGCTATAGTGACAAGCCACTGGCATGCACAACCAATCCGACATCAACTTACGAAGACGGGCAGAGACACAGGAACATTGCACACACAAATCGAGGCCGGCACCATCGGACGAACCAACAAGGAAGAGACTTGTAAGAGCAGACGGGATCTGATCGATCAAAGCGTCTTTTTTGCACTCGGAACAGGGCGAAGTCGAGAAAAAAGTGAAAAAGAAAAAAAGCGGGATCTCGAGCTAGGCAAGGGGGAACAGATCCGGACCCTCGCCCAAAGCTGCATATCATAGGTAGCAGGGACGATCCAGCCCTAAGCCAACGCAGGCTGAGCGACTGACACCGACTGGCAGGCGACTGGCCGGCGACTGGCAACGATCGGTGCCGACGACCTTGCCCACCTTAACCACGAGGAGTCGTAACCCACTCAAGCCACTAGACGGAGAAGGCAGGAGGGGCAGAGGGGCTTCCCGGTGTACCTGCATCACCCCTGCAAGACTGCCAGACTGGAAAGAGAGACGGGAACAGGGGGTCGTGTTGGCTGGTTGGGTGTATGCATGTGTATATGCAGTGGTGCAATCCATCCCATCCCCAATCAATCCATCCATACCACGTACACCAACACACATACACGCGACAACCCTCAGAAACGCGTCCTACGCTTTTGCTTTTAGCCTGACTGGCCCGCTGAATAGCAAACAGTCCGCTCGTTCAACTTGGCCCATTTTCTCAACCCACCTCGTCTTACCTTGGGTATCCTATCCTGAACCGTCCTATCGTTTTCTATTATTCACTATTATTCATCACTTCATAGCGTGACCCTATTTTTTCTACTGTCTTTTTTTGTCTCTGCCGAACTTCGGGTGGCCTATATCAGCGGCCTGCATCTTACCGTCAGCTCATTCTTTCAGATTTCTTCTCTCGCTTACACCACGGGTCAATCCCCTCCACTCGTTTATTGAGACCTCTGGCCTTGCTCTGCTTTCATTCGCTGCCCAATAGACTTCTAGGTATCAGAGAACACTGCACTCTTCCGCTACACCTGACTCCATGTATATTCCGGTTGGCCGACTGCATCCCATATATACCAACACGGCGTGGATACGGCTACCGACTTCGTAGTCCGTGCGTTCCATTGTTCCAAAAGGCTTCTTTTTTCACTGCGGCGGTAAACCCCTATCGACGCTTCATACTCCGTCTTAGCGTCGACTCTTTCCGAGGCTATTTGTTCGGCCTGGGATTTCATGCCCATTGACGAGACGGAATCCTAGTCCGGACCTCATTTCATCGCCATTTCTTTAGTTGTTTCTCACTACCAGGAAGTAGTTCGAAGCCTTGCTCCCGGAGTCCCTGGATTTACCGCTGTGACTTGGCAGCCCCTTCCAGTGTCTGCGCCTCTATGCGCAATCGGTTTGATCGCTTGTAAGCGGTCAAAGAGTACCCACCAAGTGATTAGCTCGATTATCTTGGAAGGCCCAACTCGTTTGTTTGAGCTGGCTCCTTAGCATTGTCAACAGGGTTGACATCATCCTCTTCATCATGGTAGACTCTCGTGTTCTACAAGCCATACTGGGCATATTTGCCTTGTTGGCAACAGCAGCGGCCTTGGCTCTTGACCTGACCGCAGTCCGGGCATTTTCGACGTCGGATTCCCTCGTCAGGATAGCCGCAATTGTGGCCTCGGCATGGGAAGCGTTAATGCTTATCGTGCTGATAGTCCTCCTTACCAGGTGTATTGAAAGATTTATAGGACGTGGCTCGAGGAAATCCAATGGCATCTGGTTTGCTTTGGGCGTTGTTACGAGTATATTGGCCTCGGCTGCATCAGTTGTACTGATAATTTCGATGGGAAAAGCCGAGGACCTGCCGGAAACAATATTCGAAATACCCTCGAGAACCTTTCTCATCGGGTGTGCCATTGCTCTCGGCTTCACCTTTATAGAGCAGCTCCTCTTCATCGTCGTCCATTTTGTTGCTCATCGGCTGCCCGGTTCCGAGACTTCTCTTTCTCTGCATACCAACGAGGAGGGCTACCGGTCACCACCGGTACACATCAAATCCATCCCTTATACGAGAACAGTAGCTAGTTCTATTCGGACAACGAATACAGATCGGCCGTCGACGGATCGTGTGGGTCGGCCTGACTCTAGTGGTGGTCGCTCAGCCGCTGAGACCATGAGTTCTATTCGCACGTCATTTTCCCACGTTGTGCACCCCTCGGGCTCCAAGACTAGGTTGCTATCAACTAGTTCGAGGACTGGACGGCGCCCTCCTTCGATCGACTCAAGCTACCGGGAGCGTTCGAGCGATGGCTTCGACTCGTGGGATACTTCTTCAGTTGATCCCCACAACAGACAGACGGTTTTAGATAACACCTCTTCACCGGCACGTGCGCGGTTTTTGGAGACCATCCCGGCGAGTCCGACGGTCAGTAGAAGTCCAAGTCCGGGCTATCCCTTGGATCTTGAACCACCAAAACGCTGCCGCAGAAGCCGGAGTTACAGTCCTGTTCCTAGGGTTCCACAGGAACGGTCCATGTCACCGCAATCATCTTCAGGCGAGTTGCATATTCATCCGCTCTTTCGATCTGACTCGCCGGTACCTCCCCCAACGGCGACGCCGGGAACTATGGTCGTCGCAGCCCCCAACGCAGGGCTCACCATTTCGGAGAAGTCGCTCACTCGAATGCGAAGTGGTAGCTTACCACCTGCACCAAGTCCGCTCAGCCGACACGGAAGCTATGATAGCTTTCGCAAAACACCAAGCCCAAATGCGGACCGTTTTCGCACAGGAGAACTAGCAGAAGAACGGGCAATGACACCTCCAATCCCCGACTGGGTTCTCAGTGCGGGCTCCAGAACGAGCCTGGCCGAGTACCAGACAAGAAAGTTACGGGATCGGTAGGTCGCCCGGAGATCAGGGGCGACTGATAGTGGGGGACGGGACGAATGATGATGAAGAACATGAACTCATTGACTTGTGATATTACCGGCACTAGAAGAAGATCTACAGTGCGCGTTTGTATGTGCTGCTGTTGCTTTTCAATTCGCCCACGGAAGAGGGGTTATAGGTCGTTGGAAGATACCATTGTCATTTAGCGCGGCGTTGAACTAAATTCTAAGCCTTCCAAGGGAGTATATCAGTTGCTCTCCCTTTAATTACGGGGGTAGCGACAAGGTAACATTAAAAGCTAGTAAAATCAAAAGAGTAAAATTCAAAACTCATCTGCTGCTCGTGGGGTGAACTTGAATATTAGGTAGGAAGTGATCTAACCGATGAGCTGGCACTTTGTGGACTGGTGACCTTTTGGAGAGTGACAGTCATCTACTGCGTAATGGCTTTGGGGAGGGTTCATTTGTTAACACCGTTTGTCATGTGAGACTTGCTTTCATTATCACCTTCTAATGAGGGAAGACAGGTGAGACTCGGACAAAGCGAGCGAATTAGATGGGTTTGAGATTCAAGATCGTGGACAACACAAGCGAGTTGTTGCTATATATGCGTAGGTACTGGAGGTGTTTGGAATACAAACGCAGCAAATGACTGAAGGGAGGTTACTCAAATTACTAATAATCCCTATCATGAGCCCGCCCCGTATTTCTACACATAGGCAGTACAGAACAAGGGAGATAGTGTGGGTTTAGATAGACACACACTGTCCTCTAGCCTGGGCAGCCTACTATGTAGAAATATACCTAGTCATCTACCATACTCCGTATAGAACACCCTGAGCTACAGGAATAAGTCACCAAAGTATACCGGTAGATAGTATGACAAGCACTATAATAATATCATAGAGTTCAATGGCTCTAAGGTATGGTATTATACGTACCTTGGAAGTAGACTGGTACCTACCTACCTTATTGGAGGTAGGATCTCTGTATACCTAGGTAGGTACCTTAGGTACGCATGTATGCACCTACCTCAGGTATGTCTGGTATTCTACCTAGGTAGATGGCCCAAACTTTTATACTTTGTTTAAGGTAGGTAGATTAGGTAGGCACGTATGTACGTTCAGATAAGGTGAGGGGCCCTCAGGACCCTCAGGACCCTACGTAAGTACCTCGGTACATACATGTGCGTGTGTACATTCACATAATAGGTCCATACGTACATACAGCAGGTACCTTCTGACTAGCCGCCACTGCCCGCCCGCCGCCCGCGACACATCATTAGCTGCTACCTGAAATTGATGGTTGGACCAAACTTGCCCGTCGATTTCTACGTCCCTCCGCCTCCCACCAGCTACCAGATCTTTCCTGGGTCAGAAACGCACAAAGCTACCTGCCGCCAGGTATTTAGCAACAAAACTCATTTCTCTTGTATCCCAATCTCTCTGCGACACTCTGCCCTCCACCCAACCATTACTGCCATCACATCACAGCGATTCTGAAGCTGAAGCTGCAGCCCGTCGCCAAGATGAAGGTCACTTTCAAGGTATGCCAAACCAAAATGCTGGCGATCAGGCTGGGCCGGCGAAAGCTGTCTGCTCTGCCCGTCCCATCTTAATGCCCGTCGCTGTCGTCGATGCAAATGACTAATATTGACATGTGCGCATAGGATCTGAAGCAACAGAAGTTCACGCTCGATGTCGAGCCTACCGATCTTGTATGTCGTCATCCTGTCGTCCGCCGGCCATCGACAAACACCCCACCCTAACTCCGTTGCCGACGCCTGTGAAGCCTGTGAAGCCTGTGAAGCCTGTGAAGCCTGTGAATCTAACGTGCAGAAAGGTATCGGCTGTGAAACAGAGAATCTCTGACGAGAAGGGATGGGATCCCAAGGCCCAGAAGCTCATCTACTCCGGTATGCTTTTCCTACTCTATTCGCATTTGTCTACTACAGGTGCTCTGCGGGGGCGCCATTGCTGATACAGGCCTACCTAGGCAAAATCCTCAAGGATGAGGACCCCGTCGAGAAATACAAGATCGAGGAGAAGGGATTTGTTGTTTGCATGGTGAACAAGGTATGACATGACCTATACACAAGTTTGCTTGCCTACGCGGATCTCTGCTGACGTTGCCCAAGCCCAAGCCAGCTCCGGCTGCTGCAGCCGCCGCCTCGTCTAGCAGCAGTGTTCCCGAAACACCTGCCCGCGCACCAGTTGCCACGCCTGCTGTTCCGGCTGCACCATCTCATGCCTCGAGTACTGGAGCTGCTGTTCCGTCCACACCGTCGCCTGCACCTGCCGCCACCAGCAGCCAAGGCCTGAGCGATAATTCCATGGCTCTGGGTGCTGACCGAGAAGGCGTCGTCTCCAACCTGGAGGCGATGGGATTCGAGCGATCCCAAATCGAAGCCGCCCTGCGCGCTGCCTTCTTCAACCCGGATCGTGCTGTTGAGTATCTGTTGACTGTAAGTTTGATGGAGCTGCTCCTGCTCCCACTGCGCTCGAGTCAACTAATGAACGTTGTATAGGGCATCCCCGAAAGTGCCCGTCAGTCCCAGCAACCAGCTGCTGCCGCTGCTGCATCTCCGGCAGCGGGTGCTGGAGCTGCAGCGCCTCCTGCTGCTGCTAGCCAGCCTGCTGAGGGCGAAGCCGAGGGTGGAAATGTCAACCTCTTCGATCTCGCTGCGCAACAACAGTCTCGAGGAGGAGGAGGAGGTGGCGGCGCTAGAGCAGCCGGTGCCAATGCCCAAGCTGCTGCTGCCGCCGCCGCCGTCGCAGCAAGTGGCGGACCTGGTGGACGAGATCTGGGCAACTTGGACTTTCTGCGTAACAACGCTCAATTCCAGCAGCTCCGACAGGTCGTCCAACAGCAACCGCAGATGCTCGAGCCCATCCTGCAGCAACTTGGTGCCGGCAACCCTCAACTTGCCCAGCTCATTGCGCAGAACCCCGACCAGTTCCTGAATCTGTTGGGTGAGACTGGTGATGACGATGCGCCGCTGCCGCCCGGTGCTCAGGCCATCAGTGTGACTGAGGAAGAGCGTGATGCCATCGAGAACGTGAGTTATGACTCTGTTTAGTCGCTACCATACGGACAGCTAGCTGACCAGGTGTAGTTATGTCGATTGGGATTCGACCGAGACGCGGCGATCCAGGCATATTTCGCCTGCGACAAGAACGAGGAACTGGCCGCGAACCTCCTGTTCGACCAGCCCGAGGATGACGACCCGCCGCAGAACGAGTAGTTACCTGCAGCTCTCTCTGTCTGGATTGCCATGAATGAGCAAGTCACACACCGACTACACTCACACTTTTCACTGGCAGATCAGACAACCCATTTCTCCATGTTCACTTTTACGATATCCCGAAATTTCCGTCCCTCTTCCCTCCCATCTTCGCACCTGGCACACAAACTAATAAGCTCGCTTCCTTCTTTTCTTCTCCCTTGTGATGATTGTTTCTTCACTCGACTCAACACGATGGATCAGTCAAGGGCGTGTGAGGAGAGAGAGAAAGAAGAGAAAGATTTGATGATTTCGCGAAGGCCCTCTCTTGACTACTACTACCCTACCCCTACCCACTTTTCCTTCTCCCCGAACATACATGCATGCATGCGCGCTCTCTCGTGACGGGTGGATGGTATGATGGATGGGTGGATGGGAGTGAGTCTGGGACACAGCACGGCATAACGTGGTGAAGTTTACGTTTTCCCGTAGGTAGGACAGATACGTAGGCCAGGAGAAAAACTCCAAAAAAATGAAATTATATGAACGCAATTTGGCACCGCTTTTTGATTGAGATGAAGATGATGGCTCCCTACGGTATACGGTGTAATAGATATGAACGAGCGAGAGCGAGCCACACTTACTAGGCTTATCTATCTATCCGTCTATTCGCGATGGGCTACGCTGCTACGGAATAATACATATATGTGTGTGTACGTGATGCGTACTTAGTCAAGTCTTGTATTTCGTGATCATTCGCATGCTTGCTTCTGCATAGTCTATCTATCTATACAGTTTCCACCCTCGATGGGGGCCATAGAGCAGAATATTCCGATCAGATAGCTCAGCTCGAGTATCCGAGGATGGGATAGATCATCTAGATAAGCATCCAGCACCACCCTCCTCACTCATTCCTCCGCCCCTTTTATATATAAACACATCGCATCGCATCGCTGGACCTGCAGTATCCCGTATCCCGTATCCCGTATCCCGTATCCCTCTACCCAGCAACCCGGTAAACCGCAGTTGGCCCCTACTTAAGTCGTCTCGTCGTAGTCCCCTTAGGAAACGGTGTGCAAGCAAAAAAGGAAAAGCAAGGAAACGGGGTATCAAAAGACAAATATAACACAATTGCTTGCCACCATCACCTACCTGCCTAGGTCTAGATCTAGATCTAGGCCGGGACGGCCTCCCCCTGCTGAGCCTCGGCCTCCGCCGCCACGTCGTCGGTATCAGGAGCAGGCGTCCGAAGGCTCCGCTCACCAGTTTCGCCATTGGTTCCTCCCGCACCCTCCTCCTCCTCATCAAGCAAGCCGGCGGCGCGGCGGTCGGCGCGCAGGCGCTGGAGGTCATCCTCGTGCTCGGCGACGAGCTTGGCGTGGTCGGCCATGATGGCGTCGGGGGCCTGCCACTGGTGCTGGAAGCTCTTGTACTCCTCGATGTCGATCGCGACGGGCTTGGCGCCGCGGACCATGACGGCGGCGTCGACGCGGCGGGGGCGCGCCGCCTCCTCGCGGTTGAACTTGAGTTTCACGGCGCGCCGCGTCTTGTGCGGGAACATCGACGCGATGCTCTCGAAGTCCGTCCCGAACATCTTCAGGTACCGGTAGAACTTCTCCGTGTCGTCGTCCGTCCAGTGGTTGGGGCCTGTCCGCCGCGACTCGCGCATGTACGAGGCGGAGGTGGTTAGGTGCGTGAACTCGTCCTCCTCGACCGTCTCGAGCGACGACATATTGTCCCGGTGCGCCGCGTGCCGGTCCACCATCAGCGATTGCTGGTTGATGATGATCTGCCCGTTCACCACTTCGTAGCCGACGGATTGCGTCGTGGCTGCTGCGCCTACGCCCTCGCCCGACTTGGCCGCGTTGGGACCGCCTCGGCCCTCCTGTCCTTCCGCGGGAGTACCTGCGCGCGAGGCCGAATCCTCGCCGTCGGCAACGAAGCCCAAAGCGCGCTTTTGTTTTTCCAGCCTCTTCAGTCGATATGCGGCACGATGTTGCCGCGCGCGTTCGGCGATGGCATCTGCATGTTTGAATTTCTTGCCAATTCCTAAGTCTTTGGTCAAGTCACCAACTTTCATAGTTTTATGGTCAACTGTTTGAGTTTCGGCATCTTCAGGTGTCGGGGATCGTCTCCGGCGTCTGAAGCTTCTCTTGACCTGGGAAGTTCCTCCCTCGCCTGCTTCCTCTGTTTCCCTTGTTTCTGCTCCTTCAGCATCCTCCTCGGTCGTAGCAGGCGCCTTTCTACGGAAGCGTATCCTCTTTGGTGCTGAGCTTCCTGTGACAACGTCGTCGTCAGTCGTAGTGGGTTTGCGCTTGCGAGATAGTTTCTTCCTTTTTGCGACGGTATTGGCAGGCTCATCACTTGGTTCAACGTTAGTTGTCTCGGGAACAGGGGTTGAAGATGGAGCTGCGGTCGACGGCTTGGCCGCACTTCTCGTTCGACCAGATGGTTTCGGTGTAGGGAGTTTCGGAGCAGAGTTACGTTGCGCGGTGGCAGGAGGAGCAGCGGGGGTTTTGGCGATTGGAGATTGGTCGATATTGGCAGTCGGTCGGTCTCTCGCTGTAATTGTTTCAGGTGTCGGCGTAGCTGGGATTGCTTGCTCAGCTGGAGCTGGAGTTGAGGTTGAGGCTGAGGACGGTGGGGGCGGAGGCGCTTCGATGGGCACGGAAGCGCTGGTGGTCGGCGGCGGAATTGTAGGTTCTGGTGTAGGTTGAACCGCGGCTGTGGGCTGAGTCTGTATTGCTGGTTTCTCTACTGGTGCTTTCTGCTTTGCTGTCTCTTTCTGTGGTTCCTTCGGTGTGACTCTGACTCCATGACTGGGCGATTCGACCGAGGCAGTGGGAGGAGGGGCTGAAGGAGCCGGTGTCGGATTTTCTGACGATGTCTCCGCGGTGGGAGCTCGGGTTGTTGTAGTAGACGCCGAAGAAGCGGGCGGTTGTGATGGCGGGGCTGTTCCTGTTCTTGCTCCTGCTCCTGTACCTGGTCGTCGGCCTGGGACCTTCGGCTTGAAGGACAAGCCTCCGGTCTTCTTGAGCATAGAACTCATGGCTGGCTATTGGGTGCCCTGGGTTACTACGCTTGATAGTTGTTTCGTCTGTGCATTCTCCTCCCAAACCATACAAAGGGACACGTTCACGGGGGGCTGGACGCAGTACGTAGAATAAGACAAAAACAATTGACTCAGTGTCTCTCGTGGTGTTTGTCGGATGTGTCGATGTGTTGTAGATGTGTTGTAGGTTTGTGTGGTGGGTAGGTTGCAAAGAGGAATGAATATATTGAGGTGGGCAGGTGGGGGGGAGAGATAATAATAAAGTGGATTTTTTTGCAAGTTTGCGAGGAGGAAGCAGCGCAGAGGCACACGCCAAGAAACACACGCCAAGACCCAAGAGGCAGAAGGCGCACGGTCCACACCGAAATGCTTATCGGTATCAGCTAATCGTCCCCATTGGGACTAGTACGTGTCCTGCGCCTGCAGTCAACTTCGAAAAATCGTTCTACTTTACCAAGTAACCGTTCTAAGTACTGTACACCTCCTGGAGCCCGGCCTGGCTGTTTTCTCCTCCATTACTTCAGCACACTTATCTACTTTTCCCTTCATCTTTTTCTCCCCTTCCAACCCGTTCCCTGACCATACAATTTGCTTTTCAGGCGCCAAAAGCAAGCCCTTCGTCTCTCGCAGGAATGGTATTCTAGAAATACAGAGCTATCTGTACTCTTCACCCACCCGGAGCTTTGTGTGTTCATTCACGCCATTGCAAGCAGCACTCCTTTTCCGCCGATCCATTCGGTGTCTGTCTGCCCTTCACCTTCACCTTCACGCCACGCCACGCCAACCGCTTGCCCTGCCATCAACATCCCGCCCTTCCTTCTGATGCCTCTATCCGCCTCTCCGACAACTGCGCCTTTTTCCACTCGCATCAAGATGGAAGATCGCAAAAGATCTGCCTTCGGCAGTGTTGATGACATCGCTCCTCCGAGCAAGCGACAGGCTGTCAACGGAAGCAGCAAATCGAAAGAAGACGCCGAAATGAAAGAAGAAAACTGGATCGAGGTAAGTCTCCGACAGCCATATCACCACATCCACCAAATCACCCTATCACCCTATACACACCCGTTGCCACCAATGCCCCCCAACTTTGCCTGGCTCCACCCAAGTGTGCACGAGACCTTCGTAGCCTCAGGTTCAGGTTGTCATCGGGACGCTCTACTCACAATCCCAGTACTGATGTGTGGCTCTGTTGTCATCAGCATCGAATGCTACTGCCATTCTCCTATGCTTTCTGAAATCGTCCCGCGCTTGACTGTGCAGCCTGGTCCGAGTCACCTCATCATTACGTATATTCGCGCTATCCAATATGGCATATGAAGGGAATGGAATCGCTGACAGATCTTGGTTTGGTTAGGAGTACCAAAAGGATGCCATCTACCGGCAGATGCTTGAATACAAGCGAGAGAAGAGCACCTTAGAGGCCCGGCTTGCCGAATTTATAAAGCGATGCACTCACCACAATGACCACCTCCGAATCATCGACGCGTGGTGGGTCCAAGTAAGTCTGGCATACGGCAGTCGTCGATCATCTCTCGATCATGTAGTCCGGGAGTGCTGATTGAATACCAGTTATTACAAGAAATAGAGCTCATGGCCGAAGGGACAGTGCCTTATCAACCTGGATCTGACGGTAAAAGTGATACATCCTGGGCACCCTTGCCACCAGCTTGCTGACTTGCTAGTTAGAACAGCCATTTCCCACACATACCCATTTCAAGGACCTGGAGGAATTCGAGTCGCACCTAAACGAAAAGTCCTCATCCGTAAAAAAGATACTGGAGGCTTTGTTCACCCGTCTCAGTGGAAACCGGGGCCAGATCGTGCCCAACGTTAATAGTCTAGAGGCGCAGGTCAATGCGCTATTAGCGAACCAGAAGGATTTCCTCGTCAAGCTCGACCGCCTCAGTGCTGATAAGGATAGTCTGTCTGACCAGCTTAATACTGCGACCCTTAGATATATGAAGGCCGAAAGAAAGCTCGACCGTGTAAAGAGTGCCCAGGTCCAAAAACTCGAACAGCAAGCCCTTGCCCATGCGACTGCTAAAGCTTCTCTAAGTCCCGACCTGGAGAATGGCATGGCTGATGACCAAAGTAATGCCAATAGCGAGGCATTGCAATTGGCCCTGCGCGAGGCTGCGGCTGTGACAGAAAAGCAAAAGGACCAGCTAGAAGCAGCATTGGCGCACAACAAGAATTTACAAGAGGAACTCACCTCGGCACAGACCCGACTGACGAATCTTACCGACGAAGACTACTCGCGCACCGAGGTTTTCAGGCTTTTCAAGAGTCAACACGAGGAGCTTATAAAGAAAATTAATATCTTGGACGGGGATAACAAGAATCTCAGATTAACCAATAAGAAGTTGGAAACGGAACAAGAGTCAAGTCGCCAGAAAGTTGAGCATGAAGCTCAGGCGCTGATCGTCGAGCTTGAGGATCAGCTTCAACAAGCTGACACCACTCTAGCGCGAGTCAGGTCCGCGAGAGATGAACTTCACGCTGACGTGACAATGCTGAAGGCCAGCAAGGAGCAAGAAAGGTCGGCTCTGGAGTTGATGAAGGAACTAGTGAGCGCGAAGGAGGACCGGATTGCTGCTCTAGAATCTGAATTACAGCGACTGCAACCTAGTGAGGACGTTGACATGACACCACAACCAGATATCGATGCGCTGCCTTTGGAGGAGCTCCGTGAAAAGTGCAAGAAGCTGATGAAAGACTACGACTCGATCGAGAGGGAATTGCCAGGCATGACGAACGCCGTGAAGAGGTTCCAGGCTCTTGCGCACAAAAAGATCATGGATCACGTGGTCATGGAAGACCGTTTGGCTTTGGCCATCGCCGAAAAAAGCAAAGCGGATCAGAAGTACTTCAGCGCCCGCAAAGATGCGGATGGCAAGGCAGAGGAGATCAAGCGCTTACGATCACAAAATGGGAAAAGCTCCGAGATCATCTCTCAGCTCAAGGAAGTCGAAGCCCACAACCGAACGCTGGTCACCAACCTAGACAAGCAGCTGGCCGATATGAAGCAGACAAATGTCACCCTCATGACCGAGAACCGGAAGTTAGACATGTCCAATAACGACATATCGCGGCGCTGCGATGCGCTGAAGCAACAAGTTTCCGAGCTGACGAACCTGGCCAAGTCGAAGGACTCGACCACCGCCATAGCGAGAGAGCGAACCGCCACCCTCGAAACCGAAGCAGAGAAGTTGAGAGTGCGCCTCGAGTCCGCATCGAAAGACCGCGATAAGTGGAGGTCGAAGTGCCTGAGCAACTCCTCGGAGGAGGAAGAAATGCTACGCGTAAGTGCAGTTACCAGATTGCAGATTGTGTTATATGATATTGAGTTGGCTGATGATGATTTGTTTTTTTCTTCTTTAGAGCATGGCAACGTGTTCGATTTGCAAGAAGGACTTCAAAAACACGGCCCTGCGGACCTGCGGGCACATCTTCTGCCGCGGGTGCGTCGACGACAGGATCCAGAACCGGATGCGCAAGTGTCCGGCGTGCAACCGGGCGTTTGACAAGTCGGATGCTATGGCCGTCCACCTATAGATTACGCCCGGACGTTTCATCACAGTTTACAGTTTACAGTTTACAATATCGAACCATCATATAAATCCGCAGCAGCCGGATGAGAGCATGAGCATGAGCATTTCCTCACACATGCTTTGTACAATTAGCAACAGCAGCAGCCATCAGAAGAGTTTGTATTTGGGGTAGTAGGACGAGGGAGAGGCAGAGGGCCAGGGACAGGGCCAAGGGGGAAAGGGGCAGGGGGGAAGGGGAAGGGAGAGGGCCCCTTGTGTAAGAGTCGATGTGTGTATGTGTACATATTAGGATTGATTCACGGACGCGAGCACCACCACCGCGTTTTAAGAGAGCGCAGCTTTTTTCTTTTTCGATTATTCTTCCTTCCTCTTCTCTTCATTGTTACTTCCAGTCGTTGCGTTGCGAAATGTATTTCGCGCGGACATTTGGGGAAAGACGGGAGACGAGGCGAGGCGAGGTCTTCGATAACGCCGTTTGAAGCCTCGGTGCGTGCTAATTTGCCTTTGGCTTAGGAGAGACGGAGACGGAGGCAGAGACAGACGGAGCGAAGGGGTGGTGGTGGAGGGAGAGAGAAAGGGGGGTGAAGGAGGGGAGAGAGGAGAGATGAAGAAGCTAGGCTAGGTAACCTACCTTCCTCTTCTGCTTCTTCTGAGCTGTACATACCAGTCAGTCAGTCAGTGAACTACGATTTGCAAGCAGACAAACACACGGACACGCGCGTGGCACAGGATAGAAATGAGATAGCAAAGCAAAGCAAAGCAGAGCAGAGCAGAGTGAAGCAAATACGTGCAATCAATTAATTGCAATCAATGGCTACGAAGAGAAGAAGAGGCTGTGATATATCGTGCACGTCTGTCTACCCGTGATCTGTGGTCTAAATCATCTTCTATTTTGTGATATTAATGTCTTGATATGCTCATGTGCTAGTCATAAGTCATCGCATAGCCTGTCGGCTTTATATTCCTACGAACTCTGTATGTAGGTAGATTTCATGCCGCCTGGATATCGTGTCCAGGGGTCTTGTATCTGTAACTCGGAACGCTTCTATGCTTGCTATCAATGACTTTTTATGTCCAGATGCTCCGCCCTAGCAATAGCCTCGGCGCAGTCGCCTTCCGCTCCCATCGTCAGACATCCCGAGCGACGCTAGCGTTAAAGAGGCCGCGTGAGTACGTGGGTGGTGGTAGGCTTCCAACGTATTCCGTACGCTCAATGCGCACAGAAACAGCAGCACCCATCCACCCAGCACCCAGCTCTGCTCATCGATCTATCTCCGGCTCGTCGACCCGAACCCCGTACTCTCATACCTGGCCGAGGACGTAGATCCCGAGCCCGAGCCCGAAGAAGACGAGCCCGACGGACCCGCGCCCCAGCTACTCCCGTAGTTCTGCGGTTGCTCCCGTCGAGTATTTCGATTCCCCGCCGCGTACCCCGCCGCCGCACCACCGAGCATACCGCTCCAGAAGCCGGGCCGCCAGCCCTGCTGGTACTGCGAGGACCCGTACTTGGAGTACGGCGGCGGCGGATCATCGAAGCCGCCACCTCCTCCTCCACCGGGCCCGAAGCCGGGATCAAACCCGCCGCCCCCTCCACCCCAGAAATTCCTCGGGCGCCGCCGCTGGGCAGCAGGGGGCCGTCTGTGGCCGTTCTCGACCGCGGAGAAGAAGGCGCTGTAGAGGAGCCAGAGAAGTACGGCGACGAAGATGATCCCGAACAAGACAGCACTGATATCCCAACCCTGACCACCCCCTCCCCCTCCCCCTCCCCCTCTACCCCACGACCCCTTCCCCTTCGCGACATCCGGGAACCTCCTCTCGCCCTCGGCCGTGAGCACGAGGCGATACTCGACGCCGCAGCTGCCCTTCAGCACCAAGGGGTCGTCGGGGCCCGAGTACCCCTCGCATATCACGTCCGTGGAGCCGAGCTTGAGCTCGGGCGGCAGCGGCGCGACGCACGACCACTGGACGTCCTCGGCGGCGTAGCCGGCGCCCTGGTTCGTGCAGCGCATCACGTCGATCTCGTGCAGGCGGCAGACGGCGGGGGCG
Source organism: Whalleya microplaca (assembly GCA_022497155.1). Taxonomy (NCBI): domain Eukaryota; kingdom Fungi; phylum Ascomycota; class Sordariomycetes; order Xylariales; family Xylariaceae; genus Whalleya; species Whalleya microplaca. The sequence continues at coordinate 1,028,845 of MU385710.1, read as the reverse complement.
GACACGCAGCGTAGTTGTGGGATCGCGGATACCCGCCGGTGCGTCGTCGAAGCGCCGGCCCCGCGCAGCGTCAGCGATTGCACCTCCGAGAGCGCGATCGCGTTCGCAGGCTTGGAGGAGGCGCGCGCTGCGTGCGCGGGGAGCGGGAGCGTGAGGAGGAGGCTGAGGCTGAGGCTGAGGGCGCCGGTGAGAGGGGCGAGGGCGGGATGCATGGTGCGCGGAGATTCGATGGTGGATGGTGGAGGCGCAAGAGGATCGTTAGGTGAAGCTTGAGAGTGGTGCACCTTGTGTGTGCGACGAGGCGCTGGACACAAATACGAGAGGCCGATAGCTAGTAGCCCAGAGGTGGTGTGGGCGTGTTTGATAGGTTGATAGGTAACGATGATGGAAGACGGCAAATAGGATGCACAATGGACTGGTGCTTTGTTCATGACATGATTCTTCTTCCTCTTAATAATGCCACGCTCGAAGCAGTCTGAAATCTACTGATGACACGTAAGCATTCCTAGAATGAGCAGGTAGACCCTGTCGCCACCAGATCCTTATGGCAAAGGACACTTGGCAGATCTGGTGATAGTCACGAATGTTGGTTGCTAGTTGAGATGAGGCAGCAGGCTGCGAGGCTGAATAAAGTGCCAACCAACATGTACTTTGTACCTCTATTAAGGTTGTTTGGTTTCATCACTTATTAGATAATACGATATGCTTTTGTTAGAGTGGTCTTTTCGTTACCTGAATATCCTAGCCAATTGAGGTGAATTTCTCTTGTTTCGTCCCAATTTTGCTAGAGGCAGTAGTTTACAACAAGACGAAGATGTGTCAATTGACAATGGTGTAGCGACTAATCCGTATAAATGATATCAACAATATCAGCATGTACGGCGAACGCCTTTCTTTATTAGGAAAGCTCAGCGATGCATGGTGCTCTTTAGCAATGATGATGAATGTAAGGAGTAGGTATTACATGTAACAAGTCCAAGTTCTGTCGTTGAAACAAACGAACCACAATGCCTGAATGCCAAGATGGCCATGTTACATAGGAAACTTAACCTTATCTTGAGCTAACACGCGGGGTGGCTGAAGAAGGCAAAGACTGCGAATCCGGCGGTCAACATCGGTCAACGGCGAGCTGATGTATTACCTATTTAATTGCATGACGTAAGTGTAATTATGAAGTAAAAGTCGGAACTTATTATTATGTACTAAACAAGACGCCGGCTTACATACATACATGTCATACTGGAATGGGTGTACAGAATGGCTTAGCTGCTTAGCAGCTTCAATCCCTTGCTTCTATAATCCTTCTAGAAACTAGATCTAGGCCTAGTCACATATGTCTGTAATAGAAGACAAATCCCGAACTAGGCCGCCTAGGGTGTCTATTAATTATGGAAAGTCGGATTCGGGTAGTTGTCGCCTGTTCGGATCCGACTCGGCAGAAAAAAACGAACTGCTATCTCGATGCGGTCAACGTGTAAGCGCACAGAGCATTTTAGTTGCAGAGTAGATCAAGACAAGCTTCTCTGCTGTGGACCCAGACAGCCAAATAGGACGGCGCCTTATCTAACCCCGAGTTCCAAGTTATGCAGCCCAAGATCAAACTATTATAGTGAATTGGATGCCAGATGCGGCCAGAGAGGAGAGCCAATCAAACCTCTTCCAATACGCGTGTACGGAATATGCAACATGTGTATAATCGATTCGAGGCAGACCCTTCAACTTTGCATACATACATACATGCATAGTAGATACTACGTAGTATGGCATTGGCCGAATTGACTCACTCCCGATTGTTACCAGCCAGCCCTGCCAGCATAGCCATCACAATTTGTACTATGCATCATAAGCTCATAGCCTTGTTAGAAAAGAAGGATGAGGATGAGGATAACGGACGGTCGGCCTGACTTCACAAAAGGACACCGCCCGTATATACGTGTAATCTCCCCATATCCTATACTAGTGACATGGAGCTGAACGGCTAACGAGTCCTAACCGACCTAGGTAGTATTTCATCAGAAAAGTTGGCCTATACGCATACATGCGACGCAGCGATCTGCAATGGCTAATGCGATGCAAGTGAGAAGTTTTTGTGATTTGAGTCAGCTTCTTAATTCCGTGTGAGTCAACGCCGCACCTTTGACAATGCCGACGGTTTTCGTATCCTGGTCCCAGAGTGCGTATATCGCTTGAGGTCGTAGGACAGTGCTCGGAAAACATTGAAGGAAAAAGTCCGGTGTTAGAGATGTACAAGACAGACACCGGAGATAAGGCAGAATGGCTAGAGAGTTTCGGTATCGCATCGCTACAGACTGCTGGTTCCGTGCTAACAGCAGATTGATTTGGGCTAGGCCGTCCGGCCGCGTCCGCTAGTCTACCCCCGGGGCGCTCTTGGGGCGCTCTTGGGGCGCTCTAGGTCAGCAACCAGGCAACGAGGCCTAGTAAAACTTCCAAGTTGTGCACGGAACTCTTACATTCCGTTGCACGACTGCTATGTACAATTAGATCTCGTCACCAATGAATCGGGCAGCCACTAGCCGACTCCTCCTCCTTGCACAACTTGCTTGGGGTGGGTGAGGCGAGAAGTACGCAGTAGACTTATTATTATGACATAGAAAAGGACCCTGTTGTCGCCGGATTTCGTTTACTTCTTTTTCTAATCCCGTGCATCATAATTCTTCTTGTATATCTTATAAAGGCGGGGGACCCGTCCAACCCCGTACTGATAATCATTGCCCTTTATTGGTAAATCCACTGCCGAGTCGACCTCAACATAATAAATACCTATAGAAGCATCCTTTTTGCTCTTCCGCTCTGCGTTCTCCAAGATAGATTGAACCGAGATCTGCTTGAAACAAACGCACGGAAACTTGGCCGACTTAAAATATCGGACGCGACAATTTACGCGACATACTTATAGGTAGCTCAGTTACGAACCCCCGAGTCGTCTGCGGCCTTGCGCCGTCCGGTCTTTTCTTTTGGAAAACCCCGGCGCAAATCCCCATCGATCTGATTTTTGCTTCGCCTCATTGCTGCGGACCGTCGACGAATCACAGCTACATATGGCTGCCGAGATGTCAGAGAAAGCCGAGCAGGCGGCCGTCGTCAAGGGTCCATCCAGCCGCACCTCGTCTACGGATAGTCCCGTAGGCAAGGAAGTGAGCCCTGGAGATGCGGGTGCAAACCTAGAGAAGGCCGACTCGAAAGCCGTCAAGGCGCCCGAAGAGTCGGATAACGACCCCTTCGGACACCTTCCCGACGATGAGGCCGCCATCTTAAAAAAACAAATCTTTACTCCCGAGGTGAAGGCCGGCATTGCTACCGTTTACCGGTACTCCTCGAAACATGACCTAATAATAATGTCTATAAGCGCTCTAGGCGCCATCGCCGGCGGTGCTGCGTTACCCCTGATGACCGTCATCTTCGGCAATCTCCAGAGTACGTTCCAGGGGTACTTCCAAGGCACCATAACCCACGATGCTTTCACGGACAAGATGGCCAGTCTCGTCCTGTACTTCGTGTATCTGGCCATCGGCGAATTCGTCACCATCTACGTAGCAACCGTCGGCTTCATCTATACTGGCGAGCACATCAGCGCCAAGATCCGAGAACACTACCTGGAAAGCTGCATGCGCCAGAATATTGGCTTCTTCGACAAGCTCGGCGCTGGCGAGGTCACAACGCGTATCACCGCTGATACCAACTTGATCCAGGAGGGCATATCTGAGAAGATAGGCTTGACCCTCACTGCCACCGCGACCTTCATCTCTGCCTTCGTCATCGGTTTTGTCTTCTACTGGAAATTGACGCTCATCCTCACGTCTGTCATCGTTGCCCTGATGCTAGACATGGGGATTGGGTCGCGATTTGTCGTCAAATACAGCAGGGACTCGATACAAGCATACGCGCTCGGAGGCAGTGTTGCTGAAGAGGTCATCAGCTCGATTCGGAATGCTGTTGCTTTCGGAACTCAGGAGTCGCTCGCCAAGCAATACGATGTCCATCTGATCCGGGCTGAGTACTTGGGCTTCAGAAAAGCTGCATCCGTCGCCGTTATGGTTGCCGGCATGTTCCTCGTCATATATCTGAACTACGGCCTGAGTTTCTGGATGGGCAGTAAATACCTCGTAGACGGTGTGATCCCGCTGTCCAGCGTCCTGATCATCATGATGTCCATCATGGTCGGTGCCTTCAACTTGGGAAATGTCGCTCCAAATATTCAGGCTTTCGGGACTGCGCTCGCGGCTGCTGCCAAGATATTCAACACGATCGACCGGATATCGCCATTGGACCCCAGCAGAGATGACGGCGAGAAGCTCGAAAAGGTAGCAGGAAGCCTCCGTCTAGAGAACGTCAAACACATCTATCCCTCGCGGCCAGAAGTCGTCGTCATGAAGGATGTCACTCTAGAGATTCCAGCAGGCAAGACGACGGCATTGGTTGGAGCTTCAGGGTCCGGAAAGAGTACCATTGTAGGATTGGTTGAGCGCTTCTACGATCCCGTGGCGGGACATGTCTATCTGGATGGTCACGACATCAGCACGTTGAATCTTCGTTGGCTGCGCCAGCAGATGTCCCTAGTCAGCCAGGAGCCAACCTTATTCGGTACTACGATCTTTGTCAACATCCGGCACGGTCTTATTGGTACCAAGTTCGAGAACGAGTCCGAGGAAAAGCAGAAGGAGCTAGTCATAGAGGCGGCAAAGAAAGCCAACGCTCACGATTTCATCTCATCCCTGCCAGAAGGATATGAAACAAATGTCGGCGAGCGTGGTTTCTTGTTGTCTGGAGGACAGAAACAACGTATTGCCATTGCGCGAGCGATAGTGTCGGATCCCAAAAGTAAGTGAAAAATAGATACTATGAAAACTGGGGATATATTCTAACTTGCTTATTCGCTAGTTCTTCTGCTTGACGAGGCTACAAGTGCGTTGGACACCAAGTCAGAAGGCGTTGTTCAGGCAGCGTTGGAAGCTGCTGCGGAAGGTCGAACTACCATTACAATTGCTCATCGTCTTTCAACTATCAGGGATGCCCATAATATCGTAGTTATGTCACAGGGTACCATTGTTGAACAGGGAACCCACGACGAACTCTTGGACAGACAGGGCGCGTATCACAACTTGGTCACGGCCCAGAATATTGCGGCTGTAAACGAGATCTCTGCGGAAGAGCAAGAGGCAATCGATGCTCAAGACGATCAAATAGCTCGGAAAGCTTCTGCTAAAGACCCCGAGACCGGGTATGTGGGAGACCCGGACGACGACATACACGCGAAACTAAACAGAACGACAACCCAGGGGTCTGCATCCAGCAAGGCTCTCCAAGGTCGCACACCTGAAGAAACCAAGAAATACGGATTATGGACTTTGATTAAGCTCATCGCATCGTTCAACAAAGAGGAGTGGTATCTGATGGTTTGGGGCTTGTTCTGGTCCATAATCTGTGGAGGTGGTAACCCAACTCAAGCGTTCTTCTTTGCCAAACAGATCATGGTGGGTTTACTTATAAGACCCTGCTCTTTTTACGCTGGCTAACCCTTTTTAAGACTTTGAGTACAGTAATTACCCCTGCGAATAGCGCAAGTGTCAAGAAGGACAGCGACTTTTGGAGTTCCATGTACTTGATGTTGGCTTTTGTTATTTTCATTGCTCAGATATCTCAAGGAATTGCCTTTGCCAAATGCTCCGAGCGACTCATCCACCGCGTCAGAGACCGGGCTTTTCGTACCATGCTTCGCCAGGATGTGGCATTCTTCGACAAGGACGAGAATACCGCCGGCGCCCTCACATCGTTCCTGTCCACCGAGACTACTCATGTTGCTGGCCTCAGCGGTGTGACCCTTGGTACCTTGCTCATGGTCTCCACGACTCTCGTGTCTGCGATGGTCGTCGCGCTAGCGTTCGGATGGAAGTTGGCTCTCGTCTGTATTGCGACGGTGCCTGTGCTGCTAGTATGCGGTTTCTTACGTTTCCACATGCTTGCGCATTTTCAACGACGCTCCAAGCGGGCTTACGAGCAGAGCGCTTCCTTCGCGTCTGAGGCCATATCGGCTATTCGCACGGTCGCGTCTCTGACTCGGGAAGCGGATGTCTTGGCACAGTACAAGCATTCGCTCGCGCTTCAGCAACGAGCCAGCTTGATATCGGTTTTGAGGTCGTCGACCCTCTATGCCGCCTCCCAGTCGCTTCTCTTCCTGGCCTTTGCCCTGGGCTTCTGGTACGGCGGCACTCTGATTGCGGCCTTCGAGTACGATCTCTTCCAGTTCTTCGTCTGCTTCATGTCCGTCATCTTCGGCGCTCAGTCCGCAGGTACCGTCTTCTCGTTTGCTCCCGACATGGGCAAGGCCCACCACGCCGCCGGAGAGCTCAAGACACTGTTTGATCGGAAGCCGGCTATCGATTCCTGGTCGTCGGACGGAGATCCGGTTGAATCGGTTGAAGGAACGATCGAATTCCGAGACGTCCACTTCCGATACCCCACTCGGCCAGAGCAACCTGTCCTGCGTGGTCTTAACCTGACCATCCGCCCAGGCCAGTACGTGGCATTGGTCGGCGCATCGGGTTGCGGAAAGAGTACCACGATCGCCCTACTGGAACGCTTCTACGACCCCCTCGTCGGCGGTGTATACGTCGATGGAAAGGAGATAAGCTCTCTCAACATCAACCAGTACCGGTCCTTCATCGCGCTTGTGTCGCAGGAGCCGACGCTATACCAGGGGTCGATCAAGGAGAACATCCTGCTGGGATCCTCGCTCGACACGGTGACGGACGACGCGATAGAGTTCGCGTGCAAGGAGGCCAACATCTACGACTTCATCATGTCGCTCCCCGACGGGTTCAACACGGTGGTGGGCAGCAAGGGGGCGCTGCTGTCGGGGGGCCAGAAGCAGCGGGTGGCGATCGCGCGGGCGCTGATCCGCGACCCGAAGATCCTGCTGCTGGACGAGGCGACGTCGGCGCTCGACTCCGAGAGCGAGCACGTGGTGCAGCACGCGCTCGACCAGGCCGCCCGCGGCCGCACCACCATCGCCGTCGCCCACCGCCTCAGCACCATCCAGAAGGCCGACCTCATCTACGTCTTCGACCAGGGCCGCGTCGTCGAGGAGGGCACGCACGCCGAGCTCATGCGCGCCAACGGCCGGTACGCCGAGCTCGTCAATTTGCAGAGTCTGGAGAAGACGCGGTAGGCGGGCAACCCGCCGTGGTGGAGTGAAGTGTGAAGTGAAGTGAGGGAGGTCAAGTGAAGTAATGTCTGTTTTTTTTGCTGGGCATCGATCGCCTTGATGAGCTTAGCTAGCTTGGGCTTGGTGCTATTCATAGGCAGGTCGGTCTTTGTTGGTTTGTTTACTGGGACTTGCCGCCTCCGCCGCCGCCGTCGTCGTCGGCTGGTTTGCTTGCTTGCTTGTTTGCTTGTTTAAGGCCTGCAAGAGATTCCCCAGGGTATGGATGGATGGATGGATGGATGGATGGGTAGACGGGCTAGAAGTGCATGCATGTGGTTATCGATGCTCATCGACGCCACGCTCACTGGCTGCATTGTGCATTGCATGGCGTTTAATAGGCTTAGAAAACTATCCTCACTCGGTAGCGTGTTATGCGTTTGTATGTATTATGGGCACCATTATCTGCTCTTCTAATAGAACCTGCATCGTCGCTTTCTCTCTCTCTCTCTCTCTCTCTCTCTGTGTGTGTGTGTGTGTGTGTGTTCCTTGCCTCCTTGATACGGAAGATTAGAGCAAAGGCCATGATCTATTTCCATGTGATCCCCGGCCGCATTATGGGGAAGGGGGACGTGAGGAGAGCGCATTCATTGGATATGGTGCAGCGCAAGTGAAGTGGTAAAACAGATAAATAGGGGCGAAACTGATGTTTAAAGAACCATACGAGTGGAGCAAAAGCATACAACACCGAAAATTCGCTAGTCGTCATTGCCCCAATTACTGATTCAACGGGACAAGCATGCATAAGGTGTTCCGCACAGCATTCCAACAGATCTGCGGACACTTTGTCGTGCATGGTAATCCTACCCACAGCACGGTACAGACCACTCTAGACAGCGGCAACACCACGGCAGCGGGTACAGGCATATGGCGTCAGTGAAAAGTGGAATAACTATGAGGTTAACAGGGCGAAGCTTTATGATGCGGTGCAACCCTCCAATTCGTTATTGGCCAAAGGCTTATGCTGTGCCCGCGAACTTTTTAAAACCAACACAATCGCTTCCTGTAAACTCGAGGCTTTTTAAAAAAAATTAAAACTTTCAGACGAAACCATGCTGACACCAACGATGCCCCTTACTCAAACGTCGTCCAAACAATCAGTTTGCGACGAATGTCGTCAGTTAAATCTTACAGCGTTCTTAGAGAGCGAATACGTAAAAGATCGAGGGATGAAAGAATATTATATTCCAATAAAAAAACCTGAGAAACGGCATGAGCCGATAGGCTGCACCTTTTGCAGTATCCTGTCACGCTCCGCGTTTATGGATTTGCCAGGAAAGGTGACTGTCACACTTGACGAAGAGAAATTTGAGCTCAGAGCAATCCAGATGAAATGGCTAGATAGCTACCGGCGATGTGATATTCTAGAGAAAAAAGCCCTAACTCTGATAATCTGCTCTCAACGGCTTGCCCAGGTGATGCAAAACGAGTCGTTTAGTAAGATAGACATGCATAACCGTCTGGAGGCGAACGGCTATGCCATGCTCGAGGACACCTCCGAGCAAAAGGAAAACGGACTGAGACCCCCTTCCAATAGGTTTAGCGCTCAGCCAATTCTAGACTGGATCTCGAAATGTGAGCGTCATGACCAGGAAACGTGCTGTCCCGTGAAGCAGCCTATTTGCGACCTGTATCTTATCGACTGTCACGAGCTCACTGTCGTTGCCGCTCCAATACAGTCCCGGTACGTGGCCTTAAGCTATGTGTGGGCGCGAGCAGGAAGCGAAGACACGGCTTATCGCCTCCGTTATGACGAAGATAACCAGACATTCTTTCTACCCGAGAAGCTTCCTTTGGTGGTCACAGATGCAATTATCGTAACGAAGTCCCTCGGCTTCCGGTACCTTTGGGTCGACAAGTTCTGCATCGCTCAACACCAGCCCGAGGTCAAGCACAAGCAGATTGCGCAGATGGACGCCGTCTACACGAACTCGGTGCTGACCATCATCGCTGCCGCCGGTCAAGACGAAAATTATGGTCTCCCAGGAGTTAGCAGTCGTCCACGCGCGGTGACACCCACGGCGAAAATAGGAGACTCGAGGGTAATCTGGTTCCAGCACCCGCATAGCTCGATCCGGAAATCGAAATGGTACACAAGAGCATGGACCTACCAAGAAGCATTTCTGCCGACACGCCGGCTCGTCTTCCTTGACCATCAGACGTACATGGAGTGCGAAGCAGATGAGCACTGCGACATGACCCTGCGGTCACCTTCTATGCACCTGTTCCAGCTAAGGAAGGGCGGGAAAGCAGGCCTATGGAACCTCAGGAAGGAGGGCCGCGGTAAAGGGCTGTTGATGTACTATAAAGTCATTCTAAGCGAGTATGTGCCACGCGAGGTCGGATATGACAGCGACTCGCTCCTCGCGCTTGCTGGAATTCTGGCCTACCTGCAGAGGACCCAGCCAGGCTTCCGGCACATCTGGGGCGTCCCCTGGCGGCCCCTCCCGGTTCAGCCTGGTGACTTCAACATCTTCGCCGCGGGACTCTGCTGGAGCCACGGCCGGAGGTGTTGGGACAGCTCAAGAAAACCCAGACGAAGGTCCGTGCCCCCGTCTTCTACAACCCCGTCTTCCACACCCCCGTCTTGGACATGGGCTGGGTGGGCTGGCAGGATAGGCACTCTGGCTATAGTAAGAGAATCTCGACTCAGCATGAGGCCGCGTCAGTTTTGGCTAGAGGATCAACACGGCCACAGATCCGCGGTGGGCGCCGTAGCAGACTCTAATCTGAGCCAGATGTTTCGCTACCGGATTCTAGTTATCGAAACGTGGGCAATGTCGCCCGACAAAATCCACTTCCAAGAATTGCCGAACGACTCAACCGATTGGAACGTGCACGGCCATAAGGCGATCGGGGTGGCCCTATCAGAGGGAGCGGAATCCGAGGCCGAGCTGGCGAAAAAGCTGGAGAGGAAAGGAGGGCGGTGGCGTTGTATCTTTTTAGGGATATACGAGTCTAAATCCAAGCCTGTGGAAATTGATGTCCATTTACTAATCCTTAGACAGGAGGTAGACGAAGATTTATGGGTGCGCGTTGGCCGTATGACGCTGAGGTGTGAAGCACCAGACATGGTGGAACTGTTTGGAGAATCACTCCCTATAGAGGAGTTTAGGATAAAATAAATTGTGGTCCGAGATTTATCTCGGACTACCTATCCTATAAGTATAACTTATATAGGAATGATAGTGCACTCCGCCGCCACAAATGTAAGCACTGCTCACTTATTTACTAACAAATTGTTTTACAAAGGCCCCCCAAAAAATATTTAATTATACCACACCGGGGATTCGCTGGTTGTCACCTTCTCTAGGGAAGAGTGGACGGGACGCCGAGCTTGCTGTATCTTATGGTCGTATGTCCTATGTTTCGGGCTTCTTTAACTTATAAGATTGACTGAGTACCAGAAACACACTGCACAGATGCAAGTACATACAGGCCACCCCCTGTATTAGTGTTATTCAGTAGCTCCTGTAGTCAATTTATGTGTTTACTAAAACTTTTCAGGGTGATTTTATAGACATTTACAAACTTTTGGAAGTATGCTTTTAAAATACTTTACTTGGACTTGTCAATATCGAAACATTACAGGCAGAATCTCCCCACCGCGGATCTTTACATCATTTCAGGGGGTAACCTATAAACTAGATCGAGTCTCCAGCACTACAGTACATAGAGTTACACAGCTCGTTAGCTTCATCTGAACACAGGATGGAAATCTCCTGATGAAGGCGAGGTGCAGCGAATTCTAAATGCGCGAATCGGATTTTAAGGGGGGTGGCCTCTAGAGATACTATATAAGTCACACATGCGATCGGAGCTTGGACTCAGCCGGCATCGAATACATGCATGCATGCGAGTTTGGTTCTTGTGTAATTAAGGACTGAGACTTGTAGTGCTTCTGCTCGCCTTCATATATGTACATGCTATCTAAGAGAGGGCAGGTTGGTAAGGAGAGGTGATTCATGCTTGTAGCTTACTAACCTGTTGCTCTATTGTGTGTATGGAAACGCTGGAGTATAGACGTGATCAAAGGTATAGAGTCACATTGGTGGCTTTTGGAGATGGTCGTCTTCACTGTGGTGGAAAAATACCACTACAGAACAATATTCTTTTCTTCAATATCCTAACCTAGTGCCAGGACTGCTTCGCTAAAGGAGAGAAGACTTCCATTCGAAGAAAACGCCACGCAGATACACACATATATAACAAAAACAGAGAAGAAAACATGCAGTGTTTCAAGTAACTTAAGACAGCTTCAGCTGCACGTCTTCCTCGGCAGTCAGTTTAGTCTCTGCAGTGTACGACGAAGAGGCACCAGCTTCGTGGCCCACGGGCCTCATATAGCTGCCACGACATTCCTTGCGTCGCGTGTCGTACCCATCGGCGGAAATGTGTCGTGCTCGCATTTCACGGCGGCCCTCCCGGGCCCTCCTAGTGCTACATAGGAGTCCAGGACGCAGGGCGTTCAGCCTGGACCTGCATCATGTCTGGTATTAACACTTGTGGAAAGTATCATAGAACACGACATCGCCAGATAAGTTGAAACGGGGAATTGTGTGAAGGAAAATAAATATCCCCTCAAACATCGTGATAATGAGAATTGCATGCCAATGATGTCTCGTAGACCACTTCATGTTCGAGTTGCTATCGTGAGGTCTATTAATAAATGCTGTGGAGTTGCAACATTAACCTTAAATGTCAGAATGTCAATCAGGGCTGGGCCTGGGTGGCGATCTGTCGATCACTGCGGTCTAGGCATCCTCGGCGTGGTATGCAGGGGTGGTCGTTCTCACGATGGCTTCAAGTTTCTGAGTCCTAGATATATTCTGAATCTATGATCAAGATACTCCCGTAAATTACAAGTGTAATTTCTGTAAAGCAATATTTCAGAGAGCCAATTCCAATATGTACGACGTAAACCCCACTAAGCAGGCCCCTGTCTACTGTAGGTAACCAGATGGACTGGCTGGGAGTTTCTCCCTGATGTTTCGTGTGTAAGCTGCTATGCTCACGCCATTCAGTTCTTTTCCTAGCATGAACTTTGCAAGTAGGCACCCAATGAAACCTGCAAATAGGTACTAGGTCGGTTGGACGGTCTATTAGACAGCTCAGTCAGATACCTGACTTGCCGATTGGATATATCTTGAATATCCAATCCAATGTCACGCGTGAGACCGTGCTATATCATATTAGCAATATGCCTTAGTAGGGAGGGAAACCCCCCTACTGAGATTGCTGAAGGCAACGGCAGTAGCTTATTGGAACATGAAGCTCCAACAAGTTGGATTGAAAATGCTATGTCTTAGCCTCGAATTAGTTCCTGATGGTACCTTGCATAAATGTTTGAGGTCACCTAACACGATGCCGCTCAGCCGGGCGAACAAACCGGAATCGATAACCTGTGTATGGTGGTACGGCATATCATAGGCAGACAGACGCATCTGATACCGTCGGTACACCTGTAAACACCCTCGTAATAATATAGTCTAGGTACGCCGGTCAATGCAAATAGCAACGGTTGTTGAAAGGATTACAATAAAACGAGAAATGGTTAGATAAATCAAGGATGTGCTAGTGGAGTTAAAGGATAGCTAGCGGTTTACGATGCAGGCAATTTAATTTCCAAGGCACCATGAGATACCTAGATATGTACACATACTGCGTAGCTTGGCAGCCGCGAATAGCTTCATACTTGGGCGCTTTAAGCTAGACCGGAGCTGCTAAGCAGGCACGACTACTGCGTACAGGGAGCAAGCACCAAGGATCTCTGGGTTGGTGGGTCGATACCCGCGGCTGTACCTGACTAAAATCTTAAAGTTGAACACCTTGATTTGTCCATGGCTCCCCTCTGGCTGGGACTTCTTTCCCGCTTATGTAAAACCGTGACCTTTCCGTTGGACATCCGTTTACAACAACGTGCAAAGCCTACAAAGTAGCAAAGTAGTAATGTTATGCATTGTAAATTGTTGGTTGGATTCTGTGATTACAACTTGCCAGTCATCTATCACCTTTGAAAGCCACAGCTTGGATCCTATGCTTGCTTTCTTGGGAATCGAACCCAACCAACCAACCAACCAGCCAACCTAGACCTTGAATGGATCAGTGCAGGGCCAAGCCTCGATTCAACCCTACCAACCCTACGAATTATCCTGGCAAGCCTGCCATGGGATACGCGCACTGATATCAAATTAGCTCAATCAGTCCAACACTCTTTTGTTCTGTGCTGACTTCGCAAGCATCGAGATTCCCGCCGTGTCAAGAAATGCCGATGCAATCTGGCAGTTTAATCACGTATTACTTCTTTCCCTTAACCTGTATTCAGGCGGCTAGAATTGACAGTCGGCTATACTACAGCAGCAGTATAGATCAAACGGCATGGTTTCTCACGCTATCATATCACATAAGCACTGCTACCTGATTTGGGGCCGTTTCTGTCGCCCTACATACATTCGTTCATCTCGACGGGCAGAATACCTTAATTTGGCACTATATGTAAGTGGGCAGTGCCAGCCCCCAATTGCCTCCTTGGGTTGGTTGGTAGACCAATAAAGTCTCCGTTGTATAGATTTGGTTACAACCATATCAAGAGAGACGCCGGGCCTAGACTCTAGCCTCAGGGGCTTTGCAGACAGCTAACGGCCTAGTCATCCAAGATTGGGAACGCTCGGAACGCCGCCGTGCCATGATAGCGCCCTGACAAGTGTCGCGTTTATGAATTCATTCAAAAGTCCCTAGTGTTGCTTCCACCAGCAAGTTGCTGTGCTTTGAAACAAGGCCTTCCCGCTTCTTCCATGAAGCTTGAGTCTCGCGGGTTTTTCGTATTAATACCTATATCTATCCATTCTCCCCGCGGCGGCTCTGGCCTCATCATCGCCCCCGCATCCTCATCAACTTCTCGCTCTACATAGTAGTTGTTGTTAGCTGTACTAGTTATTTCGGCGCATTTACCCGTCAATCCTCTCTGTATTGGCCAATCGTCCGATCGATCCAGGGCCCCATCCTTCCACAGTCCGCTGGGACACAGGACAACAACAGGACGATACCAGAAGCCAAGCTTGGGTCCGAGCTTCTGGATACAACTACATAAGACAAAAGACGGAAAACGGTTGCCATTTGCTTGTATCTAACTTAGAGATACAAATAGTTATCTCAGTAGATGTTGGATCGCCACACTTCCAACTAATCCAGACATAGACTCTCCTGCATCACGAAGTAATGTCTGAATGTTTCGCAGATCGGTTACCTGCGTCGGTGCCATGATGATCCCATCCAGTTGGTGCTCTTCGCCGCAGTGGGCGTTGCGCAGCCGGGGTGGTTCATCTAACCCTGCTGTTTCACACCACCACAGGTCTAGGATACATATGGCAGTGATCTTCCTGATCATTTCCTGTTGGATCTCCCTCACTACTGCTATTTCACTCGATCATCCCCCACGGGCGGCCGAGACACAGTTGCTGATCGATACACGAATACCGGTTTTCCTCAACGGTCGCTGGCAGATCATGTCCGAAGAGGAGCATCGTCAACTCCTTCACAGACGGGCAGAGACGGATTCTGCTGGTAGCTCCACGACAACATACGAAGTCGGTGTCTCGACTGCTACAACCGTGCCTACTACAACATCCGTGGCTGATGGTCCCCTTCCAAGCCCATTCGACGGCGCGTTAGCAGCAAACTTCTCTGGTGACGATGGAGGTGGTTCATGTCCGGCGTTTCTCAGCAGTCTATTGAAGAACTCGACGTTTCAATCCTGTTATCCTATTTCGTTACTTTTGAAGGCTAGTAGAATGATCACAAGGACCTGCTGAATTATATGATTAACCAAGTATTAGAACTCCAATTCGTTCTTCCAAGCTCAGAAATCTCTAGTCAAAATAACGCAGGTCCTCGAGACAGCATGTCGCGCTGATAAGACGTCTTGCACTAATTACTTCAACAACCTGGCAAAGACACTCACTTCAGATGAGAACTGTGGGCAGGATTTCGAGAAACAGAACTCGCTCGTCGTCCAGACCTACAAGGGGATGCGGGCGTACGCGGAGATATATAGTGCGACGTGTCTATCGAATCCAGACACCTCAGCATACTGTTTCGCCAACGCGGTCACGAACCTCACGACCTCCTCAAACGTCTATCTCTACTACTTACCGCTCAACTCGTCGCTCCCCCAGAGTGCCGTCCCCTCTTGCGACTCGTGCACCCGCGAGACGATGAACATCTACCAGGCGGCCGCGGCCGATCGAACGAAGTACGTAGCGAATTCGTACGTGGCGGCCGCAGAGAAAATCGACTCGGCCTGTGGTGCGGATTTCGTCAATGCGACGCTTCCCGCGGCCACAGAGGGCGCTGCGGGACCGATTGCCCAGGCGCCCTCTTTGCTTCTCCTTTCGTTGGTCTTCATGACTATGGCCCGTTGGCTCTCATAAATCGTGGGTACGCGTTGCGACCTATGCTTGGTTAGGCAGCCACTGGCAATTTCTCTTCTTCACTTACGGCGTCTTCGGGATTGGATCGGACTAATAGTAAGCACAATTTTCGGTGGCATGGAACGGAGATTATTACCTTTACGGGACGGGGATTTATATTTATATTTTTATAACGGCGGCAGGCTTTTTTGATACCCACTTTGCTACATATTTCCTAACATTTATTATTATTATCATCACGACGCCTCCGACGTCCGACTATTTTTCTGTACATATTACACCATGTGGCGACTATATTGCTGCAGTTTTTATCGAACGATAAACGGGGAGGGACGGGGAATGGGACATCTGGCATAATATACGAATCGGCGGGAAGGGGTGCTCCTTTAAGAGTTCATGCCTACATAGATACGGGTTGGGGGTTCGCGGCGAAGGGCTGTTGTGGATCACGCCTACGTTTGCATTTGGGGGCTCGTTAGGAAGAATGAGTACTCGAATGCTGACGTACATTTCTTACCACCATCATGATTATTAGTTCTCTAATACATAATGGCGAACTAAATTACTTATCATATATGCCACACAGGTGAAACACTATGTCATCTCGTATTAGTCACAATCTTCAAGCTTCTCATCTCCGGACGTGCTGACATCCTCGTATGCATTTTGTAGTTCAGATGCGTTCTGTGGTTCAGACCAGAGTTCGTTTCAAGAATTACCAGATGTGTGCGCGCCTTATGTAGGTAACGACACCCCTAAGCCCTACCCTCCCCCTTTGTGACACCATCCCTTCCACCCCCCATGGAACCCGAGCGGCTGAGATCCGATGGGAGGACCACTAAATAGAGTCGAGATGTAGCAAACCTCATCTTCCGTTCCGCACTAGTCTATTCCGCGTACGCACCTAAACGTATCACAGGCCAGCGTATTTGCTCTATTAGGTAGTACACGTATCAATTGATGCCACTTGGGTGATCGACAGACCCTACGTTTTCATATACATGCTCCTTTTCCCAGTCGTGCGATTGATCGGCATTGCTATAGGTAGGTATCTATATACTGACCGATGGAGAGCCGCTGGGCGGAACGGGAGAGCTACCATCTATATATTTACATATGCATGTAGGAACGAACCTTAGTAGTTGAATCCACTTACATACATGTGTACATAGACACAGCACCTACCTCGTGACCTCGTGAGTGAGTAGGTAGGACATACATACGGGCTTCGTTAACGGAGCACCTGTTCGTTCCACTTATTTAGCTTCCCGCGACTTCAGGACATTATACCCTTTATACCCTACCCGCGCTTCGCGGCTATTTAATATGGAGATTAAGGGCGTATATCTACGCATAATATATTTATATATTACGTTATATTAAAATTCCTTAACTTTTTTATTTATAACCTCTTTTTATAGTAATTAGAATTAAAGCTATTTTAATATAACCTTAAATAATATTTTTAATAATTTTAAAATTTTATAAGCTTTTTTTTTACCGCTATTTTACTAATATAACTATAGTTTTCCGTTTGTTACTTTTATCGGCGCGTTAATTTATATATTTTATTATAAATAATTGCTAATTCGGCTTTAAATTTTACAGCTTTAAATCGATCTCGATTTTATTTGAGATATTAATTTATATGTATTTTTTCCGGCTTACTTTTAGCCGCTTTTTTAATATATTTACGGATAACTACTAATTCGGCTTCAAATTTAAAAGAATTTTAGTATTAAAAATGCCCGGCGGTAAATAATTTACGCTAATAATAACCAGGCTTATTAAATATCCTCCTTAAACTATTTAAATAGATACTAACGGCCCGTTAAGATAGATTTTTTAACAATCCGCTTATAGCAGACTTATATCCTAACGGCCCGTCGAAACGGATTTAATTTTTTTGTCACAAATATCTTATAAATCGGGCTTTATTATATTAGTCTTTTATAGAAAGAATATAGCGGATCTTTACGTATATAAATAAATAACTATCGATTTTAAAAAAAAAAGTACGTTAGGAATTAAAATATTATTAGTAATAAGCGGGAAAAATTAAAAGTTTATTAATAATTGGGAAAGAAAAGCTTAAATTTTATTAGCAATAATAAAGGGTATATTTAATATATATAATTACGTATAATATTTATTAACAATCGGGAGGGAAGAGTTAAAATTTTATTAGTAGTAATAAAAGGTATATTTGATATACGCAATTACGCATTATATAAAAAAGTTATATACATAATTATATATAATATTAAATATTATACCAATTTCTTAAAATTTCAATTTATATAATTTCGAGCTATATAATTTTAAGCTTAAATTTAATTATTATATATATAATTATATATTAAATTATATTAGTCTTTAATATTATATATATAACTATATATTTATAACCATAAGCTTTTTTAACGCTTTTTAGTTTTTTTAACGCTTTTTAACTTTTATAACCCCTTAAATTAATTACTTAAATTCCTTATTATTAAGCTATATTTAAACCTAATATAATAGGTTTATCGGCTATTTAAATGCCTTTTTTTATTATATTAATATATAATAAACCTTCTATAAAGCTTTAACTATAATGGGCTATGCCGTAATAGGGAATATCGGTGATTATAAGCCGATATAGCAATATAGCTTTCGAGAGTTAATATAAATACTTTCGAGCTATGTCGATATACCTTCTTGATTTTTTTTTCTTTAGTTAAAAAATAAACACTTATTTAATATTATAAAATTATATTTTAGCATAACAGCCTTTTATATATTTTCTAACTTACTAATCCCCGAGTTACGTTAAAGCAAATTAAAATATTAAGAAAAGCTTTAAAATAGTCCCCTAATAATCCGGAAATACCGTTAGCGAGATATATAAAAACATTAAATATTTAGGTTTATTAGATTTATACCTGCCTTAAGTAAATATACATAATATTAAAAGCGGTATTAAAAAATAATTCGGAAAAATAACGACTAAAACGAGCAGTTTATAAATAAAAACTAAAAAAATAATAAAACAAACTATTATAACGTTAGGCAGTTTTAAAAATATAATTATAAAAAAATCTTAACTTATTAATTATATAAAACGCGAATATAATAAAAGGTATTTCCGTATAAGACTCTCGGGATTTTTAAAAACCCTAAGAATAGTTAGCCTAAATAGATATAAACTTTTAGCTAAGAAACCCTTAGCTAGGAAACCTTTAAATATTTTTAATACCTGCCCTAGTAATTATTATAGTTCCGATACTTAAACATAAGCTATTATTATAGCCCGAGAAGTTTGGGGGCAAACATAGCCGCTATTTTATATAAAAGATATTAATAAAATATAAGCTTTAAAAAGACATAAAATTTATAAAAAAGAACTAAAATAAGTAATATAATATTTATAAACAGCTCGAAAATAATATATAATACGTAATAAAATTATATTATATTATAAAAGGATTTAATAAAATATATAACCTAGCATTTTTTTTTTAATATTTATCGAACATTTATAAAAACCGTAATAAAATTATTAAAGCGGGGGGCAAATTATATAAATGCTATTAATCCGCTAATTAGATTTTTATATTTTTTTATACCAATTTTAAACAATTATTAATAGAAATAAAAAATAATATATAAAATAATAAAACAAAGCTTATATTTATCGAAAAAGCAATTAATAATAAACTTAAAAACGTATTAATTTTAATAGCGCTACCGAATATTTACTAAAACTAGGTTTATTAAGTAATAAATATCGTAACCCGATTTAAGAAATCGCTATTTTATTATAACAAAAATAGTTTAAAAAATAGAATCGCGCCGGATAAATTATTTTTTCCGGGCTTACTACCTTTTATTTCTAATCGCTTTAGGACTAATTATAAGGGCGATATATTAATAACCGGTATAGCTGCGTTAATAAAAAGCTAACGGGCTAAATAAGTAACGAACGAAAAATAAAACGCTCGAATAAAGCGCGGAAAATATTTGCGATATAAAAAAAAAAGCTACCTATTTAAGAAATGTATTTATTGTTTTATAAAATTACTTATTTGTATTAAAGTTAATGTAATAATAAGCTATAAATTTAAAAAAAATAGAGCCGAAAAAATATTAAAAAAGTAGGAAAATAAATAACTCTTAAATAAAATTACGCTTAAAAATTTAATATAACGGCAAAAAAAATTAATATAACCGAGTAACTTATAAATAAGAAATTTTTTATAATCGATATATATTTAAATTAATAACTATATATAAAAATTTTTATAGATTTAAAATATAAATATTATATTATTATTAATAAAGATATAATAAAATGCTTAAAGTTATTATATATATTTATCCGGGAAAAACGGTAAAAAAAGCTATTTATAAAAAGGGATTAAACGTTTCGGGTATAATTTGCAAAATAACTTATATAAAGGCTAATTTTAATAAATATAAATTAAAGATATTTATATATATTATATTAGATTTAAATTATTTTATAATATTAGAGAAGTTTTAGATAAAGCGTAACCGGGTAATATATATAATATATAAATATATATTATATATAAGAGTTACCGGAAATCTAAAAGTATAAAAAAAAGGATATTTTTTAAAAATTATAAAAGTTTGCGAAACTCGGGAAGCGTTTTATATTAATATAATATATTTTATAAGAGAAATAAAAAAAGCTTGGAAATAAAAAAGGCTAAAAAAATAAGTGATAGCTTAATAGACGGCTATATTTACTATTATATTAATAAATATTAATAAAGTTTTAACGTTTAAAAAAAAAACTAACGTTCGAAAGAATTTCTTTTTTTAATTAAAAGGCTAGAAGTAGTTATTCGAAAAAAAAAAAGGCAAAAATCTTCCGTTATACCGTATAAAAGCCGATTATAAAATTAACTTAAACCGTAATAAAATAAGCAGAAAGTTATTTGCTTTTTAAAAGCTATTATATAATATATCCCGGGAAAAATTATTAACGTTATAAAAAATATTAATTAAACTATTAAATAAAGGGTATATTTATGCGAGTAATTTGTTTATAAAAGCCTTTATATTTTTTATCCGAAAACCGAATAGCAAATTTTATTTTTATTATAATTATAAAATATTAAATAATATTACTTAATAGGATTAATACCCGTTTTTATTTATATAAAAAACGCTTAAAACTTTTTCGGGAATAAAATAGTTTTTTAAAGTAAATATTAGGTCGGCTTTTTATAAAATTAAAATTAGGGAGGAAAATAAATAAAAAACGGCTTTTTATACCCGCTTTAAATTATTTAAATAGTTTATAATTTTTTTCGGCCTAATAAATACTTCTATAATATTTTAATATTATATAAACGGTACGTTAAAAAAATACCTAGATATTTTTTATTTAATATATATAAATAATATATTAATTTATTCTTTTGAAATAAAAAAAAATTATATTAATAAAATAAAAAAAGTATTAAAATATTTAAAAATAGCAGGCTTAAATTTAGATATAAATAAATATAAGTTTATAATAATTATTATAAAATATTTAGGATTTATTATCGAAATAAAAAAAAAAGTTTATATAAATCCGGCTAAAATATAGGTAATTAAAAAATAAAAGCTTTTTAAAACGCTTAAAAAAATCTGTAGTTTTTTAAAATTTGCGAATTTTTACTAGGATTTTATTAAGAATTATATAGATTTTATTACTTTTTTATCGGCATTTATAAAAAAGGAGGTACTATTTTAATAAAAGCTTTCGGAAAATCTAACGTTTGAGAATTTTAAATAAGCGTTTTTAAAAAAACCGGCTTTAATATAATAAAATCCCGAATAAAAAATAGTAGTCGAAATAAACTATTCGGGATAAGCTTATAAAAAGTGCCTATCGTAACGTAATAAGCGAAAGATTTTATTATTTATAGCTTATTATTTTAGGCATTTAATTCCGGTAAAAGTTAATTATAAAATCTATAATAAAAAGCTATTAGTAATTATAAGTTATTTATAAATATAAAACGTAAAGTTATAAAACGTAATTTTAATATTTATAATTTTATTTAACTATAAAAATCTAAAATATTTTATAACTTTTAAAAGATTTTCCGAACGATAAGTATATTAGTTAAAGGAATTAATATGTTTTAATTTCCGATTGGAATTTCGCGTTAAGCGTTTAAGTATTAAACCTAACGTTTTTTTATAGCGCAAATAAAACCTGTTATAAAAAATATAAAATAAAAGGTATAAAGGACAGGAATTTTAACTATTATAAAAGAAATAATTATTTTATATATAATTTAAAAAATATAAATAAGCGGGGATTATTAAAATAAAATATATTTAGTTATATAAATAAAATATCCCGGAAGGTAAGGAAATTTTCGAATATAAGAATTTGTAATTATTATAAAATATAAGGGTAACGAAAAACCCGAGTTACGCGCGAGCGATAAAGGCGGTAACTTAAAAAAACCGAGCGTTTCTTAAAGATTTAAACGTAAAAGTATTATTATCGGAATATAATATTAACAATAAAAATTAATTACGTTTTTATAAATATATTTAGATCTTTAATTAAAAGCTATTTTATATTATTTTAATATAGAATATTTATAACTTATATTTAATAAGGCACCCGGAAAGGGAAAATATATTAATAATATTTTTAAAAACGTTTTATTAGCTTAAAATATCGGCGTTTATAAAACGCTTTTATAGAAATTGCGATATTTATAAAAAAAAACGGTATAACGTAACTAAAAAAAGAGCTTTTAAAACTATTATTTATTTTAAATCGATTTTATAATAAGCTATTTATTAATTTTATAATTAACTTATTAGCTATTTCTAAATAAAACCTTATTTTTATAATAGTAATTTTTAATTAATTAAAAAAGCAAGTTATATTAAAGGTTATAATTTCGATAAAAATAAAAATATATACCGAATAGTTTATAAATTATTATTAAAAATATTATAATTTTTTTTATATTATAATTAATAATAAAAGATTTAATTAAATAAGGCGGTTTTAAAAATAGCTTTATTTATTAATAGAAATCGAATAGCGCTTATTAATTACGTTTTACCTAGAAACCGATAAAATTATTAAATAAACAAATTAAAAGGTATTAGTATATTTTCGAGCGTTTATATTATACGTTTAATTTAAATAAAATTTATTACTACCGGGAGCGATATTTATAATTAATAACCAAAATATTATAATAATAAAATTAAATCTTTTTTTTATACTTTATAAATATTACGTAAAACTTATTTTAATAATGGAATATATTTTAGGACTTATTTCCGAATTATACGTATAGGCAGAAGCTTTTATTTAGCGTTTAAAAAAAGCGATAAAATTTATATAAGCCGTAATAATAATTATATAATAATAATAAAAAAATATAGTTAACGAGCGGCAATTTTTTATAAAGTAATTCCGAATAAAAAATAAAGTATAATTAACGCTTAAAAATATCTTTATATTTTAACTTTTATAAAAATTAGTATAATTATATATTAAATATAAAATAACGCGCGTTATTAGCTCCTAAATTATAAAATTAAATATACCGAAAGAAATATATAACCGGTTTTATATTAAGTTTATTTGCCGCGTAAAAAATAATCTTTTACTTTTTTAAAAAAATAAAAATATATAACTTTTTTTTATAGTTAATAAAAAAGGAAAAAAAGAAATAAAGTAGTAAATAAAGGAAATTATTTAAGTAATTATTAAGTAAAAGGGGCGAGAAAAAACTAAATAAGTATTAGTAAAATGGGTAGGTTATACGGCCTTAATATAAGAACCGTTTAAAAACTTAAAAAATATTAAAGTAGTAAATTATTTTAAAAAAAATTATAGTAATATAAAAACGAATAATAAGTTTAAAAAAATTAATATAAAAAAAAAGCAAAAGTTATATTTATATAGCAATTATATAACTAATAAAATATTAGTAAAATATAGAAATAAAGGAATATAAATAAAATAAAAAAATATTATAAAAAATTATAAATTTTTTATTATTATAAATAACGTAAACGTTATTTCCGAATAAATAATAAATAACCTTTTTTATTTATATAATTTTTTTAATAAACCGATAATTAAAATTATTATAAAACCGACTAAAAAATATAGTAAATTTAATTAAGCGGTATATTTATATTAGCCGGGAGCTAATAATTTAGCTTGTTTTTTTATTGTTTTTTTTTATTTATATTTATCGCTTTTTTTTTTACTTTTACGGAAAAAAATTTAAGGGAGTAATTATAGCTATAGTAAAAAGTATTAATAAAGGTAAAAAAAACGTACGGGCGAAAGTTATACAAGTTATATTTAAGCAAAAAGTTTATAATAATAATAAAAACAAACAGGACAAGCCGAGAAAAAGAACCGAAAATAAAAGTATATATATAAATAATAAACCTAGCGTTATTTATTATAAAGCGCGTAATAATTATAATATTACTAATATTATTAGCGATATATTTAAGCGGGTAAGTAATTTTTTTAAACGTAATTATAAATTACTTTTATATAATATATAAGTTAAAAAAATTACAGAAAAATAAAATAAAAATTTATATATTATTTTTATTATTATTAAATTTTAGCCCGGTTTAAGGCTATAACGCTTATTTTAATACGCTTAAAATATATAACGGCGTTAATAACGCGTTACGCCCGCGTTCCGGCCGATTTTTAAGCGGCAATAAAAACTAGATAAAAAAAATAAATAATAAAAATATTATAAAAAAGCGAAAGAAATAAATAATTTATTAAAGTTTAAGCTATTATAAATTCGATAAATTTTTACTAAAATAGTAGCGAAAAAGCAAATTTTAGTATTTATAAATAGTTATAAAACGGGGTTAAAAAGTAATACTCGAATAAAAAAAACAAAAAATAATTTATAATAAAACAGTTATAATTTTTAATATATTTTATATATTATATATTATAAATAATTAAATATAGTTAATATTATATTTAAAATATTTTAGAACTAAAAAAAAAGAAAAAAAAAACTTATAAGTTTAATCGGAATAAAAGGCGGAAAGGTTTTTAGTTATATAGCTAACGTAAGGGCGGTATAAAATACGACGCGTAAAAAAAGGGAAAGCCGTAAAAATAGCGCGAACAGGTAGCCTAAAGGTAGTAGAGCCGGAAAGGAAACGAGACGAAAATATAGCGGCGGTAGCGAAAGCGAAAATAAGCGAAAATAGCGGCAGAAAAAAAAAGGCGCGTTACGGGAACATTACAGAAAAACATATTAATAACTTAAATAATAAAAAAATAAAAAATTAAAAAATTAAAAATTTAGAAAATTAGAAAATTAAAAAATAAAAAAATAAAGTAAATAGTTAAAAAGATAAATTTTTACTTATAAATAATTTAAAAAAAGAAAAAAAAAGGAATTTCGAAAAAAGGGCCCGGGATATTTAAATAATTTTAAAAAAAAATTAATCGCATAATTAATTATAAAAGTTAATTATATATTATATTAGTTATACATTTAAATTAATTAAAAGCGGAAATTAATTTATTAATTTAAAAATAAATTTAACTGCCGAATAAAAAACTAATTAAAAATAAAAATCGAACTTTAATTTTACGTACGTTTATTTTATATTCGATTAATTAATAATAACGTAAAATTAAAAACTTTTATAGTAAAAAATTTTTTTTATAAAAGTATTTTTATATTATTTCTTAAACCGGCCTTAATTAATAATAAAATAAACTATTAGTAGCTAAAAAAGCCGATAATTAACGAGAATTTATATATACTTTACGTTTAGGTATAAAAAACGCGATATAATTACGTAAAAAGTAAAAGGGAAAATAATATAATAAGCTATGCTATAATAGGGAATATCGGCAATTATAAGCCGATATAACAGTATAGCTCTCGAGAGCTAGTATAAATGCTTTCGAGCTATATCGATATACCTTTTTAATTTTCTTTTTTTCTTTAGTTAGAAAATAAATATTTATTTAATATTATAAAATTACATCTTAGCGTAACAGCCTTTTATATTAACAGCTTTATTATACCGGTTTTTTAACTGCTTTAAAGTTTTATTATTGCTTTAGACATATTAATTAAAACCTAGGCATAATATAAGGAATAATGTAATAAAGAATTTCGTATTTAGCGCTTTAACGAAAATTAAAGTTTTTATATTTTTTTTCCGCTTTTATTTAACGGTTTTATTTACGTTAAAAGACGAATTATAAAACTTTTAATCCCTAATTACTTAAAGGCGGCTGCTAAAATATAACGATTATAGTTTTAATCCTAATCCTATTCTCGGATTTTAGATTTAAAGACTTTTATTTTTAATAATAATAAAAATTCTAACGGATTTAATTAAAAGTTTTTAAATTTAACGTTTCCGGTTATGCGATAAGTACTCTTTATTTTTATCCTTTTCCCCCTAAATTTTATAAAATAATAAAAACGGATATTTCGACTTTATAAAAAGGTCTTTTATAACGAGCCGGATTTTATTACGTAAAGCGAATTCGAGAAATTTAAGCTATAATAGTCTCCGACTTATTATTAATAATTTAAGGCCGAAAATTAGCTAAACGGCACGAAACTATCTTTCCGTTATTGTTATTATAAAGATAAAATATAAGAATTTAAAGCTAGTTAGCGTATTAAACGTAAGAAACGAACTATTTGTTAGCCTATAAATTATAAAACTCGATTTTTCGCCCGTTTATAACCTAATAGAACTATTAAATTTTAGGGCAATAATATAAAGCATTTTTATAACGATTAAAAAGATATAAACTGTATAAAGTTTTATAATAGCTTTTATTTTTAAATTTAAACCTAGCTAATAAACTGTAAAAGGCTGTTACGCTAAGATGCAATTTTGTAATGTTAAATAAGTGTTTATTTTCTAACTAAAGAAAAAAAGAAAATTAAGAAGGTATATCGATATAGCTCGAGAGCATTTATACTAGTTTTCGAGAGCTGTATTACTATATCGGCTTATAATCGCCGATATTCCTTACTACAGTATAGCCTATTATATTACCCCCCCCTTTACTTTTTATGCGATTATATCGCGTCTTTTATACCCGAATGTAAGATATATATAAATTTTTATTAATTATTAGCTTTTCTAGTTATTAATAGTTTATTTTATTATTAATTAAACCCGGTTCGGGAAATAATATAGAAATGCTTTTATAAAAAAAATTTTTTATTATAAAAGTTTTTAATTTTACGTTACTATTAGTTAATTAAATATAAAGTAAACGCGCGTAAAATTAAAGCTCGATTCCCGCTTTTAATTAGTTCTTTATTTAATAATTAAATCTATTTTTAAATTAATAAATTAATTTCTGCTTTTAATTAGTTTAAGCGTATAATTAGCGTAATACGTAATTAGTTTTTATAATTAGCCGCGCGATTAATCCTTTTTTAAAGTCGTTTAAATATTTTAAGCCCTCTTTTTGAAATTTCTTTTTTCCTTTTTTCTTTTTTTAGGCTATTTATAAATAAAAACTTATTTCCCTAATTATTTATTTTATTCTTTTATTTTCTAATTTTTTAATTTTCTAATCTTCTAAATTTCTAATTTTTTAATTTTTTTATTTTCTTATTATTTAAATTATTAATATATTCCTTTATAATATTTTTATAGCGCGCCTTTTTTTTTTTGCTGCTATTTTTGCTTATTTTTACTTTCGCTACTGCCGCTATATTTTCGTCTTATTTTTCTTCCGGCTTTACCGCTTTTAAACCGCCCGTTCGCGCTATTTTTATAGCTTTCCCTTTTTTTATATATCATATCTTATACCGCCCTTATATCGGCTATATAACTAAAAATCCTTCCGCCTTTTACTTTAATTAAATCTATAAGTTTTTTCTTTTTTTTTTAATTCTAAAATATTTTAAATATAATATTAACTATATTTAGCTATTTATAATATACGGTATATAAAATATACTAAAAGCTATAATTACCTTATCGTAAATTACCCTTTATTTTTTCCGTTCGAATACCGTTTTTTAATCCCGTTTTATAGCTATTTATAAGTACCGAAATTCGCTTTTTCGCTATTATTTTAATAAAAGTTTATTAAATTTATAATAGCTTAAACTTTAGTAAATTATTTATTCCTTCCGCTTTTTTATAATATTTTTATTACTTATTTTTTTTATTTAGTTTTTATTACTGCCTAAAAATCGGCCGGAACGTAAATATAACGCATTATTAACGCCGCTATATATTTTAAGCGTATTAAAATAAGCGTTATAGCTTTAAGCCGGGCCGAAACTTAATAATAGTAAAAATAATATATAAATTTTTACTTTATTTTTCCGTAATTTTTTTTAGCTTATATATTATATAAAAATAGCTTATAGCTATATTTAAAAAAGTCGCTTACTTATTTAAGCGTATCGTTAATAATATTAACGATATTATAGCTATTATATACTTTATAATAAATAATGCCGGGCCCGCCGTTTATACGTATACTTCCGCTTCCGGTTTTTTTTTTCGGCCCGTTTTACCCGCCTCCACTATTACTATAAACCTCTCGCTTAGGTGTAGCTTGTATAGCCCTCGCCCGTACGTTTTTTTTACTTTTGTTAATATTTTTTGCTGCTATAACTATCCCTTTAAACTCTTTTTTATAAAAATAGAAAAAAAAGTAATAGATATAAATAAAAAAGAGGAGAATAATAAAAGAAACGAGCTAAATTATTAGCCCCCGGCTAATATAAGTATGCCGTTTAGTTAGGTTTATTATATTTTTCGGTTAGTTTTATAATAATTTTAGTTATCGGTTTGCTAAAAAAAATTATATAAATAAAAAAAGGTTATTTATTATTTATTCGGGAATAGCGTTCGCGCTATTTATAATAATAAAAGATTTATAATTTCCCGTAATATTTTTTTATTTTACTTATATCCTTTTATTCCTGTATTTTATTAGTACTTTATTAATTATATAATTGTTACACGAGCGTAACTTTTGCCTTTTCCTTTATATTAATTTTTTTAGGCCTATCGTTTATTTTTATATTACCGTAATTTTTTTTAAAACGGTTTATTATTTTAATATCTTTTAAATTTTCGAGCGGTTTTTATATTAGGGCTATATAACTTATCTATTTTACTAACATTTGTCTAGTTTTTTCTCGCCCTTTCCGCTTAATAATTACTCGAATAATTTCTTTTACCTGCCATTTTATTTCTTTTTTTTCTTTTTTATTAATTATAAGGGGAGATTATATATTTTTGTTTTTTTAAAAAGGTAGGAGATTATTTTTTACGTAACAAATAAATTTGATATAAAATCGGTTATATATTTCTTTCGGTATATTTAGTTTTATAATCTAGGAGCTAATAACGTATATTATTTTATATTTAATATATAATTATGCTAATTTTTATAAGGGTTAAAGTATAAAAATATTTTTAAGCGTTAACTATACTTTATTTCTTATTTGGAATTACTTTATAAAAAATTGCCGCTTATTAGCTACGTTTTTTTATCGTTATTACGCAGTTATTATTACGGCTTATATAAATTTTATTACTTCTTTTAAGCATTAGATAAAAGCTTTTACCCGTATATGCGGTTCGGAAATAAGTCCCGGAATATATTTTATTATTAAAATAAATTTTATATAATATTTATAAAGTATAAAAAAAAGACTTAACTTTATTGTTGTAATATTTCGGTTATTAATTGCAAATATCGCTTCCGGTAGTAATAAGTTTTATTCGAATTAAACGTATAATATAAACGTTTAAAAATATATTAATACTTTTTAATTTGCTCGTTTAATAGCTTTATCGGTTTCCGGGTAAAACGTAATTAATAGGCGTTATTTAATCCCCACTAATAAGTAAAGCTGTTTTTAAAACCGCCTTACCTAATTAAATCTTTTATTACTAATTATAATACGGGAAAAACTATAATACTTTTAATAATAATTTATAAACTATTCGGCATATATTTCCGCCTCTATTAAAATTATAGCCTTTAGTATAACTTACTTTTTTAATTAATTAAAAATTACTATTATAAAGGTAAGGTTTTATTTAGAAATAGCTAGTAAGTCGGTTATAAAATCGATAAATAGCTTATTATAAAATTGATCCGGAATAAGTAACAATTTTAAAAGCTTTTTTTTTTAATTACGTTATACCGTTTTTTTTTTATAAATATTATAATTCCTATAGAAATGTTTTATAAACGCCGATATTTTAAGCTAGTAAAACGTTTTCGAAAGTATTATTAATATATTTTTTTTTCCCGGGTATTTTATTAAATATAAGTTATAAATATTTTATATTAAAGCGGTACGAAGCGGCTTTTAATTAGGGATTTAAATACGCTTATAAAAATATAATTGACTTTTATTGTTAATATTATATTCCGATAACGATATTTTTACGTTTAGGTTTTTAAAAAATGTTCGGTCTTTTTAGGCTACTGCCTTTATTGCTTATATGTAATTTGGGTTTTTCGCTACTTTTATATTTTATAATAATTATAGATTCTTATATTTAAAAATTTCCTTACTTTCCGGGATATTTTATCTATATAATTAAATATATTTTATTTTAGTAATTCCCGCTTATTTATATCTCTTAAATTATATATAAAGTAACTATTTCTTTTATAAT
The DNA here is from genome assembly GCA_022497155.1 of Whalleya microplaca. NCBI lineage: Eukaryota > Fungi > Ascomycota > Sordariomycetes > Xylariales > Xylariaceae > Whalleya > Whalleya microplaca. The sequence continues at coordinate 998,509 of MU385710.1, read as the reverse complement.
AATTAAAATTCCCGTTTTTTATATTTTTTATTTTATATTTTTTATAGTAAATTTTATTTACGCCGTAAAAAAACGTCGGGTCTAATATTTAAACGTTTAGCGCGGAATTTTAATCGGAAATTAAAACGTATTAATATTTTTAATTAACGTATTTATCGCTCGGAAAATCTTTTAAAAGTTATAAAATATTTTAAATTTTTATAGTTAAATAAAATTATAAATATTAAAGTTATATTTTATAATTTTACGTCTTATATTTATAAATAACTTATAATTATTAGTAGTTTTTTATTATAAATTTTATAATTAATTTTTGCTGGGGTTAAGCGCTTAAAATAATAGGCTACGGGTAATAAAATCTTTCGTTTATTATATTATAATAGGCACTTTTTATAAGCCTATTTTAAATAGTTTATTTCGATTACTGTTTTTTATTTGGGATTTTATTATATTAAGGCCGGTTTTTTTAAAAACGTTTGTTTAAAATTCTCGAATGCTAGATTTTCCGAAAGCCTTTATCGAAACGGTACCCCCTTTTTTATAAATACCGATAAAAAGGTAATAAAATTTATATAATTCTTAATAAAATCCCGGTAAAAGTTCGCAAATCCTAAAAAACTATAGACTCCTTTAAGCGTTTTAGGAAATTTCTATTTTTTAATTGCCTATACCTTAACCGGATTTATGCGGACTCCTTTCTTTATTTCGATAATAAATCTTAAATATTTCGTAATAATTATTACAAATTTATATTTATTTATATTTAAATTTAAGCCCGTTATTTTTAAATATTTTAATACCTTTTTTACTTTATTGATATAATTTTTTTTTATTTTAAAAGAATAAATTAATATATTATTTATATATATTAAATAAAAGATATTTAGGTATTTTTTTAACGTACTATTTATGTAGCGTTAAAACGTTACAGGAATATCTATTAAGCCGAAAGAAGTTATAAGCTATTCGAATAGTTTAAAGCGGGTATAAAAAGCTGTTTTTTATTTATTTTCTTCCTTAATTTTAATTTTATAAAAAGCCGATTTAATATTTATTTTAAAAAACTATTTTATTCCCGAAAAGGTTTTAAGCGTTTTTTATATAAATAGAAGTAGGTATTAATCCCGTTAGGTAATATTATTTAATATTTTATAATTATAATAAAAATAAAATCTGCCGTTCGGTTTTTGGACAAAAAGTATAGGGGCTTTTATAGGCAAATTATTTATATAAATATACCTTTTATTTAATAGCTTAATTAGTATTTTCTATAACGTTAATAATTTCTTCCGGGATATATTATATAATAACTCCTAAAAGGCAGGTAACTTTTTGCCCGCTTTATTATAGTTTAAGTTAATTTTATAATCGGCTTTTATGCGGTACGGCAGAAAATCTTTGCCTTTTTTTTTTTTAAATAACTATTTCTAGCCTTTTAATTAAAGGGGGAGATTTTTTCGAACGTTAGTTTTTTTTTAAGCGTTAAAGTTTTATTAATATTTACTAATATAATAATAAATATAGTTATTTATTAAATTATTACTTGTTTTTCTAACTTTTTTTATTTCCGAGCTTTTTTTATTTCTTTTATAAAATATATTGTATTAATATAAAGCGCTTCCCGAGTTTTGCGGATTTTTGTAATTTTTGGGAAATATCTTTTTTTTTATATTTTTAGGTTTCCGGTAATTTCTATATATAATATATATTTATACGTTATATATATTACCCGGTTATATTTTATTTAAAACTTTTTTAATATTATAAGGTAATTTAAATCTAATATAATATATATAAATATTTTTAATTTATATTTATTAAAATTAGCTTTTATATAAGTTATTTTATAAATTATACCCGAGACGTTTAATCCTTTTTTGCGAGTAATTTTTTCTACCGTTTTTTCCCGGATAAATATACGTAATAATTTTAGGCGTTTTATTATATTTTTACTAATAATAATATAATATTTATATTTTAAATTTATAAAAATTTTTATATATAGTTATTAATTTAAATATATATCGACTATAAAAGATTTCCTGTTTATAAGTTATTCGGTTATATTAATTTTTTCTGCCGTTATATTAAGTTTTTAAGCGTAATTTTATTTAAGAGCTATTTGTTTTCTTATTTTTTTAGTATTTTTTCGGCTTTATTTTTTTTAGATTTATAGCTTATTATTACGTTAACTTTAATACGGGTAAATAGTTTTATAAAATAATAGGTACATTTTTTAAATAGGTAGCTTTTCTTTTTATATCGCAAGCATTTTCTGCGTTTTATTCGAGCGTTTTATTTTTTATTTATTACTTATTTAGCCCGCTAGCTTTTTATTAATATAGCTATACTAGTTATTAACGTATCGTTTTTATAATTAGTTTTAAAGCGATTAAAGGTAGGGGGTAATAAGCCCGGAAAAAGTAATCTATCTGGCGTAGTCCCGTTTTTTAAATTATTTCTGCTATAATAAGATAGCGATTTCTTAAGTCGGGTTGCGATATTTATTATTTAATAAACCTAGTTTTAGTAAATATTCGGTAGCGTTATTAGAACTAGCGCGTTTTTAAATTTATTATTAATTATTTTTTTAATAAATATAAATTTCGCTTTATTATTTTATATATTGTTTTTTATTTTTATTAATAGTCGCTCGAAATTGGTATAAAAAAATATAAAGGTTTAATTAACGGACTAACAGTATTTATATAATTTACCTCCTGCTTTAATAGCTTTATTATAGTTTTTATAAACGTTCGATAGGTATTAAAAAAAAAATGTTAGGTTATATATTTTATTAAGTTTTTTTATAATATAATATAACTTTATTATACGTTATATGTTATTTTCGAGCCGCTTGTAAATATTATACTATTTATTTTAGTTCTTTTTTATAAATTTCGTGTTTTTTTAAAGCTTATATTTTATTAATATCTTTTATATAAAGTAGCGGCTACGTTTACCCCCGAACTTTTCGGGCTATAATAATAGCTTACGTTTAAATATTAGAACCGCGATAATTATTAGGGCAGGTGCTAAAAGTATTTAAGGGTTTTTTAATTAAGGGTTTTCTAGCTAAAGGTTTATACCTATTTAAGCTAATTATTTTTAGGGTTTTTAGGGATCCCGAGGGTTTTATACGGAAGCACTTTTTATTATATTCGCGTTTTATATAATTAATAGGTTAAGGTTTTTTTATAACTATATTTTTAAAACTATTTAATATTATAATAATTTGTCTTATTATTTTTTTAGTTTTTATTTATAAGCCGTTTGTTTTAGTCGTTATTTTTCCGAATTATTTTTTAATATTACTTTTAATATTACGTATATTTACTCGAGACGGGTATAAATCTAGTAGACCTAAATATTTAATGCTTTTATATATCTCGCTAACGGTATTTCCGGATTATTAAGGGGCTGTTTTAAAGTTTTTTCTAACATTTTAATTTGTTTTAACGTAACTCGGGAATTAGTAAGTTAGAAAATATATGAAAAGCTATTACGTTAAAATATAATTTTATAATATTAAATAAATGTTTATTTTCTAACTAAAAAAGAAAAGAAAATTAAAAAAGTATATCGATATAGCTCGAGAGCATTTATATTAGCTCTCGAAAGCTATGCTGCTATATCGGCTTATAATCGCCGATATTCCCCACTACGGCACAGCCCATTACATAAACCAATAAATCCCGAAATAAATTAAGAATTTATTAAACGGCAAAAAGGGGGACTTATTAATTCGATTAATATTCTAAAGTTACGGAATAAGGTATATTAAAACTTAGGATATTAAAAATATTTGTAACGCCTTAAAAAAAGACCGCGAAAGTAATTTAAAACCGACTCTAACTTTTTATACCCATATCGATAATTTTAATAAAAATGTTCAGTTTAAAAAGGTCGATAAATAGTTCCGCCGTTTAAAATAGTAGATTTACTATTACAAGCGTCTTATAAGATAATAAAATAGCGTAAAATCTAAGGCTTTTATTTAATTACGTAAGGATTTCCTCGATATCCTTATATAACGAAATATAATTGCGTTAATAAATTCTATATATAATATAATAATATATAAATAAAAATAATATCTATTTAGTATTTTAATATGCGATAACTTTAATAACTAAATCTTTTATGCGTTCTTTTATACTAAGCATTAAAATTTAATAATAATTCGCCTATATTTTTAGGTTATTATTAAATAGTCTAGCGGCTTTAAGTATAACTAAAAGCCGCAGTATATACTTATAAATAATAACGATATTAAATAAAAGGCCGTATATAAGGCCTTTTTTATTACGGCTAATCTAGGTAATAATTAGCTAGCTAATGTTATTTATCTTTTTTATACGCGTTATGTTAAAAAAACTTTAATGCGGCGTATTAAAGTTAAAGGCCTACCGCTAAAAATATATAAATGCTTTATAGCTGCGCTATATATACGTAACTCTTTTAATAGCTGCTATAATTTTATAAATAAGGCTATTATAATCTATAAGGAATGCGGGAGCCCCGAAAACGCCGAGTATATTACTAGAAATTACGTTCCGAGGTTATAAACATAGGTATATTATACTCGAGTAAAAAGTCTACTGCTTTTTTAATGTTTTATAACAAACGCGGTCGAGTTATAGCATTTAATATTAAAAACAAACGGCGTAAAATATTAAATAGTTACTTACGGGACTTTATTTATTGGCGTTATATCTATATAATATAGGGAAGAAAATAAACTTATAAAGGCCGAATCTATTATAAATAAGACTAAAAAAAATACGCTACTTCTTATTTAAAACTTTCCGGACTAAAGGTTTAAAGATCTGTTTTTTAGGGCGTAAGCTATTATCGAAAAGCAATATTTCGAGGCTAAAAAAGCTCATAACAAAAATAACGATATAGCTATTAACTATTATAAAAATATCGTTATTTATAATTTTAAAGAACTTATTAGTAATAATAACAATAATAACAAGAATATATATAATAAACCCGAACTTCCTTTTTACCTTTATTTATAATATAAAAAATAGTTACTTTTTTATAAATATATCTTTCTTTATTAATTATTATATAGCTTTTTATCTAAAAAAACCTTCGTAAGCTTTATTTATAAATAAAAAAGTAATAGTTTCGAGATATTCGAGCATTTTAGACGGCCGGTATATAAAAGTAGTTACGATTATATATACGGCATTCCTTTAAAAATAAAAGTAAACTTTAAGGAAATTATTAACTAGTTTTAAAGAAAGGTATATAAATATTATAATAAGTTATAAAATAGGTTATAGGCGCTATTTATATATAAAAAAAAAATAAAGGCGTTAAAAAAACAAATGCGGGTTACCTTTCGATCGGTAAATAAATTAACGCCGATAGAAAAGCGTTAAGTTATAATATCTTTAAAAAATCTAATTTGTATAAAAAAAATTAATTTTTAGTTAATAAATAAATTAAATAAGCTAGAATAAAAAAACGTATACATTTAAATATTATTACAGTTTTAAAAAAATTAGGCGTTATTAAATATTATTATAAGTTATTAAAGCACTTAATTAAGAATATTAAGATTTATTATATAAAAGATATATATTTATTTATTAATAAAATATATTATAGGGTAAGTAACTTTACTATTAGGTAAAATATAGTTATTTTTATTTTATATTATTAAAAAAGTATTATAATATTTAATTAATAGTATTAAAATCTATTATATAAAAATATATATATTTATTTATTAGTAAAATATATTGCGGGATAAGTAACTTTATTATTAAATAGAATAATTTTATATATTATATATATATAACTTACGTATTTAAAATAAGCATTTTAGATTTATATACGCAGATTTACGTACTTAAAATAAGCACTTTAAATTTATATATATAAATTTATATATTTAAAATAAGCATTTTAAATTTATATAAGTATTATATATACAGATTTATATACCTAAAATAAACATTTCAGATTTATATACGCAAATTTACGTACCTAAAGTAATTATTTCAGATTTATATACGCAGATCTACGTACTTAAAGTAAACATTTTAGATTTATATATATAAATTTGCGTATTTAAAATAAGCATTTTAGATTTATATATATAGATTTACATACCTAAAATAAGCATTTCAAATTTATATATATAAATTTATATACCTAAAATAAGCATTTCAGATTTATATACGCAAATTTACGTACTTAAAGTAAACATTTCAGATTTATATATATAGATTTATATACTTAAAGTAAGCATTTTAGATTTATATACATAGATTTACGTACCTAAAATAATCATTTCAAATTTATATATATAGATTTACGTATTTAAAATAAACATTTCAGATTTATATACGCAGATTTACGTACCTAAAATAATTATTTCAGATTTATATATATAAATTTACGTATTTAAAATAAGCATTTTAGATTTATATACGTAAATCTATATACTTAAAATAATTATTTCAGATTTATATATATAGATTTGCGTATTTAAAATAAACATTTCAGATTTATATATATAGATTTACGTACTTAAAATAAGCATTTTAGATTTATATATATAGATTTATATATCTAAAATAAAATTTTATATATATAATTACGTATATAAAATATATTATATTAAAAATATATAAGTTATATATAAAATAAATTTATATTTATTCGGCTAGCCCGGCTAATAACTCCCCTAAAATATCGTTATTATTATTATTATTATCGTCTTTTTTTTTTTTAAAAATTTCTTTAAATAGCCGAAGCCGTAAGTTTTTTTTTTTTTTCTTTTTTTTTTTTTTTTTTTTTTCCGCCTCCGCTTCCGCTTCTATAAAAGCGGCTAACCGAGCTTTTAAATTAGTATAAGCGCCGGCCCGTTTAGTTTCGGATAAAAATTTATAATATGCTACTAATTTTAAGCCGGCAGAATTAAAAAATATAATAGGTAGCAGTAGTATTAATATTATTGCTGCTATTATTTATAGGGGTATTTAGCTTATTATTATTATAATAGGCGTAAGGGCGGCAATATATCGAAAGATAGTAATTATTTATTATTAGCTTTATATTTAAGTCCTATAAATTCTAATAGCTATATATATACGCTAACAAAAAGTAGGTGCTTTTTTGCCTGTTATAATAGCAATAGGCATAAATATTACCTAATATATCGGTTTAGCGGTTAGGGAAAGCCGGCTTACGTATATAAGAAGCTTAAAGACTTTTCTTTTTAATATAGTTGCTATATCGGGCGTTACCCCGCCGCACCGGGCTATAAGCTTAGGTATATATAGCTAGAATATTTTCTTATAAGCTTTTAATTAATATATATAATATAATTAAAGCGGCTTATTATATTTATAGTTAACGCGGCCTCCGGTAGCGGCGAAAGGGCGGGAGTTAGCTAATTGTCTTAAATTTATAATCAAGAGGTTATTAGCGACTAAATCTAGTAACTTTATAATAAAGCTGTAATTTAAGCGAGAGCGGAAAGCGAGATATAAATAAGCTACCGAAATAGCTTCTTATATTATTTGGCGGCTTATAATATAATTAGTTATATCCGGATTTATTTAATTATTCGGTATAAGTTTATAGGTATATACGGGAGGCTACGCGGCGTTAGCGCTTGCGATAACGGGAGCGCGAAACGTTATCCTCCGAAAAGAAAATGTTATAAAGGTTAGCGATAGCGGCTATAATAGTAATAGTAATAATAATAGTAATAGTAGTGGTAATAATAGTAATAGTAATAATAGCGGCAGTAAAGTTAGTTTAAAAAGGTTATAATTAACAGATTTAAGCCTAATAAATATATAATTACATTTATATTTTATTTTATTACTTTAATATTATATATATATATAGTTATATATATAAATTCCGATAGCTATTTATAACTTAATTACTAAATTAAAAAGTAATAAATTAATATATATAATTACGTATATATATATATATATATATAATAAAACTAGTAATTAAATAATATATATAGCCAAATTATTATATATATATATAATTATATATATATATATATAATAAAACTAGTAATTAAATATTATATATAGCCGAATTATTATATATATATATAAATTATTATATATATATATAATTGCGTATATATATATATAATAAAACTAATAGTTAAATATTATATATAGCCGGATTACTATAATATATATAATTACGTATATAATTTACCAGCCTAACAGCTTTAATTTAATAATAATAAACAGGAAATAACTAAGCAGCCTAACTGCTTATTATATTAGATAATTTAAATGCCTTAAACGCTCCCGTATTATATAAATAATATCATTTCTAATTATACTAGTAAATATAAGCGCGGAAAGGCGATTACCTAGCTAATCGGGGCTTCCGGCTTTTAATTACCGTACAAAATTAGTGGAGCAGCGAAGTAGCCAGTACATTACGCAAAGGTCAAAATCTGCCCTGTGCCGTGCATAAACAGGTGCTCCGTTAACGACCCAGCATACATACAGATGAGGTACCAGATAGAAACCAAGTGTGGGTCGATCCTGCGATCGACAGGAACACCGAATTATTGCTTACTACATATGCACCTACATACATCCATATATCCCAAAGCAACACACACACGCCCAGCGTGTCCCACGACCCGGGTTTCTGGGTGGTTGTGTGGAGAGCAGGCTTGCGTCAAGGCGGCTAGTCTACCAGCGCGAGACAGCCAGGAAGATCCCATTAGGATTCTCGACGGAGGCATTCCAGGTTCCGAGGGTGTGTGACACGGAGGTTATACATACCTACATACATGTATGTACTCAATACCAAGGCGGCTGTGCGATGTATTTCGACATATCTACATGCATACATACATGTAATGGATCAATTCAGTACATTTTTATTTTCTATACATAAATAACTCTGCCACCACATAAACCTATCCCACAGAACACGACATCTCTCTGTTCTATTTACAGGTAACGTATTATCATTCTCGCAGCCTGCCTGCAGCAGACCGCGAGCACCGCATCCCCACAGCCCGCCCGCCCGCACGCATCGATCAATCTAATCGGCGAAGCCGAACACCTCGCTGATGGCGAGGACGTTCGTGCGCACGCCGAGCAGCGTGACGGCGATGCCGACGAGGTCGACGATGAGCAGGACGGCGGCGGCGGCCATGAAGCGGGGGCAGAAGACGCGGTAGAGCATGAGGTGGCGGCGCAGGTAGCCGGCCCAGGCCATGGTGGCCAGGCTCTCGGCGGCGTAGTAGGCGACGAAGATGCCGAGGGCGCGGCTGGCGCTCTCGAGCACGCCCTTGCGCTTCGGCGGCGTCTTCCACAGCACGAGCAGCGGCACCGCGACACACGCCAGGATCTGGCCCGCGAACGTGTTGAGTGCCACCACCAGCGGGCTCCACGGGTAGCGGATCGTGAAGAGCGGGATGAAGGCGCTGTCCCACTGGATGGACGAGAGCACCGCCTGGTGGCCCGTCTTGAAGAAGTGGAAGTTGCCCAGCAGGGCCAGTGTCACGGGGCCGATGGCCTCGGTGGTGACGGCGTTGAGGTCGATGATCTCAGCGAGCGAGAGGATCTGCCAAAGCATCAGGGCGATGGCGCCACCACCCATTGGCTTTGAGAGGAGGATGCATGCCGCCGCGAAATTAATTGGCAGAAGAAGGTAGCGGGCGCCATTCGTGTTGCCGTAACCGAGAACAGTGATTTGCGCTGTTCGGTTATTGGCCGCTGTCGTAAGGATGGAGACACAAGGCGGTGCCCAAATAAATGCCGTGGTACCAGCAATGAAGGCCAGCGCAAGGACTAGTTGTGCGATGGATACATGTATCGTCTTCAATGTAGCCTTAGGAAGAACAGTGAGCCAGTCACCATTGTCTGCTGCATCGAGAGTCCAGTAGACGGCTGAAAGGAAAAGACCCGCTCGGAAGACGTAGCCAATCCACATAGGAGCCAGACCTTCGTACGAGCGAGAGGTCTGCATATATGATTTTATGATAGATGGGAGGATGAGGAATACGGCGAATGGTACTACCAATTGCCAAGGGGCTGAGGTTGATGAGTTGGCTGATGCATAGTACGTCGAGGTGCAGTAAGGCATCTGCTCGTCTCTGCAAAGTTTCGAAAACGAGGCTACTCGACCAAGAACAACAAATAAAATGGAGTGATAAATTCCCAGAGTCCGTTCGGCAATGGTAGGCCGCTGAAGAGCAGCAACTGCACTCGTGAAGCCAAACGTCGAAAGGAAAAACAACGAGATGGAGTCTTCCCAGATAGTGTATGAGTTGGAAGCAAAGCCTATCGATTGGCTCAAGGTGAAGACGACTGCGAGCCATCCCCAGAACGAATTTGGCAAAAGATTCAGCAAGTTTTTGCCGCCGACCCGGAGTAAAGTACCCATAACAGTCACCATACTCCCAATCGCCGTTGCTGCAGCGGCTAACAGCCACTCTTCCGATCCCGTAGCTAATACCACGCCAAAACTCAATCCTCCTGCTAGTACACCACCTAGGAATCCTGCCTTGACGAGGGACTTGCTTAGGCTCTTGTAGGATACAACGTCTGAATACGGCATTGCGCCTTGCAGCTCTAAGCTTTTTTCGGCAAAATCCAGCTCGGCGTCATCAAGGACCGCAAAATCTTCATCTTCGTCTCTTGAGACGTAGAGCAGCAATACGGCGACGCCAAGTGCCATTACCGAAATACCCAACGCCATCTTTGGGATATCAAACCTGGCCCAGAGGTCCTTACATATTCTCAAGGTTGCCTCTTGGTAGACAGTATAAGCCTCGTAAAGGGCTTCCCATGGCTTAGATTTGGCGCTTGTTTCAACTAAAGCTTCGATATCTCTCCAGAGGGACGACGGTGATCCAGGCTTGTTGCTCTGCTCGATGCCACGTGCCTCGAAGTAAGATGCTTGGTATCTTCTGATTCCTGCGGATGTCACACTGGAAGCAGCGGCAAGATGATCCCAGGAGTCTCCTTTCGGACCAGCAAATGCTTCCTCGATGGGTCGACCAAGGTTGTTGTACGGAATTGGGATGCCTAATAGGAGCGCTAGGGTCGGAACCAAATCAATCTGATTGACGGGCCGGATCTTGGCTGTTTGCGGAGGCGTCTTGTACTCGGGCCGTGTGCGGCCAAACGCCGGTCTTTTCGAATACATCCATAGAGCTGCCTCAACTTCATCATCGCTCTCACCCCCATGATCGCCTTTTCCATCCATGCCATGATCACCCATCACAACTAACAACGTGTCGTCATCAATTTCTTCAGCAAGGTCTCGGATGAATATATCCATCTGTTGGAGCTTCGCAGTCATGGCAGCATGGTTAGGTCCATATCGATGGCCCGCGTGGTCCACGCCAAGCAGATGTCCTATGAGAATATCCCAGCTTCCCTTTTGGTCGGGCTTCACCAACGGGAAAATGTGGTCTAAGACGCCGTTGTCGACGGTATGCAAGTCCCAAACGTTAAAGCTGTCGTAGGCCCTACTGATATTGGGTTGGAAATAACCGGGGAAGAGGGACGTCCAAGTGTCGTCCCCTAAATGGACGATTCGCTTTCCCTGATCCCTAAATTGCATCAGCAAATTGTCCTCCTCTATCGCTGTGCCTGCAAAATTGGAGCCCATGTCAACGAATGTGGGTAAGGTCCCTGTTGTTAAGCCCTTCAGCCGTTGCAGAGTAGTTGTTGGCGGGTCAGCAATGAAGGGCCGCAGGAACGCATTGCCTGGCGACTGAACTGAGGTCTCGTAAAGAAAAGGAAGCGCGTTATGGTATAATTCAGGCTGTTTCTCATCCTCAACCGGAACTGTAAAGTCATATCGTAAAGCATCTATCAAGACAATGACCGCCTTATTGAATGCCTTAGGGTGCCAACAACCACCCTCTATAGTCCCCTTCCCTTCCCATTCCAATAAGGGCGTATTAGGCGGAGCAGCACATTCTGATCGTTCGTCGAGAACCAAGCGGGTCAATAGAAAACCGCCCGTAAAGAGAAGTATGCCAACTGCGTGCATGCATAGCAACCAAATCCAGAAGCCCACGGTCCATGAACTGCGACGCTCGAAGGCAGTCTTCCGACGAGCTTCGAAAGCTACACGCTGGGCTTCTTCGGCAGAAGCGGTGTTGTCATTCTTCCCAGCCGCCTGCTCAATCTCTCTTAATCGCTTGGCCTTAGCCCACTGAGCTGCAAGTGCTTTATAATCGGCCGGCGGAGCTTTCGACCGAGCGTTACGGTTCGGCATGTTCGCGAAGCGAGGAAGGGTTAACGCGTCGTGTCACGATCAGGTATAGCCATTGGCTCATACAGAAATGAAATATGAAATGGGTATAGGCAAATTATATATCAGTGAAGTGTCATAGTTATAATGAAAGTGTAGGAACAAAAAAGAAAAAACGCGCATTTATTAGTTGTAGTAGACAGATTGACTATCGAAGCTGTTCCTCTGACAGTTGTTGACTGGGTTGATAAACCTGGACGGGGCTGACGGGCTGACAGGAGCACAATGAGACCCCACCAAAGGCTACCTTAGTAGCTTAGCTACTTACACTATCCTTTTAATGTTATAAACATATTTGCAGGGGTTACTTATCCAATCAGAGTTTTGGGATTAAGGATGCGATAGCTTATAACAGAAGCTTTTGGATTATGCATATGCATTTCACCAGGATATGCTTGAAAGTATAAACTGTTGTATGATCACTGGACATGCAGTTGTTAACAAAGGTAAAAATCTCATAATACTTATGATTACCTATTCTCTGAACGAAAACTCGACGCAACTCTTCAGTCAGTCCTTTTCTTCAAGCCTATTTTCTATATACCGATAGTAATCTAGGCCAATAACATCAAAGCTAGTCTCAATGATCGAACTAGATTGTCGTCATTCTAAACTTCAATAGGTCCCCCTTAAAAATCTCATCCTTCTTGGCTTCGAGCTCTTCCATATCCCATTGAACACTGATAAATCTTCCGCCCAGCCATGGTCGATGCTCTGCGCCCAACCATGTAATGGTATCAGCTGATAGTGCAGGCTCGTCTACCAGGACTTTATACATCTCCTTGGGCATGGTTAGTGCCAGCTCGGTCTTGACGCCGCCTGGGTGAATGGCGAAGCAGACGAGCCCCTGCGCTCCGTACTCAGCATCGATGTATTCGGCAACGCGGCAGGCGGCGAACTTGCTGGATTGATACGCCGAGGCCCCGGGTCTAATCCCAATAGCGCCCATGCTCGCCGTGACGATGTTGGTCTTGAGCTCGCTCTTGAGGAGCAGGGGGATGAAGTGTTTGCTGCACAGGAAGACGCCCTTCACGTTGACCTCGTACGTCGACCACCACTCGGCTGGGTCCGCCTCGACCACGGGCAGCCATTTCGGAAGGTAGCCGGCGTTGTTGATCAGCACGTCTAATGCGCCCCCGAACTCCTTCGCAATGGTGTCCGCGGCGGCCTTGACGCTGTCCTCTGACGTCACGTCGAGCTTTACGGTCACGACTTTGGGCTCCTGCTTACGCCCCGCCTTGATGGCTGCTTCTTTGATGTCCGGGACCAACTGCGACAGGTCCGACCGGGCCCCGATGGCTATTTTGCTGCAACCGGCGGCGGCATAGCTGAGAGCAGTGACCCTGCCGATACCCTTTGATGCACCGGTGATGAAGACTGAATGTCCTGATAGGTCTACTTTCGTTGGAGAAATGTACTCATAGGTATCGTTATGTTTGGTATTAGTGAAGCGTATTACAGCGTCTCTATTCGCCATGATGTATAATCCCGTGATATGGTTATGGATCCTTCTGTGGTACGGGGAGGCGGAGAGGTAGTTTCATGTCCCTCGACTACTTATAGAAAGGCCGAGCCTACCTGAGAAGCCGAACTGGGCTTGTTACAGTTGTTTTGTAGATGAAGTACAACATGAGCAAACAAGACTAGCTTATTCATAATACGGACAAAAGCGGACTTCGGCCTTTGACGTCAGTATGCGGCGAAACAAGTGTGAGGTGCTAACTCTATGACACCCCTATCTTCAGTCCCGTCTTATACTTCGAGACTGGAGATACCGGCAGTAATCGGAGTTAGCCCACTAGTATCCAGTCATATTGGCATTAGCTTATCTTAGTTCAACCCTTCGGAGGCTTCGCTCTGCCGAGACCTTCCTACTAAGGCATGTATCCATCATGTCGCATAACCAACTGGCTGCGCCAACGGGGGGCTAATGGAGAGAGCACTAACACCTCTTAATCCCGTGATTTTCGTGACTTATGTATGTATCAAAACATGCCACTAACTAGATGTGTTGACAAGACGTTGTTTGGTGTTTAACTCGTTTTGGTTTGATAATGGGTAGTTACGTAGGTGCCATGCTGAGTTATTTCGACATATTTGTGTTACCTCAACATTGAACAGTTTCCCTCTCACAAGCCAGCCTTATTCATGTAGGATCAGCCACGCATACTAAGTATCCTTGAGGTACGCGCATGCAGTCAGCACCCTAAGAATTCCAAGTAAACGGTATCATTGCCGTGATTCTTGGCACCGCCGCCACATTCTCTACGTCAGATAGTTTCACACCAGCTGAAACAGTCTAAACACAACTTCGCCCGGCTCCCTAAGAAACGCATTGAATGCCGTCCTCATGTTATTTGAGATATAGCAGCCTTATATACCTCTGAAGTATAACAGAGATATGCACCTACACGTCTTGGTTAGACGAGCGCTATGCACCTCTCTGGTAACGTGTTGTTGCTGTCGAAACCGAACATGAGCAGACGAACTTATCTACTTGTTATGTACACCGCAAACCTTCCAACAAGGTCTTACAGTATCTTCAATAACAAGTTTGACGAAATATCCCTCGTAATCTGCAACGGCGTCTAATGAAAGACGGTTTTATGACTAGAGATGAATCTCAATGAGGTTATATAGATTCAGTGTCAAGAACGTACTTATGTGTGCTTAAAGCAGATATACCTCCGCTACTTGATGCTGGAATAGGAAACGTATCGCTGCAAAGCTTACGTCGTTCGAGGTGAAGTCTTTACTCTGCGGTATTTCCAACTTAGACAGCTCTTTATAGGAAACACCGCCTCCGCGATAAGCAGTGACGGATGAGTGATTCCCGGCCGCAGAATTGTAGTCCACGAAATCAAATTGGCCGATATAATCTAATCATTTATCATATGAACCTCAAGGAGTCTCTCGATGTCACTAAGCACGCTATCCGGTCGGTAACCGAGATGTAGACCGAGACGCTGAGTAATGCCGCATTCGACGACGTCCTATCAACAAATATTATAGGTCTTACATGTCATATAAACTACCATACTCTATGGAGCCTCTACGTATTGATCTACGCTCCCTAGTTGGAATATTATGTCAGCCCTTGGGAGACGGAAGAACTGCCTGGCGTTACTTGCCCGGTTACACGTAAAGGAGATACTTCGAGTTTCGATCGAGTAGAGATATAAAACGGGAATAGCAGTAACTGACGCGTAGTTATCCTGGTTATTGAAGGGCCGACGTCATATTAGCTGCCATAGCCTGTGAGTCCATGTCCGAATGTATTCGGATACAAGGTACTTAATTGTTGAAAAGATATCCTCTTCGTTCATCAGTTTCATACTAATCTGACCGCCTAGCAGAGATATCACATGTATGATATAAGGCCACATAATCACTCAGTCTATTAACAGAAGCTTGTATTTTTCATTAAAAAAAGTCCATAGCCCCTTATAGAGACACAAGTTAATATCATATTTCAAATCTCGTCACTGTCGGCAACCCCCACCATCGCGGAATTTAGATATACGTGTGCTCCAATCTTCGCGTCTCGCGAGGCCGAGTAAACCTCGGAGTTCGCTTTTTCTTGACGAATGAAAGAGGCTTCCGTCCTAGTGCTTGATCAGCCCGAGTCAACGGTTCTCGGGAACGTCGGCAGGGACTGTAATGGCGCGTATACGCTTTTTGTAGTCGGCTCTGATGCCTTCTTCCGAGTTGCCTTCAAAGCGTGCCCCGAAAACACTGTAATTCCTCTGCGGGTTTTGAAGCATGCGGGGTTAACCGTGATTCTCACGAGTGACGGTGGTTCTATAACCAACAGAGCAAGTTGAGCGTTGAAGCATCGTACTCTGAGCCTGGAGTCGAAGCGAGGAATACGATACCATGCTACCGTTGAAACATGAAGATACTTAGGGTATCTCGTACGTCCTGCAAGTCCTGCGACATTAACGACAGGGAGCTAGCTTTTTTTTTTTTCTTTTTCCCCAAGCAAGCTTCAAAGCTTGCAACGGGGCTCGAGCCAAAGCCACTCTATCCCCTTGGCAGAACGACAAACACCGTCGACTAATCGAGTCTCAATATTACTAGTAGGAAATCGACATCATCGAGACGTACTAGATTCTTCAGCTCAGCTCAGCAAACGTAGAACGAAAAAGGCTCAAAAAATTTCCCTACCAGAGCACTCAGGGGATATAAAACAATAGGGGTTACGAAGTATTGTACCGCCGCCGCATACAATTACAGATGCTAACGCACGACGAACATAAACGAACAAGTTCGTGGCAAGCCAACTGCGGACCTATCTATCTCTAATAAGCATAAGCAAGGTCAACGCGCACGCAACTAGGGGTGTTTGTGATAGCAAGATCTCGCCTCTAGACCAGCAGACGTACGGCACGTTCACACACATACATGTGTATGTTTCCTGGAGACGCCATATCTTGTCTGCTGATAATTAGGTAGATATATACCCGGTCGAGTATATCTCTGGTCCTGTGCCCCAATGTGCTAGGCCCCGGATCTCCGTACCAAGGAAATGGGAGGCCGGGGATGACGTGCGCACGGCACGGCGGCACCACGAGATAGACGGGATAGGGGCAGTGGGAGGGGATGAAGCTGGTTGGCACGGTAGGCGTTATGAAGTGCTTGCTAACAGTTGCAATGACTAGACTTGGGAGCTGGGCATGAACGCATGGCTTCGCAACACATCTGTTTCCGAATTCCCTATAGTCTAGGTCCAAGCTCGTCTACACAAGTCGACCGTGGATCCAATGACATCCTCCATACGATACAAGAAACAGAACCATAAGCCATAGCAATCCCAATTGTACCTCAATTTCTCAAACCCGATTTAAAACCTCAAGACTAATACATAGATAGCACGGTACCTTCTAGGTGCCAAGACTCTTTTCTCATGGCTGATGGGAAAAGACGAAAAAGACAGAGGGGATGCCTACCAATGCGTGTGGTTGGTAGGTCTTATATAATATTAATTATACAATTAAGAATATATACCTCCACCACAGTATTTCGCTTCGGGGCCCCTCCTCCAGCTAGAAAAGGGGTATAGCAACCAGAAACGTGGTATCGTTATATACAGAACCGCTATATGCCCATAAGCCCAAGGCTTTTGCGTTGCTAGTATGACACAGATATCTTGGTTGGCATTCTCGTAGCGGCCCGTCACTTGACCTTCGCCTTGTCCCAGAGGCGCTTCAGAACGACGATATATAAAACATTTTGCCTTTATAGATTACTCCATTATTCATGCATTTGAAAAGTTGTCATCCGAACTCCTCGCCGTCGTGCATTCAGCAGAATTGGCCAGTAGTGTGTGGTTGAGCAACCCTGCTGATTGTCGTGAGCTGCTGTGTGTAGCTAACAGCGAGAAAGAGAGAATGGTCGAATAAGCAAAGAGGATGAGGTTACGAGGTTTCCTTCTCTTTCAGACCGCCGATGCGGTCCATATCAATCGAGTAAAACCCGTGACTGCTCTCTTTCTCATACGCCGGTAATTGTTCCTCCTTCACGGGCTCAAGGCCAACGGACTTCTCACCAACCCGCACGACGACAACCCGGCCACTCTTAGCGTGGCCGTGCTCGTCGTGCTCATCGGGGAAGGTGATGTGAATCTCGGGAATGTTGTTTGGGGAATGGGGGGGTGAGTTCGGGTCGGCTAGCATAGGACGGCCGTCCACGAACAGAATACTTGATCGGCCGTCAGCAGTCTGGATGGTAAGTCGATGGTTGTTGTTGTTGTTATTATTGTTGTTTGGGCCAATGTAGCTATTGTGGCCATCATGGTGTTTAATGTCATTGTATTGCGGTAGAGTCTCGTCACGCAACATCCGCTGACGCTTCGCCCGTCGCAGCAATATCAATAGGGCGACAAGGACGAGAGCGAAGAAGGCGATGCCCAGGAAGGCAATCATGAGGTTGATAAATGTGTCCGACTCGTCCCCCGATATACTATCGCGGCCGACAAGGACGGTCTTACCGCGGGCAAGGATATTGTTATAGTGAGAGTAGGTAGACATAGTGACGATCGGTTGTTGGTGCTGGTGGGGATGATTTTGTGTCGCTAAAAGTTTGGCGTAAGGGATCGGTCGACCCAATTGAATAGACAATGAATGGCTAATGGCTAAGCTACATTGAAACAAAATATCAGTATCAGGAACGGTCTCGCCGTCGTGGCTTCGAGACACGATAGTAAACAAGATAGTGGTAGATCGACCTACGTAAGGGAGTGGGAGGGTGTCTCGAGCTTGCGGATAGACTCCAGAAGAAAAGACCGGACGGGATCAACTATAAAAGAGTGAAGTTGATTAAAACCAAATAATGAATGACTTGGGGTGAAAGGGAGGAAAGGAGGGAAAGGAGGGAGACTTGGGGAAGCCAAACGACGGGACAGAACGACGACAGCGACAGCAACGACGACGAAGATCGTGAAGAGAAGAGAAAGGGAAGGGGGTGGGACAGGAGGAGGAGTTGAAGAGAGGAACGAAGAAGATCAGCAGTGCCGCGCACCCTGCCAGCCTGCCAGCCTGCCAATCCGCACCTACCACCCACACCAGCTGCCCACCCCTGCCCACCCCGGCCCACCCCGGCAGCGGTGGTGAAAGGAGATTGGCCGGCCACTGCCATCTCATTTCTTTGCCAGGTAGCTCCAGGGGGCCCGGCTCTAGCGAAGTGTTTAGCGCACAGCAAGCAGGGCGACAGGCACCGCATCCTGATTCGCTGGTCCGGCGATGGCACTAAAACGAATTGGTGCTTAATTTCAAGATTCGCCAATTATGCACAGTCGAAAAGCGGGCACCTCACCGCGTCAAAAACGGTTAAGCCGTTGAGAAGCCAAGATTAGAAACTACCCTGTATCGTGGAACAGAACACATCATTCCTCCACCCAGGGCTGCCAGGCCACCGCGATGGTGCATCAACCGTAGCGTTACCAGTTCTCGACGCCCGCGTCTTTTTTTGACACGTATAATTACCATCGCTATCGCTACCGTGGCCGTGTTCATCATAACTCTGGTCTCGTCGGAAATATTTATATATTTATACAGAGTTGCTAATCTTCCTATTCGCCTTTACATCACTACTACCTACCTGGGCTGCCTGGGTATGGTACTGTTTACCTGCTGTACCCTGCTGGATACCTGGGCGACGCGGCCTGCGCGGTTCACAAAGATGGGAAGACAAAAAGGGTCTTTATCAATACTTCAGATCTGGACGATACATCGATACAGCATGCCGTAAGTCTAGGCTTGACACAGATCGCTTTCATATGACGCGAAAGCTGCCCCGTACTTTGTATTGCCACCAACCGTCCCGGCTCAGCCGTTCTTTGTCGTCGTCCATCAACTCGTCAGTTGGTTGGAATATACTCGTTCATGTGTCGTCTCTTCAAGGGAGTGTCCATACATGTATCCTAGGTTTCACCTAGATTTATACAGCCATTTAAACCGCCAGCAAGCCAGTTCTCCCCTTCTCCTCGCCTCGTGGGGCTCAACTCGCCTGGCCAAAGAGGATAATCTGGAATTTTCACATGTCCGGTAGCCTTGCAGATCATGAGGGTCTTCTTTAACTTCTTCAAAAAAAATTCCCCATTTTTGTTTCAATTTTCCTGAAACAGTCAGAATACCATGGCTCGCTACTCATCTCTCAAACATCCGCTGGTCAACCTTCGTGTGTTCAGAATCCCACAGCTTTTATGTTAGGAAACAATCCCCCCTTTTCCCCCTCCCCCTAAAAGAGACACCACACTCATTCATAGGAGGCAACCGTTTTTACCGGAATATGTAGTATCATACCAATTGATACCGAATGCACCCGCATGAAAAGTAGCCAATTTTATTTTCTCCCTATGTGGATCAGTCTTCTGGGTCGCTGCGAAAATGGCTTAGATGCCTACTTGAACGGCCTGCTATATACGATACTAACTCTTCGCCCATTGGTCACGTAACGTGTAGCGCCAACTTCCGTATGGTGTGCGGAGGTGCATCGAGCAACGAAGATATTGGCTTCAAAAGGGGATGCTAGGAGACTGTGTAGACCGCTCATAGTATCTCAAGAAATTTCATAAGGTCGACGAATTTGATCGGGATATTCGTATGGAAAGGAAAAGGAAGTCGCCATACAAGGCAGCCACTGATCACGATAAGGAGCATGAAGTCTTTGCATCAGAAAAACTGTAAGGGCCCTACAGCAATAAGACGAAATTCTTCGGGAGTTGAAGCGGGCTGTATATGCAATACCTCGGGAGTCGGGCCTCGTTGACATCTCTCAGATGGTCTACGGAGGAAAACAAACTCCTGATGCATACTGTCTTCACCCATTATACGAGCTCAGGTCCATTCAGGTCCATACACTAAAGCAACAGTGAACTATTGGTACTCAAGGCGGAAGAGACACATGACACATGCGCACCGGTACTTCCTTAATGCCTCCTACACAAGTCCGGCTAACACGCGAAGTTATACCTGTATATTTCGAATCAGAGGGGTTTCGGCTTCATCCCCTTGTTACCAAGGTGGTGACATCTAAGCTTATAGAGAGAAATAATTCGGTGGTTTGGCATGAACGTGCACGGTGGCACTTTAAACACACCACTTCTCATTATCTGGCTCGCCGGTATTGTCGCATAGTAAGTGACATTCCCTGACGGGATTCCTCGCTGGCATTACTAGTGGTTCAGGGTTCACGCCCTGGATCACTCACTTTTTTTTCTCCCATTGCTATTACTATTATAATTCCTTTTCGATTATTTATTTATCGATGCAAATTATGTTAATTCTAGTCCCGGCCAACTTAACGGGACTGCCAGTACTATATAGGAGACTAGCAATATATGCTCATGCAGCACGGAGAGATGTTCCTTAGTTCAAAGCACATGTCACATGATGCATACAGTAAGTATGGAGCCAGAATATCATACTGGTGTTTTGGGGTGTTCCCTGTGAGCAACGGCTTCCCCTAGCAAGCAAGCAAAGCATCGTGTTTGCGCAGAGTTGTGTCAGCGCAACTCGCATCTGACCGCTATCAAGTGGAGGGAGACGTAACTATCCTCTGAGCTCCGAGAATAAGCAATTTTCACCCCGTGTGTGTCGCAAACGTAGAAAAAAATATTGTATCTAATCCTAGAGGTAGCTGACCTCCGATTCATAAGTTGTCCAACGACCGAGGCGCCAGCTCAACGGTGATACTACCATGAGAAGAGCCTCAACGTGTCTCGGGACAAACAAGATTGGATTCGATCTAACAGCAGCACCGGCGCCTTGAGTCTGGCAGACGTCTAGGAGACACAAATGTGACGAATTTGTAGCAAATCTCATGTTGTTTAACCAGATATCAGGTGTATTAGTTCTGTAGTTCTGTAGACATATACTAACTTATAAGTATTGTACCGTGGTCGTCGTGTCGAATGAGATAATCTAGTTAGGCTGTTCTTGCACAATCTGGCTAAGATACCTTAGGTTAGGCTACAGGAATATTGTATACGTATGCATAGAGTTCATGTTCCTACTGGTAGCTATTATTATAAGTAGATAGTGTCATGTGACATTATGAATGGTTTCACTAAGAGTTGAGCTACCTGAAACAACCTTGGAAACCTCCATCAGCTCCATGTAAGTGGTGATGTGGGTCATGATCCGAGCGTCTTAGCGCAGGTACGTACTCTTCAATGTTGACTGCACATATTTGTACTGTAGAAACATTGGATGACTTGTAACGTCGAGGCTAGTCAAGCGATTTCTTCAGGAGTCTCACCTTTTTCTGTAATATTTATCTCGGTGAAGAGAAAAGGGATGGAGAGTCCGCCACAAATTGAGGCTCTCGTACTCAGCAGGTTACAGTGCTTCTACTTCATTGCAAGAGATATCCATAAGCATATCGAGCACTACATCGGGTCGCGGCACGTTTACCGGTGAGCTGTCGCCTGTATCGCACCTATACTTGATATTGATAGGTTTAATCTAGTCCCTACGTGTTTTCACACAGGTAGAGATCCTTGGTATCCTCTGCAACGGAGCCAATACGATTGAAACATGGTGTGATCGTGAGGCCAGGTGTGCGCCAACGATATCGCTTCCTTAAAATAACGACTCACCCGCGTACAAAGACGGCTATCATGAGAGCGTTCGGAGCCGTTGTGGTCATCCGCTAACCCTTATTCACCGTCCTGAAGCTGCTTGTGCCACTTATTTAAGGGAAGATTGAGCAGGAGGTTTGCTGACATCAACCCTCGCGAGTGCCTGGACGACAGCTTATCCCGCGGGTCAGATTCCCCCACGTCCGGTGTATCACAAATATCGGCTGAAAATGCTCTCTCTATGGATCGAGAGCATGCAGCTAGCCGTAAAGAGTACCTATGTGGTCTGTACTTGTGTGATGTGTCTCGCTCCTAGGCGCTAGTTCGAGACACCGTAGTCCTATGTGGAAGCAGCGGGCTAGATCTGCCCTGGCGTGGAAGGTCGTGAGACAGGCCTGCTACCTAAATAGTGCTGCCGAAAACTGCGTGATATTACAGATGGATCCGTATTGCCGCAGAACCGCATCTTTGCGTGTAATGAGCCGATGAAGCAGGACGACGATGGGTGTGACGGAAGGTCCAACTACAACTGCCGGGTGAGTATTGCGGACGTGTATCTTTTCTCAATATAACGAGCCTATATGAAGACGTCTAAACCGACCTTGATATATCCAACGATGACTAGCATGAGCATCCATGTGCTGATCATCGGAAAGGGATAGAGGATAATTACGAACCTGTCAGTGCTTGTCAGTTCTCGGGGAAATCATGCTCTACCTACAGCCGCGTGGCATGGTACTTGCATAGATCGATTGAGGAGAGCAAAGCAGCGTCACCGGGTTTTGTGGTCGTTGACAGCAATGGGAACCAAGCCATCCAGTAGATTTGCTCGACCGGAAGGAATACCGGGACCAACGATTTCACTCATCGAGACGAACCTTTAGCTGCAGTGTGACCCGTTAGACGTGTGAGCAAGGCGGATATCAGTTCGACGTACCGAAACGATAGGAACATCGCGGTATTACCAATGACGAGAATTACGGGATACTTAGCAAGGGGGGACGTCGTTCCATAGCGGGAAGGGAAGGCAATAGATCTACATTCCCCAGATGATTGACTTCGTTCCTACCACAGATGATAAAGATTTGGGCATTCTTGGTGCCCAGAGATGAGGTACTGGCGTGGCAGCGTGGGTTATGCATCTGGCCCCCCTTGCTTACGGCGCTGCAGAGCACCTCCAGATTGGGGTCAAATTAGAGTAATTGTTCCATACCACAGCTTGATTGAAATCGTGAATGGCGGCAACCTCCCTCTCTCCGGATCTGGTTAATAAAACTAGCACACGGCAATCGTTCAATGGCGAAAAGTAACCAAAACACAAATAAATGCTACCCAGGCTTTTCAGAGAGGCTATTCTGGATGTAGGGAAGGTTAACTACCTAGTATATGATCAATCGTCGGCCTCGAACGTAGACAACGGTCAAGTGCTACCATGTATTCGTTTGGGAAGATACATTCTTTTTCCAGACTATCGGGCTCGTCAACTCGGTTTCAATTGGACGCACAACAAACAGGCGGTTGCCCCAAGACATGTAGGGGAGCCACATGAATGATCTGCCTTGTACATCCGCACTCGCCCCCTGTCCTACGAACTTATTATACATGCTTTGGCCGTTAGTCGCGGCAATAGTGCATCTTGGCTATAGTAACTAGGAGTAGGAAAGAGAGAGAGATTGAGTACTAGTATCATTGATATCTCTCCTGTCATCCGAGTTAAATCTAACTTTTTTTCTTCTTCGCCCTTGACAGCGAAACTCTCTGGTGCAAAGGGAGACCAGAGGACGTTGACACCCAAGTCCAACCTATCGTACAAAATAACCTTCCATTCCTTGTTTATCTCTCCTACAGCTGCATTTCCACTTTCTTTCCCACACGGCCACTTACTTCAGTTATATACACCCGAGGCCGAGTCGATGTAAAACAGCGAAGAACATACAAAGAGACCGTCGCTCACCAACGCATATACCCAGGACGGCGCAGCAATACTTATTAATATATATATTTTTTCTACCTGTTGCTTATCACGCCCAAAGCAATATCCAGCCAGTAAAATAAGCATTAGCGCCGGTCACACCTACGCTCCCATATATATATATATATATAGCGTACCAGATACTACCATTTACGATACAACGATCTTGGAGCCGCTGGTCAACAACACTGCCCCCAAATAGGCCCCCATATACCTGTACAAACCCCACGAGTACTATTCGCATTGAACATCTATCCATTATTATAATTGTTACTACTGTTGGTATTTTCCCACCCCCAACATGGAGATAATCACAGAAGCGGGTGGATGCTCATTGATCTGTACTCTAGGAATTCAGTTGTTCTCTCCGGCTGCAAGACCCGCAAATAAATCGAGAAAAAAGAAAGATTAGGTAGTAGGTAGTATACAGCCAGCCAGCAACTGGGCTTGGCTGCAGCACGACATCACCAACTATAACACTAGCTTCGTTCTGAACCGATCTTCACCTCAGACTCTGGGCTTATCACAACCTCGAGTCTTATACAGTGTAAGACAGCGGCAGGGGATCGACATCAGACATACCGTGTACAATATTTTTTTGTCGACTGAAAAGAGAAGGGTGACTCCTTATTTTGGAGGCTGTCTACCTGATACTTGGGATCACCAGAATACCACCCAACTGTTTAAAATATCGAGGTCGTCTGCGCTCTGCTACTATACTTATAGTACACCACTGGCAAAAAGTGGACAGACCAGCAACCTCAATTGGTGCCCGGGAAAGCGCTGAAAAGGGCTGCATTGAAAGTAGCAGCACGGGGACTCCCAGCTGCATCCGCGCAAAACTTATTATTTTAGTACATACAAGCCTACTGCGAGTACATACCTGAACTGTATGCAAGTACTCACAGGGCAAGCAGGGCCTGAGAAGTAACAGAAGCACGGACATTATTCAGAACTCGAACGGGACAAGGCCCTACGAAGTACTGCGTAAATTGTACAGGTACCGACTAATAAGCTAGGTACGTACTAATTTTTAAGCTTGCGGCTACAATTCTCCAGTTCTCTCTCCCCACGCTCCTTTGCCGCCTGTCGTCATTCCAGTCGCTTCATTTATTAGTGGCCGCTAACGATACATATGTAAAGCTTGCACACGAGCACAATCAATCCTCCATCCGACCTAACCTAGACCTCCACCTTGTTGGAGAGAAGGGAGAGGTTGCAAAGCAAGTCCTGTTAATAGCAGGTTCTTTATCCGAGCCGGTGATTCTGCCATCTTGAGCTCGAGCTTGCACCACCAGCGCAAACAAACACCAACATCTTGAGGGTGTTGTTCTGCCTGTGTATAACAAGGCAGTGAAAGGATATTTATTTCCCACTGTCTGACTCGCAGTTCGTGGCAGTTGGTTGCATTTCATCCCACGACCTGACTGCCAGGAACCCCAACCTGCAAGCCTCGATTTGCAGTACAGTCAAAGACAGACAGACACCCCAAACAGCTACACAGCCAGTCCGTCCAGAGGAGGTTCTTCCCCGGAACCAGGCGTCACGCCGTCTTGCCACTGGATTGTGCATGTACCGCAGAGGTAGTACACGGGCAAAGCGTCGTACAAGTAGGAGCATCAATCTGCACACAACACACACACACAGCACCTAGCACATTGCACATAGCACACACAGAGGGCACAGTATAGGCTGTACGGTATACAATACACAGCAACACACACAAAGCAAAGCAGAAGCAGCAGCAGCAGCAGCATTGCTTGCGACCCATAACTGATAACACCTAACAGCCCAACCCGCCAGCCCGCCAGCCCGCTCGCCGATGAGAGGTTGCCTGCATTGCATTGCCCATTGCCCGCATTCGCATTGCCTGCCTGCCTGAACCTCGCCCTGCGCTGCCTGCCTTGCCATCACGGGCTAGGTTACAGTTACACTCCCGCCCGCGACCAAATCTTTTTTTTTTTTTCTTTCCCAAGATCTGTCTCTCTCAAACCTTAACACCCTCCCACATACATACCTTACTAAACAGGCACTGGTACCTACCTAGTACCTGCTGTCATCCTACCTTAACCTAGCCTGTATCCACCCCTGCAGCAGCAGACATCAGTTATTCTAAATCTGGCGCTGCACTGCACTGTGACCTGACAGATAGCCAGCCAGCCAGCCAGGCCTAGCGAGGATCTAGTTTACAAGTACCTAGCAGGGTTATAGACGGGCAGACAGCAGGCTAGAGAGGTAGGCTGGGCTCCAGTTGCTACTATAGTAAGTACTCGCAGTACATACCTAGGTACATACTTAATTGCCAGGCCCGAGTGCCAGGCCCCTCCCTTACCCTTCCCCTACCTAGGTACAGTCTACTTGTACTCACACTCTCTCCCCTACCTAGCACCTAACCTGCTGCATAGTACCTGCTACCTGCTTAGGTACCCCTGGGCTGTTGCTTGTGTGGGATTCGGTTTTTAGTTGGTCGACCCCTGTCTAGCGCCCCCAGACGGGCAGACGACCTTGGCCGCTTGGGACCGCGGACCTTAGCACTGTCAGACGGTTTTACGCAAAGAGCGTAGAGAAGGTCCAACTCCATTCTCAATCAGGCCAATCGAAACCCGCATCCACTTTCCCAAGTGCCAGTCAACCGTGCCAGTCCACCGTGCCGGTCCTGTGCGAAAAAGAGGCCCCAACATTGAAATCCATCCATCCAGCTTGCCAGCCTGCCAGCCTGCCAGCCAGGCCATCCCCATTCATCGCCTCGAGAAGGACTTTGTTGGTACAACTCACACACGCAGCAGCAGCAATAGTCACGTACTGCCTACTGCCTACTCGCTCTGCTCTCTCCCTCTCTCGCTCAGTTGAGGGCCAGTCCTCACGGGTCCTGGAGTGTCTGTCAGTGTCCAACATTCATTCACATCAACTCACTCGCATCAACTCACTCACATCAACAACACCGAACAACGAGCAACACCGGATAGCCGTTTTCATATTATTCACATACCTGACATACCTAACATATACAACATATACAACAAACCTGCAAACCTGCAAACCTGCAAACCTACAACCCTACAAACTTTACCCATTAGGTATCGAGGTAACTAAACCACTATAACTCATAACTACTCACGACTAACCCTCGTGCCCTGCCCTTGTTGCAACTCTAACCTTGCCCGTGTTACTAAGTATCTTTCTCCCATCCGTCCAACCACGAACCCACGAGATTGCGATCGAGGCCGAAAACGTCCATCTCTCTCACTCACACTCCTCCCTCCGGCCATTCACCTTCACGCATTCGCACGCGCACACATCCTACACCCGCCTAACCTACCTACATCCACCGTTCTCTTCTTCCTTCACCTGCTTTGCTTGCTGGAGTGCCAGGCCTCGTTACTTTTCCCCGACCGCTTCGACTTCTGGAATACCTATTTATTTCCCTCTCCTCTCCCGCTACTCTGCCCTGTCTGTCAGACTCCATTCCAACCTGTCTGTCTACTTGACGCATGACCGTGGTCGGCCTGCATCAGCTTAATAATAGTTAGTACTTTTCCACGCTTCTGTATATGAGGACGTCATTGCATTCGGACCTATCACCGCCTGCACTGCACCTTGCATATTGCCAGCCTTCCAGACTGCCTGCCCTGCGGCCCAGATTGTCAGCGAGAGACAGACCAGGATACACAATACGGCTCCTTGGGTAAGTGGCTCTTGGGTTGGCAGCCTTGGGGGTTTCGCGTCCTCTCCTCCTACCCAATGTCCCCAAGCAATCCAGCCGTCTCGTCCCCCTCCGTCAGCTTTCGCTTTATCTACGTCTCCCACCTTTTTAGCCTGGACCTCCTGTGCTGACCTAGGCTTTTTTATGCTGCTTCTAGTTTCAGATAGCCAGAAAAATACTTGTCGTGTCTTTAGAGCGTATATAATAGATTCTGCCCGATTATCTGCCCCCCTTGCGCCGCTCGAGCAAGTCGATCATCGATTACGAACCCTCGTCTCGATTGTCAGCTGCCGACCACCAGAGCCTTGGACAGAAATAAGAGGGCGTTCTGCTTTTCTCCCTCGTACACGTTGGGTGTCCCCGTCCTACCAGAGATAGAAGCCTTAGGCTTGCGTCTGCCGCGGCTATGAAAATTGCCGTAAGTCCTCAGCCTACTCCTCGACCTGTCCCTCGAAACCAAGAAATGATCGACCAAGATTCGTTACCGCATTGTGCTCAAGGAGCATCAGTAGCAGGTTGGCAAAAGAACACCACAACTTTGCGAGCAGCCTGCCCAACTGGCGTCGCTTCAGATGCACGCACCCTGTGGTTTGCCTTGGACTTGGGTTGCAGAACGCTGACTAACTCCTTTATTGATAGACCCGGCTTAACGGCTTCCCAAATCTTACCATGGGATCATCAAATGACAAATCTGCGCAGCCGCTCAGTTCGTCCTTTAGTAACTCGTCATGGCAACCAAACACAATCTGGGGGAACAGCGGTGCAGCCATCGGTAGTTCGCTGGTCCCACGACGGGATGTGGTTCGAGGTTCGTCGGCTGGAGTTGGGAGTGCCCATGCCACGGGAGCGCTGACACGCACCGCAGAATTGGAAGATCCTTCACCTACAGTTTCTGGCTCAGCACAGTTGAATGCCAATTCGCAAGCTGCACCATGGGGTTCTCAGGGTAGAATCTGGAATCAGTCTGGGAATCAGGCCCAGGGAGCATCAAGTTCTGGAAACACCTCTCCAACACGAACAAGGGACGGATTCCCGCATAATTTCTCCGATGTCTCGAACAACGGCAACATCTTCCAGCCGCGCCCTTCCACAAGCCAGAACGGAACAAACCTGCCCAGCAGGACGATGCCGCCGGGCCCAATGGACCCATCTACGTCTTCGTTCAAGTACCCAACGGGCCTAAGGGAGTCGATTGATGACGAAAGGGCAAATTCTAGTCTGTACGGGTCGATAGGCAATTCCCAGCTAGAACTTGAGACACAAAATGGGATCTACAGGCGCAAATCGTCAAACGACCCTTCTTTCCTCAACCTTGGTCAAACCCGACAGAACGGTTTGAACTCGAGACAACCTGAGTCCGACGTACCCACCCCTTCCCATCGGTACGGAGACAGTACTCATTACCCCTTTCAAAAACTATCAGCTCAGCCCAAGCCTCATGCGCAACGTCCTTCTCTTCCCAACGTCTCAGTCACATTGCCGTCGGAATCTGGTCGTAACAGTGCGTTTACGTATGGTACAGCGGACGCTCCCAGCCAGTCTCTCGAGGATTCTTTTAGACGAGGCCTCAATCTGGACGATCCATCGGAGCCGACTATGAATGGCTACGGGCCTAACGGGTACTACGACCCTGCTGCCACTCAGCCTTTCACATACAACCCGAACTCGCAAACATGGCAACATACCAATGGAGGCAACTCGAGGGCTTTCGGGCAGAGCATCCAGTCAGAACCTTGGGCCGAACCCATGATGGGTCCAAACTACGCTTCTAAGCGCGGATCGGTGGACAGGAGCTCACCTATTGGAAGTTCTTATCGTCCGAGTCTGAATAGCCCTAGGGGCTTCTCTGGTACCCCGAATCCCAGGGCGGATCCATGGACTCGGCCAGGGTCACGAGACACAAGAATGCTTCCTGAATTCAGCCGCCAGCCGCCTGGTTCGCATTACTTGCAGCAGCAGGAGAATGTGTACCCACCGTACTACAATAACAGCAGCCTCTCCCAATTCTCCACAACGACTTACGACCAATTCGTACAGGCTCCCAGCTTCCGGCCTCATATGCAGGTTCCGGGATACGGAATGCAAGTGAACTACCCTGGTTTTCCAATTCCTGCCCGGCCTAGCAGGGACCAAGATCCCGGCAAGGGGGTCCGCAGCATGCTTCTAGAGGAATTCCGGAGTAACAACAAATCCAACAAGCGCTATGAACTAAAAGTAGGTACTGGACGTTTGACGAATAGTGGATAATAACTAACGTGGCTACAAGGATATCTACAATCACATCGTCGAGTTCAGCGGCGACCAACATGGTTCGCGGTTTATCCAGGAGAAGCTCCAAACCGCGAACAGTGATGAGAAGGACCAGGTGTTCCGAGAAATTGAGCCGAATACACTTCAGTTAATGAAGGACGTGTTCGGTAACTACGTGATTCAAAAGTTCTTTGAGCATGGCAATCAAGTCCAGAAGAAGATCATTGCGGCGCAGATGAAGGGCAAGGTGGCAGAGCTTTCAACTCAGATGTACGCATGCCGCGTGGTCCAGAAGGTAAGCATCAACCGTGAGGACTTTCCGTCTGTAGGAAATTACTAATCAGGCGTACCAGGCTCTGGAACACGTACTTGATGACCAGCAGATAGAAATCGTCAATGAGCTCAAGCCGGATATCATGCGAATCGTGAAAGACCAGAACGGAAATCACGTTGTGCAAAAGATTATTCAAATGATGCCGAAGCATTGCATTCCATTTATTATGGATGCATTCCAGAATCATATTGAAGCCTTGGCGTCCCACAGCTATGGTTGCCGGGTCATTCAGCGAATCTTGGAGTATGGCAGAGAAGAGGAGAAGAGGGCTCTGATGACGGATCTCCATGCTTGTGCCGCGAGACTCATCACGGATCAGTACGGCAATTATGTTACCCAACATATCATCGCCCGGGGCGAACCCGAAGACCGACGCAGAGTGATCCAGATCGTCATGCAAAAACTGTTGGTTTATTCGAAGCATAAATATGCGTCCAACGTGGTGGAAAAATCAATTGAATTCGGGACGGCCGAGGACAGGAAAGCTATAAGGGCCCAGCTTACGACACCGCACAGCGACGGAACAAGTCCGCTTAACGTCATGATGAAGGACCAATTTGGGAACTACGTGATTCGTAAGTTCGGCCTCTTGAAACCACGTTGATCGTACACTAGTACTAACTAGCTCTGCAGAGAAACTCATGAGCAACCTGGAGCCGCCGGACCGCGAGTCTTTCATAGAGGAAATGAAACCTCAGTTTGCGAACCTGAAGAAAGTGAGCACCGGTCGCCAGATTACGGCGCTGGACAGACTTATGACTGCGAGCTCTACTATTCCTACCGCCAACAACACCAATGGAGTGGCTGCCTCCGCCTCCACTGCTCCTTTGACTCCGAGCCTTCTCGTCGAGGTCAACTCGGCTGCCCCTACTCCATCGCTTACCATGGAACAGAACAGCCCGGAGAGTAGCAGCCCTCCCAGCACCAACGACGGTACTTTAGAGGAAGCTACGGACGTGAAGAAGAACTCGAAGGTCTCCCCTCTCGACGGTCAATCTTATGGAACGGTAGAGGTGACTGAGTCTTAATCGTCACTTCATCTCTTAGACGGCGCTAAGAAATTTGTCCCTGGAATAAATATCGCGACACATCGCATACAATCTCGCCTTTCATCTATTTCCTGGTGGGTTGAAAAACCCTTACACGCACACAAAAGCAAGATCTTGCAAATGGTACATGGACGCAGGGGGGGTTAATCCTGCGACTCGAATCATATCACACATACATAATAGCGGGGGTTATACTGGTCTGTCTGTTGAGCGGCAATGTTGTTTTTTCAAATTTCAGGGGATTCTCTTTTCCTTAATACTTTTTTTTCCCTTTTCCTTTAGGTTACTCGCGCTTCACGACGGGGCTAATCATTTTACGGCCTGTCCATTCATGTGTCTCGGGTTGGGCATATCGGTGTACAAAGGGTTCACGGTTGGGAAACTCGGGACTGGTACTGGTCTCTCTTCACACTAACTAGGCATGTTTGGTGTATGCGTGTGTGTATGTGTGTGTGTGTGTGTGTGTGTGGCATGGCAGGTTTCGGTCAGTCAGTTCGAAGGGAAGATCTCGGGGTTGGTAGACCACACATACACATACGAACGAACAACATTTTTCATCGTCATCGTCATCATCATTCAAGGGGAAGGAGGGGGAAAAAAAAACTACTTTTTCCATACACACAAGCCACCACCACCAATCAGCAGACGATATTTTTTCGCAACACACACAACACAACACAACAAAAGGCAATAAGAGAGGGGCAGGGCGGTTGGGGATTGGGGGAAACAAAGCGTTTGTATTTCTACATCACTACTATTAAATCGCAGATGGTTCATAGACGAATCCAGAATCCAGACGATATGAGGTTCTTCTGTTTTTTTTGCTGCCTTTTCGTCTTCTTCTTTCTTACTTCTTACTTCTTTCTTTCTTCTGACCCGCCGGCGTTGAGATGGGTTCAGGGGAAGGGGAAGGAGGGGGGAAGGAAGGGGAAGAGGGAGGGGAAGAAGAAGGAGGGCATGGAATGGGAGAGAGAGAGAGGGTCCACTGAAGCTTAGATATGAGAGATACATACATAGAAGCGAGTGTCCTTGCCTCCATCTATCTGAATTTTATGACTATGTACTGGGTACCGAAGCTGTGAGTGGTTTGTGTAGGGCTGTGTTTGTGAGATCTGGTGGGTGTTCAGACATTGGTCTGGGATGTTACGGGCATGCTTATTTATTCTGATACGCGATTAGTAAGTGACAATTGCTCGGGTATTGTCATTGCTAGAATAGAGGTTCGCGAGGTTTGTATGTGGACGGTGGTAGATGATATACCTAGCATTATATGTAGATATATAGATAGCATAGTAGGTTTCGATCACATGTCGGCAAACCTGCATCGGCGGATTGTTTCGCCATTTACGTTTCCTCATATCCTGGGGCGCGTTGCGTCATTGACGAGTTATTAGTAATTGCACATATGTACAACTGTACTTGGAGATATAAACGATGCCTCGAAACCCCATTACATTGGGAATTAGTTGGATTTCTATGTAGGATTATCGCAGCTTTTTTTATGTAGGAGAAGGTTGAAATATATTGATCATTGGCTTATAATTGGGTTAGCACGTGGGTACTTGAATAGAATCTCCGTTCCCGAGTCCCGACATGACCTTCAAGATCTTCATGTAAGTGCACGCCCACACTCCCAGCCGGCCCACATCGCTAGGTTCTCTCATCCGTCCCGCTTCCATAGGGGGATGGATGTCCACTTGCCGAAAAGCCGCTCTCTGCTAATGCTCGCTGCCGCTGCCCCCCCCCCCAGAACAGGCGTCACGGGCTACATCGGCGGCGACGCCCTGTACGAGCTGCACGCGCGCCACCCGGAGTACGCGTACGCGGTCCTGGTGCGCGACGGCGGCGACTCGCGGGGGCAGGAGAAGGTTGAGCGTATCGCGGCCGCGTATCCGGATGTCCGCATCGTGCGGGGGGACCTGGATGATGCGGAGTTATTGAGGGAGGAGGCTGGGAGGGCTGATGTTGTTTTGCGTGAGTCTGCCTGTCTGTCTGCCTGTCTGTCTGCTGCGGTCTGCTGGTGGTCTCGCAAGCCAGGAGACCGCTGCGGTATCTACTATGTTGTACCGGTACGTATGTAGGTAAGGGTATTGACGATGTGTGAACAAATGAAGACGCCGCAGACGCCTCGGACCACTTACCCGCGGCGCGCGCGCTCGCGCGCGGCCTCGTCGAGGGCCACGACGCCGCGAACCCGGGCTACTGGCTGCACACCAGCGGCACGGGCATCCTGACGTACTTCGACAGCGTCGAGGGGCGGCTGGGCGAGCGCTCGGAGCGGGAGTTCGACGATTGGGACGGCGTCGGGGAGCTGACGAATCTCCCCGATGAGGCGTTTCATCGCAATGTCGATAAAGTCGTCCTCGAGTGCGGGACTAGGCACGCGGATGTGGTGAGGACGGCTGTTGTGTGTCCGCCTACTATCTACGGTGCGTAGCCAACTTCCACACCTCTGCTTCCTCCTTTCCTTCCCCCGCGGGCAGACTATCTAACGAAACTCTACGCGCAGGCAAGGGCCGCGGCCCCGTCTCGACCCGCAGCCGCCAAGTCTACGAGCTAGCCCGCCTAATCCTGCAGCGCGGCGGCAGCGCGCCCATCGTCGGCGCCGGCGCCGCGCGCATGAACAACGTGCACGTCGCGGACCTGAGCGCGGCCTTCGCGCTGCTGGTCGAGGCCGCCGCGGCCCGCAACGCCGACCCGCTGCTCTGGGGGCCCCGGGGCTACTTCTTCGTCGAGCACGGCGAGCACGTGTGGGGCGACCTCGCGCGCGCGATTGCCGCGAAGGCGAGGGAGCTGGGGTTTGTTGATGGTGTTGGGAAGGGGGAGGGGGAGGGAGTGCGGGAGTTTCGGTTGGATAGGGACGAGGCGATTGAGATCGCGGGCTTCGAGGCCCTGAGCTGGGGACTCAATTCTAGGGGGCGGGCTGAGAGGCTGAGGCGCGTGTTGGGGTGGAAGCCTGTGGGCAAGACCTTGGAGGAGGAGATTCCGGAGATATTGAAGGGGGAGAGGGAGAGGTTGAGGTTGGGTTTGTGAGGTGGGTTGGTTATGACGGTTTTGGGACTGTTTGGTCAGGGGTAGGGGGTTGTGTTTGGCTGGTATTCGAGGAGCTGGATTCTCTTCCCCCTATTACCTTGGATCTATGGTCCCCTTCTAGAAAGGTATATCTTGAATGGGGAGCGCAAGGTCGAGGTATTTAAGCGCTAGGCTGACTACGCTTGGTCTCTGTATAGGGAATTATGTTGGCATGTAATAGGTACGACATCTCGTTAACAAGGATGCTGAGAAAGAAAGACGAGCGTAGTCTACTCTTGACATATACTTAAGATAGGGCTACTGTATTACAGTTTTATATCTTTCTACTACTTGGCATCTATATATCAGGTGACAATGTCTTCGATGCGAATAATTTTCAGGTCTGATACACCAACACCGTATTTGTTGTCTGGATGCGAAATCTCACTCACCTTAATCTACTAGCACATTAGTTCCATTATGTGACACTCTGAACTAGGCATGTTAATTCATACCAGAACTGAAATCACAGTGGAATAACTAATTATGAAACCATCGTTTTATGTTGTGACTAAGTTTCGTACATATTCCTCATGTCTTTCTATCTGCGGGCTTTCACTCGGCTCCTGAGCCTATTAATCCAACATGTCACGCAGTCACCATAGCTGGGGGTCAAACTGACGAAAATAAAAGTTGTTGCTGAAGGAGCAGGAATCGACTGTTCCTCTAGAAGTGTTCTTCTGAAACTTAAACTCCGCGTTTTAATGAAGGGAGGTCATATGGGACCGTGATGTTGAAGAATAGCCTTGCACGGCATTCACGGCAAAGTGAAGAGATCTACAAAGTACGATGTACTTTGAATATTGCCTATTTTAGAACCCATTACGTCTTCCCGCCGGGTCTAATCCTGGTTGATGCATTTGCATATCGTGGGATCCACCATCCCACTGTGGGGGAGACAGGGAGGCAGCAAGGCTGAAAATAGAAGTGTGGATGTAACAGTGGCACTAGCATCTGGGATGCCTTGGCCCTTCCAGCGGGCTATTATTGTTAGCGTCCAACGAATTGCCTTAGCTATGTACATAAAATTCTTGATCAGAGATACATGTATTTTTAGTCTACTCATTGTAACATTCGTTATGAGTATGTGTCGATTTGTCTTGTTTCTCTCTTCCAAGCCAACTCTATATTCGCAAATGCCATAGGGTGGTTAATGATTGAAGATTCGTATCGAGTTTACTATGAAATGTGACTTGTCACTATGTATCTACACAGCTGGTGCTAATGCCGTCGATCATTCTGTAGCGAATGGCATCTGCCGTAATCAATTTCCGCTCATACAGTAACCAATCCATATATACATAAGGAGTATGACTTTTCAACATGGCATCCTTCAAATCTGCGTCGCCTGGAGGCCAGGGTGCTAATTTCATTCCTAGCAAAATTCTGACGGATTTCGAAATTGACGACATGATGGGCATCACAAATCTGAAAACTTCTGCGACCCGACGAGCATTGATTTGACGATGGGTTATTATCTAGACTTACATATTCGCTCTCTAGAAACTAATTTGTAAACCCGAAATTCGAGACTCGCCTGCTAGGAAGATTTTGTTCAACGGGCATTTTTTTATAAATATTCGTGTCGGTATATTGACAAGTTGGCAACCCAAATGGTCGCGTCTGTCGTCTCCTATCTTTGAGCAGATAGAAGTGTAGAAAGCATGCCCGGTTCGATCAAATTACTAGCCTCTCTGGCGGCCCTCTGCTCCGTCGCCCACGCATGGCTCCCTAGTAACAAGACTGGTTACCATATCCTTGGCAAGCCAGATGTTCTAGGTCCGAAGTGGCTACAGAGTGAGAAGGTACGAGGCGTCAACCTGGGAAGCCTCTTCGTGTTTGAGCCATGGTTGTGTGGGAAGGAGTGGAAGGAGATGGGCTGCGAGAATCTAGACTCTGAATGGGATTGTGTCAAGAAGTTAGGAGAGGAGAAAGCCAGGTCGGCTTTCGCTGGACACTGGTCGAGCTGGATCACCGAGAAGGACTTCGATGAGATGCGGAGCTATGGGCTCAATACCGTGCGCGTTCCTCTCGGCTTTTGGATCAACGAGGACCTCGTCGAGGAGGGCGAGTATTATCCCAAAGGCGGCCTGGAATATCTACTGAAAATCTGCGAAATGGCGAGTTCTCGTGGATTTTACATCATGCTTGAGTAAGGCTTTTTACACACGACTGTCTTGTATCTCGGCTCTGACAGCGTATAGGATGCACGGCGCTCCAGGAGTCCAAGTGGCTAACAACTCCTTCACTGGCCATGCTACTCCGGACGTGAAGTTCTATAGTGACAAAAATTTCAAACGGGGTGTGGAATTCTTGAAGTGGTTAACGAACTTAGCCCATACGAAGACCGAGATGCGCAACGTCGGCATGATCGGTGTTGTCAACGAGCCAGAAGGGCACCACGATAGTCTACGCTCGCGTTTCTATCCCGACGCTTATAAGGTAAGCGGAGTCACATATTCCTACCCTCGCAGGCCACTTCTGACCTACAACATCCAGGGAATCCGCCAAGTCGAGTCCACTCTGAATATAAATACCACGAACAAGCTGCACATCTCGTTCATGAACTCGCTCTGGGGCTCCGGCGACCCAAAGGAGTTCATACCCGCCGGGATCGAATCCCTCGCTTTCGAGGACCACAGATACCAGAAGCACGACACAGGCCTCGTGCTCAACCACGAGGCCTACATCGACGATTCGTGCACCAACGATCGCAGCGCCGAGAACGAGACGCCGACGTTCGTGACGGAATGGTGTATCAGCCCACCGGATAGCGTCGAGAGCTCAGACCCCGCCTGGGTCCGCGACGGCAATGAGGATTTCTATAGGGCGTGGTTCAGGGCGCAGGTGCTTGGGTACGAGAAGAGCGCGGCTGGATGGACGTACTGGACGTGGAAGAGCCAGCTGGGCGACTGGCGCTGGTCTTATCAGGAGGCTGTGGCTGCTGGGATTATTCCCAAGGATTTGGATAGCATGGCCAATTCGGGTACGTATTGTCGCTGTGTCAAGGATGATCGTTTCTGTTGTGTGAGGTATACTAACAAATAAATGCTGCGTTATAGGGATATGCGGCACTCAGCACTTGGACGACCCATCGAATACTTTGTCGAGTAATCCAGCTGCTCAGACATCGAGCGACTCTACACCGAGAACCAATGACTTGTCTCGTACCATGGTTCTTGGGACATCTCTTACAATTGGAAGTCTTTTAAACTGGGTCCTCATCTAGGAAATGCAGTTTGTCTACAAGGTGTAAGATAAAAAAGCCTTCGCCGAGGAACGGATCTCGACCAACTCAGACATTAGACATCCTAGCGAGGACACGAGAGTGTCTCACGACTGAATCTGAACTCTGAATTTATCTTGGGCTCTACTCTGTGCTATTTGGGATTATGAAGCATATTTCCTAAATTGCCTTACCCAAAGCACAGCCCTGGGAACGTGGATATTCACGCTACCACGCCGGGAGATGTCCAGGCGATCAAAGAGATAGCCCTATCAGCTACATGATTCTTCTCTACAAAAATAGGAAGAAGGTTTAGTTGAAAAAAAAGCCTTCATTATCAGAACTAGTTTCGTCGCGGAAGAGCTTAGATGTGTGATTGAGAGGATGGCCGACACTGTGACCAGTGGAACTTGGCTGTGGAAGAGCATAGGGGAGGGGTGGAAGATAAGACTCCTTGGACAAGACGTATAGTTGAAGTCGACAGGAAAGTTCTCAACTATTGACAGATAAGCATATTGCCACTTATGCCGCGAGAAAACCATGCATCCTACGAAAGCTCACTAGCATAGAAGGCGTTATGTGGTGGTTTCAACTCGTATGACGCTTAACTCGAACTATATGCTACTTATGTAGTACTCGCCAGATCTTGTTCTTATATATAATCATTGGTGTATGTTGATATAGGAGCTACACTATCGCCTTTTATATCAGGATTCGTGAATGAAAAAGAGTGTTTCAGTAGTAAGCATGAAACTCAAGCAGGGTGCTTGTGAGTGACTGGTTTCTGTTTCCAATGAATTTTCATAAATAGCCTACACGAACTTTGTATATCACGATGGACTATATGTATTACTTAGAAAGTAGTACGTCTACGATGTTCTATCGCTGCACTGTTGCGTGAGGACAAGGCATGAAGTTATGTATCATCATGGTGTATTATCATGTTCTCACTACGCTGACTACTATAAATATCCAGTAACGCTGCTAATGGATCATACGTGTATCCCCGACGTGTTGGATATAAAAAACGCTTTACCCATTGAAGAATCGCTTCACCCATGGTCCAACCACCGGCCAACATAAATGTGATGTCCAATGTACGCCCAAAGCAAAATCGCAGAACCCCAAACACGCATTCGCCTGTCTGCCAACTCTACACCATCTCATCCTGCCTTCTCCGAGGAGCGAAGAAACGAGCCGGGGCTAGGTTTGGCCAAAAGTGGCGGTCGTTCTATCGCTGCCTCGCCCCTCGACCCTCCTCGCCCGCGTTCTTCTGCGCGAAGAACACAACCTGCACCGTGATGTCGTCGCGGATATCCCTCGAGTTCGGGGACCGGAAGGTCAGCGCGCCCTTGACCATCTCCTCGTCGCCGCCGCCGAGGCCGTTGCGCACGAGGTGCACGGCCGCGTTCGCGTCCCGCACCGTGGCTTTGCGCTCCTCGTACCGGCACTGCTGCTTCCACCCGAGCACCGTGGGCTCGAACCTCCCCTGGGGCATCACCGGCTTGGCCTTGGGGTCGGCCCGCCAGTCAACCCAGCGGCCCACGAGGTCGACCGCCTGCGCGCTCGACATCGTGTCCCACAGGCCGTCCGTGGCGAGGATCAGAAACGACGGCTGCGCGTCTGGGATCGTCGTCGTGCTCACGGCGGGCTCGGCCGTGAGATACGGTCCGTCGCGGTATGCCTTATAACGTTGGGCGGAGGGTAGACTCGGGCCGCCGTAGTGGTATCGCAGGTTCTGTTTAAGCGCTGCGGTCCACTTCCACATGCCGTCGCCGAAGGTACGTGAGGGCTGCATCCCCCATACCCGACCGTGATTCACAATGTCAGGCTCGTCGGGGAATTGAGCCTGCAGACGGGCGACCTCGCTTGGGTTCGCGCCGGTGTGGTCTGTCGTAAGGTCGGTGGATTCCCACTTACCT
This sequence comes from Whalleya microplaca, assembly GCA_022497155.1. Lineage (NCBI taxonomy): Eukaryota > Fungi > Ascomycota > Sordariomycetes > Xylariales > Xylariaceae > Whalleya > Whalleya microplaca. The sequence goes on along the minus strand of MU385710.1, from coordinate 958,603 downwards.
TCGGCTGTCTTCTGCCCCAGGACTGCGCGACAGTCTCCCGTAGACGCTACCCTGAGTTTCCTGGTAGAAGGATCGAACAGGGTAAGCAGGGCACACGAGCCGGCGTAGGCTGTTTCTAGACGTCTGGCCTTTGCGGCAAAGGAGAGAGTGCTTTCGATTATGGGCAGTGCAGCGTTGACCAGGACGTCGTCAAGGGATTTGAACGCCGATATGATAGCTTTCTCTACAGCCTCATCGGGTTCGTTATCACCATCCTGATGCTCAACATCACCAAGGGCTCGTCGTACATATGGCATCAATTGCTTCGTGAGGAGATTTGACGTCTGCCACCCACAATGGCCGTCGAAGACCGCCCAAGCCATCCAGTCCTTTCCGTTGATTCCGTTGAAGGGATTGGAGAAGCTGCCGTGCACGAAGGCATCCTCACAGGGATTATTAGAAGCCAGCTGAGCACCGTCATATCTCGTCACGCCGGGAGCCCCATACAAGGAAAAGGCGTGTTCATTCAACTGCCGCGTGACATCCTCCGAGGTAGGAGTTGGGCTGTAGGCAATCTGATTCGATAAGCCTAATTTGTTGAGATCTGGGACGTGCTTGTCGGATAACGTCGCCGGCTTCTCAGAGGCTGCGGTCTGCCTCGTACGGCCCCTGATCCAATAGCCAAATATGCATGAGACTATGCCCACGCCGACCACCGTCCCCACTACTGTTCTAGTTGAGAGATCTATGCTCTGTGTCCCAGTGCTGGCAAAACGTGGTCTTGGCGAGGCACGACGGAGGCGCGTCGTTGTAGTCAAACGCGGTTGATGGCGCATAAACCGTCGGGTGAACATATCTGCACCGGTAGGTAAGATGGCTGATGATGTCGATGGACTTACGGTATTTGGGTTTTTTGGGTGGTGAAAGTGTGCATCGAAGGTTGCAACCTGAATTCTCAAATGTTGATCATAGTCTTAGGCTGTCTGGTTGGTCCGCATGATAAGTAGATAGTAGATGAGATTGGCTGCGTATATATGTCGTTGCTAGGCATATGAAGATAGGTGATGCACAGCATAATCTGGTGTATGTATGTATGTATAAGATGCAACGCAACGTTTTGCTCACAGTATAGACCATTAGTGCAGTAGGCACTAGCTCTCACCCACAGTGCGACTTGCCCACTGTTAACAGGCAGTCTAGGGCTGCCCTTCTCCAATCAAGGTTATCGGATGACATGTGGGAAGGCGGCTTACAGTATCAACGCCTTTCATGTTAAAAAAGGCATTCATGTTGGTGTCTCGCTCGTCGCTGCTGGTACCTAATCCGGTACCTTGGAAATCCGAGAGTGTGCCTATCCATTGCTACATAAGACGTAGGTATCCAATGCAAGACGGAAAAATTATCTTGGCACAGCTAAGTACTTGTAAGTACATACCTATGTATACCTACGTATGCCAGCAACTTCGAGTTTATTTACTGTACCTGTCAATCAGTTGACATTATCAGTATACTGAACTGGTGGGCTAGACTATACTTAGTCGACATCTAGCCTTACCTCGTACCTGAAGGTTATATGTAGATCAACCCGGGTATGAGGTAGTCTCGTCTCAAACAACCTCCAGCTGCGTGAGAAGGGCTCGGCTCTGTATCCTGGGGAATGTGGGGTAAGGATTGAGAAAAGAGTGGTACTTACCCTGTAGAGTAAGAAGCTAAATATTACTAATCCGAAGAGCCTCGGTTCGCTGTGGGTTGTTGGTACGTATCGGGAATCCCTTACTCCAATCAATGAATTGACCATGAACAATCCCGAGCTCAACAACTTATTATTCAACACCAACTCATAAATTTCATATTCTGCTTGATGTAACTGATGTAGTCCACTCAAACTTGCATTTGTACACGGTAAAGACTCATCAGTCAACATGGCGGATGTGATCAAGGTGGCCTACAGTGGCCGCATCGCGACCATCACCATCGACAACGACAAGAAGCTCAACGCACTTACCCAGGACGGCTACTATGCCATATCTAAAGCACTGCGCGAGATCGCGTTGCGCAAGGACATCTTCATCACTGTATTAACTGGGAAAGGCCGGTACTTCTCTGCGTATGTATCTCCCATATCTCATATAAAAATAAGCCTTATATCTCATGTCTCGTATATAATCTACATCTCATATCTCATATATATATGCATATGCATGCGTGCGCATAATCTACTCCTCAAAACCCCCTATCAAACGTAACACTCAACTAACCTCCCTCCCCCCACCACAGCGGCGCGGACGTCACGCTCGGCCGCAGAATGAAGCAGCAAGCCGAATCCGACGTGTACCAGCAATGGCTGCGGACCTTCGTGTCGAACAACCTGAACGTAACGCAGGCGTTCTACACGCACCCGCAGATCCTGGTGGCGGCGCTGAACGGCCCCGCGGTGGGCCTGTCGGCGGCGCTGGTCGCGTTCGCGGACTTCGTGTACGCGGCGCCGCACACATTCCTGCTAACGCCCTTCTCGTCGCTGGGGCTGGTGGCCGAGGGCGGCGCCTCGCGCGCGCTGGTCCAGCGCCTCGGCATCAGCAAGGCCAACGAGGCCCTCATCCAGAGCAAGCGCATCTCGTGCGCCGAGCTCGTGCAGACCGGCTTCGTCAACAAGGTCTTCGAGTCCGCCGTCGGCGACAGCGATGGCTTCCTAAGCCAGGTCATGGCCGAGATCGATGAGCGCATGGGCGATCACCTGATTGGGGATAGCTTGACGGGTATCAAGGCGTTGATCCGGAAGCCCGATAGGGATATCCTCGATAAGCAGAACGTGGCTGAGGTGTTTGCTGGGCTTGACAGGTTCGTCAAGGGGATCCCGCAGGAGGAGTTCGAGAAGATAGCTACGGGTAAAAAAAGACACAAACTATGATTACTCGTGTTTTTCCCAAGAAGAGCGTTCGCGGCATAGAATATTTGTATATGTTTCAAGAATTCATCTATCATGGGTATCTCATGCAAGCAGTCCAAACAGGAGGCTTGTTCTCTTCCAGTACTCCTCTGAAGCTTTTGTGAACCTAGTCTTGACATCGCTCTCGAGGCCTGTCCTTTGATATATATCTTCTGCAAGTGTTTTTAGAGCCTCGTCCGAGGCAGCGTCTGTGTTCAGACAATGTTCCAGGAGGTAGATATCGAAGAGCCACTGTATCAAAACGTCTTGCTGGAGCACAGACTTCGCTGGCGGAGCTGCTTTCGTTTCGGGAACCGGTTTTCCCGAGTCACTAGCATCGTTTTGCGGTGCTGTGTTCTCGCCATCGGTATTGTCCGCCGCTTCGTCAGCCTCTTCGACCGTTGTAGTACTAGACTCGAGTTCTTTTCCCCAAACATCTGCAAGTTGCCTGCCAAAGGTTTGCTTGAACACCTTCACGGCGGCAGGTGTCCACAGATCTAATCCAGCATCTCCCATAGACATGATAAGATTCCGTAGGAGCTTGAAGGCACCGGGTGAGGGTTGTGCAGGTAGAGCGGGCTCGCCCTCCCACAGGGCCCGTCCAGCCACTCTTCTCCTTGTCAAATCCGTGGAAGCGAATTCTTCGAGTGGAGAAATAGACACATGCACCGCTAGTTTCTCATGGAGAGATGGGACGTTCTCTAAGCCAAAGGACTTGATGCTGTCGAGTCTTGGCAGCCGACTGCGAATGTCCCGAAGTATCCGCAGGATGTATGCAGCAAACGGGCCGTTGTCCGGGTTATCGACATGGGTTTGCCAGGCGGTGGTCAGTTGCTTATCTAGATCGTTGAAAGCGGTTTCAAGAGTTGCATCGAGCCTCTTCTGTAATAGCTCGGGATCGTCCTTGCTTAGCAGCTTCTGCCGTTCCTCGATGACATCCTCGTCCTCGATTTCGTCTACGTCGTTATCCCAACGCTGCCGCTTGAGTTGCTCAGTCAGCTCGCCAACACTGTCAATGAGATGATACCACGATTCGTAGCTTGTGACTGCTCGGGCTTCGGCATCCGTTCTCCCGTGCAAGCGAGAAATGACTTCATGAGTGAAGCGAGCTGCGCTGGTGGATATGTCCATCTCTACCATATCCTCGTCCCACAACCTGCGACGCGGTTCAGTCGTCCCTGTGTGCCATGCCTCAAGCGTCGCCGAGACCTCAGATCCAACAAGTTTGAGTTTAATGACTTTGGATTCGAGGATGTTCAATAGACGGTCGTTGATAGCTTCCCGTAAGCCATCGAGCATAACAGAGGGGTCGAAACCCCTAGCTTTCCCACCGTCCTTGATCCAGTGTTGAAGAACGCTTGTTCGTAACTCTACAATGGCCTTGAATTCAGAAACATGCTCGAGAGTTCTTCTAAGTCCCTTAAGAAGAGTCTCGCCGCCCTTGTTCGCCCAATTCGTAAGCATCTCTTTGGCCTGTTTGCCGTCTAGATCGTCGTGTCGGATGAAAGGGGTGAAATATTGGATTTCGTCACCACACCATTTTTCATATATGTCAAGTCGAAGACCCTCTAACGCCTGAAGGGACTCATCTTCCAGCAGTGGTCTCTTTTTGAGCCTTAGCAGGGCATCTGAGAGCTTGTTAGGTACCAGTGACTGCACATCTAGTAGTGTCCTGGTGTAGAGATCGAGACCTCTTAGGACGTTCTCTGTGCCTCTCTCCTTCTCGTGCTCTTCGAAATCGAACTCGTATGTTAGAGCTTCTGCCCGAACATGCAAGAAATGACGCAAAATATCTCTCGCTCCGGAACTAGACGCCAGACTGTACGCAGACAACGCTTTGAGGATATCATCTCTGTCCAGTCCACCACCAGCCTTCTCCAGCACTCTCTCGACCGCCCTAAGCAACCTCCTCCGTAGATTCCTCAAGCTCTTCCTCGCGGCCTCCACCTCAGCCCGAATCTCCTCGTCCGCCCCATCGACATCATCAAAGCTCGAGACCAGCAACCTCTTCAAGACAAGCACCTTAGCTGCCAGCACCAGGCGGTCCCCCCTGCTGCCCTCCGCACCCACACCGCCCTTCAACAGCCTCCCGACAGCGAGCGCGCACGCCTTCAGCAGCCTGACCCGCGCGACCTGGCCCAGGCGGGCGTCGGCGTCCTCGCGGCCGCGGAACTCGGCCAGGCCCGCGACCTTGGCGCCGACGGCGGCGCGCCCGCACAGCCCGCCCATGCGCGCCAGCGTGTCCTGCGCGGCCAGCATGTCGGCGCGCATCGCCACGATCGTGTCGGCCGTGCCCAGCAGCTCGCGGTAGCTGTTGCCGACCTGCGTGCGCAGGCGCGCGGACTTCTCGTCGATCTGCACGTGCAGCGTCTTGTGCAGCGCGCGGATCTGCGGCAGCGTGTAGCTCGTGAAGACCCGCGCCGAGTCGGTCAGGGTCGAGGTGTCGGGGGCCGCCATTGTTGCGGATGGAGAGAGGAGAGGATGTGTCGAGTTGGGGTTTGCGTTTGCCCACTAGGGCGGCATTGATATCGTGACGGTTCGGGTTATTGTTGCGGTGTTGTTCGTAATGCCAGCTTTGATTTTGGCGATTGGCGGTTGATGTATCTGTCAACTGCGATTAGTGGGTTGGTTCTGCAAGTGGCAGCAGCTGACTCAGCCAGTCTTCTACGTATAAGTCAGAAATGTCGTGACGGACAATTATTCACACAGTTCTTTTCAAACCCGTAGAAGAATTACAGAATAAACTGGGTTCCCAAGACTTCTATCATTATAGCAATGTTGCAATGCTGCCTTTAACTATAAAACGCTTTCCCTTAGCCCTTAAACCAGCTGTCGTATTCGACGGACCCATGACCTATGGCCTATATCCGTTCAACTCCGTGCCACAAACCACGAAGTTATAGGCGAAGTTTCTTCGACGGTCCTGTTCTATATGAATCTCGCCTTGCCAATTCCTGGCTGAACATAGCTATCCAAGCTTGCAAATCATGGCTCGTCAGCTGCGCTATTTCATCCTCCGTGGGGAGCCATAAAGTTCGAATCTCAGCCTTCCGTTTCTTAGCCGCCTTAGCCTCTTCATAATCTACTATGCTTAGCTAGACTCAATCGAACTCGATCGAACCAGATCATAACCATACCTTTGCGGAATGAGCATTGTTTGCCCAAACCCGAATAATAGCAATTGAAACATGCCCCTTGTAGAACTTCTGGGCCGCCGGCTATGCAGTCGTGGCACGGCCCCCTGCTCTTCTTCGATGTGCAGTTCCTACATGTCTCGACGTTCTTCTTCTCCGTCATTATATAGTGTAATATTGCGGTCGCTTTCGTGGAAGTGTTCAGGTCCCATTTCGTCTCGGATACCTCACCTTTCTCGTATATCATCCTTGGTTTGAATAGCCGTACGATTTCCTAGGAGAGAAGCGAGGTAAGCTCTCTACGTTCAAGTTCGTTTTCTTTCAACCGGCCTATACGTACATGGTGCTGATCGAGAAACATCCGAGGCACATTGTAATGGCATGTGCGCAGATGATCCAGTATCCAGATGGTCACTTCTCGGGTTTTTGCATTCGTATAAGTCCTCGGACTTGGCGGGCAAGGCCTCGCCATTCCATGAGAATTCCGTCAAAGCCCGTGGCATCGTGACCTCAAGCAGGATCCGTTGTGAAGTTATTATCATCATTCAAGTTCAACCTGACGATGCGAACGACGCGTTCAAGTGATAGTAGACGGCCCAAGCTCCGTGGTAGACCATAGCATCCAATCTATGGCTTCGTGTAATTTCAATTAATTACCTGGGGTGTCATGGGGAGTCCCACAACGATACTATGGACCGTGCTTCAAGAGTCTTATTGAAGATAGCACTACCTAGATTAATATAATAAGACTCGCCTCAAGGGAAGACCTAATCCCTATAGCACTACCCAAGACAAGAAATTGCATAGACACGATAGAAGACCAATATGCAGGTGCTAATATGTCAGTGTCGCTGATAGCTGCGACAAAGCCTGAGGCAGGCTCGACTATATCTTGCCAGAAATTACAATGATGATATTGGGAGATGAAATCTCTTGATGATTACTTCAACGAGGTAGCCCCCACTCCTTACTGAACATATGTCTTATCAGCAGTCTATGAAGTTGTTCAAGAGTTGTACCTTCTTCCTAGGCTAAGCAGACTTACTGGAGGCGACTGAACGCATCTCAGCGACAAGTAATTGTAAATCGTTATGGAAGCATATCAGAATATTGCCTGTATGCCTGTGTACCTATGTAGGTAGAGATAGTGTTGATCCGGGCTGACCCGTATTTCTCCTCTTATCTTGGAAATAAGCTCATAAGATTGCAGATCATTGTTGACCTCGTATAGATTTCAATTGCGATATATCAAGTAATTGAGATGTCGTTTCCTCATTCCAGACATAGAGCACGTGCCCGAAAAGAGCACGGAATTTTCTACAATCTGCCGAGAGCTCTCTGTCTGGAGTCCGCAGGGGCAGATAGCAGTTTGCATTGCGGGCAGTCTATTTTTGCTTGCAGCATCAGCCTCATTGAGAAGTCTCAGGTCCATCCATCGAGGGGCTTCCTACGTAGGAAGCCCTCCGGAAAGACTGGGTCCCGGCTCGGCGTTTGACCATCGGCTGCTCGGGGTTCCCCAGGTGTTTCCAAAGAGCCTAGGCTCCGTCGACAATTGATCTAGCGTGAAAGAATCCAAAGTCAAGTATGGGCAAGTTTCCGGTAACCTGTACCATCGGGGGCGGAGATCGCATGTTATCAGGGGGTCAGATAGGAACCAACTCAAACGCCAAGATCACCAACCGATCTTCGAAGCTACGCTGGACCAGGGCAACACTAGCCGTCGATATCTCAAACGTTTGAATTGGCCAAATGCGAGCGCTGGGCGAAAATCCTCAAAATAGAAGTCCATGCTGGCTGGTCCACCGAGAGCCTCTGGGGTAGAGATCTTGGTTGATCTAAAAGCATCATGTCTTCCCGATGATTTGCGCGACTTGAAGATCATCGACAACCTCGTTGCAGCTCTCTTATCTATCATTTCTGGGTATTGAGTTTACTTGGCGGAAGCTTGACGCATTCCCCGTCTTTTGTACTGTTTTCCTCTTACCATCTTGTAATACCCGTTCTACGAGCTGCTGCGCGGTGTTTCCTTCGTTCTCTAGCAACCATGCGTTTCCACACTTCAGCTGGCGTTGCTGCACTCGCCCTTGGTAGCGTAGCAACATGTGAAAGGAAGGACTGGAGTGTGAGTTGTTCATGTCAGTCAGTATGAAAGCATGAATGCTAATGTCACTCTTTGTAGGGTAGTCTAGCTAGCCGGGCCAAGGCTATGGTGGGCGTTCCAGTACCTCCTTCTAAGCGCCAAATTCTCCTTGGGAATGGAGGCATCAGCGTTGGTGGATCAGGTCTATCACTTGGGAGCGCTGGTGCCATCACCAACAGTACGGGCTCGGCTCTTCAGGATATAATCGATTGTGAGTAGCATCTCGAGTCATCTGTTTTCCCTTCTGTCTTAATTCAGGGCCAGGAACTGTTTAGCGGGGCATATCCGAGAGTTTAAGCTGTCCAGAATGAGCACATATTAACTCACGATATTCTAGTAGTCCGGAATAATGGCAAGGTTGCGGTCGAGGATAATTCCGATGACAGTGCAAGCGAGGCAGGCGATGCAGACAGTGTTGCAAGCGACACAGATGATGCAAACAGTGTTGCCAGTGACACCGACGATGCAGCCAGCGATGCAGACAGTGATGCAGGCGACGATACAGGGGCGGTATTGGATGTTAAAGAGGCTACGGGAAAAGCTGGAGGACAGCGAAATGCGACAGGAGAAGCGGTCCAGGCTGATGCTGGTGAGATCGCCGCCGTCAAGGAAAGCGAGCAGTTTGCCGACAACAGGTGAGAGAACATCAGCCACTCCTCTTCCAAGCATCCTCTACAAGATCTTTGGCTACGGAAGCGTTGAGCCTCCGATTCGCTTGGGGCTTGAGAGCATGGGAATACACATTCTGCATGTTTGGGTAAGCAGTGGCTAACCTTGAGTGGTGTAGTGGGATCACCACGGACGCCGGCGGCAATGCTGTGAACCTCGGAGGCGACCTCGGAATCACCAAGGGCAAGGATGGTAGCGTTTCGGTTGGCGGTGACGCTGGAATCAATATTGCTGCTTGATCATAACTTACTTCATAAGTGCTCGGGCTTAGTAGGCCAGTTCGGTGTCTCGCGAACAACTCATTTCCATCATGATTCAACTTCAGGAGCAAATGCTCCCACGATCATGTTATGACGCTACGTTTGGTATGAATCAAGAAAAAAAAAATCCATGACCTCACCAAGAAATAGCCTAAGTGTATGTTGAACCCCTTCATTTGCCTGTCTCAAGTGTTGAATCGTACGGTGTTTCAACCTATCGAGTATGAATACGAGAGCTTGGCAAGTAATAGATATCGAAAAAGAAAGATACACTCATTGGTGAGTTTGTGTTGATCGAGAATCAATGTATTTTCGCGTTTTAATCGGACGCAGTAGGGTGAAAAGGGATGGGGGAAAGAGAATAAAGCCTGAAATACGGAAGGAAAAGTATCAGTGAGAGTCCTTAAGCTCAGAAATGGTAATATGTGGTAATATGTGGTAATATGTGTAACCGTTTACCTACATGTAGCACCGTTTTCAGATATATTAAATTAAGTAAAACCCCAGTGACTCTTGGCAAGAACGATACAATCTCTGTGCTACTATATGCCAACCTCAAGTCGATCATAGCTACTTAGGCAACCTCAATTCCGCTTCTTTCCTTTCAATGGCTCACCCTCTCACAGCATTTTCCTCTCAACGGAGTTGTTGGACGGGAATTACGCCTTTACAGTCTCCGATATGTGAAATATCATTACTTTACAAGTTTTCAAGTCATTTTGACAACTGAGATGGGTCTATTACCTAAGTTCGGAATGCATAAGACTGCCTCGCCTCTATCTTGAGTCAGACTTGATTATGATGAAGTGATAGACTAACTGTATATTTACAAGAAAAGAATTGTCCTGAGCGCCGTGCTAGTTGTATCCCAACTACATCATGACCGTTCAACATGTGGTTTCAGAGATACTCTCAACAGGCCCAACGCTCTTGTGTCAATATGTACCGAGGCCCCCTACATGCAAAGATTGGCATATTCCTAAGTAGGGTGGCATCAGGAAATCTCACAACATATTTACACCCTCTTTCAAGAATCTGAGACTCCAACGTCCATTAGTCTAGCTAATGATAGTGCGCTTGGACTCGATTCGATATCTAACCGCAGTGCTGCTGGCATTATGCTTGTGTTATTCGGCTGTATTCCTCACCCACAGGCTTGACTAGAGTGGCACAACTCTCTCTCTTACACTGTATCTGCGAGTCTGCGACAGCCTAGTCTATTCAGCCGATTGCCGCGTCTAGCCACCATGCTGCATGCTTACTAGGCAGTGAACATTTTGGCAGCAACTTGGAGGGTTCGAGGTTCGAGGTAGATGTTATGTACGGTAGGTGCGCGTTTCGTTCGTCCCAACCTAACGCGTCATTATGTTGATGACCCAGATCACTCACCTCTCTAGCTGTCTGAGGCTCCGATCTGCCACTACATTTTCCCTTCGTCTGATCTTCATTAGCCACTTTCAATGAGAATAATCTCCTTCGTCCTTACTATGAGTCCAGAGACGGGAAGATTAGATCCGTCATCTGCCTTGGACCGAACCTGATCATGATGAATTCAGGTTCGGCCATCATGATCAACGAGGATGAACGCAGTAACACTCTTATGGGAGTCATCGGTGCTTATCAGCCTCAGCCATAAGTTATCATACACGGCGAGTCACATCGAAGGCATGGTCAAACTTGCGTAAAGTTTAGTCGGACACTCCTTGAAGGAAGTTCAAATCATTCACACGTGGTATACGGCTAACTGCACCTGTCGTCGGCGTTTTGTCTCGGCAATTTTCATCCTGTCCCGTACGGGAACACCAAGCTGTACCCCAGACTGAAGGGATGAACCTAGAGCCTCTATCTCAACCAAACTCTCATGTAGTGCGGATAGCTCTCGCAGTCCGTCCTTGTGGCGGTCCGCCACTATCCTGATTCTTGACACACGAGGTTGATTTACCCGGCAGAAATCCAACGTGCTATTCAAGAAGATCAAGGAAGACGTATGTTATATATCTAAGAGTCAGGACATCGATCATGCTTCTCAAGTATAAGAGTTGACCTGCCCATCCATGAACAAACGACATTTCGATGTCTATTTAAACCAGCCTTCGCTTCCTTCTACTTCATCAAACCTCCTCAGATTATATTATATGAGAGTGGAATCATTCACACAGCCTGAATTTAAACTATGTCATCGTCCTTACAAGATGCTGAACACTTGGGTATCATTGAGAACTTCGAGTCCTTGACAATGCCACGTCCGGACCCATCGAGCAGCGAGCAGGACGCAGCGATAGCCATCATCATGGGTTTCCCAGCAGTGGCCCTGCTCATCGTCTCTATCAGGGTTGCCGGTAGGTTATCGTCACGCCAATTTGGGTTAGGTGAGTGAGCACTCTGATAAAGCAAGCTTCTCCTAAAGATCCGTAGCTCACATGTGTGCGTAGACGATGGATTGATATGCATAGCAACGGTACATACAGGTTCATGGCAAGCTGGAATGTATCAATACGCTTACTAGAAGCGATAGGTCTTGTCTATTTGTGAGACAGCTGCAAGCTATATGTGTGGGTGACTCGTTGTGATTGAACAAATTTCCCTCTAGTAATTTAAGCTAACGGGTTCGCAGTTATCAAGTTAAATTTCATTGGCATCAGATTCGAGGATATACCTCCACACGATCCGATTCCAGGACTGATATGGAATTATGCTGTCCAGATATTGTACAACCCAGTGTTGGCGCTGGTGAAAACATCAGTCCTTTTATTCCTACTACGGCTCTTTGGACAGAAACCTGGGGTACGGCAATTCATCCTTTGGGTGAACACGGCGAACGTCGTAAACACAATTGGCGTCTTCTTTGCCATAGTCTTCCAGTGTACCCCTATCGAGAAGGCGTGGGATTTCTCCATTGCCGGAACCTGTGTCGATATAAGAGTCCTGTTCACCATGTCATCTGCATTCAATATCTTGACAGATCTGCTAGTGCTAGGACTGCCACTGAAGATTTTCATCGGCTTGAAGATACCCAGGCGCACTAAGATCGCATTGATGTTCGTGTTCTTACTTGGTTTCTTGTAAGTTATTAAAAAGCCAATGGGAAAGATATAACAGCTGATATATCGAACAGAGTGACGATCACAAGCATTGTCCGCATGGTGCTCCTGATACAGGGCCTCTTCATGCTCAGCACAACATTGAGCCCCGATGGCAACATTGGCTTCGTCACATCGGCCGTCGAGATGAATCTCATGCTCATCACCGCATCCGCGCCAGCGCTGAGGCCCCTTCTACGCGCCTGGTTTCCCAAGCTCTTCGGCTCTGGCCGCGACGAGGTCGTTGGCTCGACCGGGCGAATGGGCCTGGACACGACCACGACCACGACCACTACAACGAGAATGACACGACTTAAGTCGCAGGCGCAGCTGCAAAGCCAGAGCCCCCGCGCGAGCGAGGAACAGGCTATGACGTTCAACGGCATCGTCAGGCGCAGCGATATCTACATTCAATACGATCCTAGATCTGGAGACCTAGGTGATGCGGAGAACAAGCGAATGGGCAAGTGGTTCTAGAAGCCGTCATAAGGAACACGGCATCAGGTGTGGGTTGCACAAGACATGCACTGACGGCTTTCATCATCGGCGTTTGGTGGGTTGATTTTTCGATACGTCTGGAATCGGATGTCGCACCGCAGGATAATAAGGTGCAAAGGATTCCATGTTACGAGCTGTAATGAATGATTGTAGGAGTAAGATGCGCAGTGCACACATAGCTATATCTGTCGATTTATATCGTTTTGCGTTGTACAGAAGTCTAGGCCATTCTATCTTGCAGGTGGTTTTTGGCATTGATAATGAATATGAGAGGCTAAAGTAAGGTGAGCTCGGTGTAGGTCTCCTAGTCCGCGGAGAAGCACTTGCACCTAGGCCGCTGGGCCCGCAACGTCATATTGCGGCTTCGGAGCTCTCTCCTGCGGATGCCAACAACGCCAGTTGTCACTCATCCCACTTGGAAGACCCGTGATCTCCCACAACATCGTGAACTATGACGCCCAAGCTATGGATACTATGTATATGTAGTTCATACTGATGGGCGTCGATCTCGATGACTGAAACAACGAAGGCTCCCCCAGAGAGACAGCTTCGGCGGTTATTCCGGGTGCCGCGCCTGGCTCATTTTCGCTATCTTCCCCGCACCCTCGACGGAGTTCTGGACCTGGCATAAACCATGAAGCCAAACTCAAAAAGCCTACTACAAGTACATACTACTGCGAGTACAGGGTCACAGAGGGCAAACCCGGTGTTGGAAATACATGTATCTCCTGTGAGACTTGACTTACTGCGGGGGAGCGAATCAGCGCGCGATGATAAGAAATACGATATGTTCGTATGCATAACTTAGTGTTTGTGTGAGTGGTCCCACGGATAGCTTAAATTCATTAAATATGCGCCTATGCCTTGGGACGCGTTGGGCACAGTCATGTTTGCGCACGTAAGGCCTCGTAATATTGCAATTGTCGGTAACTATGTTGTGACGGCGGTTGAGCTAGTCGGCTGCTATCTCGCATCTTTAGTTTACACGGCAGTGATGCGTAGGTTACGGGTATGCAAGATATAGTTGGAGTCTCGGAATCTTGGTCACCAGAAACACGGAAGAAATGGAACCAAATTGATTTGACAGCTTCGAGCTCATTGCCTTGTAGGCCGTAACTACACGCCCTCGATGATAGATGATAGGAAGGAAGAAAGTGGGAGCTCCGCCAGTCTGTGCAAGTGGGAGCTCCCGATGATGGCGTGTTGGATGAGCTGGCAAGATGCGACTCGCTTCCCAGAGGTCCTTACCAATCGACAAATAGCCAATAAAGCGGCTTAGAAGGTTAATCAAATATGATCACTGCGTGGGCATCGGGAGATCTCCTAGCGTGACATTCGGAATGTAGAGCTTTGCCAAATTGATGGATTTCATCGACAAAATGATAGATCGCACGCGACCAAGCCGAGCAGCCCGAGATTACCCATGGCACAACCGGTTTTCATAATAAGAACAACCGCAAGAGAAGCTTCACGGATTAATATATATTTGGTTGAACAGCGATGGTGCCTTTTGCCTTAATAAGTACTATTAGGTTAGTACATGTAAGTATGCAACACTTGTAATCTGTATACCGTAGTAGGCAAAGCCCGGTCCTTGGCATCTAGGGTCATTGCAGCTCTCGACGCAACAATATTAACTCTATAAATCGGAGACGTTGCTAGAAATGGACTGAAATTGTAATGTCGAAGACCGCGAAGAGTCACGATGGGAAACGATCCGTGGTAGACATCCATATTGATGAACAACAATATTATATATAGGATTTGTCCTGGTGAGTTGTCGGACAATTGCGGTATGTGTCCTTATTAAGTCATTCGGTGTGATCCCCCAATCCCAACAAACCCCCAATTCCTGCAAGGGCGAGTATTTGCCATGGCTGGGCACCTGGACAAACCACGGACCAGCAGACCAGCCAGCCTTAAAGCTAATGTAGCAACTAGTAACGAAACACGTCAGAACTGAGTCTAGTGACAACAGATGAACAGACACAAGACACTCACTGATCAGTACGTTCAATGTCCTCTGAGTAAGAGGTAATAAACACTACGGATGAAGATGCATTTGTGTTTTAGGTTAAAAGAGAGGTAGTTTACCCAAATGTCGCTCGGGCTCTATATTGCGACGAATGAAAGATTATTATTAGTCGTTGACGTGGACTAGAGAAGCGAGCTTATCAAGACTCATGTTGGTAACAGGACAGGACCCTGAATTAGTTCAGGAGTCTCCACCGTCGGTACTCTGCGAAGTAACAAGCTGGCTTTATCTTCCCCGAATCAGGAAGTCCACAAGAAGATAGGACGCACACGAGTGGTACCAAGTAGGCTGAGACAAGTCAGATACAGCGGCCTGGTTCGCTTGTTATTACAAAGTACTAGTAGATAGTCATTAGTCTTGGCTGTCATCAATTCCCCATTCCCTCCGCGTGGCAGGCATATCTTGGTTATTAATGTATGTACAAGTATATCAAGTCATCATGCCCATACCCTTACCCTTCACTACCATCAACGTTGATTTGCCCTATCCATTGTTCACAACCCTTTGACCTCGGATTCTCAGGTTGAGAAAAGAGCCTTCTCGAAAGGTAGACCCATCGTCGACGAGAAAGAATCAATCATTGCAGTTGCATACCTGATTACATTATTATATAATATAAGCCCGCCTTGGCCATCCACTTTCCCGAACCGACCGTTCATTAGGTATTAGCCATCATCACGCGCCCAGCCGATCCGACAACGCGGTAGTTGTCCGTCTTGTTTGGGGGGTTGTTCGTATTGGAATGCCTCTCTATTATTCCCATCAGACTCAGCTACTGAAAGAGCTGATGCGCCTACGACGAGGCGTGCTGTGACGGACCGAAGAGACGGATCGATGCAACGAGCTGCAAAGATCGGCAGACACACGACATCATTATAAAATAAAATAAATACTGTACGACGCCAGTAGCGGTCGAGTTCCTGCGAGCCTCCACGAGCCACGTCGCTGGGATCGTGTCCTGCATCTGGAGGTGCCCTACTATTACGTACAAGAATCGCCGACCCCTGGTGAAACCGCACACGATCACCAATCCGACACTCACTTGGCAATACGGTCTCGAGATCCCATGCTGCCTTGTTGGGTTCGGCCATGCAACCCAGCCCACTGTTGACTTAATTGTTGGACCCTGTCTGCATCGATTCATAAGCTAGAGCTACCTAGAACTAGTTACCGTTACTAAGTAGGACCGTTCAAAACCGAGTAATGATGATGGTACCGAGGTCGTTCTTCTATTCTCGAAAACAGTCGCTCCCCCGGGCTTCTGCGACAACTAACACGACTACTACTACCACTCCTGCAACCAAGCCGTCCTCGCCCAAAAGAAAGGATGATCGTCCAGCGAGGAATACCGCTTCTTCTAACCAAAACACCAATACCAAAAGAATAGTATCCGATGATAGAATGTCTAAGCGTAAGGCGTTACAGTCAGATCGGCCCTCCCCACCAAGTGGCAGCCCGCCCGGTGCAACCATGACGAACGCAGTCGCGCGACCAACCACGCCTTCGAGCGCCGTGCAGATCCCGGCCAGGTCGAAGCAGGACGCCATGCAGACACATAAGGCGCGATACCATGCAGACGCACACCGAAGACACTTGTCGTCGAATCGAAGACATCGCGATGCGCACTCGCCCGATTCCATACCTCCGTCGGTGGCTGCATTGCTTGCCATTACCAGCATTCCTCCGCCGAGCCGGCGAAACTCACAGAAACGGCAATCTAGGGAATCGCGCATGACCGTCGATTCGATTGTGCCTCGGTCGCAGATCTCGGAGAAGGATTTGAGTCAAGAGCTGAGGGATGAGTTCAGCCGCGATCTAAGCGATGATCTTAGCATTTCTTCATTGGGTCGCAGTCCAATGGATGTGCTGCTTAGCCCTCCAGAAGAGCTTGATGATGATGAGGTATCTGTGAATAGCGATGGCGCCTTTACGTCTATCCTGTCGACGCGAGCGGATTCATTTGAGAGCGTGCCGTCTTTGGGCGACTCGCTTGGGACCAGTATATATCCTTCTGTGGATTCTCCCATTACGCCGAGAGGAAGGAGATCACGGACTCCAAGACGTTCTCTAGAACCGGTGTGTTCGCCGCCCGGTCAACGCCCAGAACACCCGCTTGCAAGCAAGGATCCTCTCGAGATCGATAACCTGGATTTCAGGGTATTCGACGCAAAGTCAGGTCCGATGGAGGAGAAGCAAACGATGTCGCCCCTCAAGTCTGTGTTCAAGTCAAATCTGACAGCGTCTCTTCGCGCTTTACGCTCTGCAGCTCGATCCATATCTAGTTTCACTGCTTCCTCTATACCTCCCGATGATTTCTTAACTAGGTCCATACTCACAATAGACCCCCGAGTCCCTTTTACCGACGAGAGGATGCCACCCGTCTTGGAAGAAGAGCCCAGCGAAGCTATGCGCCGCTATCTCAACCCAACCACCAACCTTCGTCCCGAGTCACGTGCTATGTCACGAATACGCAGTTATACAGCTTCTATTCAGATGCAGACCTACAAGGTCCAGCGATCTAAGTCCGCTCCACCGTCGAGCCGCTCAGCAGCACAAACATCCAACTCGAACAAACCTCCGCCCGCATTTGTCTTCCCACTTGGGCCTCGCCAGCGAGAGATGCGCGAGAATTCTGACTTCATCCGCATCGCCGTGATGGAACATCTCATGCGCAAACGTGGCAAATTGGACAGTGAACGAGAGGGCCATGCTCGTTGGCTTCTGCCGCCAAGGAAAGCCTCGTCAAAACTATACGAGATTGGACCTGACGGCATTCCTGCTAGATGGGTTCCAGTCTCGTATGACGTTGTCTGATTTTGCAGGCAAGGCTTTCATGTTAGGGCATGAAACTACGGTCTAAGCCTTGCGCGCTACCTACGTTACACCCAACGTTGCCACGAACATGGTGACTTTACCAAGATCAGGAGACCGATATTGAGGATGGCCGCGTGGGCGATGCCATTGTTACCGTTCAACACACTGGGATAAGTAAAACAGATCTAGAAGATGCGTCGTACCAATCATTACCAAATTACCTCATCTCACGTCCCGCGGCGACTACCGATAGACCAAATCCTAGCTCCGACGAATCCGAATCAATACATTACTCCACCGCGCCGACCTCGCAAGTGGACGCGGATCCACAACTACATTCCAGAAGCATTGACAACCTTGTTCATGCTTCCATGCCCCTTGTGGAGAACCTCCTCTCAGTTACTGTGTATTAATAAGGGGGGCCTCCTAGATCCGTTTATCAACCGAACAGGCACCAATTTTATTCGTGCAACCAACTATCCCGAGATTCGGAAGTACGACGATGTCCGGTAATGGCGGTATTGATAATTGTAACAATGTGTGGACTCCTACACGAAAGCCCTGCCAAGTTCAAACTCTGCGAACGCTCCACCGTTCGGTCACTAGATGACTTCAAACAGTCATCCGATATACGCCAAAAAGCATAGGGTTTCATGAGGCTTGTGGAGTCACACGTACCCCTGGATGACAGATTTAGCGACTACAGACTGTCCACATCTCGAGGGTAAAATTTCGAAGAAAAAAAACCGCATTCCTCCAGAGGACTACTGGACGGGGCTTGATTATGCGCAACGCCCACTCGGACTAGAATCATCGAATTTATCGTACCTACCTATCTCACTAGAGATCGTCATTAGTTATGACAGTCCAGCATTTAACGGCCATATCACGTTTTCAATTCTATGTAGTTTCAGCAGTTGGCATTCAGGATGTACTTTATGTGAATCCCCATTGGCTTCTTTTCTTTTCATTTTTTTGCACAATACCCTGGAGTGTTCTTGTATTTTTAGTTCTACCCTTCCCCTCCCCCTATATTCATCACTCTTTGGGCTTTCATTGGGCAAAAACTCACCGATCCTCATTCTGCGCGGAGTTGGATTGGACTTACATTGATATGCATTGCATTGGGAAGGTGTTGTTGTTCTATGGCCCAGCGGTAGACTGTTGGCGGAGATCATGTGTTGCTCCTCAGGGAGCTAGGATCCGATTTAGAACTGCTAAGGGTTTGATATTGAGAGGCGGTCATTGGTAGTTGGTAGAGAAGGGAGGAAGAGACAAGACACGCGTGTGTACATGCATAGATTGTGGACGCGGCTGTTACCTATAGGGTACCCTTCGTTGGGCGGGCAGGCGGGCGGTGAGGAATTGTGATGACTCGCCGCCTACTGCAGGTGATCCCGCAGTCCCTGCATACCTGCCCGACTCGGGAGGAGATCGGAGGAGCTCCTCTTCCTCCTACTGCACGGCATAGGTCGTCCGGTCCGTCTTTGGGTAGAGGCAGGATATTCCTGAAATCCTGCGTGTACTTATTGGGCATCGATGGATGGATAGATGGCATAGTGTGTATCTATCTGGATTGCTAGACTGTCACCCGCAATGGAGAAAATATACTATCTATCTATTACTACCAGACTGTCTTTGACCTATTGTCAATTTGTTCTTCATGTTTGTCTGCTTGGTGACTAATACCTAAGTCTTGTTGTATATCATCGAGGATCAGGCTAGTTTGCATCAAAGGTAAGTCATAAGTTAGAGGAATTTTCGAAACAAGAAACTAGATTTGGATATAGCTCAAGTAAGGAATGCCTGGGAGTATGATCAAACATAATTTTGGGAATCGACATACTCTCAAGCCTGCCCTATCCAACGTATATGGCTTGAGAGTATGTTAGTGATCGTTAGGCCCTCTTGAGCCGTCACCTCGTTGGACGTAGGCTGGATTCCTGAAATTGTTGTAGGTTCTCAACATAGCATTCAGTTCTTTGTCGGCGTCTACGTAGCCCTTCGGCACCCCTTAATCATCAGTAACGGAAGATGACGTAAGTGGAATTTCGTCTTTACTACAGTGAAAACCCTCCGTAAAATTATATTAGTGGTGTTCTGACCGAACGGTACATCGTGAGTATCGTGTCGACCATAGGCTACGTCTCAATCAATTTGATAACTCCTACGTAGGTGGAAGTACTGCACATACACACATCGTGGCCTCGGCTGTCAGCTTTTCCACACTTCGTACATTACATGAAATTGAATACCCCGACGTACCGATAAGCACCTCGCTCCTCAGAGCTTGCAGTGGCGTTCGCTTGCCATTCTCTGTTGTATCTGCACCTGTTCTCTTCTAGCTCCCTGAATGCGACCACCTAGAGGCCCGCTCCTATGAGATATAGGAGGCTGCTATTTCTGGACTCTCTCGTAGATATCTTGGGGCCTCAATTTTCAAAGAAATGCAATATCTATATACGGGCGTGTAATTGCTATGAATGAATCCTAAAGTGCGAGAAGTCCAAGAAACGTTAACAGTAAGGTTGTGTAGTAATTTTATCCCAGGCAGCCACCTTCAACCCATGATAGCCAAGATGCTGCTATCTTTCTGATATGTCAATATCTTCACACAATAATCCTTCAGCTAGATCTGATAGTTCTAAAGCTAGTCAAGTCACTGGTATTCGATTGGTGATGATTTTGTTGCGGTCAGCCTTGGTGTTGGGGTTGGGGGTAGATCCTTGTACAGCTGAGGCGAGTCTCTATTTTTGGCACTGCGGCAACGGGAGAATTGCACTTCTAAGTACTCAAAATGCAGACTGTACGCCATAGATAATCCGTAATTTATCAAGGTTGGGGGTTAGAAAGCCTTACCGAAGCACGAAGGTGAGCACACCGGCCTTCCATTCAAACCTTTCCACCCCATCTTGATACGACTAGACATTCATGGTCTATAGTAAATTTTCACCTCGATACTACGCGCCAGGTTATTTCATGTGCCTTGCGTGAGACGTGACAATGAAGCATACTTTGTCACCATCATTGTTCGTGTTGCTGCTCATAGGGATCGAGGCTACGGTTGCCGCAAACACCAATGAGTTTAGGAACCCTCCAGCCCCAGGCCCAACCAAGGACTACAGCAATAACCCGACATACAACATCGGCGAGGTCATACAGCTTGGATGGGCTATGAATTTCACCGGCGCAAAGCTCACGCTAGACCAAGACAACAAGCCAGGCGACATGGTGGGGGGAGCAAGCGCCGTTATACTACGTACGCCAACATGCCGCCCTCATTTAGGTCTTCTGTTGTGATAACCCACTGACGTTGAAGAAGAGAGCACGAATCTACAGGGGCTGCATTGGAGGGTTTCTTACGAGCAGCTTGATCCCACGATCAACAACGTCTTCTATTTCACTATTACTAGTGACCACTACACCTTCACGTCGCATTATTTCTATATTTCCGGGACCGAGTCCTCATCTACGTCCATGCCAATTAGTTCAACTACCTCTGCCGCGGTTTCCTCCCTATCGAGAAGCACGTCGACTTCCGGACCGTCTTCCACATCATCTTCCACCTCGACGGCGTCTGCTTCACCCACGATCGTTATTCCCAACGACCCTGCGTTGAGCGGAGGATCAATAGCCGGCATCGCCGTCGGCGCAACACTAGGGACCGTCGGGATAGTAGCAGCTATAGTATTTTTCGTTTCGCGATGGCTAAGAAACAGAAAGACGGGCGTACCGAACGGCTTCCATAGAAGCAAAGGGTCTCCACAACCAGAGAGTATCATTCCTGTGGGCCGGGGTCCTGAGCTTGGAGGCGTGCCTGTGGTGGAAGTGGACGGACGGAATATGGCGTATGGACATCAGCCCCATTTCTGGAGGCATGAGATGCCTACATGATTTCTGAAAGCGATGGGGAATTTATTTGAATATTTTGGTAGTGGCGTGATGGTGTTTTTGGTTTATGTATAATTTCCCGGAGTCCGAATTGGCCTGCTCTCACCCTAAGATGCTATCATGGATGTATTACTTAGGTTACTCATCTGGCGTTAAATATGGACGAAGGTTGTGTCATAGCATTGATTTGATAAACCATCTGGGCTAAGAGACGTTTCTCGGTTTTAGCATTATATACTGGTCCTCATAATTATTCCCCCAAGATAGAATATACAAGTCATTGAAACAGCTACGGTGATATTTTATATTTAGTCTCAGGAAAGTAAAAGAACGCCAGGTCGATTAGAATTGCTTCCTAGAAACTTGTAAGTATTATAGAAAAATGAGATGTTGTGATGGAATAGTCTACGTCTATGAATAAGAAAGAGGCGGATTATCACTTCTCGAAACGAGAGCGATACATATGAGTGGAATTAACAAATTCAGGATGGAACTATTACTTAGATCGTCTGTAGCCACCTTTTCTTCCTCGTGAGCTGGTATGCAACCCCTAATTTGGTTATGATTAACCCTGATATTAGTGGTCTATCGGGAAGGATTGGACACTTGCGGAGAAATGAACCGCTTGCCGCAGGAGGGTAAGTCTCATTCATCTGGGTATTTCTGACTGCCTTCTTGAATAGGGGGGATTCCTGTACGTATCGTGCTGCTGGAGACATAATAAGCAGTCCTTGGGTATTGGTATCGTGCGACGTGGCGGGAAAAGCGCCACAAAGAGGTACAAGTATAGACGCTGCATATCTCAAGGTAAAATATAAACAGGCCAATCTAGCAAGAGACCAGCATAACGAATATGACTGAGCTAACCCAATATGCATCGAACTGCTGTCCCACGGTATCGCTTATATACATGTAACATAACGCACGCTTAAGCAATATAATCTCGGTACACCTTCTTCATATCCCGACGTATCCGCCTTCCAGCTTTCCTTATACCCCTCCATACCGCTTCCGTAGACGAGATCTCACGCTTCTCACTGGCAGCAGTCGGAGCAATGTGCTCGGCCATCCAGGCAGTCCATTCCCAGGGCGCACTGTTCCCCCCAGGCAACGAGTTGAAGAACTCCCAACCAGCAACACCGCCGAAAGTCGGGTTTTCACCCGTAAGTTCCTGAAGCACTGGCGCCTGGCGGTCGAGGTCCACATACCCGTTGCCGTTGGCCGAGTTAGTCACAAGACCCATCACGACCTTATTCGCGGGGAATCCATCATCGATGATGGACTCGTAGTCCGACGCCGAGCTGGCGTCGCCCCAGCCGTAGTAGAACTGCCCGTTGTAGAAGGAAATCTGGTCGCCCCGCTGCGCCTCTAGATCGAAGTAGCTGAACCCGCTCAAGCTCCCACCTCCTTCAGTTAGGGCTGAAGCTACGGGGGCCAGGGAAATGACGAAGTCGCTGCCGAAGTCCTTCTTCAACCTGTCGATTAGCCGGATCATGCCGTCGAGCGATGTGCTTTGCTCGACGTCCAGATCTAGCCCCTGGATGTTATAGGTTCCAATCTACTCCATGTTCAGGAGTCAGCATCGATTCTTTTTGGGGATATCTGAAAGCTATTGGTAGTATTATAAAGAGCAAGTAGCTCTTGAACCCGACTAGATCAGGCAAAATAATCTCTGTATACTGACCATGTCATGGAGAGGACCATAGTACTTCTCAAACTGAGCATCATCCCCGTCATTCAGACGGCTCCAAGACCCGGATGCAGCTCCGCCGATCATCGCCATGACGGTCACGCCGGCAGCCTGCAGCTGGGCTGTGTCACTCCACACCTGGTCGAAGATAGGGTTCTCGGGAGGGTAGTCATTTAGTCTGATGCCGTTGTCGTCGTCCATGATGTGGATCGCCGCAACTAGAACATGAGTGACAGAGATCGCGCCATTGTTAATGAGCGGCAAGAGAGACACATGCTCCGTGGCGCTGTTGTTGAAATTGGTCGTCTGGTAGTAGACTACTACCCGGTGATCGTTCACTGCTGCTTCTTTACATGCCGCTGGGACAATGAAAGGGAGCAATGCAGCCATCCATTTCATCGCATTGGAGGTTAACATATTGGGCAATTTGGCAGCTACAGGTAGCTGTTCAGAAGCTGCCTCTAATTATGAGGAAGAACGAGGTAAATAAGGCAGATCTTAAACTACCTTCCCTTGCTTGGTTATATCACCGCGTAAATAGGCATTTCAGCTCGAACTGGCACATTGCGGATCTCTGGGACTCCGTCGGTCCCTGGACCAATCCGAGGGCGACGCCGATATTAAAGCATTCTGTAAGCATGTCAGGGAGGTTTGTTTGTGAATTCCTGTATCCGCTACTCTGCACGATCCCGCAACGCCATCACGCTTGATGCATCTGACGGCCAATAATCGAAACGTTTCGCCGGCAGGGGACCCCTAGGACATCTTGACGGCCAGGGGCAGGCCGCGACCACCAATCGCGTTGACGGCCTTATCCTCAGCTCCGGAGGAACGTCTCGTCATGCGCCCTCCCTCTGTCAATTTCCCGACTGTGTCTTAGACGGCAGCTCCCCGGACTAGGCAGGTGACCTTGCATGATCGCTTGACTCCCCCACGAAGGAAACGCTTCAGTTGCATTCTGGCCGATTAGCATTGCTATGGCTTGCTGCACTTTCACGGGGTGTGGCCCAGACTGATTTCTGTAGCATTCAGAGGCTTGAGTCGGGTCTTGGCTTCTTTGCCCAGGCCAGATAATGACTCTTGTGACGGATGCGGAGTAATAGATCAATCATACGCAGTGTGTCAGTTGGAGGCACCTAGGTACTACGTAGGGATCGATCGCTCCAGGGTGGATGTCGGCAATCAGGTGAGCGGGATGTAACCATCACTCCACAGAACTTCCATTATGTTGGTGCGGCGCAGCACCTATACTGGTACTGGTAGTATTCCGCGACAGAGGTCACCAATGTCACCACTTAGTCTTGATGACCGATATCCGCACTAATCGCTACCAGAAATAGAATTGTTCCCTTGCGCGCCTCGATCTCTTTATTCATCTCTTCACTTCGAGGAGTAAGATTTAGGATTGTGGCTTTGCTGATTCTTTAAGCTAACTCAGTCTTCTTAGTTTCTTTTAGGCAGAAGATGATATCTTGTGTAATTCCTATGTTCCTAGTTCCTCTTCACTTGAAATTGAGGGTAAATAGGAGAATGTGTATTTATAGTAAATAACTCTTTGGATTTTTTTCCTTTCTTTCTTCGAAGTGCTCGCATGGTGGTGGCTTATAAGTCCAGGCTTACACATTGTCATAAGTGCTGACCTATTCATTTCGCGAAAACACATCTCACGAATACCGAACAATCCGTTTCTCTAGGATAAATTTTGAAAAGCTTTCGTCGCTCTTAAAGAAGAAAAATGGATTATCAGATGACTCTTTATGAATGATGTATGTATAATGGACCCTCTTATTGCCGGGTAAATCTCGAACTCAATCCACTGTCTCTATAAGCTGCCTTCTGACATAATGATTAATTCTACGTTGTGGAGAGATAGTGGCAACGTTGCGATATGAATGAGATTATTTTGAAGGCATATTTATAAGAAAAGTACAAACCCATATATGATTGTTCTGAGAGGTTTCATACCTTCACCACAAGGTACCACCGAATAATAAGCTGTTATACATACAGAGCAGGAGCGGTTGATTTTACGTATAAATAATGTGGGCTGGGCACGTGACCTCATGGTCAAATACGTAATTCTCTTAGCTAGCTGGAGCACACACACCTCCACCTTCAATACAACTCTTTTTTCCGCCTCCAATCACACATCTTGATCCCTTACTTCAACAAGGTTGAGAACAAATCCACACATGGAATGTCACGTGACATGTGGGTCACTCACGTGACCCACACAGGTAGTCCATAGTTATGGATGGTACTGCTACGCAGTACCTACCATCCATCCATCATCAATACACTTTATGCATCCACTAGTTGCCACATGGAATGTGCAAGTCACAGCTGCTTGGCATGTGGGTAGGGCTTATCGATAAGATCTAGGCTAACCTTTAGTCCAATCAAAGGCCTGCATCATATGCGTCATTCGGTATTCGAGCAGGCAGCATAGCGGCATCCATAGCGGCATTTCCCGTAAATTCATTACAAAGAACGGCAATAATTGTCATCTCATCATCCATATCTCTGCCATCGCCTGCGTAGACACACGTACTCTTCTTCAGCCTTTGAAATCCAATCTGTGACTTCCATTGCCTCATTAGAACTATCCCTTCTTAATTATTCAGCCATACTATTCATATGGCCCCCATCTGCGGCCACTCGTAAGCATGGCTTCCGATTCTAGCCGTGAGGTCGATTTGAGACCTGAGTCGAAGAATATAGAGCAACATAATGAGTCAGTCACCGACCGAATTACTGCAGCGACACAAGCAGCTCCTGCTTCCGATACCGATGACGAGAACGAGCCTGCTGGCAGCCTTGATGAAGCTTCTGCTCTCAAGAATCTCACATCGAACGTGCGCGATCAGGATGACCTCGAGCGAGACATCACATACCAGGCAAATCTTGCATTGATTGATGCCGAAGATAAGAAAGACGAGAAGCGCATTGAGAAGGCCCAAGCCAACATACTGAAGCTCGAGGCGCAAAAGAAGACGCAGGAGGAACGTCATCGCAAAGCCACTGGCAAGCCTGAATTGAAGCAAAGAATCAAGGATGAGATAGCTCGGATAAACTCCGAGATTGATCTGGCGGACAAGGACATAGCTGACTTCCATGCGCGTATCGAGCAAAGACACCAGGATGGGGAGAACACCGATCAGGTCCAGGGTGGAAACCGGAAGCTGCCTAATGAGAGCCACCGTGAGTTTCTTATCCGGACGGGAAAGATCACCCCGTTCGCCAACATCGGAGGACCCCGGCCACCGGGTGTCGAGGGGGAGCTGGCGAATGCCCTAGTTGATGCCGAAGACGAAGCTGCGGCCGAGCAATTGGAGGAACAAGCTGGTTATGAGCCGCGGTCACACCAGAACCTTCGAGCACCTGGGTTTGCCGAAGAGCCCGATGTTGCCTCCGTGGCAGCCGAGAGCGAATTTTCGCTACGGCCACGAAAGAAGCGAAAAACCCAACGCGATGTTGAGTCGGCAGATGAGTTCGTACCTCCGGCAGCGGATGCGCCTGAGGCGGATTTCATAGACGATCAAGAGTCGGATGACTATGACCTTACCGAACTACCTCGGAAGAAGCCGAAGAAGACGCGAAAGGACGATGGGAAGTTAGATGTTAGTAACATCGACGACGGAAACGAGGCGAATTACCAGGACCGACTGGCAGACTGGGTTGAGAGACGAAGTAGAGCACGGCTGAGAAGACAAGAAAGGGACGATGGGCAACCCGAGGAAGCTGAAGATGTGACTGAAGGCGAAGAGTGGTTCAAGCCTTCTCCTGACCAGCCCGACCACCAATTCGATGATGGTCTGAAATTACCAGGTGACATCTATCCCGCTCTTTTCGATTATCAGAAGACTGGCGTGCAGTGGCTGGCCGAACTCTATTACCAGAAAGTGGGCGGGATAATCGGTGACGAAATGGGGCTTGGCAAAACCGTTCAGCTCATCTCCTTCATTGCTGCCTTGCATTACAGCAAGCAGCTCTATAAACCTGTCATCGTCGTGGCACCGGCAACGGTCCTAAGACAATGGGTGAACGAGTTTCACCGTTGGTGGCCACCTTTGCGTGTCTCGATTCTTCATTCATCCGGTAGCGGCATGTTCAGTGTTAGGGACGAAGGTATGATTGAGAATGAGGAGATATCATGGGACCAGAGAGGGGGCGGGAGGAAGGTAAACAAATCTGCCAAGAAGATTGTCGATCGAGTCGTCAAGCAAGGCCATGTCTTAGTCACTACCTACGCAGGCTTGCAGACGTATGGTGATATCTTGATTCCTGTCGAATGGGCCTATGCCGTACTGGACGAGGGCCATAAGATCCGAAACCCAAATGCGGCGGTCACTATATACTGCAAAGAACTACGCACGCCGAACAGAGTCATTCTTTCTGGGACGCCGATGCAAAACAATCTGATGGAGTTATGGTCTCTGTTCGATTTTATCTTCCCAATGCGACTAGGAACCCTCGTTGACTTTCGCAACCAGTTCGAAATCCCTATAAAGCTTGGCGGTTACGCCAATGCTACCAATCTCCAAATCATGACGGCACAAAAGTGTGCAGAAACTCTCAAGGATACAATTAGCCCGTATCTACTCCAGCGACTGAAGGTTGACGTCGCGGCTGACCTTCCCAAGAAGAGCGAGCAGGTTCTATTCTGCAAGCTGACCAGACCGCAACGTGACGCTTACGAGCTCTTCCTGAAATCCGAGGAAATGACTTCCATTTTGAATAGAACGAGACAGTCGCTCTTCGGCATTGACATCCTTCGAAAAATTTGTAATCACCCTGATCTGCTTGAGCCCCGATTAAAAGTGAAAGAAGGGTATAGATGGGGAATGGCAAATAAATCAGGCAAGATGCAAGTCGTGAAAGCGCTCCTTAAAATGTGGAAGCAGCTCGGACACAAGACGCTCCTCTTCAGTCAAGGCGTACAGATGCTCGATATTCTCGAACAGTTCGTGCAGCGTCTGGACAATATCAAGTATTTGCGAATGGATGGTGGAACTGCCATCAAGGACAGACAAAACCTTGTCGATCAGTTCAACAAGGACCCGGAAATCGACCTGTTCTTACTTACGACGAAAGTCGGTGGTTTGGGTGTCAATTTGACAGGAGCAAATCGAGTTATTATCTTCGACCCTGATTGGAATCCCTCGACGGATGTCCAGGCCCGTGAAAGAGCATGGCGTCTTGGCCAGAAAAAGGAGGTCACTATATACCGACTCATGACCGCAGGCACGATCGAGGAGAAGATTTATCATCGGCAGATCTTCAAACAGTTTCTAAGTAACAAGGTCTTGAAGGACCCGAAGCAACGCACGACATTTCAGCTGCACGACTTGCATGACCTGTTCACCCTGGGCTCTTCCGAGGAAGATAGGACAGAGACCGGGAAACTGTTTGAGGGTTCCGAAATCAAGCTCCCCCAGCCACCGGCTCAAGACAGCACCGGGGACTCCACCGAGAAGACCACTACAACACCAGATGGCCCCGCAACCGACAACAACGCCCAAAGCCTGCACACCATCGAAGGCATAGCCGGCCTCGAGGACTACAACCCACCCTCCGACCCCAACCAAGCCTCCTCCACAAACGAGGAAGACCGGATCATGTCGGGCCTCTTCGCGCGCTCGGGCGTGCACGCGGCCCTCGAGCACGACGCCATCGTCAACGGCAACAGCAAGAAGCCGCAGGCCAGCCGCCACATCCTGCAGCAGGAGGCCGACCGCGTGGCCGCCGAGGCCGCCGCCTCCCTCCGCCGCGCCGCCCAGCACGCCCGCCACGTCCCCATCGGCACCGTGACCTGGACCGGCGAGGTCGGCGAGGCCGGGCGCCCGACCAATATCCGGCGCGGCGGGCTCGCGTCCGCGGGCATCCTGGCCGGGCTCGCGGACCGCCAGGGTCTTTCCCACACCACCAACTCCAACCCCAGTACCCCGGGCAGTGGGAGCGGCAGCTCGACTCCCGGGGCGGGGGGTACAGGGGGCAGCACGGCGAACCTGCGGGCGCGGGATTTCGAGAAGATGATCCCGGCCTTTATTAGAAGGCACGGCGGCCAGGTGCCCACGAAGCTGCTGGTCGACCACTTCAACCCGCTGTGCGTCACGAACCGGCAGTCGGCGGACTTCAAGGCCGCGCTGAACCGCGTCGCGAGGATGGACAAGCGGGGGTCGAGTATGCGGGCTATTTGGGCGCTGAGGGAGGGGTATTGATTACTTCCTTATGGTTTTATCTATCTGAATAAGGACGGAGGGGAAGGAAAGGGATGGCTAATTTTGTCTTTGGTCCTGTGATGGATAGCGTTGCGTTTTGAGGTGGGTTTTCTTATATCTCCCCGTGTCCATGGACTAAGGGCTGGCTGGCTGGTTGCTTTCAGGGGTAGAAAGGTAGCATTCATGGTCGTATTTAGCGCATAGCAATGGAGTTCGAAAGTTAGATAGAGGGTTCTTCTGCGAAGATTTCTTACATATTAGTCATATAGCTATAATATCTTCCTTCAGGGCAGATGAATGGAATCGCTCAAGTACATGGGTTATAATAATGAATCACCATCCAAGGGACATCAACATCCACATCACATACATACATACATACACAAACCGCTCAGTCTACTGAATTCACTTAATGAATGGGTGGGCATATCTCTCTCTCATAGGTCATGGGTGTTTTCCTCGTTTCTGCTGTAGCCGTGTCAGAAGCATCATGGTTTAACAAGAGGGCGCAAAAGCCAACTTGATTGATATGGAGACCAGGCATGCTCTAATACTATCTAGATCCACGCCGTTCTCCTCGTAATCGTCAACGCCACAGAGAATATGATGAAGAAGCCAGCCCAGATCCATCCGTCCATCCCCCAACCCTTGCAGATGCTGCTGCCAAGTTTCGTGATTCTCGTCTCATCATCGAAGCTACCTCCAGATAAGACAGATCGCGTAGGTTATCCCACCACAACAACAAAGCACGCATGCATACATAGGTGGTAGGTGGTTGGTGCTGTGATGCAAAGTAATGCAATCACAGACGACGACCGCGGCGACCTCCCTTTCTGCGGGTGCTGTCGGAGGGCGTGGGGGTAACGTCCTCGATGCGGCCGATCTTCATGCCGGAGCGGGCGAGGGCGCGCAGGGCGGACTGGGCGCCGGGGCCAGGGGTCTTGGTGCCGTTGCCGCCGGTGGCGCGGATCTTGATGTGCAGGGCGTTGATGCCGAGCTCCTTGCAGCGGGCGGCGACGTCCTGGGCGGCCAACATGGCGGCGTAGGGCGACGACTCGTCGCGGTCGGCCTTCACCTTCATGCCACCGGTGACTCGGGTGATGGTTTCGCGGCCACTGGAATCACCCAGAATGTTAGCCTCATGAACCACAGCATGTCATCAAAGTCAAGGTGAGATATAGTATATATATGTGTGCGTATGGTGGGGGGAGATCGCAGCAGTCGAGTTTCCCCGTTGCATATGCTCTTTCCACCCTCCGTACGCCCATGGTTTTTTTCTATTTCTTTTCTGGATTGAGACTGAATGGTTTAGACGAACCTGAGATCGGTGACATGGACGAAGGTATCGTTGAAGGAGGCGAAGATACGGGCAACGCCAAAGACGAGCTCGCCTAGAAAAAGAGGCGGGGCAAGTTAGCGACGAGAACGAAATGACGAGATATGAACAATTGCGACTCACCTTCTCGGGTCTGAGGACCGAGGGAGATGTTCTCCTGGGGCGCACGAACGGGCTTCTTGGGAGGCATGGTGGTGGTTGATTTTTGGGGGTGAACTTCGTGATGGTTGATCTGGGATGAAGCTTGACCGCAGGTTTCAGTAGGAAAATCGGCAAAAGTGCTTGTGAAGAAGAATAATAATAATTATGGGGTTTGTGGTGCAGACCGACCGGCGGTGAAGCACGGCAGAAATGGCAAAATAAGTGGATTAGCCCTAACGCCATTCCCGAATCTCGCTTAGCGTGCTGCTTAATGTTTGCTAAGCGCTTTCCCACCGCGCACCTACCACCTGGCCAGCCCACAACTTTCTGCCACACCGCCCACGCCCACGCCCACGCCCACGCCCACACCCACAGACCCAACAGGTCCCGCGAAACTTTCTCTACCTGATTAATTTTCTCGTGCGCCTTTCAATTTTTCGACTCCGTAGTCCTTTCACTAACCATCATCCCCCCGAGTCGACAACCCGCTATCATCGCCATAGCCAACTCGACAATCCGACGCAATGGCTGCTTCTACGTATGCTACTTCTCCTTGATCTTCTTCCTCTTCCTATCTATAGAAGTATTATTCGAATGTCCGGTCCTATGGATTTTTGCAGATTGTCGTGGTCCTCTCGGCTGCATAGCATTGTTCTCATGTGCACCTGAAAATGGCACACATGAGAGGTATCGCATGCCAGCTCGATCTTTCCCGGGCTTCTCCCTCTGCTCTCCAGGCTTGAAACACAGCTTGCAGGCTTAGAGACGTTGCTTGGGGTGTTGGGGTTGAAGGCTTCGTCCTTCTCTCCGAAATCTATCTGCCGCTCTCAGCTGCTTCAGACGGTGCAGACATGCTCGTCGATTAGCGTTGGTACAGGGCGAGCATATCCTCTTGGACTTTGTCCGAGGCGTTGTCGGATGAGGGGAATGCTCAAGAAGACCAAGTCACCCCGCAAGGGAATGACAGGTTTCTAAGCATCTCACCGATTAAAACCAATCCCTTCGAGTTAGCCACCGCTGAGAATGTCACGTAACAATGGGCAATTCTCCAACCGGCGCTCTATTCATACATATATTATGTGTGATCGTGGACTACGTACTAATCTGACTTTGCCTACAGTACCGTCCCCACCAAGGACCAAGTCCTGGTCCCCGAGACCCTTCTGAAGAAGCGCAAGAGCCAGGAGAAGGCTCGCGCCGAGAAGACTGCCGAGATCCAGGCCGCCAAGAAGGTTAGTAACATCTTTTTCTTTCAAGGGGAATTCGGCGATGTGATGTATAAAAACCCTTTGCGACTAGACTAAGGTCAATGCTGTTGCAAATTAACCATCTTTCGGGTCTGATCGACGAGGAGGAACCCACATGGGATGTATGCGCGTTGGTGAAGGGACTGCCAAGCTAACGTTGCCCTCTCTAGCTCAACAAGGAGAAGCGGGCTGTCATCTTCAAGCGTGCCGAGAAGTACGTCAAGGAGTACCGCGATGCGGAGCGTGAGCAGATCCGCCTGCACCGTCTTGCCAAGCAGGAGGGCAACTTCCACGTTCCTGCTGAGGAGAAGTTGATCTTCGTTATCCGCATCAAGGGTATCAACAAGATCGCTCCTAAGCCCCGCAAGATCCTCCAGCTGCTCCGTCTCCTCCAGATCAACAACGGTATCTTCGTCCGCATCACCAAGGCCACCGCCGAGATGATCAAGATCGTCGAGCCGTGGGTTGCCTACGGATACCCCAACCTCAAGAGCGTCAAGGAGCTCATCTACAAGCGCGGATACGGCAAGGTCAACAAGCAGCGCATCCCCCTGACGGACAACGCCATCATTGAGGAGAGCCTCGGCCAATACGGCATCGTCTGCATCGAGGATCTGATCCACGAGATCTACACCGTCGGCCCCAACTTCAAGCAGGCCTCCAACTTCCTGTGGCCCTTCAAGCTCAGCAACCCCAACGGCGGCTTCCGGACGAGAAAGTTCAAGCACTTCATCGAGGGCGGTGACCTGGGCAACCGGGAGGACAAGATCAACAACCTGATCCGACAGATGAACTAAGGCTGGGGCTGCTCTGGTGGTAATGGGTCTGGTGGTATGGTATTTCTCTGCATGGTTGACGGCGTTATAAAAGCAAAAGCTTCGGATGCTATCGATGAATTGAGACTTTGATGAATGAGACCATGGCATCCCGACTCGTTGCGGATAGATTTCCAAGTGCTCTAGACCCGGCTAAGGCTGCTCAATGTCACAACTTGTCCCAACGTTGACGTGATCAATTTACGTGCATAAGTATCATTCGTATCTCGTAAAGCTTGTCTGAATTTGTAGGCTTTGTGTTGACTTATTCCCCTGCTCATTGTCACACTAGTCCATATGCTGTCCTTTTAGTTGGTTGGGAGCTTTGATTGTAATCCTGTATAATGTACACCATGCACACAAGCCATGCTATATGCAATGCCACGGGTTCTATACCTCTACCAACCGCTGAAAGTCTAGTTGTGCATCGTCAACCGATCCCATCATGTCCAGCCTCCAACCTCCTAGCCAAGTTACCCATCTATCCCCGCCGTAGCCTTGTCCCGTATGCTGGAAAGTACAGAAAGGAACAGGAGGTCTAGTAACGGTGCGTATGTACAATATGTACGCTCGAGATGAGGAAATATGCAAGGCTCGTCATGAACTTCTCGCTCCCTGCTCTCCCTGCTCGTAGGTAACGCAAGCCAAAACCGGCAAGAAGGGGGAGTAGGGGACTAAGTCGGTGCCCAGCCTCAGATCTTGATATCGAAACTGGTCCCGCACCCGCAGCTGCTCGTCGCGGCCGGGTTGTCGACGATCTTGAACTGGCTGCCGATCAGCTCCATCGTGAAGTCCACCTTGCTGCCGTGCAGCAGCTCGAGGCTCGGCCCGTCTAGCACGATCTTGGGCGCCGACCGCGTATCTTCGGGGGTCGTGTCGGAGGGGGCGTCCGGCACGAACGCGAACACGGTGTCGTCCTCGCCTATGCCCCCCGACGTCGGCGCCGCGCTCGTGGTTGTGGACGGCGTTACGGCGGGCGCCGTTGTGTCCGTGCTCGGGGGAGAGGGGGGATTAGGAGGGGGTGTTGCGGTGTTGGCGGGGAGCGATGGGGGTAAGGAGGTAAGTGACATCAGGTACTGGAACCCGTGGCACCCGCCCGACTCGACCTGGATCCGCAGCGCGAGGTGCGGGTTCGCGTCCTTGGCCATTATTTGGGAGAGGCGCTGTATATGCGAGGTGTGTTAGCGTTTGCTATGTCACCTTGCTCGTGGCGCCCTGAGCGGGATGCGGAAGAGAAAGCGGAGCACGGGTGAAGAGAAAAGGATGGAAAGGGGGCAGACGCACATTCGCCGCGCGCGGCGTGATCTCCAGCATCATCTCCTTCCCCTCCTCGTCCCGCTGCGGGTTATACAGGACGGCGGTCTTGCGCCAGGGCCCGCTCGTGCTAAAGGGCCGCGGCGGCGGCGGCTTGACATGGTGCGCAATTAAGTTCCGGCCCCGGCTGCTGCGAAGCGGGACCGTCCGCGGACTCCGCAGGTGCAGGGCGCGGGCCGGCGGCGGCCGTGGCGGCAGGAGCAGGTCCAGGATGGAGCTGCTGCTGCTATTTGTGACGGT
This sequence comes from Whalleya microplaca, assembly GCA_022497155.1. Taxonomy (NCBI): domain Eukaryota; kingdom Fungi; phylum Ascomycota; class Sordariomycetes; order Xylariales; family Xylariaceae; genus Whalleya; species Whalleya microplaca. The sequence continues at coordinate 924,173 of MU385710.1, read as the reverse complement.
GGTGCGGCGCGCGCATAGCTGGAGGAAGAGCTTCGCGGCCGAGGCGGTGGAGGAGGCGTTCGCGCAGTGTATGGGAGGCATTGGGGGTGGATTCATAGGTAGGTGGTGGGTGGGTGGTTGAAGAGGAGAGGGGGAGAGGGAGAGAGAGAAAGATCGCCGCTTTGTAAGGAAGGGCCTATGTAAGATGTATGCAAGTATGTAAGTATGCGCATTTGTAGGGTCGGAGGGACCCTGGTTTCTAAGCAAAATATTTTGGTAGGTGGGGATGATGTCAAGGGTCGGTTCGGTTGGGACGAGCGGCGAATTACGGCAGTATGGAGCTGGTGCTTCTGATTGGTCGTACCTCGATTTGAACATCGGATTGGGCGACCAATTGCGCTTGTCTGATTTCAATAGCAAATTGTGGGCGGGATTATAGAGTTCACTTCCTTTTTTTTAGTCTTTGACATGACTAGTTGTAAGTCTATAAGCTCAAGTACTATACAAACGCCCGATCACGGTGCAATTATTCGATGATTATTTCTACCGTACCTGTTGTCTAGGTACCTAGTTAATCGAGTCTAAGTCTGTTGTAGTGACATTTGAATTTCAACGCACTTAAGATGTCGCTTACTTTCACCTGTTTCATTCAACCTACCAAAGTAAAGTCTAAGCCCTTCATGGGAATTAGTTCCTTCTGCATCGGCGAGTGGCGAAGTTGTTCTTGTTGAGATAGGATTTTAGGCCTGGGGTCCACTGCTACTGTATATAGACCTACATATAGTCCCCACCTATACGTGTATGTATGTATGAGGGTCTCTGCCCCTTCTAGCTTCACCTTGCACTCAATAAGCTGTTATGCTCCTCATTACTTTGTCTATTACTGTCACTTCTGTTTAGGCTCATTGTAGCTCGAAAGCTAGATGCATCATCGACTTCTATGATCACCGTAGATTGACTGCATTAGTCTGGTTGAGACATACTTCTATGCTTCGTAATTCAATCTTTTAGGGATATGATGAGAATAAAATGGGGCTTGACATGTCTTCTTGTTAACATACCAGAGTTAGTTACTTCTTAAGCTTAAAACCAGCACCTGACAGCTATTTTACGAGGAAATCTGTTAAGCGATAATCGAGCCGGTGGCGATGGCCTTACATTATAATAGGCATCATTACCAAAAGTTAAAATGATTACAAAGCAAGGCTGACTTTACATTACATGAACTAAATATAAAGCTCATTTGAGTATTTGATGCCGTTCGATGAGTTTGGTGACATTTGGGGCTCCCTGTATCAATGCCAGCTTCGAAGCCCAGCTTCCCATACCGACACCCAACAGTTCTCCCTACTCCAAAGGTAATGGAAATAATGTGTAAGAGGTGCCTTTACAGTATTAATAACGAATTATCTACTGATATCGGAATACAGAAGGGGTACTAGCTCCTGATCGTGGAGCCCTATATACGATATCTATAAAGAGCAACATAGATAGACCCTAGGCCACTGATATGACCCCTTAATTGTCGTCAAACTCCATGATAATCGATCAAAAAAATAGTATGCATCTTAAAATAGCAATGGATATGGAGATCATTTGGAATCTTTTTGAATTCACGCAAATAACTTTAATGCCGGAGATAACTTGATTTCCTGATAATTAGGGGTCAACATGCCTTGTATCGATGACGTCCCCTGTTCGGAAACAGATCTATCCGCGCCAGGAGCTGCCCAGAATAGCTCATTTCCTAACTCGAACGTGCCGAAGTTATTATTTAAACCCTGCGTGGCAAGCCTTCTTTTAACCGCGCTCCCGTACTATTCGCCATGTGTATTTTACCGGTGATAAGGGTGCCAGAGCAGTCTCCACAAAGAGCCCGTCCGCACTGCGAATAGATTACCTCACAGACCAAAATGGAAGCGCCAGAGTCAATCCTGATTAATTATCAGGAAGAGTAGGGTCCAGAACGGCGGCGTGGGGTGGATGGCGAGGAGACTATAAAGAGCTGTCAAGGCAACCCGGTGATATTAAGCTAGACGCTTGAGACGCAACAGCTATACCGACAGAAAATATCGCTCGAGAATTTTCTTCAGCAGAAGCAGCACTAAAAGGTCGAATTTACTCTGCTATTTAGCACGCAGCTCACACAATGCTCGCACAAGTCGTCCCCCTCGTGGCCCTAGCCGCCACCGTCTCCGCTCACGGCTACATCTCCTCGCCACCGATGCGCACGCCCGGCGACGCCACAGCAGCAGCGTGCGGCTCGGGCGTCGTGAACGAGATCTCGGGCGACAAGACGTCGCACGTGGAGGGGCTGCCGGAGCTCGCGGCCATGGACCCGGCGTACGACGCGGCGAAGTGCAACGTGTGGCTGTGCAAGGGCCAGCAGTTCGCGGACAACGCGGACAACGTGCAGGCGTACGCGCCCGGCGAGAGCGTCAACGTCCAGATCGCGCTCACGATCCCGCACAAGGGCTCCGCCAACGTCAGCATCGTCGACACCAAGACGAATACTATTGTCGGCGAGCCCCTGCTCGACTGGCCCGAGGGCTACGCCGACGAGATCCAGTTCTATGCTAAGACTACGCCGGCTAACCAGACCGACTTTAATGTTACGATCCCCGAGACGCTCGGCTCGCAGTGTGCTGAGGCTGGTGCTTGTGTAAGTTGTCTCACCCATTTCCTCTAATATAGAGGTCGACGCTATGTTGTTCAATGCTCACTATCTTGTTAGGTCCTTCAATGGTGGTGGTACGGCACTGGGGCTAGGCAGACGTACGAATCTTGCGTTGACTTTACCGTTGCCGCTCCTGAGTAAGAGGCAGTAGATGGGGTTGGTAGACCATGTCTAGCTATGCTGGACAGAGAAGAGCATGGGCGATTACACGTATATTAGAATATTCTCAGATATTTACGCAACTTCGATTTCCGAATTGATTCAATATCGAGCCATGACAAGAAGCTACGCCGTTTCAGACCTTCCATATTGAAAATGTATAATCGTTTTTACTTTGGTGGCGAGACCCCTTCCTGTTAGTATATTAGAAGTTATCGTACAGAAATGTTATTCAAACTGAATAACACGAATAATCGTGAGTGAGTCTTCGCACAATATATACGACATTGTGAGCTTATTACACTTGAATATTTACGGTAGGTAGATGGAACTGTTACCTTTAAATTTAATACATATTGCTATTTATATTATATCAGTTGATTAGTTTAATGTTATCAATTAAAGTAATGGACCAAGTGAAAATACTAGACATCCAGTGTAAAGGTACTTAGAAAAGCTTAATCTACATTAAAAGATATATGCTTGGACGAGTTACATTGTAACATAATGGTCATCCTTGACTTATTCCTTGTCTATAATATTTGGCATTAGAAAGATAGGAGGAGAAGCTTAACTCCTACCCGAAGAGAGTGTGAGCCACGGCCAATCTCTTGTCAGTAATTCCTTAAATATCTCTACCTACCCATGGATCTCCACGAGCGCGAACTTATCTATATAATTTTTTAAGTCTAGATTATCATATAGGTAGTCTGCCGTTAGATAGACCTCATTTTCCAGTACTGTAATGTGGGTGTCAGACATCCGGACATTTGACACAAACTCACCTAACAGACATGATGGCAACGCCTTGTTATACTTTCTCTAACTGCTAAGTCTATCATGTGGAAATCAAAATGCCCGAAGAACCCTCGATCATATAACCAAAGATAAAGAGTCAAAGAACTAGCTTGCCTCGTGATCACATGCCATACAACACATAAAAAAATAGTCATAGATCTATATGAGAATGACTTGTTAATATATAGTGGCCATTCTCTGGTCTTCTAATTAGGTGTAGCATCATATATGCACTTCGAATTTCTATCTGCAGTAATGTTAGTTAACAAGGACTTCCTTGATACGGTATCAACACCTAGTCGTCATCTATGGTACTGTACTGAATCATGCTAGGAAGGCCTTAAAGCGACGTCTTGACATACGAACAAGGGGAATTCTAGAGATTAGCAGCAGTGGATATGGGTTTGTGGATTTCTCGCACCGTACTGCTAGAGACTGGGTCAGACAGCCCAAAAGGTGGCAAGACATATGTGCATTGTGTGACCCAAATTTCGAGCCCTACTTAATCCTTTTCAAGGCAGAGACCTTAGAGATGGTAGATACGGATGATGGTACATATTCATATGAACTGTTATGGACAAAGATAATGAGAACACTACATTACGCTGCTCAAGTCACAGAAACTGGAGATAATCTCACGAAGTTGCTACGATTGATGGATATGTTTGATCAGAAGATGATGACAGCGTATTTACGCAGTCGATTGACATGGGCTTCTAGATACTCTCTTGAAATAAAGCACTGGTCCTCATTACAAAAGACCTTGGCGATGGGATCGGTATAGGGCCATCAACAGGGCCGACAATACATAATACCTTGCTGGGTATCTCGGCCCAGTTTGGCATCTTTCCATATGTTCGCGAGAAGGTCCCGAGAGAAGAGCGAAACGTCTAAAACGACTGTATACATGGCTAAAACGACTATATTCCACTAAATAGTGGACATACTTAAGCCGCAATACATTTTCCTAATAAATGGAAGTACATCTGCTATGCTTTAAATACCTACCCATATAGTCATTCGAGCAGGTTTAAGGTATTATACACCTCCCGTAACATCCCTGATCTCGTGTCGGCGCTATTAATAAAGGCATCAAGCTTTTTACTTCGTCGACTTTAAAAAATAACAAGAATTCAATTTATACGCTGCCGCCGATAAGTTTAGCCCTTATTATAACTTCAATAATAAATAATATTGTTAGGAAATTTTTTTTCAATTAATATTAAAGCTACTTAAATCTCTTAAATAAATATACTGCGGGGTAAGTATATAATATATTTAGTGGAACACAGTCGTTTTAGACGTTTCGAGAGAAGAGAAATGGTCTGAAATGAAATCATCGAAGAACTCCCTCGATCTGCTAGAAAATGCTATATTTGGTTCTTGCTATTTTTTGTCGGACTATGATTGTGACTCGGCCACAGGATGCTCACAAATAGCACCACAACGGAGACTCTCGATGGTAATGTTTCTAGTTGAACGTGGCTTCAAATGCTCCAGAGTGCATAGTAATGCTGGCTGGGTTGATCCTATGGGTGAGCTTTCTTTACTAATAACACCTTTGCCATGTGGCGTCTATTATGAACAGGTGTTCCAGTACCTTAGGTACAGGGGTCGCAGAGAATATATGGTCGCTACTAGGAAGGTAATATAGGTAAAAAGGGGAATAGCAAGGGTGTCAATATCCATTACCAACTAGTTCGAAGGTGTCATATATGCGGGTTTCACTTAGAAAACTGTTACCTATTGATATAGACAGACAACCACGCAAGTTGTTTGCTCATAGAGGTGCGATATGATTTATCAACATTAGGAGCTTTGTTGAGGGCGGGGCACCGGACTCGTCCAATGATGCAGACTAATACGTTCCGGTAGACATATCGGAGGACAGGCCCGATGCCGGCAGCGAGTTTCACCAGGGCTATAAATTAAGCTCAAGTTTGGGTCATCTCACACCGACACGTTATACTCCTCGAAATTTGCGAGCCCGATTCCATGACTAGGTTTCGGAGCTGAAGCCAAAGCTAAAATGTCGTTGCAATCTATACTCCACCACGAACTTACGCAGAATCCTCGCTCTGGAATACAATCCACTCTAGCTCGAGAAGATGTAACCGGTAGCGAAATACCAGGCGCACCTGGCAGCCGAGTTACCGATGAAGAGACCCAGGTTCTGCCATTAGATGCAGCTCGGACGGCTTCCTCACCCGAAGCAATGCAGCGAGTTTTCGACGTCGCGCCACTGAATGTCGTCAACCGTCGCCGACGGCTAGCCATAACAATTCTCATCATTGCTTGTAATATTATGCAGATGATTTGCAATGTGATCGGCGTAGCGGGTGGGATAGAAATAAGCCGTAAGCTGGGTGTCTCGGGCATTCATGCAAACTGGGTCGCCGCCGCGTATCCGTAGGTTACTCTCCGGCACGTTCTTAGTCAGAATTGAGACTGACTTGATACCTCGCCGACAAGCCTCACGCAAGGAACATTCGTCCTGGTCAGTGGCCGGTTCGGGGCGGTCTACGGACACAAGAATATGCTGCTTCTCGGGTCCCTGTGTCTCGTGGTCTTCACTCTGGCTTGTGGATTCTGTGGTAACTTCGTTACCTTTAATGTCATGCGTGCCATATCTGGAATCGGCGGGGCGTTCATAATGCCTAATGCTGTCGCCATGATCGGTATCACTAATCCACCTGGATATGCGAGGAATCTGAGTTTGGCTTTCTTTGGTGCATCTGGCCCAAGTGAGTAGTATCCAGTCATTGATTCCCCCTTATAGCTTGTTTATGAGCAACATGCCTCCTCTTCCCTTTGGGGGCATATTGGGGAGCTGAAAGCTTCCGCGATGGCTCTTGGAACTTCTGAGTACACGACAATTTGTCTTAGAAGAGGAAATACTGACTTCCGATTCTACAGTCGGCGGTTATGTGGGTGCACTGATCGTGGGGGGTTTTAGCCAAAGCACTTCCTTGCTTTGGATGTTTGTGTTCATGTGGGTACCTCGAAGGCCCTTCTCATCCGAATATTGACCAATGATCTTAGTGCAGTCGTGAGCTCCATGGCCGTGGTACCCTTGTGGGCGCTTCTTCCCCTGGAGATGCCGGTCGATCCTCATGGAAAGATTGACTGGATTGGATCTTTCCTTTCTCTGGGCGGTCTGATCGTTTTCAATGTAGTGTGGAAGTAAGTTGCTCTTATAATATTTGATATGCATTCATTTACTAACCGCTTCTTTTTGCAAAGTCAAGCGCCGGCCGTGGGATGGTCGAGTCCTATGATTATTGCCACGCTCGTGGTCTCAATGATCGTGTTTATAGGTTATGGTATCTGGGAACACTACTTCGCTTCCGACCCAATCATGCCCTTGAGTATATTCAAAGCTCCATCATTTACGCCGTTGATATTCGTGGTACTCATGAACTTCATGGGAACGGGAACGTTGTTATGGTATACCGTGGTCTGGTTACAAGAAGTCCGCCACTGGACCCCAATGCAGTTCGCTATCGGCTGGACACCATTCGGCATCTGCGGTATCGCTGCGGCCTTCCTGGCTGCCTATCTCATCCCTCGTGTGTCAGCTCAGTGGATCCTCGCGATAGGAACGCTGTGCATGCTAATATCCAACACACTCATCGCCGCTATGCCGACCCAACAATCGTATTGGTACCAGGTTTTCCCCAGCACCGTTCTGTCTGCATTCTCACCAGATCTCGTCTACACGGCAGCCCAGATCATTGCTAGCAATTCTGTCAGTCGAAAACAGCAGGGCGTCGCGGGGTCACTAATAGGCTCCTTACTATTGTATGGTAACAGCCTGGGGCTTGGATTTGCGTCCACCGTGGAATCAGAAGTGGCCAAGAAAAGTCAAGATACTGTGACAGGCTACAAGGCAGCGTTATGGTTTGCGGTAGGCATTTGTATTGCTGCCCTTGTCATTGACCTTGCTTTCGTGAGGCTTGTGAAGGATAACCGTGAGGGCTGGGACGATCCAGCTGATATCGATCCGGCCGATGAAGCCGAAAGATCGACGGCGACAGGAACTGAATTACCGCAAATCCGGTCCCATTTGGAACAGCGTTAGCATGACGACCATATATTGTTGTATTCTAAATATACTTTCCCACGAATCACCCTTTCGTAGGAAACTGGTTCTAGAAAATAATAAAATTGGCAATGTCCGAGTATATACCTATGTACATGGCGCCCCCATTCGAATAGTATCATCTTCATCCAGTGGTACGCTGGGGTGGCGGTTCCTCGAGCTATTGCCTGTGAACTTGTTAACAACCTATAAGCTAAGAAATTGATATTCTGTAATCAAAAGCATACCGAACCAAGGAAATAGGTTAGAGTTCGAAGATTTCAGAAAAATAGAACAGTCTACCTGTCACTCACCAATCTGTGGTGTTCTTGGGGCGCTTGGCCCATCTCTCGGAGGAATCTGAGATAGAACTGCTTTGGCGTATGCAGAAGCCATAGCTGCAGCATAGGGCTGCCAGTCCTTGTTCTTATGGTTATCCGCGTAATCGCATACACCTCTGATAACACCAACAGGAATACGATTCATGGTCCCAGCTGCCTCCATTTCTAGACCAATAATGTTGTACTTGTCTCTTAACTGGTCTCGTATTTTGGAACTCTTCATGTGCTTCTCACCTGAACCTATGGATCCATACCACACTTGAGTGCGCTCCGATTCTGACCGCTGTTGTCTTTCTATAAGCTGCTCAAGTCCGTCGTCGCCAACCTGATAGAGCTTGTCAGACTCTTGTCCAGGATCAATGAAAGTGCCACTCGGGTGCTTTCGGGTTTTCATAGCCTCGTAATAGGGCATAAACAGCTCCTTCTCATTTGGCGCATGGAGTTTGATGCTTCCAATTGCGGCTCTCACAATCGGTATAGTCTGGGCTAGAACATATCCTTTGCGTAGAAGCTGGAGGCTATTGTCACACGGCTATTGGAGCCAAGACCTGTTGGAAGCTATACGAGATGCAGGAATGCTGCACGAGTACATATATTGGGTGCTGTTAGATATTATTCGATACTGTTGGAATATATAACTACCTAACAAAAGGTATGATCACCAGACGGCGGCTACGTCGGCAACAGACGAGATACGTACCAGGAATACGTACCGCGGCAGCAGGTCTATAAGAACCTGACGCCGAACCTCAGACTCAGATTGAAACTTAGAAGAACAAGCACCCTCAGAGGGCCTAAAGAATTATTGCTGAATTGATTATTTCCAAGCCCTGAATTACAGCCCTTGTCACAGCTATCTTCTTCAGTCTCTTTGCCCAAATCGTACGCCACGAGACCAGAGCTGTCCATGTCTGGGAGTCCGACGAGAACATCACCAAGGCGAATATCTCGTTGCCTGGTTCGTTCTAGAGAAGGGATGCCAGCAGCCTATTATCAATCAAATAATAAATTAGTGAAATGAAAACAATAGGCTAGTTGACTCAGGCTAGACGCAGTTTGTAAAAGAAATAACAAAGAAAAAATCTGGCAGAGTACTGACTACACCAACTAAAAGGCCAAACCAGAGATTCGGGAAGATCTTCTTAACCTGGCTGGCAAGGGCTGCAGCAGAACCAGTTCCATACTCTTGACCGGCGGGAAGCGTTGCAACTATAATGTTGTGACTGCACATGTCGCCAGCTTGAAACACGTAACCATCGCCGCGGCCTATCGGGAATTGCCCAACATGTTTATGATCTAGCATATGCAAGGCAGCTTGTGCCTCGATCTCTAACGGCGCAATCCATGCCACGTTGTAGTCTTCGGGTCGCAAGATTGCCATCGGCTTCAATAATTACAGTTCTAGCCAATGAAGAGTGGATTTTGACAAAGTATTCAAGTAATCTCTATGGGAGAAGTCCGGAAGGGTGGTGTTATATACGTAACCCGGGAGTTGGGCTGTGATGGTAATAAAGGGTGCCCAGGCAGGGAACTGGTCATTCCAAAGCCTCCCACAACTTAGAATTAGACTACTCCATGATTAACACCATATCATTGTCCTAAGTACTTTCTTATGATTGCCTTGTTATTAACCTACTGAGGCTGTGAGTGTTACAACCTAACCACTCATTCCAACCTCCCCTTACCCCCGCACTGGTCACGCGAGTGGGATTGCCAAGAATCATTAGCTCCTTTGGCAATCCACCCCTGTAACAAGAGGTCATTCAGAATATAGAGGGCTTCAATTCGCCGACCCTCCTCTTCCGTCTTACATGTACCCTGTTAGTAGGCTGAGATGATAGCTGTAGACATGCGACGATACAGTCTCTTTTTATCACCGCGATTGGTAAGGCGCTTCCTAGAGAGAGAATCCTACTAACTTGAGATTACAAATCAAGCGCTAAAGTGGTATTCCTGAGTCGTATCTATGGTATAAGCCTTCGTTGCTTGATCTAAAGTATATCCTGTTCGAGTATAGATATCACGGTTGAGGAGCCAACCTAAGCTTATTTAGGTAGATACTTGAATAGAATAAGAAGGGTTTCATCTGGCGTGAGGGGTAGTAACCACCTGCACACAATACGTAAATTGATTAAACCTGCAGGCTGCGGGAGCATATGAGTACCTATACTGAACATAAGGTTACTCTTCAACCAACTTTTCTGAACGTGCACAGGCCTTTAAACAGACCCACCTTGAAGGAAACTAGACCCCCCTGTGAGCTATAATCTCACCCATTATATTGCGAAAGTCTCTAAAGGCATGAAACCCAACAGAAAATTCCCTCTATCAAAGAATGCTAGGTAAGGCGTTTCTGGGTAAAATTCCCTAACCGAAAGTCAATGCGGCACCTTTACTTTGCGGGGCGTCTTATATTCTTCAACTATATCTGTTCTTACAACCGATTGTTCCTCTGATTAATCAAGATGGCACATGAAAGCAAGAGACAAAAGCCCGACAGCTATGACAGGTAGAATGAGGAGGCACGTTTTGCCCCCGACCTACATGTTCAAAATTCTCGGCCTTGGAACGCTTGCCATTCCGGAGCAGGAGTGCAAAATGTCAATGGAAACTTTCACAACGGTCGAGACTTCAATCGTACGTGTTGAAGACTTGAAGAAAAAACACCTCGTCGCTTTCAGCTGATACATAGCTTTAGTAATCCAAAACTTTGTCAACCCTTCCGACTCTGCTGAACAGGATCATCCGGAAGATATAATCAAATCGCTCGAATTCCCTCAGATCGATACACGTCAACACAGCATTAAGAAGGCACACGCTAAGACATGCCAATGGTTTCTGAAATGCCCCCAATATCACGACTGGCTGGATGCCAACAAATTCGGCATTCATAATGGTCTTCTGTGGATCAAAGGCAAACCTGGTGCGGGCAAGTCGACATTGATGAAATTCATACATTCCCATGCCCGTCGAACAATGAAAGAAAAAACAATCATATCTTTCTATTTCAATGCAAGGGGAGCCGAGCTAGAAAAGTCCACAGTTGGCCTATACCGGTCACTTGTGTTACAGCTAATTGAAGCACGTTCAGATCTCAAGTATGTCTTGGAATCCATGAGAAGCGGACATCAATGGAATATCGAATCACTGAAGTCCCTCTTTGGACAAATTGTCGATGCAATGGGAGCAACTTCGCTGATCTGCTTCATTGATGCCTTAGACGAATGTGAGGAAGAACAGGTCCGGGATATGGTGTCATACTTTGAGGAAATTACCAAGCAAGCTGCCTCTTCCGGGACCAGGCTATACATATGCTTCGCAAGCAGGCACTACCCCCATATCTCAGTTGATTGGGGATTAGGCCTAATAGTCGAAAGGCAAAAAGGACATGACCAAGACATGACACACTATATTAGCAGCAAATTGAGAATTGGACACGGGCAACTTGCTAAGAAAATTCGTTCCGATATTCAAGAAAAGGCACATGGCATCTTCATGTGGGTATTGCTCGTAGTGAGTATATTAAACAGGGAATTCGACCGCGGAAACATACATAGACTACGGCAAAAGCTTCAAGAGATCCCTAGCGATCTCCACACCCTCTTTCGCGACATACTAACTAGAGATATACGGACTTGCGATACCAAGGATACGCGCGGACTGCTTCTCTGTATCCAGTGGATACTCTTTGCAAGCCACCCACTTACCCCAAGCCAACTGTATCAGGCGGTCTTATCCGGAGCTGAACCTCAGAGCTCAACTATCTGTCACTGGGAGGGGATCGAGTCTGACCACATCCAAAAATATATTCTCCATAACTCGAAAGGGTTAGCTGCATTGACGAAATCCGATGAATCAACTGTGCAGTTTATTCACCAGTCAGTTCGTGACTTCTTCCTTGATGGTGGGCTGGGAGAATGTTGGCCTGACCTCAAGTCTAATCTGGATGGTCAAAGTCACGAAGAACTCAAGAAATGCTGTCTTGAATACTTATCCAAAAGGCATGAGGACCATGCCTTGCCTCATACATTCCGGCTATATGCCCAAAACAACACTGCATATCACGCTGAGCGAGCAGAATGTGCCGGCGTTAGTCAGCATGACTTCGAATCCAACTTGTCAGTTGTGGGCTGGATGAAACAATTTCCCAATCTCGTAGGGAATGGATCCCGCATTCTTATCGCAGACGCGAGACTGCTATACTTATTAGCCAACACCAGTACGCCGGCTTCCAGTCTTCATGAATGCAATTTACTTGACTTCTTAGGACAGCTTAGTGTCGTTGCTGCATTTGGAGACGAAAAAATGCTCGCGTTTATCCTTGATCGAAGGGAAATCAATATCAACACACCATATAAGGGGATAACACTACTTGGAGTAGCAGCACTGCATGGGAATGAGGGCACTGCTCGACTGCTTCTAGATAGAGGCGCCCATATCGATCGTCAAGATGATAGAGGCCAGTCGCCACTTTTGGCAGCAGCACTAAATGGGCGTCAGTCCACTGTTCGACTGCTTCTAGATAGAGGCGCCCATATCGATCGTCAAGATGATAGAGGCCAGTCGCTTTTAGAAACAGTACTGCATGGGAACGAGGACACTGTTCAACTGCTTCTAGATAAACGCACACGCATCGATCGTCAAGATGATATAGGCCAGTCGCCACTTTTGGCAGCAGCACTAAAAGGGCATAAGTACACTGTTCGACTGCTTCTAGATAGAGGCGCCTATATCGATGGTCAAGATGATAGAGGCCAGTCGCTTTTAGAAGCAGTACTGGATAGACATGAGGCCATTTTTCAACTTAAACCTTACCATCCCTACCCAGAGGGTTGGTCCCATAGTCCCGTAAGACTCCCATAGGAATTCTTTTTCCCCATAGGAGTTGATGGGATGATTAGTACTGCCGGAGGATGTGTGCTTTGCCTCCTATATTATCTCTTATACCCCTAGCCTCCATATATCATATACCCCGGCTTTAGTGGAAAGCCCAATGCCCTTATTGGTACCAGCAACCTCCTCCAGCCTCCAACTACCGGAACTTCGTCTCGGCCCAGTCGGCGTTTGGTACCTATCTCTGACTGCGGCTACCGGAACTTCACCGCAAGCCAGTCCATTAGTCGGCTTTCCTTGGTGCCATTAGTTTTGTGGCAGTTGGTCGGCGTCGTTTGAGTGTGACGTTAAGGAGTGTGTGGGTGATTCGCTGACGGCGTGTGAGTGAGTGTATTGCCGTTTGAGTGTCTCGGCTGCCGACGCCGTTTGAGTGAGTGTGTCGGCTATCGGCGCCGTTTTAATGAGGGGAAGTGTGGCACCTGGCTACCGGAACTTCGCTTAGAAAATCCACTGTCAGAGGTGCGAATCGAACCCGTGAATGTTGGTATGATTTCTGTGTGGTGCGGCTATTATTTTGACGGCTTGACCGATTGAGCCAAAACAGGTGCTACCATTCTGATCTGGAGATTAGTAGTACTGGAGGATGGATGTCCTGCCTCCTATATTGCCTCTTATACCCCCTAGCCTCATATATCATATTATATATATATAATAATAAAATATATACTTAATAAATCTACATTAATCTACTAGTATTTAAAGTGATAATAGATATATATTATCGGAATTTTTATATTACTAAGGTCTTTTCCTAATTAAAGCGCAACGCCTTTAGGCGTGACGAGGCAAATTAGCTGTAGCGTAGTTAGACCTAACCAGTCAATTCGAAGGAATTGTGACGGTGCACGCACCAGTCCAGCAAACCACTGAGCCACACTTCTCAAAAGGATATCAGAATATCAAGGTCGGCACCTTGATATCTACTACTGGCTTATATGGCTTACGGTATAGCTTATCCATATACCGTAACTGGAATCAGATTTTACCCACGGACCATTACAGGGGGTGATACACTGAGCCATAGGTCAGCTCATTTATCCTCTCGCCGATGCAGCATGGCCAAGTCAATACCTACTGTATGGTAGCTCCTCAACCCCTAAGCCCCTCCACATCTTTTGCTGTATGCCTACACATATAGGCAGACAGGTAGCATGTTGATAGCTTCAACCACAAGCTGATTTCAGTAATATGCTTCATGTCCTCCCTTGGCCATTATGCGCTGGTTCTTGTTCTGGGAGTCCTGAGGCATAAGTTGAATCCAAGGTAGGACATTTGCTCTGGGCTGTCCATAGGTATGCTTTTTTGGCAGATATCGTGCTTCTCCTGTACGGAGGTTCGCTGCCTCTTGTAGTTGCCTAAACCGGGCTTGAATTCGCTATGGGATGGACTTTTCTCCGCCACTCAATACCAAGTTCCGAGTGCCGTCCACTGGCCTCTTATTTATATGCAAATTGTCTCATTTAGCAGATTTCGGACCTTAGGAGGTTCCGGTTGCGCATAAAAAGTGAGCACTTATTGAATATGGTAGGTGAAATTCTTTTTCAGGGCACAGTCCGTGTGTCTTGACCCGTGTTCAGACAAGTAGCTAAATGAGAGACTAGGTACATTGATTTCATCACAGCCTGTGACGCCAACATAAGGAATAAGATGTGAGAGCAGTTTCTGAGCGAATGACTTGAAGCAAAGAATATAAGATCGGCTTCACGCCTGAACCTTACTGTTCGTGTCTTTCTATCCTATGCGAACCGAACCAGCACCTCCCACCCCTCAAAATGAAAGAAATGAGAAAAGAAAAAAGAAAAGGAGGGGGAAAAAAACCTCTCTGCTCTATCCATTACCGTAAGCCCCTTAGACCAGGACTTAGTGAAAGAAGGTGGAAATCTTTGTATCACAAGGTGCACTAGACTTGTACGCCAAGTTAAGGATATATCTTTTGACATTCCTGAAGAGAAGCAGCCAGGCAGATTACTCCCAGTTCATTCACATCGCGGTAGTCTTTGAGGTCGTAGGGGCCGAATTCTTGCATTGACAGGAAAGCCTTCTTGGTCGACGTGCCACGAATATAATCAACATAGTCTGCATCAAAGGTCGCAATTATAACCCAAACTTCGTTCCTATCCTGAGATATCATCATACGCCTAATAAGGTCAGCAACTCAAATCATACCAATGTTTGCTTCAAACGTAAGGGATTACCTACTTCTCTGTCAAATTTTCTTGGCGTAATTGTTGGGCATTGAGATGCCCATCCTGCGCGATCCATGTGGCCATCTGGCATGATTCTTGCGCTTTAAAACGTGCGCTGTTTCCATCTTCATAACGGGTCCCCTTTTTTGTCTCGATGATTATCCGGACGGTTTGAACAACACGCAAAAGGGCATCCACTTCGGCAGTGAACAAGACTGCCCCTCGATTATCTTTCATCGTGAATCTGTCTTGATCGGCCTTCCAAATTGCATTTTCAGCTCCCTGCGCGAAAATGCACACGGCTCTCAGGAATGTTACAAGACAGATGACAACCTCCTGTTCATTCTTTATCTTGATCTCTTGGCTTGCAGCCACACCCGCCAAAGGCGAAGATTGGGATGGCAAGGATGGCGGTGAAGACATAGGCACATCTGTATCTTCACTAATATTCATACCAGACATACGTTCATCAGGTGGTGCTTGGTCGAAACGCGAAGGGGTCGGGGTCTCGGGCCGAGGGGGCAGAGCCCTGTCCCTAAGCCTGCTGGCGATGGGACTAAAATCAACCCCGTCACAAGCGTCCTGACGGTCAAGGCCGCTTGTATATTTTTGCGATAGAAGAACAAGCGCAAATGGTCCTAAATCCTCAGGGGGTTGGAGTTTCCTGTGGTTGGGTTCTTTCATCCATGTCAGATATTTATTCCAAGAGTAAAGGTTATTTAGGTGGTCTTTAGAAGTAGATAAGCACTCTTCTTGGAATATATTGTCAAGGTTGTCATTGCGTCTGTGGAATGGGTCTTTGGACATAGGCCAAAGAACGCGGAGAAGGTGGAATTGTACATCTCCGATCATAGAGGCAGATGACAGGACACGTCTGTCTTGATTATGAATAGAAGTATTATCAGGATCCTGTATTCCTACCTTTTGGCAGGAAGTAAACCAGCCGGACCTGGTTTTAGGGACATCTCTGATTGTGATTGCAGACATGGTGAAAGATTTCTGGTGAAGGTGTTATTATATAATCTAAATTATCGTCGACCTGACAGCACTAGGAGATGGAGAATATGAATACGGCGGGAATATACACAAATATACAGATATATATATACATATCCATATAGGTATCTGTTGGGAAAGAGAGATATAGAATGTTTGATGTGAAAACAGCCAGTATGTTCGCCTCATCTGTGGCGATTCAACACGGCTGGAGGATGAATCACACGTCCCCCTTTTCACCTCTTTTTCTAGAAATAACTTAAATATCACACCACTAACAGCTTTCCTTGGCCGACAATTTCCAAATAATTATTCTCTTTCTTCCTTCTTCTTTGTCTTGTTTCCGCCAACAGGGTAATGTGTCGTAAGCCGATGCACTCACCCCCTATTCTAGTAGTTATAGGCTTCCGCAACAGGTATCTTTGAGCTGGTTAACCTCCTAGTATATCTTGTTCTCTTGCGGGGTGATCTTATACGGTCATGTTGGAGCTGAATTCTACCATCAGGTTGGACCCCAACGATCAGTCATAGTCAGGCTACCTGTCTACAAATACAAAGACCTAGCTAAAATGTGACATAAACGATCTGCCAAATCCCTAAGTCCCCAATTGGACTTGGCATTGTTGAGTACTAACACGGGCAAAGAGCGTACTACTCTGTCATATATGCCTATCACATATAGACGTTCCCACGTATACATTCCAGACGTTAGATCATAGGACACCAACATGTCTGTAAGGAATAACTGGGAGTGGTTTTATTTCCGTTTTCATATACAGCTCATGAAAGAACCCAGGCACCTGAGCAAAAACATGGTTTTCGTTGGCTGATTTATTGTTAGAAGATACTATGTTATATGATGGAAATGTGACCGCCGTGTCTCAATCTTTTGTGGTCATTGGTAAGAGAGGTACTTATGATTGGCATAGCCACTGTTATGGTTTGTACGGAAATACTGGGTAGGTTAAGCGATGGTTGGGACGCCGTTCGCTCCACGCTGCAGCTAGGACCCCACACCTGTTATGCATATGAATTTCTCGCTAGTCCTGACGGACCTTGTAGCCTGTGACAGTCACTTTACATTCCTTGCTTTTGCCGAAGACGACGGTTTTTCCATAAGAGGTTATAGCTCAGAGGGAGGTTGTTTCGGCATGGTTGCAGCGTGGCCTGTGCATGGGGTACGCGCCGATGGTACGCAAGGGTGCCCCTAATTCATACAACTTCAAACCACCACATTGTACCCCTACGTATTCCAGTGTTTTACGTACTATATTCTACTATAATTTCGATCGTATTGTATCTCTGCTCCTAAGACTGCTATAGACATAGTTACGTGTCCTTAAGTGTATATCACTGCCGTGAAATAGGGGCCTGGGTCAGCAGAGCAGCCTAGCAAACCACGGAGCCACACCTCTTAAAAGGATGTCAGTATACCAAGGTCAGCCACCCTTGATGAGACGCAGGCTATGAGTGTATAGTTGTTATTATTGAGTAAGTATCATCACTACCTAGAGTCTACAGGAGGAGGAGGCCCTATATAAGCCACAGGGTGTGGGGCGTGCACACTAGCCACTTGAGTTCCAACAATCCTGGCTGTCACGGCACAGGGCCTATGGGGTGCTGTAAGGTCCCCGTAAGCTCCCTGTAGCTAGAGCACATCCTAGGCCCCTCACACGTGACCTCCCTGACTACCTCCCCATTAGTCAGCTAGATTAGATAAGCAGGTGAGGAGGTTTTCTCAGGTCAGGCTGTCATACAGCTTTAATGAGGATTTTGTAATTATATAAACACATACATAAAAATGAATAACAGTTTATATAGCTAAATGATTTTATTCCTTGTAATAGCTATCTAGGTGTTTCACAATCAAGTGTACGCAAGTGTGTGTGTGTGTGTGTGTGTGTGTGTATTAAAAGAAGGAGAAACAGATCAGGGCCAGTGGAAAGGAATTGCTATAGAGAATGTGAAAAATAAGCGAGCGAGCTGAGAAAAATTCGTCCCAAATTGTGATGTCCTAGTTTCGACATGGTGTTAACTCTAGGCCACCGTTGATTCTTTGAACGGCGTGGCTAAGAGCCAACGAGCGATCTGCAATATCCCCTTAAAGTTTGTCTCCATATCTTTCGTGAGTCTGATAGTTTCTGACTTTCGCATGACAATGTTACCATTGATGCCATCAACATAGCCTTGCACAATACGGACATTTCTCCATGAACCTGTAATGAGGGTAACCTTGATACGTGTTAGGGATTTTCAAACAAAGAGCTACAATCATGAGTGTATACACTCTGAGAACTTACAGGGGCTATGTCATGATAACTGAGTTTCTTCACGTTGGAGTAGCTATGCCGAATAATGCATAAAAGCTCAGCGACAAAGAATTTGTCGTCCTCCATGGGGCTGTTGTGTATAAGATAGATGATTATATCTGGCTTGGTCTTGTCTTTGACCCTCAAGGAGAAATGGCATGCCCAGGACGAATTGACATCCACATCCCAGCCTTCATTAGAGTCGAGCGAGTCACCACTTGTTTTCATGTTAGTACTCGGACCAATTTGCCACAAATGCATATTGGCGGCATTTGTTGAATTACTTACAATATCCATGGGCCACCTTGTAGAAAGGGTACATCCTCCTTTAGTGGAGTAAACCACCAGTGGTAAAACTCCATAATCCAACGCGATTCATGAATGGGTCCCTTGTCATAATCCTCCCGGTACAGCGCGACGCCCTCTTCAAAAAGGTTGTTTTCTTTGGCGAAGGTTTCGATCTCGTCTGGTGATGCCAACTGAAGAAACCTTGGGCCTCTATCCATTGGTGTTCCAGTGTTGAGATCAAGTCCTGCACATTTGACCTTCAAACCGGCTAGTTGGCTATCGTTGAGATAGACAGCCCCAGTTTTGTGCAGCTTTTTTATGTCCTTATAGAGCTCCCGGCCCAGAAGATAAGAAGGCTGACCTGGCGTAGCAACAACCTCGGCTGGATGTGTCATTATGAAATGTGATTGCTTAGGTATTGACTAAAGGCCAATGTTGCGGGGAGAACAGAATGTAAACAATTAGAATGGCGTATAAATGAAATGCAAGTCTAATGGGAAATAGCTTTCAAAGCCCACAGGGAAAGGAGGGATTGGGATGATTTTAATGTAAACGAGGATCGGATAAATTGGAGGGGGGGGGGGGGGGGCAGGTCTATCAGCTAGACTTGACCTGAATTTGGCAGTATTCCGAATGGGACCACTAATGTTATCTTCAGCCTTGAACAGGTTCTGTTGGGGCCTTGTGAGCTGCCGTCAAGGCCGTGCTATAACAACTGTTGTTGCATTTGGGTGACTCATACAAATATGTTGGATGTTAGTACTCCGTATGTTGTTTACCTTGACCCTAGCAGCTAATACCTGTAATACCGGTATCTGTGGGCCTTAACCGGCTTTGACTACTCGAGAACTGGGGAGTGTTAGAGTTCGTATAGGATGCCTGGATGCGCTGGATTAACACGGTGCTCTCTTGATACATTCCCGCAAAAACAAATTTTCGGAATTGAGATTTTATATAGCCCTATAATTACAGATCCTTAATTGGATTTTTGCTGTCATTTGCAAAACTCCAAATTTTACAATTCCGAAAATTGCGGTTTGCAGGAATGCACTACCCGTGCCACGCCCCACTTTAGTTTTGGTTTTATCGGGACTCACGTATAATAGCTAGTAATACTAGAGCATTGCCTCCAGCAATTACCACGCGCCGTGATATATGTATTGCAAGCCCTGATCACAGCCCTTGTTACAGCAGTGGCAATCTTGGGATATCCATAACGCGATTCATGGGAGCCGGCATAGCGCAATGCTCCACACTCAATGAATGAGCATGACGCCTGCTCATCACTTGCCCAAACAGCGTCAGCGATATTTCCCGATTACCAGGCAGAAGCAACTGCGTCACATTGTCTGAATAAAAGTTTCCAGACCCCAATGTTGACGGGCTCGAAGGATTCCGATATATGCTGATTACACGACCCAAAATTTGGGGACGGCTGGCTGTTACTCAGTCATTTCATATGAACTTGAAGTGAATGTTGGAGTTGTATTATACACTTCTGGGGCTCGGGTCGCGTGTTCGAGTGTGAATATAAATATTGAGTTCCACCAGATCCAGTGATCCGGAAAACTAGACTAAGTAGTTACGTACATATATAGGTAGCTTAAGTTAGGCCTTGGGGGGTGTGTACCGGACCTAGGTAGGTCCCGTACCCGGCCTTTCTTACGGGAGAGGTTGTGGGAAAATAATATTTCCTCGTACGCTTCCCCGTTTGCTTCGTGTTTTTCTTTATACAGACAAATCGAAGGAAACGTCTGGTATTGCGATAAAAAATGACGAAAAGCAAATTATACAAGCGCGGATACTCCTGAACATCATAGATCGTCCCTAAATAGCCCCAAAGCCCGCCTCCATTGTTTTCCTCGTTAGATAACTTGTATACGTTTATAGTAAAAGCGTCCTCAACAGTAAAGTCGTGTCAGCTAACTTCATCATCCTCAATAACCTTATACTATACCTCCCTCGATGCCCCCCCCAGTTTCCAATTACCGATCCAAGCCTAGTACTGCGGGTTAGGTCCAATGGGTGGGTAGTCCTCGGGTCGTCCAGCGCCCATGGTACCAGATCGGCCGTCGCCAAAGTGCTTCTTACGTAGAGCAGCAAGCCGCTTCTTCTTGGTAATGGTGTTGATATAAGTGCCAATGATGAAAGCGACGACGTTGAAGAAGGGCATCCAAAGGTATTCGGGTAGGAATTGCTGAGCGAAAGCGAGGCAGACCGGCGAGGTGATCCAGGAGACCTTCATGACCTTCATAAATCCAACGCGTACTGTAGCCCGGACCTGGTGGTATGTTCGAGCACCTGCAATGAGGGCCATGGCAATGAGGTAGACGGAGTTCTGGATAGGGGCAATCTGTGGAGGGTTCTGTTAGCGACGGTGTGGTTGGCGAGGGAGCGAGTGGGAAAACATACCACCAGATTGCTGACGAGGATCTGGAGGATCTTAGCGCGGAGACTCGTGCGGTTCTTGAAGGCTTTTTGGAGCACCCAGATCAAGAAGTGGCCCAAGGGTGCACTGATCAGGGCGCCATAGGCAGCCATCTTCGGAACGCGGGCGGTGAAATAATTCCCATGCTTGTTTCGATCTTTGGCGAGCCACGAGGCGAGGAACTCCTGCAGACCGGCCAGAGTGCCCGAGGTAAGCATCTTCGTGCGCAGAGGGTTCTTCTCGAGCGCGTTGATATAGACCTGAGACAGCAAGGGTTAATGTACTGGACGCGAGGCGTGGGGCTTTTTTTTGGTAGCGGTCAACACACCATCAGGTAACCCTTTGTGCCGGCATTGCGTTTGCCCCCAGTGATCGCGGTGCCGATCCGCTCGGCGATGGGGTGTTTCCCACTGGTGCCAGGCAGGTGGCCATCGCGAGCTATGAGGGCGGCGGCGTCGGGGCCTTTGTCGGTGACCCTGTCGGTGACCTGGCGGACGGTGTCCCGCTCGATCTTGATGGACATGGTGTCCGGAATTTCAATCGATAACAAACAAGTCGGAGGGCCAATGAGTCTAAAAGAAAGGAGTCTTAGCGACACGGGCGCAAATACACGCAATTCACGCAGTTATGTCGAGCATCCGCACGAAGAGTGAGGGTTTTTGGCCGGGCCAATTGGTTTGTTTACGTCGAGCTGACAGGGGAGCCGAGGCAGATTTTATTGGGATACGAGACGGGCTAGGGAGGGATGAGATGAGATGAGACGGGATGAAAAGGGAAGGGGGGAAAATGGCGAATGATTGAGGAGGAGGGTTGTTAGCTTACACTCACGACGATGATGCAGCCGGCGGGAAGGATCGCGGGGCTCGACTGTTCATCAGTATATCGCCGGTGGCAGTGGAGAGAGAAGGGAGAGGGACGATTTGAGGAGGTTGGTGAGGGCGAGTGATCAGTGAGGCCGGAGGTTGGACACATTCAGGCTTTCGGGGGCGCCAGCAACTTCGTATGTAACAGTAGGCTGGTACTCGCAGTACATCGGGAGCAGCAGGTAGCACCACTACCTACTGCGTACCTCATACACAGTACTACCTAATGTATGTAACTCACTTACCAGGGCAGCAGGGCAGCAGCAGGCTCTCTCTACTGCGTACGGAATAGTCGCGACTGGGATGGTGGGGGCCCTAGTCTCTGCCTGTGTTTTTTGTGTTTTTTTTAAGTGGCCAAGCAACCTCTCTGCCTCTCTTGGAAGCTCAAAGGGGGTGCTGGGGGCGTTGCTGCACGACAGCTGTGGCCCACATAAACGCTTAGTCTGGGGTCCCCCCTGGTCATTCTGTTCTCTTTTGTGTTGTGCCATTGGCTCGTTTGTCCGGTAGCACGTTCTTCCGCATCCCGCTAAGCTCAACTACTGTATGTACACATGTACCTAGGTACTTACCTAGGTACCTAAGGTAGGAGGTACCTAGGTAGGCCCTGGTAGGCCTGGCAGCCCTGGTAGGGTTCGTGCTCTTCCAGCTTGTTCTCCATCCTGCTTTCTCCAGTCTATTCTGTGTCCTGTCTGGCCTGGGCGGCCTGGGTCTCTCTGTCTTACCACTATCGTCAATCACCTGCATCGCTTGAACCAGACTTCAACATCCTTCACGGTCTTCACCGCAGAGGAGTATTAAAATCTCTGATCGCCCAATTGCCTTCACCACCTGAACAGCTACCCAATATTTGCCAGCAGGAATGGACCAACGGGAAGCTTCTATCATATATGTTGAATTAGGTAGCTATCAGTTTTGCTGTCACTTATACCGTTGAGTCTGTGGGTTTTTAACACACCTTCGACATGTATGCATCGGATTCACATGAAATATTGGTACCTATAAGTAGCGGTCAGCCCCATTACGCATTCACAGCAGCTTGGAATCAAATAGATTGGTGGGCACTGGATTGTTGTCCGTTGGATTAAATACGAGAAAGCTATGCTGGCACCTCGGGCGTGTAGTGTGATCTTTGAGGCAATCTACATTACTCGAGCATGTCTTGGCCACCTTTACCATCTTACTTATTACTTGCCGTGAACTTCATTGGTTGACATGTCAAAGCAGCGTTCGAAATTTATTCAAATTCATATCTCTACATAGGTGCCTCATGTGCCCTTCATAGCTTCATAGCACGTCGCATATGCTGGAAAGTGCTTCGCATTGGCTGCCTATGTTAAGAGTTGGAATCAGAATAGGAGGCGAGAGATAGTAGGAGATGGCAGGATTCACGTGCTCAGGGACTTGGGATACTTGACCACCAAGGTCATTGCCTACTGTCAAAATGTTTGTCATCAAGGTCGCGGCTTGGTCAATACTAGGAATGAGCAGAGCAGGCAGCTGGAATAAACATCGCTATTGATCAATCCACCAAATCGGCCATCCTCGAACCTCCTACTCCTTCTCTAGACTTCCATGGATCAACCATCCCAATCGAATTGGGTCGGCCAGTCTCTTTAGACTTCACTTTTATTTCTTGCAGAAATACACTCTTACGTCGCTATTCTTATCTTGGTAGGTTGCCGGTCAACGCCAACCTGGGTGCCTGGCAATCATCCCACAACAATCAGGCACTCCTCTCTTCCGAACAAGAGACAAGCAGCCGACAAATCCATACAAGTGCCATCAAGCAAGCTCATCATGGCAGAGCACATTGCTCATCAAATGATGGATGACGATTCGGAGGCCCAAAAGCCTTCACTGGCACCGTCGCTTCTACCGCAGCCACCTCGTCTTCCCTTGCCGCTGTCTCAATACTCGACCTATCGCCCCCAACCGTTCCGTCCAAGCTGCACCCATCTCTCCATGACGCGCTTGTTCCATCGCAACTTCACGTGCTCTATCTGTGAGCGACCAGGCCAGTAGGGATGGCTTTATCGCTGCACACAAGATCGCGACGAGCTCATTGCAGATGCAGTCAAAAGAGGTTATCCGGTAATATCTGCGTCTCCACCCCAGCGCTTTAACGCTCTAAAGTTTATTTTATTTTATTGGACTGACTCAATGCTACAACTAGGTCAGCTTCGACATCTTGGGTGCCTCACTTAGCAGATCCCTTAAGACCAGATCTCGAAGTCCCGAAAGTAGATCTGATCAGTTCAGCTTCCTGAAAGAGATCTCGCCTGAGCAGTTGTCGACGTACACTCCAGACCAGCTTGCGACAATCCTGGAGCAACGCAGCCACGTGAGAATTGCACCTATCTCTAGTCGCACCAAATATGCTAATGCGCAACAGCTCCTCGACGTTCTCAAGCAAGAGAGCCAGGGCAAAGGTCAGGGAGATCGAGTATGCTATTTCCCGTCTTCCAGTGGAGTTACTACTGGTAAATTTCCGCCTGGACTCGGTCTCGGTAATCGCAAGGACTCCAAACCCTGGATTCCCAGTGCCGATGAGGAATGTCAGTTCAAGTGCTGTCAAGCATGCCGCCCTTCATGTGGACCAAGGGCCTTTCTGAGCCTGAACGGTATTCTACAAGATGACGTGCCCCCCACTGCAGCTGTTGGCTTTGGATTCCACCACTGTGGGAGCCGGCCCATCGTCCATCCAGACTTAGTGAGGGAAATTGGCCTCAGACCTGTGCCATTGGTATTTAGGCCCTTTCCTGTTTTTCATTTTAAAGATGTGCTGACTTGGTATTTAGCCCCAGTCTCGACCCTCTTCCGCACATGCCTCTTCCGCATATGCTGACTCCGACTACTCCCTGTCGGAAGACGACGACCCAGCTGGTTACTCTAGTGACTCCCTCATCGAGGAACAGACCGGTGGCTACAGCGACCGAGAGAGTCCCTCCGACTCCCTCATCGAAGAACAGACTGGTGGCTCCCACGACCGAGAGGTTACCTACAATAACAGCCACCGCCCGCCCGACTCTCCCCCGCCCACTCCAACCCGCTGGAAGGGAGTAATCGACGTCGACAACAACTGCCAGGACTTCGAGTATCGACCCCATGTCTGCAAGGGTAGAAGGTAAGCCAGCCAGCCAGCCAGCCAGCCGTCTCCTAACATTTCCCGCCCCGTCCCGTCCCGTACCCCCTCCCTGACTGACTGCCTGCCTGCCTGCCTACCTCCCCTCACGGACGATCACCCAACCCAACCGCTAACACACCGCCCAGCGTCGACTCCCTGAAGGAAAGCCTCCCGGTCCGCTGCGTGGTCCTGCGCTCCGTGAAGGGCGCCACCAACCTCCGCCGGGGCATCAGCATCGGCTACGAGGGCGACGACGACGACGAGGAGGACTGGTACCGCGTATCCATGGCCCGTCGTGCTAGGAGAGTAGCAGCCGCCGCATTCAAACTCGCCTCCGAGACCCCGCTTCCGCCCCCCACGCCCGGCGAGATGGCCGAGCTCCACGCGTGCCCCACCCCGATGATGAGGGAGGAGATGGAGGAGGGCCGCTTCCATGTGGAGCCGCTCGAGGTTGATCATGGTGTTGCGGTCATGGAGGAGAGTGTTGGCTTGGGCGTGCCGGATGTTGTCACCGAAGCGCTGTGAAGTGAAGCTATCTATCTAGATAGCAGACTCATGGGGGGAAAGGGTGACCGCGGACTGCGGATGGTTACATTGGTGGGGGTTTGACTACCACTGATGACGATGGGAGAATGGTAGACCGCAACAGCCTGGGACCTCGGGCTCCTGCTTTCCGGGTTTCTCGTAACTCGAGTGTTGGACTACGTGTGTTAGGATAAGAACCAGATCGTTAGATAGCATAATTGAGAAGTTGACTGCATTTTTCTATCTTTGTTTATCTTAGTTTATTTGCCCCTATGCCCTGTACTGAATCTCCGCATGTAGATATCTCCAGTGTACGTACGTGCAGTGCGGTGCAGTGCAGCGCAGTGCAAGTGCCTACGGATCTGTACATATGTAGTTGCTGAGATGAAGCTATTCTATTATTAGACTAGCTAGGTACCTAGGCTAGACGGATTTCGTGATATGTTTCATGAAACGTGACGGGATCTCGGAGGGTGGAGCGCGCATCGTCCATTTAATTTACCTAGGTATGCTAGCTTATATGTACATAATAAGCAACCCACCTACAACTCCCACGGTCATTTCCTAGAAATCCCACAATCTCCACCTGCGTATTTCGCTTACACACGCTAACATGGGCTCCCATACAAACTAGTATGGGGGCCTTGTGTCAATCAATGTTGACCCCAGACATCAAGATCTCATTCACTTTATTATCACTCACTCAATTGCGCAGTGACAATAGCCTCAAAATTACCAATGCTAATACTAGCCGTCAACTAACTGACTTTAATAATATTTACAAAAAAAAAAAAGGTACTTTAATTTAAGTATATTTTCCATATAAATATATGTACCTTTTACAAGGCTAAGCGGGGGAAGGTACTTACATTTAAGCGAGGCTTATATATAAGTCTAAGTACCTCATAAACATCACTATCAGCTAATATAAAAAATACTTCTTCTTAAGTAAGATACGTATATAAAATGAAGTACCAATTGTATTGCTGTCTGTGCACATTGACCTCCACATTATTTTGTATGGGTGACCATGCAATTGTCTGTGCGAAATGAGTTGTGGGATTTCTAGGAAAAGACCGTGGGAGTTGTAGGTGGGTTGATAATAAGTGATGGAGATAAGTACATAGACTGGTAGATCAGAAAAAGATCGACATGCCCGACATCTGGTGCGATTGCACCAAAACCACACATGGAATCGAGATTCGCAACCGCTGTTTCCTGCAAAATTTCCCATCGCTCCAACCGCGTCTCCCCCATTCAGGTACGGGTGGAGAGTCGCCAAATCGCACCGGCCAATGGGTGCACCGCCATGTGAGGCGGTGTGGACTAATCAAATAGCTTATTGAGCTTGTGCGTCGAGGGACGGACTTTTTGGGAGAATTTCGCAGGAAATTGTGGTACCTTGTACGAATTATCCCCGCGCCCCACCAAAAGGTGCTCTACTGCGTACTGTGTCTGTGTATATCGAACCAGTCTCTTCGAGAACACCTTCGATATAACTAGACATGTATAGATGATCCCCTCCCATATCTACACCCTTGGCCGTCGCCTAAGCATGCAAGTAGCTGCTTAGGTAGATATCATAATTCGTGCTCTTTTAAGGTATCCGGGCGGTTCGAGTCTAGACTCGTCGATAGCTACTTTCAAATGCCGCCTCGGCCCAACTGTGCATGGAATCTCTAGACTCCATTCCATGTAACATGCACCGCATCAAAGCTAGCCGCATCTTGAGCCCTGCCTATAAGCGGCTTTTCCATACATCACGCCCATGCCTTAAAAAACGAAAACCAGACTCACACCGGGACGCGCCGGCCTGGCTACGCCAGTTCCTCGATGAGAAGAATTCCAAGCCGCCCAAGCTCTACGCCTGGACGTCGGCCAACCTGCCCCCCACCGATGGCCCGCCCGGCGGAACCCTACCGCCAGGGGTCAAGGCTCAGCGCAAGCCCCCTGCGGATGAGGCCAAAAGCAGCCGCGTTTACATCCTCGGCGTCGGCAACATAGGGCGTCTGTACGCGCACTCGCTCGCCAGCATGATGCGCCCCGCGCGCGCGCCCCTGATCCTCGTCGTCCACCGCCGCGACCTGCTCGAGCACTGGGCCGCGCACCCGTACATCGAGCTCACGCGCGCCGACGGCTCCGTCGAGCACACCACCGCCTTCTCCGTCGAGTGGTGGACGGAGGCGCGGCCCAAGCACGGCCCCATCGCGGAGCCCGGCGGCGGCTCCGGCATCGCGAACCTCATCGTCGCCACGAAGGCCCCGGACGCGCTGCCCCAGGTCGACCGCCTGCGCAAGTACCTGGGCGGCGCGTCCACGGTCGCGTTCGCGCAGAACGGCTTGTGCAAGCTGTGGCCGCCGCACGGGCGGACGTACGTGAAGGCGCGGTTTCCCGGCGCCAAGAGCCCGAGCTGGCTGGCCTGCGTGACGACGCACGGGGTCGTCTCGCTGGGCCCGTTCCGGAGCCGGCACGCGTCGGTGGCGGATGTCATGCTCGGGCCCATAAGGGTGAGTCAAGCCGAGCCCACGGGCTCCGATTACCTCGCTTTGCTGCTCAAGAGCGCGCCCGGGCTCGAAGCGCGCAAGGTCGGCAGGAGGGAGCTGTGGGTCGCGCAGCTGGAGAAGCTGGTCGTCAACGCCGTCATCAACCCCCTGACGGCGGTGCTGCGGTGCCAGAACGGCGAGATCTTCGCGGACCGCGGGGATAAGCTGCCCGCCGTCATCGATGCGCTGCTCCGGGAAGCGAGCAAGACCCTCAGCGCGCTGATAGCGCACCCATCGAACGATGTGATCCTGGCGGAGGGAGCCCCGGCCATGATTAAGACCGCAACCGACACCAAGGAAGGGAGGCGTGAAGAGCTGCTCCAGAGATTCTCGACCGACCGGTTGCGGATGATGCTGCACGAGGTCGGCGCGAAGGTATTGGAGAACACGAGCTCGATGCTCCAGGATGTGCGACATGGCAAGGAGACCGAGATCGACGACATCAATGGCTGGCTGGTGGACACAGCACGGTTTCTTGGTGGTGGCCTTAAGCTACCGGCTCACAAGCTGCTGATCTCCCTGGTAAAGGATAAGAAAGCTCTTACGAGAGATGAGCTCGGTAAATGCTTCCACAGCCTCTTGCCCAAAGCCGCCTAACATTTAGTCTACTTATCCCCAATCTCCAAGCAGCCAATTCAAGGACTATCTCTTCCTCATTAGAAGAAGCGATTCACATCTCTGGCCTTGAAAGCTAGCTGATAATCTATTTTTTAGATGTATAGTAGATTCAAGCACAGAGGGGAAGGTCTTATGTGTGAAAAGACTCTATAGGTAATGGTGAGCGCGAGGCTCTAGTCTGTTCCGACTAGTTGTAAGTAACTTCATTGGTAGGTAAAAGCAATGCTAGGCCTCCGTAACGACTAGGTATCTTAGAATATATAACAGTCAAAAATCCCTTTCTCAAAACCAACTCCAGTCCAGGCTTGAAAGAAAGAAGTATGAGACTGTGCAGATACCTCATTAATCTACGCCTAATTGAGGCAGTAGCTGTACCCACCCTATGTTGGCCTTCTCAGCAACAAGCTGATGCCATTGGCAGGTGATCTAGTGCATCTTGAAATGAATCATTTGACTCATCATCACTATATGATCCACCCCCAGTATTCTGATCAAAGGTGTTGGCACGCGAAGATAAGCAAGACATAAATCCAGACTCCAGCAAGCTTTCCTCGGCCAGTCGAGGATCCGGCGCCTCGTCAAAGGCGCTTAGCAGCTCATCAAATGCCATGGACAGCTTATCTGTCATATCGGGACGTTGGCGAAGCTTGGCCCCGAAATCTCCAAGCAAGTATTGTCGGTCGTATTTCAATCGGAAGTGGTCGGTAGCCGCCAGAATCTTCAGCGTCTCGTGATCGGCATAGAGTGCGGTTACCTCGAGAAGATGTGGACCTTGGAGACGAGGGCAGACGGAGTATTCATGCCAACGCTGGAGGAATAGGCGCAGGACAGCATGGCTGTTATAAGTGATTGCTGTAGTAAGTGGCGTGTCTCCAGTGACTGAAGTATAATTGATCTCAGCGCCGTATTCTAGTAACAACATGGCCAGGCTCGCGTTGTCGTTCTTTGCGGCTTGAAATAGTGCTGTTCTGCCATCTATGCCACATTGATTTACATCCGCGCCGAAATCTAGAAGTTTCTTGATGAGGAGAGGATCGTTAGTATTTCGTGCAGCCACATTCAGGGGGCTTCCTTTCTTGACTCCGACCGGAAGTGGTGGATCAGCATCTGCACCAGCATCGAGAAGGAAATGTACACAGGTAGTGTGACCTTAGGCTGCTGCGTTTGATACCGGCCCAGAAAGCTGGACGTCTATGATATTTGGGTCCGCGCCGCAGTTGAGCAAGGACAGAACGATTATCTCCCCCAGCCGCTGCCCATACTAAGGCCGTACGTCCCATAGCGTCTTGTTTATCGATGTCTTCCGGGTGCGAGGCCACTTCCGCCTCCAGGCTCTCCATCGAAAGACCTAGGACGATCCGGTGAATGCGCGTAAGATGAGATTCATCAATATAATCGCCAAGGCAATCACTTCCTTTGGTGATGACTCTTAAAGACTCTACTGCGGTAACTGATAAATTGCCTTCTAGGAGAAAGTGACATGCTTTGACCCGAGGAGTGTTGTCGGAGGCGGCAATCGGCCTGTAGTTTGGGTCTGCACCCGCGTGGACCAGAAACGTGCAAGTATCATACTGCTTGCCGTACAACGCCCATCTGAGCAGAGAATAACAGCGAGTGCTGCTGATATCTCTGGGGGAAGCTAGCCCACGCTTAAATGGATACTTAAGACCCTCGATATTCCCGCCTAGTGCAAAACTGACACACTGGGCGGAATCCGGTATCACTCCCAGTGTCTCCAACTGTAAAGAAGGTCCAGCGCTGGGTTGATAGTGTAGCTGCATCCGCACAATGGTGGACCAAAAGGTCGATGGGAACCAGTACTCCATGCTCACTTGACTCGCACGAGATCCTCGGCATTCATCATTGTCGCATTTCGGACTGAGTATTGGCAATCCTGCGTATCCAACAAAGAGCCGGCCTAGTAATTTATTTAGTATCGCGGGGGTAGAGGATCTTTTCTGCGAATGACAACAACATGGACAGCCAGTATGGCAAGAGACGATATAAGGAGTTACGCGCACGCTAAAATCGTCTCCTGGCACAGGGTGTCCACTTTGAGTTACCTTCGAGGGCGACGCCCGTTTTCTTGTTGGAGGAGGAGTATGATACGATGTTCCGACTTGTATGAATTGATTTGCCTGTAATTGCTGTGATTGGGTCTGAATCATTCTTTCAACCCTCTCAATGCGATCGTCCATCCCAGTAAGGGCCGTCATGAACTTCTCGCTCAACGCCAGTTGGTCATGTGATGATTGAGTTGTGATACTAGAGATAGCCTGGATGTCAAGACGGATTTTCATCATATCTTGTCTATAAACTTATTAGTTGCCAGTCACAGTGTAGACCGAGGAACATGCATACGAGTTAGCAGCTCCAAGCATGATGTTCAGACTGCACTTGACAGTTCTGATATCATCTTGCAATGCCTGCAACCGATTGTGTTCTCTGCGACAAGCATCGACACCAAGCAAAAAGTTCTTTGAATTGATATATGTGGTAGTTAGTTGGCCAATAATGTCGTCGAGGTCCTTGAGCTTTGTTTTTGCTCGTCTTAATAGATGTGGGATAGCCGAATACCTAGATTCGGGTAGAGAAGCTCGGTCTTTTGCGAGATCGGCAACCTGGATGAGAACCAACTCGAGGTCCGCAACTTCATTGTTCACGGCATGGAGCCGCCCGGGTAAAATCTTGTAAAGGGATCGCAAATTGGAAATGGCTGAACACGTCTGTTCAGCAAGAGTAGCGACAGCAATGACACTTACTGCCATTGAGACAGGCTCCATAATGAGCTTCTTCAGCCAAGACAGCTGTTGCTAAACTCGTTCTTCTGTAGCCAATTAGGTTGATGGAGGGGCTCTACGTATGCATAAAGAAGAGCTAACCTAGATGCTTACGGATTAGACGGTCTGTGTGGAGTGAGAAGGGAGCGGGTCAATTAAGGCGGGCGGAGATCAACATTTGAGGCTCATACTCAGTTGAACTATCTGCCACGTGACCCTGGCCATTATGTTACATCACGAGGGCCCGTTGGCTTCAGATGATGTTGTTGGTGAGTAAATGAGTATGTTTTCAACTCCTGTCCTACATGTAGCTGTGACCAGTACTACCAGACACAGCTACCTTGGTACTACATATACCTGCATATGTACTTCCATCCAATGTGTTGGTGGTCAGAGTGGGGGGAGCCAGGTACATGCATACACACACCTTGGCGAAAATGGCTGGTCTCACTACCGAAGTTATTCAGTATGTGAACACTTATACTTGAGTAGGGACCATTTATACAAGAAAACCATGAGACTGAAATTGTCTTCCATTAGACACGTTTCCCTAGTATGACAGCAGCTTGTCAGGTGGATTTCGGCGTTGCGTCCCAACA
This sequence comes from Whalleya microplaca, assembly GCA_022497155.1. Lineage (NCBI taxonomy): Eukaryota > Fungi > Ascomycota > Sordariomycetes > Xylariales > Xylariaceae > Whalleya > Whalleya microplaca. Next base: position 891,986 of record MU385710.1, on the reverse strand, counting down.
ACTGCTGATTATAAAGTACCTGGAATGTTATTTTCGTACTTAAATGTGGCTCAACCGCGTACATGACCTCTGGTACAAACATGTTATTCCTGACACGTGAATATTCAATGGTATCCCTTCCCAAAGACTCTAGACTAATAAGTATTCCTCACTCTCCTCTTCCACCAAAGTGAACGCGATCTCTACATTAAATTCACTAGGGGACTAGCATAACAAGGCGTCATGAGATTTGGACAGAACTTCCCCCGGTACTTGGTACCAGAATGGGACCGATTTTACATCGATTATAATGGTCTTAAGCAGCTCATCAAGGCCTCATTCCGTCCTGGCGCGCAAAATAATCTTGAAAGTCAGTTGGACGATCGTCATGCTATGACCTAAGGAGGGCTCTAACTAAAGCTAGAATTTTACGAGGCCCTAAGCGAATCGATCTCTGTGCTCGAGTTCTTTCGCTGGGAGCAAGATGTGCGATTGGCAGAACGCGAAGCAGATCTCTGCACATGTTTTGGTTTACCCTCCCAGCCGACAACAATTCCAGATCTTGACCGAGTGGATCATCTTGAGCTGAGCTCTCTTCGTGATGCGTACGAGGACTTTCGGCGCGACTTGGCCAGATTGCAATGGTTTGACAGAGTAAACGAAGAGGCGGCCGATAGGATATTTCTCAAGCTCCAGCGCTCTGGGCAAGCAGAGACCAGCCCTTACGACCATGAGAAGACTCGATGGCGCCAGGTACAGGGCTGTATAGAGGAGACGCGTTGGGAAACAGCCGACAGGATACAATGTTTGGTTGCCGATATCAACCGATGCCTGGGTTTCGGAAGCCCAGGGGAAATATCTTTGTACCTCAGCCATACACTGTCACAAAATGTTTATGGTCAAATTTCCCAAGACGCTGTATACGAGGCTATCAAGAGCGACAACACAAATGTTCTTTGTAAACTGCTCCGGAACCCACCTGAACAACTTCTCCCGGAGTTGTTCAGTTATTCGATACTGTGTCAGTCTTGGAATTGTGTGGCTACATTTCTGACACAGTCATCACCCCTCTTTTTCAAAGTGAACCAAACCTCTCTGAACTTCGCCATCATTCTCGCTGGTCAGATAACTTTGAACGCTGTTCCTCCGTCTCTAAGCAACCAGAACCATCAAACTACCCTCTCTGGTCTCCTTGATGGAATAGGCTGTCCCGTCCCAGAACTGGGAGCTAGTCTTGTTACAAAAGACAAATTCGGGCGCCTCCCTCTTCATTATGCAGCTAAATATGGCCTTGTAGAAATCAGTCGTGTACTTCTGGGTAGATTTCTTTCCTTGGACAATTATGTGTCTATCCGGAGCCATCTACTGTCAAGAGACATGGAAGGGTTAACGCCACTCCATTATGCTGTGATTGGCAAGCATGCACCAGTTGCAAAGACACTTTTGGACAGTTGGTCTGGAAACGACCATGCCGTGCAAGGACCAGATGCTAGACGCGTCCTGGGAGAACTCCTCTTAATTGCTCTGAGATCCCAGGAGGATGATATATTTCACCGACTCTTACATCATGGGGCTGACCTCACCTATCAGTCTACCCGTGGTGAGACGGCACTCCACGTTGCAGCTCAGTTTGGACGGGAAGACTATGTCAAAACCCTCCTTCAGACTATGTCTGAAGTTCAACTTCATGTAGACGTTTCCGATTCGACCCTTGCATGGACGCCGTTGTTCATTGCGTGTTCCATGGGCCATCGACACATTGTTAAGAGCCTATTGAAAGCTGGAGCAAGTCAGACGCTGGTTGACAATCTTGGCTGGACCGCCAAAGAGCATGCTGTGTATCGAGGCTATCTAGACATCGCTGAGTTGTTCGAAGCATCTGGCCTGGATGGTCTGAGTGGCGGTCCTGTCGATTTCCCTATTCATAATTCGACCCTGGACGGTGATTATTGCAAACCGGGAGAAAAGGTACTGATTGGAAACTTAGGATGCACTCGGAAAGGATTAGACTCAAATGCGGTTAAACTTCCCATTTGCTTGCCGGAGTACACTCAAGGAAGTTATATAGGCAGCTCATTTGTGTTGGAAATCTCTGCAGCAGGCTCAACCGCGCCGGTACATCGTGTACGGTTGCCAATCCTAAGTGATCAGAGTAACGACAATTTCGCATTCCCGATTATAGAGAGTACCGAACCGCAACTCACATTCAATATCTTCCGATCCAGCTTTGATATAGGGGTAGATGAAACCCTTATTGCTAGCGGCACGGCCCTCCTGAAAGATGACGATATCCACTTTGGCACCCAGCGACAGAGTCTAGTCAGAGAGCATACGATTGCCATCCTAGAAAAGGAGACGATGAACATGGCGGGGACGATTATGTTCACTTACGTGATTGCGAAGCCTTTCCCGCATCTTCAGACCCCACGGCCTATTGATTATAGTAGGAGCCACGGCGAACCTGCGAAACTTGTGGGACATAGAGGTAAGTTCGATCTTTCCGCTTCTGATTATATTATGAGCTATTCTTATATATCGAGCAGGACTTGGGCAAAATACAGCAAGTCGGGAATATCTGCAACTTGGAGAAAATACAGTCACGGTACCAATTACGGAGATAGTATGCCCCCCTTTTTCTAGATACTAACGCTAGATTAGTCATTTTTGTCTGCAGCAAGGCTCGGAGCATCATTCGTCGAGGTGAGTTGTTCATGTAGAATTGCTCGCATAAGCTAATGTACAACAGTTTGGTAACTACTCCATGTCCATTGCCTGCTGTTCATAATCCTAACCAAGCTTAGATGTTCAAGTCACAAGAGACCACCAGCCTGTTATCTACCACGACTTCTCTTTCAGCGAGTCTGGCACGGATATTCCTGTCCATGATTTGACAATCGAGCAGTACAAGTACGTTGGTGAAATACAAGCACCACAAGGGAGTCCCGTGTCTGTACTACATGACGGCGCTCCATGCGACACGAGCCCCAAGGGGCGGAAACGTCGGTCGCGATCACTTGATCATGTGTTTGAAGCTGGAGCCACCCAAGTCCAAGACAGGCTGAAGTATACAGTTGACTACAAGAACAAAAGATTCAAGCCTAATACTCGCGGCGCATTCATACAGGATTCATACACAACATTGGAAGAACTGCTTGTGAAATTGCCCATAGATATCGGATTCTGTGTCGAGATGAGCATGTGCCCCTTTACAAACGATGCTGTATCGAATGTGCTAACATTGCCAACAGAATACCCTCGCCTTCACGAAACCATAGCTGCAGGTGCAGCCCCTATCTGCATTGAACTGAACACGTTCATCGATGTCGCACTGAGCAAGATTCACCAATTCGGTAGCGAGCGTCACATTATTCTCTCCTCATTTACACCCGAGGTCTGCATCCTTCTTTCTTTGAAGCAGAAGGCCTATCCAGTAATGTTCATCACGAACGCGGGGAAGTTGCCTATAGAAGACAAGGAGACGAGAGCAGCAAGTCTCCAAGCTGCAGTTCAATTCGCAAAGCGCTGGAACCTTGCTGGTGTTGTCTTCGCTTGTGAGACACTACTGCTCTGTCCACGACTCGTACGGTTGGTGAAGAATTCTGGCCTGATATGTGCGTCCTATGGCCTATTAAACAATATTCCGCAGAACGCCAAGGTAGGTCAACATCTTATCAATGTGGAATCTGGAGGACTCTACTGATATTTCTTCCTTGACAGACACAAGCGGACTCCGGGGTAGATATCATAATGGCTGACAGAGTAGGATTGGTTGCAGAAGCTCTGAAGAATACAGGTGCCTAATGTTGCGAAGTTCTAGGGGTGATGATAGGGAATATCTAGTTACCTTCACTGCAAGATTAGGTACTTCTCAATGAGACAAGATTGCTTTTTAATTGGATCGAACATGGGCTATATGATATGTACCTTCCACCATCCATCAGCAATAGCCGCAGTATTCAAATATCCATATAGGCACACACCACTACCCACAGAACAAGACCTCTCATATTGCACATGGTCCTTCAAACGCAGTGTAAAGAGCCTAGAGCGAGAGACCCGCAAACATAACACGTTCAGGGGTTAGCTAAGCTATACGTAAGTATATTATAACATAAATTGCTAGGATCCCTCCACCATCAACGATGCCTTACCCGCCAGCCCGCATCCTACGAAATACAGCAGGAGGGGCCAATGATGGGATGCAAACAGCTTTTCGTTTTCTTATGCTCGTACGCAACAACCTGAAGGGTCTTGTCTTGTCAGAAGCCCTCTCTGCTAGGTAGTTGGCTGACCATCCTCACCGCCTGGCGATCGCATGAACTCGGCGGATACACATTTGCTCTGCTGCAGCTGCGAGCCACTCACCATCCCAAGGCTAACAGATTCTGAGTCGTTGAAAACACTCTCGTCACCTGCAGGCGGATAAGTGAGGCAGGGTCCCGTGAGCCTGTCGTGGAGCCGGTTGGGCTTATCCGGCTGCAGCGCGTCGACTGTGTCTTTGGCGAGGTGTGGACGTCCCTTAACACGAAGCCGATATAGGGGTCATGGACAGGGTCAAGAAAGTGGTAACTAATACCACCACCACGAAGTCACCCCGGAGCGTTCTCTTGACGGGACCCACGACTTAAGCCTACTGTTTCAAAGATGTACTCGGTACTTGAATCACTTGTTCGCGGCGTTGGGTCTTATGTGCAATTCTTACCCTCCCTTACTGCGCTGCTGTGCTGTACAGTACTGCGCGTTGAGCCACACAGAATCGAAGTTCAGACTCCGCTACAACTCGACAACAACACACTTATTAGCTCGAAGGACTTGACTCGTGAACACGCAAGCAATGCTAGCATTCCTTGTCATACTCCTGTTGACCTCTGGCTAGGCGTAACCGACCGCAACGGCGGTAATACCCGGGTTTCTCTTTAGATTCCGGGCAGTCTCTTGACAATGCCGTCTTGCTCTGGAGGAGCGAGACCCAACTATCCGAGCCCAATTGTTTCAGTGCGTTCCTGTCAGCCCGGAATGCCGCAGCCAGACAGCATCTGTCGATCACGAGGGATAGGTAGGTTATGGCGAAGAGTTGAGTTCATTAATAAGCAGCGAAGCTCAGTCTGGCCACACACACGCTCACAGCCCGCCTACATCGCTTAGGCCTCCTTCTGTGGATTCTCGGCGTCCCCCATTCGGGAATACCAACCTCGGTATTCCTCCTCGCTAATTGGAAAGGCTGGAAGCGTCGCAAGAGGTTCTGACGATACGTGTAATCGCGCTTCACAGGAGTACAATGGCATGTCACGTTGAGATGATGACCCACTAGCGCTCTATCATGATCCATAATCTCGGTCGCTAGGCTCGGCCGAATTAGACATTGCACCGGCAAGTAGCTCTCCCCTGGCCAACTGACTCGCAGGCATCGAGACGAATCGGCAACCCGCCCGGATATGCCATCGGAATATTATGCCTACGACTGAAACATTCCGAGGAGGTTGAAGAATCATGGGGATAGCGTCGACTACCGTAGTAGTATCTACACGTACATACACCATAGCCCTGGCAGCCTGGTAGGTGTTAGGTAGTATGTAGTTAGAGAGTATCGCGTAGTACGAAAGCCAATGAAATTATCCGATTGGGTGCAGCAAATCAATCTGGGATTGTTTAGAAACAAACAGCTCGAATTTTCGGATCCTTCTCCAACGTTTCATTTCCTCCAACCTTTTGAATCTCTGAAGCGAGTAAGCAATTTCGTCCATTCAGCCATTTCAGCCACCAATTGGTATGCTGAAAGCTCTAATCTTCTGTATGGACGTATTTGTCTGTCTAGAAGAGGAAGAAGACTTGAGCTATTCGAATTCGCTATTATTCGGCTGACTACGTGAAATAAGACAGTGAGTGAGTGATTCGTCTCGGGTCCATGTTGTTGGCCGCCAGATTACTCAGATCCACATGCATCTCTGCGCCCAATCAATATCGGCGAAGCTGGATTGACGTTCTGCTTTGAGCCTCAACTTCGCTTGGGCGCTTGCAGAGGTTCGTTTTGTAAAGAGATCGCTGGTTCTCGGCCTGCCAAATCGCCGCAGGAGTGGATGTGGACAAAAAGACGCCACATGTATCCGGCGCGCATGAACTCAATGCGATATTCCATTCCTCGATGTCTGCGCTTAGTTCATGAGCGTGCCGCTTAGCCTTGAAGTTCCCATCGTTCGTGAAGAGAATTGGGTCGGTCTCTTGCGTCGATCGCTTAGAGGGGAACTTAGTATGAATGTTGTGCGCCGATCAAGAGAACATCAGTCAGCACTTCAAACTTGAGCTTCGTTAATAGAGGAAACGCCGGATCACGGAAGCCAAAGGCCTTCCATTATTCCGTAGTTCGGCGTGCAAAACCCGGGTCGATCGGACAATGCTGTGCACCGTGACCCCGTCAAATATCTGTCCATGTCTGTGGCCAAGCCGAGACATTACCTACTTCGCAACCCCCATGTGATGGACAAGCTATCAAGCGGACAAGCAGAGCGCCGGTGGTGGTGGTCGACCGAGGCTAGAACCTTTCAGCTGCTGCGACATTTGGCGGCGATGGTGATGTGTGTAAGCCGCGCTGCATATTGGCAGAGCTTGCGGACTGACTGAATGGATGGACCTTGCCATCCATGTTGCCCCCCATCTGCTCACCCGCAAAATGCTAGGTTTGCAGCATGGTTTCGTGCAGCAAAAAAATCGCCTAATGTGCGATTTATTTTCCTAGAGCTTGCAGCAACCGGGCCAGGGGCACCCTATTCTCACGACCCCTCACCTCACCGCAAGGCGGGCGGCAGTTGAAACTCGACCGAGTGGTAACAAGTCAAGTCCCGCGCCTCTGGAATGCAGAAGACGATCTAGCGTCAGCTTCGAGATTCAGCCTCTGCCAGAGGTCATGCAGCACCACGTCAGCAAGCCTTTCCAAGACTACCTACCTACCTACGTACACACATCGTACAGCGACCGCAGGCTAGGCCTCGGTCCGCTATGGGTAAATCCGATTCCTTCATTAAATGTATTGTACCAAGCTGTAGCTACAAAGGATGACGCCCCAGCAGCTTGCCAGAACGGGGTACCTTGGAGATCTTTGCAACATAGCGACCGGGGGGCCCGGCCCCATATGCGTCGCTATGTTGTATCGTGGTGAGCTCTACGTAGTAACGACGCCGGCGATCAACAATGGTAAACATCAAATTGGTCGAGGAGCTCATTGGCATCTCCAAATAGTCTCACCTACCTATTGTCCCGTCTTCCACGGTTCTGCTTAATCAATGGCGCTCCTGCTCGTTAGTCCTTGCCCGCGTATGTAAAACATTGGTCGAGTTGAATGAAGTCATTCAATCAAACGTGTTATGCCGCTTAATTTTCCCGAGATGGGAATGCTCTATCTCCGCCGCGTTTCATGGATCTCACTATTTATCCCAGATTGGACTGTGGACAAGCTCCCACCTTTAGACCTGTCAACCATCACCATATATGTACGAGATAGGCAATATCATCCGCTAAGGCATCCATCGAGAGATGAGGTGGGTTGCTGCTGGGTATCGAGGACTGGGCAACACGGCAAAGCATGATGTGGAAACATATCACTTGTACATATGGCACAGCTGGCATGTCTCGTAAAGCTCACCAGCCTCTTCACCGCAAGAACCCCTCCGGAGCCTTCTCCAGGTGTCAGAAGTCCTTGTTGGCCAAGCCAAGCAAAGTTCCTTATCGAGGTTAGAAACCGCAGCTGAAATCTACGGGGCAGTCATCAAGTCTCGCCCTGACGGAAAAGGGACGACAAGCTCGTCCCACAACCCGTTCTGGTGTCGTTCGGAACCGGGAAAGCACAGCGCCAAGCAATGTCTTACGTGAATAAAGACCCCCTTCCTAGCTCCTACTCCCCTCTCTCAGGGGAGCGTGAGCCCGAATTGGCCATTGGAATTATACGGAAAAGAGGTTCCTGCAGTCGTGTGTTGTGTGGTGTATAGTAGGTACACCGACTCCCATCATGAAACAAATGCCTTACTGTATTCTCCGGACCGCGGCTGCAGGCGGGCATTTGCATCGTGGGTGTGCCAGGGGGCAAGCGAGCCAGCCAGCCAGCAAAATACACCTGACAACTGGGTTCGGTTGGTTGATCGATGGGGGAACCCTACCTATAGCGCCGGCGTGATATATGTGACAGTGACAGCGCACACGCACACAATCGCCCGCGCGCGCGCCGCCCAACCCAGGGTTCCTAGTGGCGAACCCCAAAAAACAAGAGCCGACGTGATTAGCATGCAGCAGCTTAAGAAAAAAAGGCAGATCGAATCCCAGATCAGAGTGCTACCGCCTCCACGTTTTTTGCGTGTCTGGCATTTGCTATTATTCTATGCATTCTTATTATTATTGCTGCTTGTTGCACAGACAGACGCACGAGCGAAACGAACGAACTGACGAGGCGGCTACTTGATCAGCATCTTTTGTCATGCCTGCCAGCCCGCCAACCTGCCTACGTGCGTAGGTCACTTCGACGTTTCCCTGATTTCGAGACTGGGAAGCCTTGTCACCTGATATGTGTAAGCTGTCTGTCCCCTCTTTTCTCCTCTTCCAACTTTTGCCAACAGTGACAGACATTTCAAGGTATGTACGATATGCAGGAGTACGCAGTATATATGTAGGTACTTCGAGATGTGAGGCGTTCTACTAGGTTTATGTATGTCGTGTGGAGTAGGTAGGAGGAACCATAACACAACAATACCGGTTACCCAGATTCAGGGATCCCGCTCTCGCCAAATAAGTGGCTGGTAATATTATTAGCTCCAGAAAAGAACCAACGGGCTTGATCAATGATCGTTAGATTCCTATCGGTGCTAATAAGTGGCCTGTCGTAGTATTCGAGAAGTTAGTAATACATCGCAAGCTCCGCAGTGGGCTCAACTCAATGTAACAATGAGCCGATTCCCAGGGACCTCCCGCCCAACGGGCGACAGCTTCGCTAGCTACGTTGAGACACGCGAACCACAAAGCGCGTTTCAACAGCTATGCGTACCTACACTACTGCGGATTTTACTTCGGCGCCGGGAGGCGGTGAAATTGAGAAGCATTAAGGTTCAAGAGATATGTGTTCGGTTATTATTAGATAGGTAGATTAGTTAGCTATAGTAGGTAGGTAATTCATAAAAATTCCCGTAGATGGGGTTGGCCCATTACCCCCATTACCCTTCTCCTTGCGCGTCCACGTATGGCCCCAAAACGGGCAGCTCTCTGGGAGCAAATGTTTCGCAGCCTGTCCGTCTCTCTGCTCTTCTTCCCAGTCCTCATATGCCTGTGTCTGCCGGATTGCGTTCCTGGTAAAAGCAGGTTTGGGTTTTGTCGTATAGTCAGTCCTGTCCACCGCCTTTTTCTCGTTACTTGTCCCAATGTCAAAATGTACTCGCCCAGGGGTATCTTTTGTTTCCCATTCGCACGTTAGGTTCTTTTTCGTTTGCTTTCCCCCAGTCTACCGGAGCCCGCGCCATTAATGCCAAAAGAGCTCTTCGTTATGTGTCTCGTGTGCTTTCGTGGCCCCCCGCTCAATTATTATGGAGTACTGTCACCGTAGATAGATAGCGTCGCGAAGGAGTGGGGAGGAAAGTTGAAGTGCGTGCGTGTATGTATTGATTTGGAAAACAGTAACACCGGGAATCAGAAAACAGCCCAAGCATGATCCCATCACCCCCTTTCTCCCATGATCTCTATTTGTCGTTAGAAGTGTGAAGATAACAGAAAAAACGTGACCGTCGCGGTTCTTTGGTATCTCTAGTATTAGCTAATAGCCCGCTCTGCAGTCCAGAGAGCGGACAGAGCCATCCCCGGTCCATTACTGCTGTTGTACAAAGAAGGTAGTTCGGTCGTAGTGGTAGTAGTAGTGGCTGATATGGAAATGCCAGACGCCTTTCTGGTCGCCGGTTTCTCAAGTCGATTTATGGAAGAATAATCATCCAAAGTGATGTGGCAGAATCCTCTTGTCACTGGATAGATTTGGCGAGAGATGACATTATTTAGGGCCAATTCCCAACTCGTAATATTCAGTGCTTCGTAACGGCTGATAGGAATACATACGGTGGCTACGCCTAGATGGAAATCGCCGCTGTTATCGTCATTGCTCTCTCAGAATGTCGGATCGTGGTCTTTTGTTCTTTGCTAGCCCTCAACCTTGGAGCTGCTGTGGATATATGGTGTCCCCAGACCCAGGAGCCGAAACTCCTGGCGGGGACGCTGATTGCTATAAGTTCTCCTCCCCAACTTCTCCAACTTCTCCAAGGAGCTGTGCAGCCCGCTCTCGGCACGCCTGGGGAGTGAAGCCGGGTCCTACTTTATTTGACACAAAGCGCCACTTCTCGTTCTCATAGTCTTGAAGTGCCGTTCGTAGCTTTTGATCCTGTGGACACGCGAGTTAGCACCGTAGCCCTGCCTTTAGAGCTTGTAGAGCTATCTGGGAACAGTCTTACCGTCTCGTCCGTCCATTGCGTAGTCTTTGCCTTTAGCTTCGTACAGTAACGGACTTGGAGAGTACCAGAGGAACGACCGGGGAAGAAGTCGGCTATTTGCTTCCATGTCAAGCTTTTATTTTCCTTCAGATCAATAAGGAGCGCATCATCTTCCGGGGTAAATTTAAGTTTCGGACCCCGTGGCCTTGGTGCCGGTGCCGGCATTCCAGCTTGGCCTACCACGCTCGGCGCGCCCCCAGCGGGTCCCATGCCCCCATCCCCTTCGCGCCTCATCATCTTTGTAGGCGGTCCTTGGTCCGGAAGCCGGTGGTGGTGATGTGTTGGCGCTGCACCGGCAGCTTGCGCATATGCTGCACCCATAGACGACTGGTGCATTGAGTCGAGGTCACCTTGCTCAAGATCAGTTATGCCTGGAACGGACAAGTCAAGATCGTCAGGTCGGCTGCGCTTCGATCCAGCGCTATGCGGTTGAGTGGGTGTCATCACCGGGTACAACGGTGGCCCAACCACGGCGTGAGGTGATGGTCCCGGGCCATAATGCGAAGGGGTATGGGTCATGTGCCGGGCTGACGGATGGCCGCCGAGGTGCCCCGGATCCATCAGGATCGGATGGTGGTGGCCGGGGTGATGCTGCGACATGGCGTGATGAGAGTGCGATGGCGCCTGTTCATGTAAGCTCCCGTGTCCCGTATGCTGCTGCATTGGATTTCCTCGGTGGTGGTGGGATTCGTATGCGTGTGGAGTCTGGCTCTGCTCGCCCGGATGCGACTCTTGTGGGGAGTAATCGACATTGTAGTCCGGCCCTACTCGATAGTTGCCCGCCAGTGTGCCTTCGATACATGGGTTCCGCCAGAGCGAACCGCTCTGGACGGTCGCCGGAGTCTGTAAAGCAAGAATTTGATGGGTTGGAGCCCCTCGGGGCTGCTGGTGCGCGGGCGGCTGTGAAGTGGGAGTGCGGATTTCGTCGCGCGTGGTCCCGGTGAAGACACCCGTACTGGCTGATTGCCGTTGCAGTGTTAATAGGCTGAGCAATCACCTGCTCAGCAACCGAGTACATGTGATGACGGAACGTTAGTCGTCGGCGGTGAGCTTGTCAGACGCGGGACGTGGCGAGGTTGCGGTGCTATGGTGAGATGGCCTTTTTGGCAGCGGATATTTCTGTAAGCTAAAGGAATTAAAAAAATAAATCAAGTTATGTGATGGCGCGCAGAGTCTTTTAACAGCTCATTGACACCTAGGCCTGTCGAACATGGGGATCTGCCCTGCTTCCTTGTTTTCCTTAGCCGGTCTATTATATGGTGACAGAAACGTCAGAAGGGAAAATAAGCAAGTGTGGGCAAGGTCTGTATTATATCGTCTGATCTTCTCTGTCGTTGCTGCCCCGGCGCGGACGAGGTTGGGATTGACGGGCAGGTACCTAGACTAGCTCTCTTTTTGTCCACAAAGCCAAAGCACTTGACCTGATTTGCCATGTGCGAGACAAGTTATTGTTCCTGAACGGGTGTGGAGATTCGGTTACCTTGCCCGGCGATGGCGGTAGCATAATTTGGTGATCTTATGCCATGCCCTGCTTGCCGGATATAGAAACGACAAGATACCTAGCCGGACGTTATGATGCAACTGGGGCGAGGATAGCTACAGCGAACAAGTAATCGACTGACCGACAGGGTCAGAAGTACATTCGACTTTTGAGGACCCTGGACAAGCTGTTCCGCAAACGAGGCTATCAAGGTCAAGGTAGGCCAAAGAGAGGGTCATCTGGAAAACGCATAGAAGAATACAAAACAGCACAGCCAAATGGAGAAATAAAATGCTGAAACAAGCCCTACCATGCGGTCGGGCAGTGTCTGTAGAGCATGACAAGCGAATAATAGAGGTGGGCCACACCCGGACTCGCAACAGCAAGGCCCCCTGCTTTACCTTTTCACCCAAGGAGGCCAAGGGAATGACAATCACTGGGGGGTTTTCAGAATGCCGGTCGATGGGGGTGTGTACTGTACAACGGGTGGCGTCCATGCTCGACTACTGGGAAGCAGACGGGGGCAGTTTGGGATGGAATGAGCCGTTCTCTCACCTCCGCTTGGAGGGTTATATTGAGACTGGGGTGGGCTATAATAAGGACTTGGAAGAGCTGCAACCCTTGACACGCCATAGGGCGAGTGGAATTGGCACGGTTGTAAGTAGCCACAGCACAAGCTGGATAGATTGCCGAGCAAGAAAAAAACAAGGGAACACGGCACTAAATCCACACTAAATGGATCTTTAGGCCTCTTCGACGGCATAACGGCGCTTTCACGGTTCACATCGAGTGTATACCAACTCCTGGTCACCGACTCCGTATCAGCACCAACTCTGAACATAAGCACAGTAGGGGAAGCCTCTGGAGCAGAGCGGAACAGTCGGACATAAGAGAAAGGGGGTAATAAATGAAAAATGTGGAATCGCAACCAGAAGACTGGGCGAGAAAGGTGACTAGACTCACGTTTCGAGTCAGACATGATGATGTTGGGTTGAACCACGCAGCGGTGCTGCCAGGGCTGGTGGCACTTGGCAGGAGAACTACACCAGACGTATTTCCCACACAAATTGATGACTGGCCGTCGTACGGGTGTCAACTGATCAAATGTGGTATCGTCAATCTCAACTAGCATAGTATTTTAGTGAACCAGAAACGGAAGAGCGGTGGTCCAACTCTCGGGCGCGAGGGCGGGATATCCTTGCCCTAGGGTATCGTAATATTGCGCGATTCAATGCGATTCTGGGGGAGCTCCAATACTAGCAGCAGATGGCGGTACTGGATAGCTCGTGCAGGACAGTAGGCTGCAGAGCTGAAGGAAAGGAGGCTCAAGGATGAAGCTTCGCATGAAGGAAACGCGTTTCAATGCATCCAAGCAATTAAAAGGTCAATTATGCGCTTCTAGAAGAATGGAAATTGCTTCTAGCGCATGACCGGGGGGGAGTTCAGATGGCTGAGCCCCCCATCTTCGCATGTCTTTCCACATGCCTTTTCGCATTAGCCTGGATGACGTTGAAGTCGGATAGCAGATTGCGCCTCGGGGGAGGCGACAGAAGAAGATGAAAGGAAGTCGAGAAAAAAGGAGCACCAGCAAGGAAGAAGCAGAGAAGTTCTAGAAGAACACGAGTTGCTGCAAGATCGGAAATTGAGCACGATCAATATTCACAGAGCCCCATACATATACCGAGTCCAGGTTGTTGATGTTGTTATTATTAGAAACTAGAATCCCGCTAGTGTCCAAAATCGGCCTGGAGAACTGGCCGCACGGGAACGACAACTTTATTGCTCTTTACCTTTTTTTACCTCAGGTAGGCAGGTAGGTACGATGGTGTAGATCGTATTATAGAAAGAAACTACAACCGGTTGCACGCACGGTGATGATTTAGGTGTCCTGGGTGTGCGACTATGTACATGTAGGGAGTAGGCAGGTGTATGTATGTAATCCGTACGAAGTGCCCTATACGTATGGGCCAAGCTCCAGTCAAGCCTGCTGCAGATTTGAAGATTTACTGGACGTCCCTTCCAGGTTGTGCAATATATTTACTACGTACCACATGCGTGCCTGTAATTAGGTACCTTGTCTATCTACTCCTGTGTGTACTACGTAGCACCTATCTATCTTCAACATGGAAATTTATTACTAGACCCTGCGTCTACATGTGTCCTCCATCTTTTTTCTGCCCTCATACTATTTCGTCAGCATACACGTGTAAGTGATCCATCCGCCCACTACATCTACCATCTTCTGTGCACATCTTTATTTCCTACGGAGAATAAGATCTTTGGTGGACGATATACTACTATGTATAGAGATCTCCTACTATAATAGGTGCTATATTGCTCCATTGGATGTCTGTGCAGCGCATCGTCAATCTTGTCCGACGGCACGCCTTCGATGTTCTCTTCCAGAAGAGTTCCGCCGGACGAGCAGGACAAGGGCCCCTACCCCAATTGCCATCTCATCCTCGCCTTTTCCCGCATCCGACTATCTGGGTGGACCGCCGCAGGCATCATATGCCAGGCTTGTTAAGGCTCGGCCGCTGCATGCGAGCAGGGACCATGCAGCCAATTTAAAGCACAGATGCTATCCTCATCTCTGCTGCTGTGTAGCCATCTGTGGCGCGCCCTAAAACGGGGATCGCCTCGAGGCCGCATGATGGGTATCCAAATCGAATGCTGTCTCCTACCCCACAAAGCTAAAAACTTATAGCCTGGCAAGCCTGGGATAGAAAAAATAGACACTGACGATGAATGAATGGTCCGTGTTGATCGACAACGGGTACTACGGTACTACATACTATAGCCTGGCAATGAAGCTCTCTACCTTGTTCGTCCCATGAGGATGGTATGTACTACTACATACGAGGTATTCGTTCTTCTACGCTACGTAGTCACCTTTGTCGGCTCGGCGCGTCACTGCAATAGGCGTTGCTTAACAATGCTCTCCATCCCCTGACGTCTGCCAACTGTTCTGGTTAACATCCGAGTCCCCTGATCTGCGCAGCCGATTTCTAAGCATCGAATTGACCTCTTCCGAAGAGCATCTCATATTCGCTGACCAAGATTGTACAAATTCTAGGTGCTTGCAGCTTTGGGTTATTGAGTTCATGTGCATCAATGTGGCTCATCCCATTTCTGCAACGAACTATACTACTCTCAGAGTAATTTTCAATGCTTTGAGACATGAGATGAGCAGGTGTTCTCCGTGTTCCTCTCCTGCGTGTTTCGGACCGTTTCGAGTCCCGTATTCCAACACCCCCGGGCCCACTAAGCTTCTCTTGGAGACCTACCGGTGCTGTGTCACCTCACCTCAACCGCTAGCAGCTTATACTCATAACGTCTGTAAAAGTTTGATAGACGGCACGCGCGCACAATGAGTAGATGTTTGAGCGAGAGTCAAAGATGCAAGGAGAGAACAGACACACTACGAGGTCGAATGCTCCCAGTCGGCTCTTTTTTCCCATCTTTTTTCATCTCCAGAACTGCAACTTGGATGCGCATTGTTCTACCCTGACTTGCGAAACTCCCCTAATCTGTCGAGGCCGCATTATTGCCCATCATTCGATCACTGGATTAATTAAGCTATTCAGGAGAAGACTTTGTAACCCGAGGTTCCATAACAGCTACCATTCCGGTTCCCGAAGTATCAACGTAGTTGGTACTGAAGATCAAAAAGGTGAAGGCTTGGCTTAATAACATACACTCGAATTTGGTGGTTCAGATGAACGAAGCCAGCAACGCAATATCTCAGCCTCAACCTCACAAGGGTTGCGTTCCGAGCGACCCTGTCGACATGCACATCCTCCTGGGGAACGATCCTGAAAGGTGGGGATCCCAGGCCTTAATGTACTCCGTACTTTACATAGTACAACTTATGAAAGAAGTATACTATATTCCAAATACGGAATCAACTAGCCCTAGTTGAGAAGATATCCGTGGCCCTTGTCAGTGAGATCCAGCGAGATACTAATGTATAGTACGGCTTCCATTACGCTTAGGGATATCGCTGCAACCACCATCATATGGACCCTCGGCTAGGCTGCCAGGCACAGTTAATGAATCCATAGTCTGTGAGCTCTTCCCTTGCGGATCTGGCTTGATCGATGTCGCTAACTACGGATCGGCCAGACGAGCATACGCCACAAGCGCTGCACTCGCATGAACGCATAAAGTGTGCTAATTTACCAATCGTATACTCTCAGCGCTTAATCAGCTAGTTATTTCGGCCGCGCCACTACTTCGGCGACTGACCTGCCCCAAGCTCCTTTTACTTGACGTCGAATGACAGAAGCTCGTTATAGTATCAACGCCAAAATGCGCGTTACTTTTCTTTCTAGGACGCGTTTCTTCACTTTCCATTACGCCCCTTGGCTATCTGTGCGTATCGCGTCCAATCCCGCTAAAGAATTCCCTGGCTATTCATCCCACGCTGACGCAAAAGGCCCAACTTCCCATATCTAACCTACCAGCTTACGGAATACCTACCTAGTAACTCGGTGACCTATTCCGGTCCCACCACCACGGATACAGATAAGGAAATATTGCTGACCGTTAGGCTGAAAGGTGAACTCATTCTTCACCGTTGGGCTACGAACATGAACTGCGCCGTATCTACCTGCCTATCAGTGCTCGCATCTAACAACACATGTAATGTACTATGTAACCCCCGGACTGGTCCGCACAGCCGCAATCCAGCAGCAGCATCCTCTGCACATATCGATGAACGCAATGCACCCTATTTAGTCGATATTCTCCCCCCCTTCCCCTGCGCGCAGTCGACGATCGCAGCTGCTGATAATGGGAATTCTTCCCGCTGCGCGAACACAGTCCTAGATAGCTGGCGACTCCACAGATTGCGATATTCGACAGCTTTTACCCTGGAAATCCTCGTTCCCTGCGTCAACATCCTTGCCCCCCATCTGACAAGAACCAACTCCAGATGATCTTCTTACTCTACCCGACCTGTCAAAATCGCGCCAGCCTTACTCCACATCCATCCGATCCCATCCCCCCCTTACCCTTTTTACCCCCATCCCAATTCCGCCCCTTGCCTTGCACACCCCCCATTTCTACTAGTATGTATACTTTTTATAGAGTAGCACTGACCCCCTCCCCTGAACGGGCCTTTTGGCCCAAGCTTTTTCCTCACATATAATATACCTGATCGATGATATATTGGTTCTTTTCCCTAATAGATGAATTATTACATACTTTTCGGAGCCGAGTCCATGGTTGGTTGTGTTGTGTGGGGGGTATATTACGACCCAATCTCGTATAGCTGATCTATCTTTACATATACATAACATGACATAGATACGTACAATAGTACATACACATCCAACCACAGTACCTAGTTGGGAGACTAAGGGCCTTCTTTCGCACAGACTCTCGAAGAAGGCTGTGTGGCAGTGACAAGTGGAGGAGGACGGACACTATGATGGAAAGAGAAAAAAATAAGAGACAGACCCCAGGCAATAGCCATCCGTTCTCCTGGAACCGCAATTCATGTCCCCCTTTCCCTAAAAAAAACGCCCTTCATACATATAATAATTGCCCTTTTTAAAAATACGGCACAGCTTCGCCTCCTCCCGCCCAATTTCTTTTTTTCATCCCCATAGAAAAAACGCATTGGCCTTCATTTCCCCTATTATCTATCGCCACCTCGCCCCCCCCTCGCCCCCCCTCGCCCCTCCCCCTCGTCTTCGCATATCACCGACCCAACACGTGGTAACTCGTGACGACATACTCTACTCACTCTCGAAAAGGAGAGATCGTAAGAGAGCAAAAGCTTACGCGAAATTATCCGTCCGATCGACGCCGACGTCCTCGAGCTCGGCGAAGTTCTGGAAGTGGAGCGGGCGGTGCTGGTCGCCGTAGAAGGCGAGGGGCGTGTCGAGCTTGACGTGGACGGGCTTCTTCTCCATGCCGGCGAAGCTGCTGCCCATGAAGCTGTAGTTCCACCGCCCGCCCTCGGGCACCAGGAAGAAGCCGCGGTACCGCGGGCTCAGCAGCAGCTTGCGCTTGAGGCCCATACTCGTCGTGAACCCCTGCGGCTGGTCGCTGCCGATGTCCTTGTTCTCCGCGCCCCACCGGTAGCCCTGCGGCGTCAGCGCCCATGCCGATAGGGAGACTGAGCCCGGCGTGAAGGATACGTCCACCGTGATCGTGTTCTCCTTGTCCCAGCTGGGGTGCGCGTCGAGCAGGCGTGCGTGCTCCGTCACGTCGGCCGCTGACATGTAAGGTAGTTCGTTGCCAGCCATGGTATGGATCACGCCGAGTGGCTCCATCTCCGAGAGGTATTCGTGCTGTGGCAGCTGCTGAGGTAGTTGAACATTCCGCAGTCCACCGATCTGAGGTACCATAACGACGCAACGTATCTCCTTGACTTGATCATTATCCGGTGCGGAGACACCATACAAGTACCCTGCGACTTGAACCCGTAGATCAGCGATCGTGATGAATTTCTTCAGGATGTTGTTGGGCATGACGTAGGTGATATCATCCAGATCGTTATCCACAGACGACACGTAGATGTTGTTAGCTCGAGTGCGTAAGTTGGATGTTGCGATGGCTCGAGTACGCCATTCCGTCTTCGACGCGAACGTCTGCTGCTCGAATTGGGACGTAGTGGTGACGATGATCTCTTCTCCATGCACGTTCTGGGTCTTGGTGGTAACAGCGGTGAGTTGCTGCTGCTCCTGCTGCTGCTTCTCGATCTCCGCAGCTTGCTGGCGTTGCATCGAGGGTGCAGAAATCTCCATACCCAGGATGATGTCTCGGACCTCGCTACTTGTCAAACTAGCGACGTTCACGTTGTTCTTCTTGCCGTAGTCGTGCAGGATCAGATCTCGTAAAGACGTCTCAACCTTGATCCAGTCCTCGTCCGAGAGCGTGGGCCAAATGTGATGCTGTTGGGTGATGACGGTCTTGTCAGGTCGCAGAATGAGCTTCGTCTTGTCGGGATTGACGTGGAGAGCACGGAGAATTAGAACTAGACGTGAAAATGCAGTGTACGAGGAGACGCTCTTGAGCCACTCGTCATACAGGTTGAAGAGCACCATCTGAGGTTCGGTAGCCCGTAGAATCATATCACCTAGTTTTTCAACCTTCATCGCCGCCTGGAACGGTAACTGGAGCTCCGAGGCACGGATGGAAATGTTCGGGAAATCCAACAGATGGACCTCGAGGGGATCCAAGAGACCCTTGCGAGTGACGATGAGCTCCTTGGGCTGTTCTTCGATAGGTAGGGATCGAATGAGCGCCGCGACTTCTTCGGCCGTCTTCCATTTCGCCAGCTGACCGAGACGCTTCTGTCCAGCCCACACACTCGTATGGATGATCTTCAAGAAGAGCTGACCAGTTCGAGGGTTGAAGATGAAGATCGCACCGTTGATCGGCTTCGTGGTCAAGTTGCCTTCGAAGGTCTTGTGGATAGTGACACGATAGACGTTGGTGTCATCGATGAAGAGCTTCGTCTGGTTGCTGAACAACTCGGAGTAGTTCTGCGAGTTCAGGAACTCCTGGTTGCTCTCCGAGGCGTAGAGCTGAAGACCCTTCCTGATACGCTCACGGAGGACGTAGAGCGCCGGGTTAGCCTTCATGATTTTAGCCATCGCCTGCTGGACCAAGACCTTTAGACCGGGGAAGTACTGGCCGTAAGCCGAGTAGAGGTTGTATGCGAGATCAATACCGATCATCAGACCAGTGGCCGAAGGGTAGATACTCATGCTGTCGTTGGTGTAATCTAGGTACTTGGCACGAGTATACCGCTCGATATCGTGAGAGTCGTAGTCGCCATAGCGGAGTTGAACATCCAGCCAAAACTTGTTAGTAGTCGTGGATTCGATCGTATCCTTGGTATCGTATAACAGGGATGGCCGAGTGACATTCCACTTATTACTGGCGAAGAGCAGGATGTCGGCGCAAGAACTATTCATCTTGTACGACTTTCGGGGATGGATCGTCTCCTTCTGTACCGTTTCAATGCCGAGTGATTCCAGCTCCTGGTCAAACACCTGACACAGATCCATGACCACCGACTCGTGAATCTTCTGCCATAAATGGGCGCGGAAGATCTGGATCAAAGAGATCTTCAGAGTGGGAATCTTGCCGTGCAAGAAAATACCCGTAAGATCCAGTTGGACCTGGAAACCGACATACACGTTCGCTCGGTTGATGGTTGGTGACCACCACAACGTGAACCGACGGTTAGGGATCTGGTTGAGACCAGACCTTTGGGCATTTGTCAACTTCTTGAACTTCATCGACTCTTCGAAACCACTGTTGTGGAGCACAAGGTAATCGTGCCGTAGGTAGAGCTGATCCGCATCGACGCGGAAACCAGCCCAGCCACTTGCTTCTGATTCAAGTACGATATCCGTGACAGTGAAGTTATAGACTTGAGGGACAGAGCGATCAGCCGCCTTGCTGGGAGACCTGAATACTTTCAATGTACTCCTCTCTGTGGGCTTCAGGACTGCAAACTGAGTAGCTGTCATCTCGACGGTCTCGTAGTGTTCATCATTGTCATCCTCAGTGTCGGAGCTCGGTGGCGATAGGTAAGCGTTGCGTCCGGATGTGTCAGTGCTGTTCTTCTCCTTGTGGAACACTAGAATATGGTTTGGCGTAACGACGAGATCCTCCACGCGGCCATCCATCTTGATGCGATAGAGGTGGTCCTTGCCATTGACAATGTTGAATGCGCGTCGAGGCCCTCCATCAGGACCGAGAAGCAGATCGCCCTCCTTGACGTCTTCGACCGCGACCTGAGTGTGATCGTACCGCAGTAGCATAGTTCCGTTGGCAAGACAAGCCTTCTCCCAGAAAAGACCCTCCCAGGAGGGGAAGCCCGTTGCTTTGAATAGCGTGTGCTCGAGAATTGTCTCGACACCACCTAGGGCCTGGATGACATCGGTACGGTAAGCATTCAGATTCCACAGCTTTCCGTCGTGTCGCTGGCTCGTCCACCAGAACGGATTGCTCTTCATCAACTGGTACACCTTGAACTCGCTCCGCGTTCGGAAACCCTTGTCGAAACTCAACGTGCTTCGGTCCTTCTGGAAAAGCGTGTTGATCCGAGGCAACCCACGATCCCAGCTGTCTTCCAGATCTTCCAGCGTCAGACGTCTGTTCTGCTGGTTGGCCTCCAACCGTTTCTGGGAGTACTCCGTCCAGACTCTTTGAGAGTCAATAAACTCGGCTTCCCAAGGAATGATGTACCGGAAAATGTTGGGAATGAGCGTCTCTTCGTCATGCGTCATACCAGCTCTGTAATGAGTGACTCCAGTATCTGTTTGTTTTGACCATCGCTTATCACTGGCGGGGATGAGAATATGCGAACCCGAAATCATTCCGAGGCCACCCAATTCCTTCGGCGTATAGAAGACAGCAGGGGGGAAACGCGACGGCATCTTCGAGTTCAACCCAATCTTCACTCGGGTCTGGATCTTCGTCTCGCACTTGACAATGGTATCTAGCAGGTTGACAGTAGACACGGCGGCTTCACGGTAATACGTGAAGAGCGCAATGAGGGCTGTGTTCCACTTGTTGGCGATCTTGGTGAAAGTGGTCGAACCCGAAGACATGAGAATTTGACGAATCCTGTTGTTGAATTTTTGAATGTCTTCCTCGGTAACTTGCAAGAAGGCGTGCGCCGTTCTCTCTTTAGTGGTATTATCTACGAGAGACCACACACTGTCCTTAATGGGGAATTCATCGTTCTGATTCCTTATTTTCGGGAGAATGCGGACCTCGAAGCCACACATGGAGAAGAGCAGGTTGGGGTTGTCTCGGCTATAGACGCTGGCAAAGGTGTCATCCCACTCGATAGTGGTGATAGACCGAGGAAGACGATTTTTGAGGTCCCAGAAGACGGCTCGTCCAAGGTTGACATCGTGCCTCATCAACCGCATACGGGAATCTCTCGGCCAGCATTTCTTGCTCTTATAACCAATCACGTTTTCAAAGTTCGGATCAGGTTGCTCGGTTAGGAATCGCTGAATGAGATCTCGTGACTCTTCGGCAGAGAATCGTAAGAAGACCCATATCTTATCGATGTATCGAGTATATAGGCGGATAGGGTGCTTGGTCTCCGTTTCGCGGTCACGGAATTGAAGAAAGTCGTTAGGACTTGACGGCGGGCCAGCAATCTCGCTAGCACGGTTCAGACCGAGCAGCAAAAGATCCAGTACAAGGCCGTAGTATTGGAAAACAAAACCTGAGAACTGAAGACCACGAATCATACCGTAGCTATTGACATGGTTCATGTCTTTGTATGTTAGCTGTACGTTGTTCTTGGCACTGATGTAATCGGCCAAGTTGTGATCCATGATCAACCGCAAAAGTCGATTCAGCAATGTCAAGTCTATTTTCTCATACACCTTGGAAAGCTCGGTCTCGATCATGACGTTGCATTCTCCATCCGCGGTTTCCCAGACCTTCTCGAGGTTGTTGATACCCTGGGCCCATTTGTATACAAGTAGAGGTGGCACCTCTGAGTCCGAAGGCTTGATCCACGCGGGGAAAAGATGCCGCTGGTCAGCCTGGTACCAGAGGTATTGATCAAGGTAAGCATCACTGATCTTCTCAATGGGCTCAATGTCGTAGACCGGGTTAATAGTGCTGTAATTATCGTTCATATCGATTTGCACTTCCTTGAAGGCACGCTGCGTAAGGAGAAATCGCTTAATCCTTTCTAGCGTGGTTCCCGGACTATCATAAGCTTGCTCGATGAGGGCCAGCTCTTCTCGCTGACTCTGGTTGAGACGACCCTTGACAGAGTATGCCTCACGTAGTCGTTCAAGAGCAAGAATCAAGATCTTAGTATCGTGCTTGTACGAAACACTTGGGAAGGGGATCGGGGTGAATTTTCGGGATTCTAGCCAGTGCACGGTCGTCGTATAGACCGCGACGGCCTCTTCAGAGGACACATAAGGACCGTCTTTCATGTAATTATGCTGTCGCTCTTGTTCGGCCTTGAGCCAAAGACGCGTCAAGCGACCCACGTTCTTCTTGGCGACCGTCTTGTCAACGGTCGCACCTCTCCGGATACGCTCACGGTTGTAGTGAGCTACCGAAATCCACCAATCTGCTTTCGACTTCACATAGCGGAGGATGATGTTCTCGATAGGTGCAGGCAAGCCCGGAACCTTCCACGGAATGTTGCTCTTCCAGCATCTCCAAGCCTCGGACAGATGCTGGAGCACTGTATTAACCTTGTTCTGCTTAATACCTTCAGGCATCATGTCCATGAGGTCAGCCAACACGGAGGCACGGAGTTCAAGATCGAAGTGTGACTCGACTCTCTGCTTCGTGACAGTCTTCGCCACCCCCTTACTGTGTCGTCCTTCGAATTGACGAGAGAGCAAGTTGCCCAGCCATCGTTCAAGCAGAGGTATTATACCTCTCATGAAGAATAGCCATACTCTCCATGCGGGTGCCCAGAAGCCGCAACCGGGACCCTTGCCAACAGGCCCACTGTTGAAGCGGTAGTAAATCAGATGCTTCAGATCTTTACACGTTCGGATCTGGTGCATGAGCTTATACTTGTACCGGTACATACCGGTCAGCTGACCAACATGATTGAAAGCATAGAGGATACCATCCGCAAGCTGGAAAGCATCGATGTTGCCCAGGCGGTACTGCACTTGCGCATCAACGATGAGTTTTGTTAGACGCAAGATTTCTCGCATAAGATGGAACGCGTTGCCAAAACGCGACTTCTTCCGCTCTTTTGTCGTCAACGTCTTTACGGGCTTGAGGTTGAAGTTGTAATCGAGATGGAGGTAGGTGAGGTTCTTTCGGTGGATGAGAAGATTCAGCATGTTGAAGCCCTGCCTGCAAACCTGTAGACCAGCTTCGACCCAGTCGATGGTCGTCTGTTGGAAAAATTTGGTCTGCTTCAGACTCCGCAGAAGGTTTTGCCGGTTGAGCGCCTTCGGTTTCTTCTTGTGGAGTTCGTTGAGTACGTACGACTTGAGCATTTTTTGGTAGGACACGCGGACTTTGACGGGCTGCTTAGGCGGACAGTGTTCGAGATACCACTGCTTAACTAGGGGAACATCCTGTGCGCGAACCATATGACCAGAACGGCGGTCAAACGGGAATGGAGCCCACCAGAGCGCAATACCAGACGACGTGTCCTCGGTATAAAGCTCCTCATCAGCAAGGAACGGGTCGACACCTGCCGGTAGCTCAAACGCTTCGTCCTCAGGCTCCTCAACATTACCCTCGCCAAAGAGCTCGTCTTCATGGCTGATAGTGATATTCTTTGGCGCTACAGAACGGGATGAGATGGGGTTAATCATGGGATCAAAATGGAACGCCGGCAAGTTAGGATCTTCAGATTTCGTATACACAATCTGCGGGTGGGAGTGCCAGTTCAAGTGTACGCTTCGCGGGAGTGAGTTATATAGGTAGGGGAACGCGACTCGGTACTCTGTGCGGATAGGGAAACGGAAAATGATTCTGTCGATGGCGTTGAACTCTCCAAAATCCTCATCGTTCGGATCGATATCCTTGTAAAGAGGCTCGAATCGAGGACCACCAGGCAACGCAACATTGAGCGCCTTCGCGGTAAGGAAACTCTTCATATCGAAAAGGTAGAAATAGTTTTGATCCACCGTCTCGCTCAGCAAGGGTCTGCTAAGTCGGTGGAGAGCTGCCATCTGCTGCAGCGTGAGATTCCACTGCTTGTAGCTGGGTCCCCCAACATGCTCGGTATCGACTAGCGGTCGATGATCATAGAACCATTCGTAAACGGCGGCATCCTCTTCCTCGTCAAGCTCCATCTGGATCGGTTCGAGAGGCTCCACATCCTCGATGTTCTCGGACCAAGACAACGGGGGTTCTTCGTCGTCGAATGGCGGAAACCGCATTCGCTTGAACAGTCTTCGATCGCTCTTCTCCTTCCGCATAGTCAACCACATCGTCGCCCACTGGGCATGGAACACGGGCGGGATGACCCGAGGAATCTCGTTCACCAGCGTCAGGCATCCGTTGACGTGGTAGAGAACCTTGACTTCCCTTGCCGACTCCCACGGCATCGGCATGTTCTCCAGCAGCTTCATGACGGCATGCGGCATGAATTTCAGAGCACCCAGATAGCTCCGCTTATCACTGGTATACTTCTTCTGGGAAACATCGCCGATATCCTTCACGATCTTGCGCAAATGCTCCGGGGGCATATCAGCCTTCTGGGTATCGACAAAGCCGCCCTTGCGCTTCTCGCCAAAGCGATTTCGTTGGTTCCTAAGCCATTCCTTCTTCTTCTGGGCGAACTTGGCGATCTGAGGGTCGGTCGGAGGTCGATATCCGGGAGGGGGAGGTGCTGGAGCTCCAGGCGGCGGTGGGAGGAAGTCTGATGGAGGAGGTGGAGGAGGCGGAGGTCCCCAGCCAGGAGGCGGCGGAGGAGGTGGAAAGGACGACATGGCGAAGTCAATACAAACGGGAGCTTGTTGACAGCTGATGGAGCCGCTTTCGCGCCGCGGTCTACCACGCGGTAATACTGCGAATGTTGAACACAGTCACAAATTGGTATTCGAAAGTATGGGGCCTGAAACAATGAAGAAATGATGCAGTTACGGTGACGCGTGGTGCCCCATGGATTGACCAACGCGAAAGGCTCTCGTCGATGAAGTGCAAGTTGATGAAATGATAGAGTCGCCTCTCAATTGTCGGCTGGGGAATTTTTCTATAGATCTGTATGACTAAGGCTACAAATAGCTAGCGTTGCAGCTACACACCGCCACACTACTGACAGCTTTGATCACGTGGCGCGTCTACTTGTGGCTCTACATGTGTGGCCGTGCAGCCCCACCAAAGCGTAATTCCCATTGGTCCCAATCAGTAAGCGGACCCAAGGGCCATCCCACACATCTTTTCCTGCCAAAATCACCAAAATTCATCCACCATCACGAAAAAAAGTTGTCGAGGAAGAAGTAGTCAACCATTCCACCAACAACAGTCACAATGGCGAACAACCGAGTTACCTACCGCCGTCGCAACCCGTATGTCTCTCCCGATCGATTGAACTAATTGTTCATCTCGCATTTCGAATTCCCCCTTCGCTGCGAGAATCGCGCAAGACTGACGGAGTATTTTCATAGCTACAACACCACCTCCAACAAGACCAGAGTCGTCAAGACTCCCGGTGGTGAACTGCGAACCCTTCACATCAAGAAGCGAGGAACTGCCCCGAAATGCGGTGACTGCGGCGTCAAGCTCCCTGGTGTAAGTTATTTCAGATCTTCGGTTTTGTTTCATCGCAGAGATGGAAAGGCACGCGCGAAATATTCCAATCGGCAAGAATCTCTACGGTGTAGTGGCCTTACTGCCGCAGTTGGTTACCTGGCTCATGGAGAAGAAATCTGCTTGAATATCAACATGCGACAATTTGCAGTTTTGACTTGGTGCATTGGTTCGGCCTGGAAAGATGCCATACAAGACGGAATACTTTATTAGGAACTTTTATGTCTATGACCGATTGCTAACATGCTCCCCTAAGGTCCCTGCCCTCCGACCCCGTGAATACTCCCAGATCTCCCACCCCAAGAAGACCGTCCAGCGAGCGTACGGTGGATCGAGATGCGCCAACTGCGTGCGGGACCGAGTCGTCCGCGCGTTCCTGATCGAGGAGCAGAAGATCGTCAAGAAGGTGCTGAAGGAGCAGACGGAGGGTAGCAAGAAGAAATAAACCTGATGAACGACACTCTGGGATGGAATGGTTCGGCCGTCATTGCTTTAGGTGTTCATGAGGGGGCCAGGGCTGCATGTCTCATACGAACGGCTGCTGAAAAGCTGTTTCTGTTTCTAGGGCTTCTTCGTGCTATTTAGATGATCGGAATGGTATAAACGACATCAAGACAACACTGGCGTGCTCTTATTCTGTGACGGTCTATCCTGTGATGGTCTCATACTGCCATGGTGTGATATGGGAGACTCGCTAACTTAGCGGATGCTGGCTCTTCTCATCTCTGGCATGCTTGTGTATCACTTCTTTCACTTCCGAAGCTACAGGACGAAGGTTTTGATTTATTTGACAAGGTAAGGATTGTCCCCTTCTATGCCACAGTATACTTCAGCTCTGATATGATAATGACTTGTTTCGCTCGGAATATGAATTTACACCTGCTCTACCTCGACAAAACTGCAATCCGTATGAACCTTTTCCCCAACAGGCAAAGACAATGTAGTCACTTCTGGGTGCCCTAGTTGAGGAATTCGCTAGATACTGAAGAAGCTGATGTACACATGCTCGCATGTAGTATTTACTTACACACCAGTCCCCCAATCCAGTTTAGCCTTCTTGGGATGCAACCTCTCCATGATTCCACCACCATCAGTCGCACATGCCTTGATACATATATGAAAGAAAGAGAAACTGAAGAAACAGAGAGAGAAAGATATCAAGTAACCCTCTTATGAGGTATGTAACCCTTTTTTCTATTGAGGAATTCAGAGGAAAGTCGAACACCACGTGCTACCTTAATGGTGGAGATAAATTATCAATAGCTGAAAGATGAGAGGACGAAACTATACAGTGTGTATAGCACGGATTTCTCCAACGGTTTTTGATGACGTTGAATCCATGTCTTCCATTTTCCTCCCACAATCACCAAACCCCCAAGTCCTGAGCTTAGACAACACCTCTAGTTGATAGCCGGGAACACGATGGTACTCGCAACTAACACATAATCCGCATCACCAGCGCAGCGCACATGGCGTCCTCAATCCGCCTCCGCAGGCTTCCTCTCACCTCCGCGCCCTCCTCTCTCCTGCGAACCTTCGGATCCTCAAGCTCACGCATAACCGCCACGAGCCTCCGGCGCATTCCCCTTCCTCCTACCTCTCATTCTCCTCCAGGTGCCCTCCCTCCTCGCACAACCGCAGGCGCAATCGCACCCTTCCACACAACCTCCCCCCGCCGCGCCGGCGATGCACCACAGCACCGCTCGCCCACGAACTTCGGCGCGCTCGACGTGCTGGGCAACGTGCCCGTCCCCGCCAGCTCCGTCGACGTCTGTATGTCGGACGGCTTCCAGCTCAACAGCGGCGCCAAGATCCTCGACGGCGCCGGCGTGCTCCTCGTCGGCGGCGAGCCCTTCCGCTGGCGGCCGTGGCTCGCGCGCGGGAACGGGGGGAAGGGCCCGCGCCTGTTGAATGCGCGCGGGCAGTGGGACGTCCCTAATGAGACGTTTGGGTTGCTCGGGCTGATTTGGCCTAGGCCTGGTACGTGGTTTGCTTGCTTGCTGTGTTCTTGGATAGTTCTCTGGGTTGCGCGTGCGCGTGCGTGTGCTTGGGTGTTCGAAGGCTAATGTGTCGTAGACCTCTTGATACTAGGCCTCGGCCCCGATATACGGCCCCTCAGTCCGGAGCTGAGGAAACATATCAGTAGCCTGGGCATGAAGGTCGAGATCCTGGATACCCGGAACGCTGCGGCGCAGTTCAACCTCTTGGCCACGGAGCGCGGCGTCAACGACGTCGCGGCCGCGCTGATTCCGATTGGGTGGAAGGAGGGAGTCGGCGCGGTGTGGTGAGCCTTGCGGATCATGCGCGATGGCGGCTCTGTGCCCTTGAGACCTTGGCTGGGGTCGGTATAGAGGGGACATACTGTCAACTTGTACAGATACGTGAATCATGAAAGTATTACGAGAGACTCGAGGCCCCCATACTACAAGGGGCGCCTGCTTTGAAAGAAGCAAAAACGGAAACGAAAAGGAAACAAAAAGGAAACAAAAACGCCCGTGAGGCGGAACAAAATTTGGAGATAGATATATTAGTTATATATCCATCTACAGAGTGTATAGCCTGTAGCTATCCTCAAACAGACGAATCGCTGCTTAGTTACAAGAAGCGACCTCAATCTATTACATGGTGACACTCAACGAGATAGCTATCGCCATCCCCGCATCGACATCTCCAGTCCACTGTCGCAAATCTCTGTCGTCACGAAGAGCCTCTCGCTCATGGCCCTCGCTTCTTCCCTCTCCCACCACATAGGCAGTCGGGACCCAGCCGAAGATTCCACGGAAGTTCGCCGCGAGCGACCAACCTAAAAGAGAGGCCACTGATTAGCTTGCAATTGCAACTGCATAGTCCCAAGTACAGCCCACGAACCGTCATGCTCCTTCCTGGTGATCTTCACGATCTCTCCCTTCTTTATGGATAGCTCGTTCCCGCCCTCGGCGTGGAAGTCGTAGAGGACCCGTGCCGGGCTTCCTGTGCGTAAGTTCATCATTGCAGGGTGGCTGTTTGTAGGTGGTCTTCCCAAATGACGTTTACGGAATGACAGGCTTCGTCTTTACACGTACTGTAGTAAGTAGGTATGTATGTATGAGTGTGGATTTATATTTTAGTTGTTGGATGCATAGGTACAGGCAGGCAGATAGGCAGACAAGTTTGCCCTGGGCTTGCTTGGGGGATCGTGTTGGTGGCCCCGGTAGCCTGGCTTATTGCGTGCGCCTGTCATCAACTCGTGTCTTAAGGCTCTCACAATGGTCGGTCAGCACCAGTTTGCCATGACTTCATCCCACTTATTTAACGTTTGTAGGCAAGACAATTGGGTTTAGAGTGTTATCAAGGTATCAGGATGACGGCCATCGTCGCCAAACTAAGGTATATAGTGAATCTATCACGATGTACAAACGAAGTCTAAATCAACTGACAATCTTCTGAAATCCATGCAATTACATGTATGTAGGTATGTACCTACCAAGATCAAGCGGCATCAAGAGGAGTCTATGGACCTAGTATGCAGCTTACCTAGGTGAGCACCTATGTATTGGAAAGTCCCATTACATAAGTATAGGTACCCGCGGGAATTCTCTCGAATTTTGCCACAATTGTTCAATAGATGCTGGTTGTAACTGTACCTATCTCCAGGCACCTTCACTTGACTCTCACATGCAAACCCTATCTTAACTTAGGTACAGCCCGACCTTTGACAGGCGCATGGAATGGAGGGGCAGAGGGGTTTAGGTACCTAGGTACCTGCCTACCTGGGTAATCGGCCGAAGGATGGCAAGCTCTGATTAGGTAACCCCTGGAAGTAGGGCTTTACGCAGGCATAGCCTTGCATTTTGTGGCTGCAATACAGGTGTTTCATTGGACAGTCTCACAAAATCCAATGACAGCCTTCTGAGGCGCCACGTTTACCCATAATGACGATTCAGTGGCCTACACGTAGGGTGAGCTATGACATATTTTGTGACCGTAGTTTTAATTGATTAGACTGATTCATCTGAACACCCGTCAGACTGTCAGATATCAATTATACGACTGCGCAGTTGGCCCTCTTTTTATATTTATATTGACCCGCGTAGACTCTTTAAATATCTAAACACCGGAGCGTCCCAAGTCGCTATTCTTTCCTTTTTCGCATCACACCACGAGTCTTCTTTGTCCAGAGACCCGTCGGATTGGTTGATCTTCGTCTCTTTGGGACTCAACCTTGAAGCCCAACCAGTCATCATTGCGGGATTCATTACGGGCTCTGCTGCAGGCCGGTCTTGGAATATTGGCATACTGGAATAATCAGTGTAGTGTTGCGCCGCCGACTCCCTTGCCTCAATCTATATCTTTGTCGTCACTTCTGTCTGAAGTCAGCAAAACTGTTGAGTAAGTGCCATGAGCTTCCACTTCCAAGTCTTACCTTATCCACCCCAGCACAACAATGCAACATGATGGGGAACTCTTTGACTTGATCACCTTATGCGTACTTATCACGCCATTGATTACCACTGCAACATCCACAATCCCGTCTTCTATCTCTTCCGTGCATGCGATATTCACCATGTCTTCTTCGTCTGCAGCCGCAACCCTGTTTAGAGCCAGACATATTGTCTTGGGCGTGACCGTCTTAGTGGGGAGTGCATGGTGTCTGCATCGACGAATGGCCAAGTCCCGAGCCAACGGGCCCGATGCAAAGGACGCGGATGCCACCGATCCCGTGCTTCTTCGGAATCATTCCGAGATAAAACCGTACACGGCTACCCGCTTGGGCATCACGTACCCGGGTATCCGGATCTTCTACCGTCGCCATCCGAAAGCGGACGAGCTCCCACAGGACCCGGCCCCACTACCGCTATTAGTCTTCATCCATGGCCTCGGGGGCTCAGTCGCCCAGTTCCATCCTCTGCTGACCAGTCTCGTTAATTCCGCGTCTTGCTTAGCTATTGACTTGCCCGGGTGCGGGCGCTCCCAGTTCGCGCCGGCAGCATGGAACGCATACAGCACGGAGGCCCTGACGGACCTCCTAGAAACCATTATTGACGATTATCGGGAGAAGAACCAGGGAGTTGTCCTAATCGCACACAGCATGGGAACCGCACTTGCTGCTCGCATTGCAAATAAGAAATCAGCGCACCATTTGTGGCCTCCTTCACACGTGATGGGACTAGTCGCAATATGTCCGGTATCCGGCCCCCCTCCGGAAGCAACGGTGCGCAACTTCCGCAGGCTTCTGTGGATTCCAGACTGCATCTTCAACCTCTGGCGTGCGTGGGATCGGTGGGGTGGTCCCGAGAGTGCCAGCGTGAAACGCTTTGTTGGCCCTGGCTCAGATCTCGAGACCCGGCAGCTGCAACACAAGTTTAACAGTCAAAGTCGGACTCCGGTGTTTCGTCGAATGGCCTGGGGATCACTGCCGACCTACGTCAAGGGGAAGCCAGTCGGTGGACTCTTTGGTGAATCTACCTGGGCTGGCTTGAACATCCCGGTCTACCTCATTGGCGGCGAGCACGATACGGTCACGCCGCCAGCTGAAGTCGAGAAGATCGAGAGGATGTTGCGCTCGGGAACCAACGGAGAAAATGTAATAGAGGACCCTAATGTATCAAGCGAGCAATACGGTGCGAAGACCGAAGGGAGTGCCATCGCGGATTCCGCAGCCCCAGTGAATGCCACGGCGGATCCACGTGCACATGCTCCGCAGTCGATCGATGATATCAGCAACGAGGACTTTGAGCGCAAGCAGCCTGCGACAACGGCCGTAGAGGAGAGCTTCGAGGACCCTACCACCCCACGCGATCAAGAGTCCGTGGCCGGCATCCCTCCACAGCCGCTCCAGCCCGCCAAGGTCGTAAAATCCACAGTGTTACCCGCTACCCATGCAGTGCTCTACGCGCCGGTGACTGTTCGCACTCTGGCTGGTCTAATAGGCGATTTTATGAACGATCACATCACAGGCCGCTTTTCTCTGTGAGTAACGCCCTCTTTTCACCCCTACGGTATTTAAAGGCTCTTTCGACTAATCTATCTTGATCAGGGGTTGGCAGTTACAGCACCTGTCGCGCGAAGGCAAATGGGACGTCAAGAATCTCGCGAAGTGGAAGAGCGTCAAGCCTGTTTCTGAGCCTATCGGCGGCATCTTTCGGGCCATGAAGACCCTCCGCGAGGTCGACGAAGAACACTGCCCTCGCGTATTCGCGGAAAACTGGTGAGCCTACCTAACCTATTGTTCATGAGCTAGTACTAACAGTCTCATTAGGGGAAGTATCATAAAAGATGTTATCGACATCAGCCACGCGGACCCGGTGTACGACCCGAAGAGCTTCGGGCCGCAGATCAAGTACCACAAGTTCCCGACGGTGTCGAAGATCCCGCCGACGGACGGCGAGATCGCGGGCTTCATCGCGCTCGTGGACAGGATCCGCATCGACCAGGAGGTCCGCTGCGCCGTCGAGCCCGCCGGCGCCTGGGCCGACGACCACGTCGTCGGCGTCCACTGCCACTACGGCTTCAACCGCACCGGCTACTTCATCGTCTGCTACCTCGTCGAGCGCTGCGCCTACGGCGTCCAGGACGCCATCGACGCCTTTGCCGCGGCGCGGCCTAACGGGATCCGCCACTCGCATTTCCTCGACCGCCTGTTTGTGAGGTACTCGGGATTGCCTGCATGAGGGGATTTTGTCCATTTTATCTGGTTTCTTTTCATGTTTCGACTCACTTGATACCTTGCGCTTGCTTGTTTCTGCATTTTGTCTGTTAGTCGGGGAGTCAATCGGTCCCGGGTTAGACTGGTATCAGCGATATGGGGTGTTTTTCATTAGGGGGGGGGGCTAGGGCTTATGGGGTACTAGTTCTTTTCTCTGTATGGTTATTTTCCAGCGTTTGAGGTCAGGCGTTCCCACTCTATGGAGATGTTTGCTTTTATAGATACTCATAACTTCAGGGTTTTTTCATCAGACATAATAAGTTCCTTTAGCTACTGCTACGTGATGATGGCTGTGAAGATACGTATTCCCGGTATGAATGTTGCGAGCTCTCATGGATAGGGGACTAGGGCGTAAGGTATCGCACTATCCCCCTTTAACAGGCCTGTGCGTAGGGAGCATATACGCTGTGAAAATTCTGCTCCGAGCCACGACAGCAAGCTAGTAGACTTCGAGTTCTCCTCTGGTAGCTGCGGCTGGGTATATGGAGCGAGTTCGGTTCGACTCCTAACAGCGTTATTGGTATTTGTTCTATCAGCTCATTTGCTGGTATACCACCTTGGATATCAATCACTAAATAGGACCAGCACTTCCTAGTTTGGGAATAAGTAGACGTGACTTCAGATCTATCTCACGAACAACCCACAGACCTCGACAAGCAATAAAGTTCATGGGACGGGCAAGCCATTTATGCTCACATTTGAGATCGGCAGAGTTCTTTACAGGGCTTAATACTCGCCCAGAGACTCACTTAATTAGGGCTCACGTAATACAAAAGAATCTGGTTTTCATGTTGTCATATTCATTAATTGTGCGCGTACCATCGTGATGCATATAGACCAACCAACTTGGTATCCTCAGAAATTATGTACTGGTCTGGTCCATCTAATGTGCTGTTTGCCTAACGAAAACCGTACTGCATGCATCCAAATCCATATTCTGGCCTGTAAACAAATACCAAACGTGAATATTGGTGAAGCAGACAACAATGAATCATCTGGAGCCGCCGATGCTCCTTCTCATTCCTTTCAGACTCTTCGGATCTCATGTCGTTACGCTCCCTGTAACAGCTTCGTGGTATATCGTAGCCCTCTCAAGTAGGCCTATCAGCGTCGCGATTGTTGACAAGTCGGTGGAACCATCAGGTATACTAGCTTCTCGTAGTCGGTAGGTGACCTAGCTAGTTCTCCTCCTTCTTCTTCTTCTCATCCACCTTGGTCTCCTCTTTCTTGGGCTTATCTCGCTTTGGAAACTTAGGCTCAATCTCCTCAATCTCCTCCTCAATCTCCTCGTCAGGTTCACAAGGCCAGGTTGCCGGGTGGTCAGGAATACGGAGCAGAGTGCATGGCAGCATCAGGCGTTGAAAGTCGCACTCAGGGCCATAGTTGCGGACCTGGGTAAGGGGCAAGTGGGGGCGGGCGGCTTGAAGAGAGGGCTTGGCCGTCTTGCTAGAAGTTGAGACCTCCTGGCTTCCGCCGGCCACGATGGTTGTCTTTGGCGGGGTGATAGTTGTCGCAGGTGGGATGATGGACTCGCCTGCTTTGCGCGTCGGCTGAGTCGTGGTGGTCTGTTTGGTATCTTGGGACTGAGGCGCGCGCGGAGGTGGCATGTAGAGTGCTGGGTTGGGTTGCTCAAATGCCATCCATGAGATGGAGCGACGACGCGTCTGACGATGTTTTAGTTTTGTGATGACTAAAATGGATGAGGCTGAAAAGGGGAACTTACTGGAGTGACGATGGCGCGTCGCGAACCACATACGTGGCTGCTACGCATGAGCGATCGGACGGTCGCGCTCATGGTGTCGGATACTGATGATAAACGAATATTTGTCGCGATGGAAGTATGTTGATGAAAGGAAGACGAGAAATATTTCACGGGGAAATCTTTTTTCTGGAATATGGAAGAGTGTGTGTGGAAGTCGCGAGATATGTCTTTGCAGACGTTGGGGGGGAAGGAGGTTAATAAGGAACGCGTCCACGAACAAGCGCAACTTAAATATTGGCTGGAATAATCTCAACTAGAGTGAATGTAATAGTTTTTATAGTTGCAATTTTTAATTCCATGGGTGAATGTGCGCTTTCCTTCTTGCTCAGGGTTAAGCTTTGTGCAGCGCCTAAGCCACCCTCATAGCGGCCAGATGACCTGAACACAATGATTAGGACTAGAGTAAAATCATATATCATTCACTTTGAAGGAGGCTATTGTTAATTGAATGCAGGTATTTGCGGGAAGAACCTATGATACAACAGGCTTGTTCCACGCAAACTTCAAAACGTGCAGGTCTGCAGTTCTCTTTGAATATGAATCACGATCGTATGAATCATTCTATTGCATAATCAGATGACCATTATCAGACCAGAACCCGGTCATCACGTATTCATTCTTTTCAGTGACTACTAGCAGCTGATCGAGTTTCCAGCATGAAGGGATAAAAGTTCAAATGGGATGAAGTAAACAGAAGCGAGACAGGTACAAGCGGAAAATCCTGCTGAAGTTTGTGAGATCAGCTGTTGTATTGCCTTGCTTTCATTTTCTATACCCTGACGAAAGGGTAAGATGTTGCAATAATATGAGCTCTGGTGTTGAAAAACTTTGTTAATTATAATCAACTTGTTTCAGGAGGCATGAGTTGGGTTAGAGTCTCTTTTTTCTTTTTTCAATGTAGGCCTTGACACTGTCATTTTATTACAGCTAGCTCCTGTATATACTTCGATTCTATCATGTCTAGAGTCTGCAAAATGAAGTATTCATAAAGGAAAACTGTTAGGTTTACCCAATCAAGCATGTCACCCTCGTTATTGTATTTAGCATGAGCACATATGATCTTTCTTATACTATCCTTACATTTCATCTAATGTGGTAAATAATACGCTATAATATTTAGTGAAACTTACATGTTGTTTATCTAGGTTTAATACTTGAATAAATTGTTTGAGGCTAGTATGTTGGTAATCGCGGATATAACCGTAACTCTATAAGAAATGGGATTATGTGATATTACAGCTTACCCGACTAACACCGTAGCCCAACACCATAGCCCAACAATTTGTCTTCGATTGAGAATATCGTATGTCCACTAGTCAATTCCTAAGAACTTTTTGCTTCGATTCATGAGATACTGTTCCCAATTAATTTGTTCTGAATAAGGGACAACAGTCATCATCAACATTATTCTTGTTAGTGGTTAGACCGACTGGCTTCCAAATGACATTTGCTCCCACTAAATTCACGTTTGCGCCTGGAATTCAGTTTTATTGAGTGCTCACTTTAATCTTGCAAGATGATAATTTGATTCATAGCTTATACCTATGTACTGATGGCTCGCTAACTCTACAATGTTAAACAATTCGTAATCTTAGCGACTGCTTGATAGGTAATATCTTCTCAAAACCGTCTCTAATCTATTTTTATAGTAGGGCCTGAATAGTTTCAATAAACAAGCATAATCATTGGGTGAAGGCCACTTTAAATCTACCGTATGCAGCCCCAAACCACCTCGTACGTTTCCGTTGTGACGCCTCGGATGATTTTTTCTTGCCAATTATCATTCTGGGATGAGATCCACCGTGCCTCGCATCTGCTTTTATGTAATCCGGGGCACATCATTCTTCTCTGGTATAGGATTGGCCTATAGAGACAGTGCTTCCCCGCTCGGGAGCCTTTGCTGCCCGACCTTCGCCCCCTTGAGCTTATGCCTGTTTACTGCCTATACTTATAGACTATAAGTACGAACCATTCGTTACACGACTTAATTCTGTCATTCTTGTAACAAATAACGATCTGTTCACCTGAAAAAGTCGTCTCTCAGTAAAAAATCCAGGCACCTTTAGGAAGAACTAACACAAGGAGCATGGCACATCACGCGCTCGTCTTTGGGGCCTCGGGCATTTTGGGCTGGGGAGTGGTGGACCAAATACTAAAGAATTATCCCGAGAAAGGGGTATTCAACAAAGTCACGGCTCTCTCCAACAGACCCCTGACTCAGGATAATGCATTCTGGCCGAGTGCCGGCCCCGGTTTACCGGATCTACACGTCGTCGATGGTATAGACCTCACGATAGGGACGGAGAAAGGCCTAATAGATACGTTTAAAAAGCGGATACCGGAAATCAAGACGGTTACCCAGGTGTACTATTTCGGTACGTGCGTCTTCGATATTCCGAAGGGGCACACGGTATTGACATATCTGCTTTGCGGCCAGCTTATGCATTCAATCCCGACTTCCCAACCGAGTCCGAGATCAATCTCGGGATGCTGCAACGAGGCCTCAGTGCTGTTGAAGCTCTAGCACCAAACTTGGAGTATGTGATATTTCCTACGGGAACTAAGGTATGGGAATTCGTTGTCAGAAATTATGCAAAGGATGGGCTAATGGTAAACTAGAAATACGGGATCCATCTTCCCCAGAAGCCTTTCGAGGCTCCTTTCACCGAAGAAATGGCCGATGTCCCCCAACCTTGGCATGATCAGCTATTCTACTACGTCCTTCACCGCGAGCTCGATCGCATGCAACAGGGCAAGAAATGGAAATTCGCCGAAGTGACCTGTGGGCCGGTAGTACGTGATCTGGGTTTACTTGATTTTTATTATTTCTTATCTCCTTTTTAGTACATTCTCTGGTCTACTGATGTCAATTCTGTTAGCAAGTCTCCAAGACCTGGAACTAACTAACAATAGGTCGGTTTTGTACCGCACAAAAATGCTTACAATATCCCCGCCATCTGGATGAACTACCTCTCCCTCTACAAGTTCATGCACGAGAAGGGCCACCCGGATGCCGCATCCAAGGACGTGCCCTTCCCCTCGCCGCCGGGGACGTACCACGTGGTGTTTAACGACGGTGGACAGGACATCTTCGCGCGCTTCAGCATCTACCT
The DNA here is from genome assembly GCA_022497155.1 of Whalleya microplaca. Lineage (NCBI taxonomy): Eukaryota > Fungi > Ascomycota > Sordariomycetes > Xylariales > Xylariaceae > Whalleya > Whalleya microplaca. The sequence continues at coordinate 854,218 of MU385710.1, read as the reverse complement.
GTGCTTGCACCCAGACGCCGCGGGGAACAGCGAGCTCTACAACATCGCCGACGAGGCGAAGCCGGCTAGCATGGCAGAGAGGTGGCCGTACATGTGTTCGCTGTACGGACTGGTGGGTGTGCCGCCCGTGCCGGAGACCGATCCGGCCTTTAGACGCTGCGTTACCTGGGTGAATGAGCATAGCGATCAGGTCGAGAAGTTGGCCAAGGAGAAAGGCGTCGAGTTGCAAGGTGTTGGAATCGACACCGGGCTGGAAAGGTTTATGGAATGGATCAATTTCAACCATGATGTCTCTTTGAATAAAGCCAGGGCTGTAGGCTTCCGAGAGGAGCAGTCTTTCCAGGAAGTTTGGAAGACTGTGTTTGATAGGTATGTGAAGGCAAAGAGGGCATATCTTGGCGCCTGATACGGCCGTTCTCGTCTGGATTCTGTCCATTAGCGTCCCAGGATCATAAGAAGGCAACCCACTCCAAGTGCCTACGAGATGTCCAATGATACAGCATCTAATAAACTTCAATAATCACAAATTCAAGATTGATTTGTATGTAACAGCATGTTGCATGTTATTCGGGGATAGGTACATGTAACTTATATAGCTACGAGCCCTTGATGAACTCCGCAGCTCTCTCTGCCACGGCGTACAACGTCGCGGTAAGATGGCCGCTGACCTGCATAGGCAGTACCGACGCATCGACGACGCGAACATTAGACGTCCCGTACACCTTGAGTCTCGGATCGACCACTCCCCCGAGCTCGCGAGACATCATCGAAGCCGTTCCGATGGGATGATGATTTGGCGTGGCTGTAGGGCATTATCAGTCCGGTTGGCATAAAATTGGAGCCTGGATGACTAACATGTACTCTGAATGAACGTCGTCCATTGGTCGTCGGTGGCGTTGCGAGGCAGAGCCGTGTCTCCCGGAAACGTGTTGCCAGTCACTACGTCACTGACAGGTTCCGTATACCATAAGTCTTGCGAGATCCGCCCTAGGGCAGTTTGTACTTCGAGATCGAAGTCAACCAAGAAGTACTTCGGGTCAATTGCTGGGTCGTTGATTGCATCGGTCGACTTGAGATGAACACTGCCCTGCGAAAAAGGCAACAGAAGCCAAAATGCTGATATGAGGTTGTTTGTGGAAGCCGAGGTGAGTGTTTCGCCTATCGTGACGTTCTTATTGAAGATCAAATCGTGCTGTATACGGAGGTGCTTTTCGATGCTCTGGGCGCTTATGACACCGTTATTGGCATCCGAGACTTTCTGGGCCCATTTCGGCAGCCTAGCGTCTATAGATGCTGCTATGGAGGAAGTCTTGTTTCCGAACATATCTTGAGCTGTAGCGAAGGTGGCGTATGGCACAGTAGCGCTCACATTCATCTTACTAGCGTATAGGAGAACTGTGTTTGGCTGATCTTGGAGATGCTCACCTACTCCTGGAAGATCTACCTTTGTCTCAATGCCGTGTGCCTTGAGAAAGCTAATTGCGTCAGTATTAAGATATAAAAACCTATACCATCGCCTACCTAGGATTTCCGATGCCAGACCGCTCAAGTATTAACGGGCTCCTCAAAGACCCAGCAGACAGAATCACTTCTTTCGCCGCACTGACCTGAACTGCTTGGCCTTCGGGAGTTAGATACTCAATGCCCTCCGCATAAGGATCCTCGCGACTCGTCGAATTGGTCCATGCCAGTCGAGTCACCGTTCCCTTGATGATCTTCAGGTTGGGCCGGCTCTCAACAGAGTAGTAGTAGGCCCGGGCTGCATCTTCCCGGATATTCGCGTCCCTATCTAGTGTCTGTGGCCAGATGTCAAATCCACGTACATCGCCACTATTCACGTCGGAATTGAAAGGGTAGCCTAGGCTATCCCAAGCCTGCTGGGCCATTTCGTGAAAGGTCCCATTGAGCAGCCGAAACGGATACCCTGTTTTCATTGAGCCGGTTTCGCCGTGGTAGTCGACATTGAAAGTAGCACCAGCAGCGGCTTGAGCTGTGGTAGGTGGCGAAAACTGTTCGACCTGTTTGAAGTAGGGATACAGTGCTTCCCAGTTCCAACCATCGTTTCCCAAAATTTCCCAGGCATCGAACTCGGCCTTATCGCCCCGAATATAAGTCATGCCTGAACAGTTAGCCGGAGGCTCTAATACGTATGACATTCACATAGGTTTACCATTGATGGTACTGGTCCCACCAATCGCTTTGCCGGCGTGATAGGCAATCGATCTGTTGCCAGCCCCTAGCTGCGGCGTCGTAGTATACTGCCAATCGATCTCCGTGCCTAGAGCTACGGTAAACGCAGAAACATCCGTGACATTCGGATTGTTGCGGACGTCATCCCCAGGCTCGATGACTGCAACTCTGATGTCCGGGTCTTCCGAAAGTCGATTGGCAAGCACGAGCCCACACGTACCGGCGCCGGCGATCACATAGTCAAACGTTTCACATCTTGCTATAATGCTCGATATGAATAATATGAAAACGCTCAATAACTTCATTATCAATCCTCAATCCAGATTCATGTGGTGTGAACTTTGGCTATCTACATCGAAAAAGCTAGCCGTTTTGAAAGGAATGCTTGATCTCGCGCCGGGCTCTGTGTAGATACTCGCCTATTACGGGCCGATTTGTCGCATATCATCGTCATCCTTGAGTATGTCATATCTGACTTTTAGGATGTACAGCCCTAAGTACCCGGTCACCTGTTCTTGATCTTGGAACCAAGGAAGGATTGAGGGGTAAATAATGTGGCTTACTGCGTACTTACCCCGAGTATCCTGAACGAACCCTGGATATGACATGAGAAGCCCCCGCATATCCTTCACGATGTTGAACATAGGTTTTACTCACGATGGTTGGAGGTTAACTTGATAGTCTATTACCCGTTTACGAGAAATACATATCCTGCTATCCCCTGAACCCTCCCTATTGATAGACGTAAATATAGGTGTTCATAGACTATCGGGTTCCGTAAGAGCTATGCGGCAACTGAGTAGTTTAAGTTAGATTAGAGTAACGGTTGTTTGGAGTAGAGTCTTCTATGCATCCTTCTAGAAGCACCTCACAATTGCCATGCTCCGGGACCTTAGCCACTCAATGTTATAATGGGGATTTCAAGTCATCTCTAGCGTATGCATAGCTATATGTGCTCCGTAGTTAGATCTGACAAGTGCTTACAGGACCCATAAGAATTGGCCAAGCTATCTGCACTAGTTATGCTTGGAAGTCCATACAGAGGAATCTCGAATTCGGAATATAAAAGAAGCCTTAGAGTTTAAATCGAGCCAATCATGCCAATGAGCGATAAACACCGGTTTTAGGAGTTTGGTAGATCGAATGGACTCAAGCGATGGGCCTCGCTGCTTAACTGGCATTAGGTACCCGATTGCTCGCTTGTCGACGGTATGAGATATCTGAGAGCGAATTATAGGACGAATGGCGCTGATAGAACTCTCCAGATTATTAGCAACTTGTCGAAGCTAAGCTAGATAATTTGAGAAGGTGAATGAGGATGATGAAGGGAGTCTCACACTAAAAAGGGACAGTGGGGCGATCGAAGGATACTTATCGACCTGAATCACAAGACCTTATCAGCGGTCCGAGCTTACAGTCAACCTTAATACCCCTGACGCCCCTCCTATTGAAGTCCCTTGCATTCTGAAACCTCGCAGCGGTCACCTTCATTAATCCAAGAATTGAAGTCACGGCGCTAAGTCTCGCGACCTGGGGATCGAACACGAAGAACAACGGACAGGCGGCGAGTGCCGCACGGAGCAGCCCTTCGCTAGCACACAGTCAATTAAAGTGTCCTGCGTCTAGAAGGGGTTGATCTTGCACTGATAGGCAGGTGAGGCATGTGAGGCATGCAATAATGCCGATCTGCCGGCAAACCAGCTGAGCCATCCCTCCAATCACGTCGCCGGACGCCTCGTCGTGCCATGCCCACCGCGACCGCGACTCTTACCCGGATGCCCCTTTCATATGTAGCGCCTGCCGTAGCCCGGCGGTCCTCTCGGGCTGGGGCTGAATGGATAGGTATTAGGTTAGGACTCGCGTGAGCTCGCCTCCTGCTCAATGCAGTTCTGGAATGTATAATAGTTCAAAAGAGGAAGGTCAGCTCTTCACTATCAGATTGCTGCCCTTTTGAGGTCGCCTGACTGGCTCCGTGTTTCTGGGGTTATGCCGTAAAGGCTTCAGGGGTTCCTGTCCAGTGATGCGACCATTCGCCTGGCCAAGAGATTCGGATTGGACGTTTCACATGTCGGCTCGAACCTGCCTTGGTTGTTGGTTCGCGATTATAAGTATTCGGTGAGGTGACGTGGAATCACTGCCTCGCTGTTGGTTGTCAGGCTGCAGCTGGATAGTGGTTATATATTCCTTCGAAATTGTCGCTGCGCCGTATTTGCCCACCATGTTTGGCTCCAAGGTATGTGCCCGTCTTGTGATGCAGTGGCACCTACAAACGTAAGATATTAAGGCGTCATGATCAGATCTCTGCAATTCTCCTCGCGGCTGTGTCCGTCGTGAACGCCTCAGTCCTGGCCGTGGAGAAGATCGCCGTGAGACAAGACCAAACCTGTGTTGCTACGTGCGGCACAGTCTGCTACTGGCAGGAGGACATCGACGAGGCCGTTGCTGCCGGCTACAAGCTGCACCAGTCGGGCAGTACTGTTGGTATGTGTCGACCAATCGCTTTACCATGCTTCTATGCCTAGCAATTAACACTGCTGCAGGCTCAAATGATTACCCCCACGAGTTCGACAACCGCGAGGGCTTCGATATACCCGACCCGGCCCCGTGGTACGAGTTCCCTATCCTCTCCTCCTTTGATCCTTACACTGGAGGTTCACCGGGTGCGGACCGTGTCGTCTTCAACGATGCTGGAAAATTCCAGCTAGCAGTTACTCACACGGGTGCGAGCGGTAACAACTTTGTTCAGTGCAAGTAAGCGTTGGTCCCACTAGATAGCAGTTTGATGCCATCATGCCTGTCTTGATGCTGGTGGGCTCCAGTCGTGTACATATCTTAAAACGTAAGGTGGTGATGTTCGCCAATTGTTTTATATATACCCAGTGCCAATGTGAGGCTTGAGAGAATCAAATCTGAAATTTTCTTGACCATATAATTAAGCCATTGAACCTACTGTGAAGTTGGTACCTCGATGCTCTAGTATTGCACCTTGCGTAACGTACCACGCAAGCCGTCTTAGACATATGCGGGCTATAGGCGAATTGTGAATCTAGATGAATGCGCCGTGATACCGATCTCACTGCTTACTTCGGCGGGGAAGCTCTTTGTGGAACCGCCTACCTATCGCCAATGGACTGGCCTCTATTTTCGTACAAATATGCGAGTTCTTCAGATTCGTGAAAGCATCTTCTATTAGATGCTCTAAGCATGTTGATTGAATGGTCTTCGTAACTTGCTACGACAGAGTACAGAAGATGACTATCGTAGGTACTCAGGGGGGGGGAGGCGGTGAGATTTGGTCCTCAGACGTGCCAGCCGAGGTTCTAGAATTAATGTCGCGCACAGTAAGTGATAATTTGGGAGACTTCAAGACATCACATCGTACAAGCCACGATTACGTAGGTTAGCTGAAAATAACTACGACTCACTCATGCCATGACATTGATGGGCAGATATATCGAGAAGGCGCAATGCGAAACAGAGCGGAGTTTCATGTCATGGTATATCTTGTCATTGTTCTTTTCAGGTATCTCGTAAGCAACAGGCACGCTATCCAACCGACCATTAAATACAGGCCACGGCGCCAGGCTCGTCGTACCCAGTACTATCCAATGCACAGCCAACCATTGCACACAAAAAACATTATAAAAATATCTCAATTAAGGAAATGCCTCATCTAATCTAATCTACTAGATAGGCAAGCTACTGCTTTTGCGACATCATCATCTCCTCGTTCTCCGCAATAGGCGCCGGCCGATTCACTGTCTTGTTGACCTCGTTCTCGCCAACAACATTGACGGTGCCCTCGAGCTTGAGGTGGTAATCCGCGTTCTGGCTGAGGACGTACTCCTCCTTGTCGATGTGGCGGAAGGTGAAGTAGAAGATGACCGTTAGCACACCGCCGGCAATGGCGGGGCCGCCGAAGTCCCAGGTCAGGTAGGGATCCGTGATGACGGAGGAGCAGGCGAGGCCGATAGCGTAGGCGACAGCGGTGTTGAACAGGTTGAGCGCGGACACGAGACCACGCATGTTCACCGGCGCGCGCGAGTACGCGATGCCGTACGCCGGCACGTTGACGAACAGCTCCGAGATACCGCCCACGGCGAACGGGATCGCCATCCACCAGATGCTGATCGGTGCCACGCCCGTGCCGATCTGGCAGTCACTCGAGCCGAAGTTGCCGCACGGCGACTGCGCATACGCGTACGAGTTGAGGATGGCGTAGCCGGCGCCTCCGAGCGAGGACATGGCCAGGCCCGTGGTGATGCGTGCCACGGGGCCGTAGTGGATGTTCAGCCTACGCAGGAGCGGGTAGAGGCCGTAGTTCAGGATGGGGGCCATGGCGATGATGCTTAGCGAGTTGAAGTTGTTGATGACGTCGTTGGGGACGCCGTTGGTCGTCAGCATAGTGGACAGAAAGCTGGCGGCCGCGCCCAGACCGTTGTCGTTGATGTACTGGATCGGGAAGAAACAGAAGATTCCCGTCGCCTGGAATGTCCGGCGGACATCCTCCACGAAGTCGTCGTTCCAGTAGGTCTTGATAGGGAGACCGGCGGCGGCGATGCTTGAGGGCTTAGCGAGATCCCAGAATCCGTGTCGTCCAATTCTCATAATTCCACCGCGGCGGATGCAGATGCCGAGGCATCGGAAGACGTTGCCAAGATCGCTTCCGCCCGGGGGGTGTAGGATCAATCGCTTGTAGAGGTACCACAAGAGGAGAGGCAGGGGAAGGTAAAGCAGAAGGGGAATCAGGAATGCCAACCACCAGCCGACGTATTTCTCCGAGTAAGAGGTGGCTACTCCCATGAAACCGCCAATGTTGATGAGCAGGTAAAACCAAAGCATGACTCTCTCCGTCGTGGACTCCGGGTCTTGGATGACTCGTTCACCACTCGACAATGTGATGACCGTCGGGACCGTGTTCGTCACTTGGTCCAGAAGTAAGGGAGATACATTCGGCTTGAACATAGCTAAACGAGCCAATTAGTTCCGAGTGGGTCAGATGTAAGCGGCTGATGTGGAGAACTTACCGGCACCGATTGACAGGATGTAGACGGAGAGGAAGTACGGAATCTTTGCTGTGCCGCTGGCTAGTAGATCCTTGGCACCGGCGGCCACCATCAGCACGTGAGCGATACCGAAGACGAGAACACCCCAGCAGATGAGGCTGAATCGTCCCGTTCTCGCATCGGCGAGCCATCCGAACAGAAGAGGCAGCGCATAGGCCAGCATACTGAATGATTGGGTAACAGCATTCGCAACGGTAGTTCCCAATCCCAGCGCACCACCAGTCTCCTGGGTGCCCGCCGGGGGTGCTCCGTAGCCATTACCACCCTTTGGGAGTGGCCGGTTGACGTAATTGCTAATAAGTGGCTGAACGCCGTAGTATGAAGCCCGTTCACAGAACTCGACGGCGCAAATGAGATATGCGACTATGGGAAGGTTTCCGGGGACTCGGCGGAGAGTTTTCATCTCCTCTTCGGTGGGTTTGCCCTCGTAGTCTTCCTCCAGCACCGAGGGTTGGTGAAACGGCTCCTGCTTGTCGTCAGGCGTGTGCGCCATTTTCTTCTCGTCGCTCGTCGGCGACGTCGCGCCCGAAGCACGTTCAAGGTCTGAATCGACTACAAGAGATCCGTGTAAGTAACAAGGTACAACATATCGACTTAGAGTTATTTATTAATTAAGTACTCACCCATGGCTACAGTCGTGCACAGATGATTTCGCACTCGACAAAGATGAAATGTAAAGAGAGATATGAAGAGGGATCGGCAAAGGGGGGCCTGCGAGGGTAGCAGACAGTTTTATGCTGTGGAAGGAAATGCTACAATGACTACTATTATAAAGAAGCAAAGGCAGTGAATGTGGGCGTTGCGGGTAAATACACCCGCCCCGTCGATCCCCCCCTCGGGAGGTAGGCCACTGAACTTTCGTATTGCAAGCCATCCATTACATCTGGTCTCGGCCGGCTGCGACAAACTCGGAAAGGCAAAAGAGTGGGTGTTCATCTTTAAGATTTGGGAAGGGCAGATGCGCGAACTAGAGACAGACCAGACCACATCCCCGGGGATACCGTAGCATTCCTACTGATCTGGGCTGCCAGTCCTGTCTGCCACTAGAGACACGCGACCAGTCAGAGCTGGTAGTTTCGTTATCTCTACTCAGGTCCTGCTCGATGGAGATGCATGGACCCCTAGTCCCACCTCACAGTCTCGAACGACTCGCTTGAGTCGTGGAACACCAGGTCAGGAAATATTGAAGACGCCGGCCGAGATGTAGCCGTGCGCCGCGAGCACGGTGGGTGAGACCCCAGTCAAACTTGATACCCGATACGGCAGGTGATTGCTCACATATTGTCTACTACGTTGTATCACACACCCCAGTTTGCGATATCCGCCAATAGATCTATAGCCATTTCCAAGTGTGCATATAGTGTACAGTGTCATGCGGCGCAAAAGCTGAGGACTAGAATAAGCCCTGCGGCCTTGCCAAGTTGAAAACAGGGAGAATATGCATAGAAGCTGAATAGAAGGATACGAAGTTTGTGTGCGATTCGCCAGGAATTGATTAGTGTCGCCTTCAAGCTTTCTGCCAAGTTAGCCGGCCACCTTTTTGAACTTTATCTGGTTAGTCGAAGGGAGCAAGCGGGCAAGGCTTTTGCATAATTATGTTCCTCAGATTCCAAATCCATGGTTACATCCGCATATCAAAGCCGCATGCGCACCGTTCATCATCCACAAATCGACGGCCTCCGTTGCGTGTTGTTGGAAGAAAAAATTCATGATAGTCATTTAGAAACAAACAACTGCATCACGTTATCATAGCACTATACTTAGTAGCCAACAGCTGTCATGGACTCACTAGCACTTGTTAGGCAGTTGTCACCGCATTTATCTATACGTACGTACTACGGTGGCCCGCTCTAGTACCAACCTACTGTAGTACAAAGTAGCTAGCAACGGGATGTCGTGCGATTCTTGCCCAGGTGAGCACCTAGCCTATTTACACTACGCATGTACTATAGTAGTCCACAGCATAATCCGGTTCATTTCCGAAACTGGATAAAGACCTCGGCACTTTATGGCACTTTATACATAGTAGAAATTCTTAAATATTTAGTGTGAATCGAAGCAAAGAAAAAATCCCTAGGAAACTTATGTGGGCCATAGATAAGATGAAATCTATATAACATTTGGTAGAATAGAGTATATTGTTACAAAGTCAGTGATAGACTTCCAGGTACTGTTCTACAATGCGGCTATTTCGGCAAGGGACTGGTTATACAGCTCAGCAGGATTTGCAAAGTGCGGGTTTTCATTGGACTTCCTAAAGGAATCACGGGATATTCCACATATGTTGTACGCAGTACGGTTTTCTCTGACCGAGCAAAAAGTAAAGCCCGGGCTGGGTCTTCCCGGGAGAGCGTCAAGCCAGGATAACGCTCCCTCGTACGACCTCACATCTGCGTGAACCAGTCTGCCGGAACTGTCGTTATCTAAGCGACGCTGACGTGCTTGGCATTCCAAGGCCACACCTTGGAATCGATATTCGAAGCAAACTTGGAGAACCTGGTAAGTGGTCGTCGCAGCTGGGATGTCTCGTTTCGCTAGCATACGAAAGTACGTCGTCTATCGCTCATTCATTCGCGCGGAACTCGTCGACAGTTGCGTGGCGAGCGCTAGTGTTTCTTACCTGCCACAACGAGTATAGAGTTAATAGTATTTTATAAGATCGGGTGTCGCCGTGTGTCGATCTTGTGTCGTCAGTTGTCGCGCTAGAGATCTTTTTCCTGCCAAATCTAGATGGAGGCGACTAACAGGGACAGCCCTGTCAAGCCTCAAGAGTATCGTAATGTGTTCAGATAACTCTACGCAGTAGGTTCGTCCCGACTACGAAACACACTGTCCTATGTATCACACCATTCTTCGTACCCCAGGTACAGCCGGATGTCGGTTCATATTGCACCATCTCTACTTTTCTTAGCTGCGTCAGTAATTAGAACCGAGAGCCTGGCTAGGCGCGCTATATAGCAAACGGTTATTTCATCTCGATCCTATCTATCTCCTACCAACGCCTCCAGAACCTGCGTTCTTTGGTGACAGACCTGGCCGGTTCGGCAGCGCAGATTACCTCAGGACCTAGGTCCGGATCTAAGTCGTCGGGGACGAGATGGACGCCCTGTTGTGATGCATGAGTCTCCTCGACCTGGATCCACTGTTTGTCGATGCCCTTCGACTTTATATGCACGGGTCCCAGGAGCTCCATCGACACGTCCCGCGACCCGCACCCCGGCGAGCCCGACTCCAGCTCCGAGGAATCCTTCGACGATATGTCAGCATAGCTATCGTCGCGCCGGTGCGATCGAGCGGGCCTGGAATCGGAGTCATCGTCATCGCTCCAGAAGACCTGCGGAAAGCGCCGCGCTAGTAGCGTCCCCACTGCCGGCAGACACAGCACAACGACGCTCAGGCTGGCTTCCGCAGAGGTCCACGCTACGGCGTCGGTACCGTCCCACGTGGGGTTCGAGCTGTTCGCGAATCCGACGAGGTAGCGCAGTCGAAGGGTGCTGAGGACGGTCACGAAGACGCCAAAGCTGCACATGAACAGGGCTAGAAGTTTCTGGTTCATCGACATCATATTCAGCTGCGCGACCATGAGCAGCGGAAGCAGGAGAATGATGATGTCTTGCGTAATCCCCAGACCCGCCGTGGCGAAGTTGAGCGCGTTGACGTCGAGACATCGGGGATTGTCGATGGTGCCTTTCCAGCCCTCCCAGTTATATGCCAGTGGCAGGCATTGAAACAGTTTTAAGAACATGACGACGGTGGTTGTGAGTACTACCCATGTGATAATGACCCAGCACATTATTCGGAAACCCGGGCCCGCAAAGACCGGCTTCAAGAAAAGAAGAATGCCCACTCGGCAGAGGGTGAGCACGGCTATATAAAATAGCTCCGAGACGAAGAGAACCTACTCGTGTCAGTCTGCTTCAGAGACAAGGGTGAACGGGGATCGCAGACCTTGAGGGCATCGGTGATGGTTGCCTCATCTAGTTGCCATATATCGTAACCGATGGCGGTTATGCGGACTAACACACAATTAGCACGGTTTACAACCTGGGGCACATAAAACTCCTACCAAACATCCCAAGGATGATATACGTAAGATACAGCAGCAGTGTTGACACCCCTACGATATCCACCCCGGTTTTATTCGACCCGGCGCTATATCTGACGTACAGTCGCATTCCGAGACATGCCAGCGCGACGAGATCCAATACCACTAGCACAGGTATATCCTCTCTTCTCTCCCGTTTCGGCTTATCACAGGCCTCTTGATCGAACTTTACTAGGGCTAGGCTCAGCAGTCAGTTTTGAAGAGCGCCGCTCGGAAACTTGACTTGCTCACCTAGTTGCTCCGGGACGGTGCAGTTGGCCGCCGCACATGCCTCCGCCGCTGTGAAGACGTCGGAGTCGGTGCAGAGACAGGTAGGGTTGGTGGCAGTCCCACATACCGAGTCCGGGATCGTCGCCAGGAAGCAGTCTTGCTACAAAGCTCGTGTAATCAGCAGCGGGCACAGAATGTGGTAAACAGACGGAGCAGACATACGCTACAAGCAGGCAACTCATGTGCATATTTCAGCAGGTTTGCCTGACATGTCGCCAAAACGAAGAACATGACTACGAATTTTAAGAGGCCCGTTGACGCCATGGCTGGAGAGATATCGATACTAGTGATACCGTTGTGCACATCACCGAATCGAATAGACAGAAGCTAAGGTCGCGTCAAAGCTGGCTACCACAGGACAAGGCCTTAGCTAAATCACCACTGAGGGACGGACGGACGAGAGGCACAGCCCTAGGGTAGGTAATGACTAGGTCCTGCCTAGGTCCTGCCTAGGTCCCTGGTCTAATTAAAACGAGGCCGAAGCAATGTCACGATTAGAAAAAAATTGTTTCTCGCCTGCATTGCTATCCGTTTACTACATATGTAGAAACAATTCCCACCCCATTATTCAAGCACTGATCATCACAGCGGCACTGCACCGGAGAATTCCCCCCTTCATCACCCACGCCATAACGCCCGGGGCAGGCGTCCGCTTTGGCAGTAAGGATGGGAATAGTATAATGATAGCGGATCCTTTCCCACGTGCCCAGGAGGCTAGCGCGTTTTGTTTCCCTCTCAGCCCTGTCCAAGCAGCCGGGCTGCGGCGTACCATGGCGAATGAGAGCGCGATGTTTCGACTTCTATCAGAGCGGGATGGCTCGAATTGTCGATAATCCTGCCAGGCGCCCACGGCACGAAGCTTGTATGTAGACACACGTGGCGGCGGTGTGTATTTGCTTACGCCGCACCATCACATAACTACCATGGATCCCGACATCATGAATGAGTTCTTGTCGATGATCGTAGGTTAGTTGGCAGCCTGCGGTGGCTTAGGTAACACGGTGGGATTCTACGGCCTAGATTTTATGTAGGTATCGAGTTTTGAATGCAAGTTGGCGCTGAGCCTCTCATTTCTATGTATGTACGAGCCTGATGAGTGAAACGTGCTAGCAAAGATGGGAAACAGAGCACCAAGTTACTTCTGGGTCTTCCCGCGCACGATCCTACGTTGATCTGCAATCCGCAAATCCCCCATTGGGGACCTTCGTTTCGAGCCCTAAGACGAAGGATCGATTATCTCGCGCGCTTAGACCACGAACAATATATGTCACAAGGACTGGAAAAGAGCATTAAAAGCGATAACAGTAGGCACGGGCATTGGCAATATGTGTGCTGTGAGCTCCAGCAGGATTACATGCCTTCCTACATATATATGTCGTCGACTTATTATCACGCGAATGACGCCGGGGTGCCAAGTTCGGCCGCCTCATTGGTTTTCCCCCTCCGGTTCTCGAAACGTGAAACATTTTTAACCTATGCGTACGGCGGTGTAATCCTCGACAGCGAGAGCACGTGCGCGACAAGCGTATGTACAAGCTATCACAATGACGAGCCGTGAGACCATCTTAAAAAAATTGAGAATCTCCCACGCAGTCGGTTAGAACCGAGAGACATCCCGGGAGGCTGGGACGTCCTTATCATTTTCCATCTGCGCCCGCAAGTACCAACAGGTCTCAGAATCTGCTGGATTATTTTTAGACGGGCCGCGTTTGCGCGGCTCGTGGTCGGTGACGTCTCAGCTGTGCACGTTGCCTCCCCCACATAGGTCTTAAGTTAAATGCTTGCGAATTCTTCTACTTTGTGGAAGCTGGAAGAGAAGAGATGCTCATCTCTAGACTATGGTATGTCTTCGTATTGAAGCCGTGTTAGCTGACCAACGAACGTCGCGATGAGAATGCCGGCTTCGGCCTTGACGGAATATCCCACCGCCAAGGATGCAAATATCATGCTTTGTGCGTGTAGCCCGTAGCCAGTCATGCAATTGTTCCCGCTGCGAATAGTGGCGAAATGGACTCCGGACTCTAGTTCATGCGTGATCAGGTATCCTATTCGAGATATCCCCATAGTCTTTCCGGTTTACGGAAGCTATGGTCATAGCGTCTCTATAAACCAAGGCAAATACCGAGGCGCTTCGACAAATCCCGAAGCTGATAGCGTGTTTGACAATGAGTCAATTGTACCGTGTATACTAGGCTAGCGTCTATAGAAGCTTGATCAAAACTTCAATATCCTGTTCAGTTGACTCTAACGGCTTATATAGGGCTATCAATGGAGATAATCACCATATACTGAGATGGAGATACTGGCAATATCATACGATTTGAGACACGTGCTCCCAAGGCATATAACAGTTAGATGTATCGGTGAATGAATGTACTGCAATAAGGTCCATAAGAGTACGTTAGCCCAGACATTGGCAGGCTCACCGATAACTGAACCATAAGCTACGACTTTTAGAGAAGGTTTAATAAGTCTCATAGTCTTGAAATTACCAAATGAGTAGAATTAAACTGAATATCTATTCTACGGGCCACTATATTTCGCTGTCTATCCTAGCCCAGGGCGAAGGTAGAAATTGTAATTTGAAGGCTACAAGGTATTCCATCGGCCACGGAAAAACTAATTAGCTCAGCGTACCGATACCGAACCTTAGCTGTGGTAATATAGGTTTGCAGTCTCTTCGTGCCTCTTTGTGAGGCCTGATTGACGAGTTTGCCAATTCCAGAAGTCAAGCCCGCGTGAAAAGGCAGAAAGGTTGTTGCGGACCGTTCCATGTATGCATGCAGCTCGCTTGTTAGCGGGCGTCAAGGATGCGAGGTCCCGGATGCAACGGACTGCACTGTCATCTCTACATACGGGTACTACGTACACACGTCGGTAAGGCAGCTCTGCATCAATTGTTCCAAATTCGCCCAGGGTTCATGTTGCCTTCCACACATCAAATGCAAGATTTACTGTACGCAATCTTGAGATTGATCTTGCTGTTCATCCTGGGGTGAGGATGATTTGTTGTCAGTGTTTCTGTATGTATGTACAGCAGCGCATCCATCTGCCTCGAGGACTGTCGAGACAAGTCAGACAATTGATTGACTTATATGTATGTGCCCCACATGTGACAATTGACAGCTCACCGATTTTTGTTTGACCCCCTCTCATCAGTCTCCAACATTGAAACTAACCGCGCGTTGCCTAGCAACCAGCATTAGGTAGTCTTTAACGCTTAGGTAAGAAGGGAGACATTCTTTCTACAGTTTACTGCGGCAATCTATTATACTCGCGTCCATGGAATCGACTAGGCGAAATTGGTAAATGTCACTTCATCCGAGTCAGGCTACAGCGCTCGTTCCGGGAGATCGCAATGAGGGAAATGGCACCTAAATATACGCCCCACCTACAATTCCCTTCATGATTTCCTAGAATTCCCTTGTTTCCACAGCCTCCAAATTAGTATCTGCCTAGGGTATGTAGATAAGATGTTGACAATATACGCGCTAAAGGTACCTGTCGCGTATTTTTGTAACCGACCGGCCGCGTATAGTGTTTTTTTATATATATATAAGTATTCGATTTTTTCTAAATAGTGTAAGATTAAATGGCTATTAAGCGATAGTATCGAAAGGAGGCTACCTATTTGCCTTAAGATCGTACGCGAATCAATAAGGTACAAAACAGCTACATAACCCGATATCCACGGATCGTGGTTCGGTATATTAGATTTACACGGATCGACACGGCTGGACATTAATCTCCGTACTAGTCTGGCTGGGCATTTATGTCAGCGTATGACAGCCCTGTACTTAAGTGGGTAAAGGGAATTCTAGGAAATCATGAAGGGAATTCTAGGTGGGGCGCTAAA
Organism: Whalleya microplaca; assembly: GCA_022497155.1. Classification (NCBI taxonomy): domain Eukaryota; kingdom Fungi; phylum Ascomycota; class Sordariomycetes; order Xylariales; family Xylariaceae; genus Whalleya; species Whalleya microplaca. Next base: position 838,731 of record MU385710.1, on the reverse strand, counting down.
TATACTCGATGCCACACACAAGGCGCTTGCTAAGATGACGGGCGAAGGCTATTGTATTGTAGTGGTGGCGTTTTTCAGGGGTAATGGAAATTGACCCAGTTCTTCCGCGATTCGCCAGTGGTCACGGTGGCGGGTGGGAGTGGAGATGGATGGCTGATGGTTGTGGTGACTGTTCAACCCGTCAGACCGACAAGATTGAGCAATTTCATCGGATTGGGCAGCCTGGACAGGGCCGTCTTGACCGTTGCCGTGTGACGTGAGCCACTCGAAGCGATGTTGTCGTTTGTGAGTTTCCACCTGTTTGAACAGCATTGGCTGGTTCATCTACAGAGTACATGTAAGTGTATGTAAGTGTATGTGAGTGTATGTGAGTGTATGTGAGTGTAGGTAGGCTCGGCTTGACTGTTTGCTGTGAGTTTCGCGTCGCGGTTGTAACGTGTGTGTATGTCTGTGTATGTCTGTGTATGTCTGTGTATGTCTGTGTATGACTTTAAAGTTTCAGGTTGCCATTGAAAGCAGAGCTCCCAGCCATAGCAGAGTCCATATAGCATGAACTTATTATACCTTACGTACTTATACGGTACGGAATAGGTGATAGATGAGCAAGGACGGGACCACTGCCGGAAGGGAGGAAAGAGGCTTTTTCATCTGTGTGCTATGTACATAAGCACTGTAACTGTTATGTTCAGCGTTTGCGGGGGATTACGGCGGCCTGGCCTCGTTAAATAATAAGGCCCCACCCCTGCCTTAGCGGCGCCGACGCTCATTGGATGCATCCTGCCTTAGCGGCCTTACTAGACCCTGCAGGCAGTATAGCTGTCACTGGGTGGCTTGCTGCAGGACTGCGTCAACAATTCACACTTACCACCTAATTCGCTAATCACACCCTTTTCGAGCTTGCTATGTTTACATAGCACGGGAAGAAAAAAAAGGCTCCAGCACATGCAATCACCCATTGAACATCATCTCCTCGATTCATGCCTCTTTTTTTCATGACCGCCACTCTCACACAATCCCCCCCTCACTCACTCACTCACTCACTCACTCACTCACTCACTCACTCAATGAAGAAGCAGGACTGTCGCTAATGCATTTGTCGTTGTTGTTTTGAGCATTGAAGACATAAAAGCATAAAACAAAATACCTAGTTGCTGGTCTTTGCGTGGAGATCAGATCAGATCAGATCAGGTGTCGTGCTGCTGTTCGTTGCTAGCTTTTGTTCTCCTTTTTCCCATCTGTCCGGTGCGCCTTTTTGATTTTCATCTCATTCATCTCTGACCCCCAATCCCAATCCAATCCAATCCCGACCGTTCACTTAAGCCTCATGTATAGAGAAGCCCGTTACATCTTTGTGCAACAACAGCCGTCTAACATGCAGCAGTGGCACCCTTCTTTATGACGTTACGATCCTCCATGGCCCGTCGAAGATACCCTCGGTTTTTGTACGCATACTTCTGCTGGTAATCTCTGCGGACTACGACATCGGCTCCACTTTTGCATCGTGACGACTTCCAGCAGCAATTCACCCACGCGACTGCTGCGACTGCTGCGACTGCTGCGACTGCTAGGTCGTCGTCGTCGCTGCCATGGATCAGCCTCCTCCGCCGCCGCCGCATGGCAACATGCCCAGGTCCAACAATCCCAACATGCCGCCCGGCAAGTATGACATATTCATCATACCGCCTCATTCATCCGGCTCGGGCTTCTTGTACCTTCCCTCTCTGAAACCAAACTTGAACAGCTTCGCCGCCGGCTTCGCTTGTGCACTGGTACTAGTCGTGCTATGTCAGAGTATGGCGCCTGCTTTCCGAACCTGGTGGAGCAATTTCCAGGGCATGGGAAACATGGGTATGGCCCTGCTGGTCATTGCGGTTGGTGTCGGCGCATGGGCTCTGGGGAGAATACAACACGATGGTGGCCCGGGTATAGGTGGAAGCGGATTTGCAGGTGGATTTGGAGGCGGGGGCGCTGGCAATGCTTGGGGCAGCTATGGTCCTAGCGCTGGAGGATGGAGCAGTGGCCCTAATCCTAATGCCGGCCCATCACCTAACAACGGACCGTACTCTAACGCTGGACCGGCTCCTGGAGAAGGTCCGCCTCCGCCACCTCCCCCTCATGGCTCTCCTCCACCCCCTCGTAATGAACGTCCGGCTGGTGAACCAGGCACAGAGAAGCCCCAGGAGCAACGTCAGGAGCCGCGCCAGGAGCCTCCCCGGGAACAACCTCGGGAATCACCCCGCAAGAAGCCACGAGAACAACATCGGGAGCAAGCTCGGGAATCACCTCGGAAACAACCTCGAGAACCACCTCGAGAACCACCTCAAGAACCGTCCCGGGAGCCACCCCGGGAACGGCCCCGGGAACCGCCCCCGGAAGAGCCACGGCCGCCCCCTCCCCCGAAGCCCGAACCGCCTAAGACCGAGACACATAAGGGTGCCTGGGAGAAGGCTAGAGAAGAGACTCGGCGAAGGGAGGAAGAGCGCAAAGCCAAGGAGGAAGAACGGAAGGCAAAAGAGGATGAGCAACGGAAACGGGAAAAAGTAGCCAAACGTCTGAAAGAATTGCGCGAGACAGACCTTCGCGAACGTGCTAGACGAGACCAAGAGGCGAAGGAGAAACGAGAACAGGAGGCTCGTGAATGTGCCAAACGTGAGCAAGAAGCTAAAGAGAAACAAGAACGAGAGGCACGCGAAAAGGAAGAACGGGAAAAGGAAGCGCGCGAGAGGGAGATGAAGGAGAGGATACGGCGGGAAAGGGAGCAGAGGGAAGCTCGGCAACGAGAAGCACGGGAACGAGAACTCCGCGAGCGATTTGAAAAGGAGAAGGCGCGCAGGGAGAAGCTAGAGAACGAAGTCAAGGAACGAGAAGCGGCCCGAGCGAGGGAGGCTGAGGCGGCCCGGCAGAAGGAAGCAGAAGCTGCTCGACAGAAAGAAGTCGAGTCCATCAAGGAAAAGGTAGCGGCAGAGGCAGCTCGGTTGAAGGAGCTTGATGCAACTAGAGCCAAGGCGGCGGCTGAAGCGGCCAAAGTGAAGGCGGCGGAAGCAGCTAAACTCAAGGCGGCCGAGGCGGCCAAGCTCCAGGAACAAGAAACGGCCCGTAAGAGTACCTATGCCTTTTCATCCGTTGGAGAGAAGACCAACCCTTGGCCGAACGGAAAGCCGCCGCCGCAGCCGGCACAGCCGGCACAACCACCGCCGTCGCCCCGTCAGGCTCCCCCTCCCTCTCCCACAAAGCCAAGCTCGACTGCCTCTCCCACAAAACCAAGCTCGACTGCGGGATCTGCTAGGCCCAGCCCGAGTCAGGCTTCGTCCAACAAACGACCTCCTCCACCACCTACGGCGAAAACATTCAATGATGAAGAAGAAGCTTACTCATACCGCCCATACGACCAACCCAAGAGGCACAGCCGAAGAAGGTCCGGCGAGACTATCTTCACAGAATCATCGTATGCCGCCTCAAATTCGACATCACGGACGACACCTCCACCCTCTATGCGTGCGCCCTACACGACTAAGGATCCGGATAAGATTGTCATCAAGGCGGTCTACGGTTTTCTTAACCAGTTCTCCAAGACTCCTGCCTCTCAGCTCATCTCGGGCGTTGGGACGGTCACGGACGGTCTCATCCTTCGGATAACGACAGAAGGTATCTTCATCGACGACGACGTCCGTGGCGTGCCCCAGCGAGAGTGGGACGTCAAGGCTTGGACGCTCAAAACAATGGAGGTATGGTGCCCCGCGCATTGCTTTACCGAATCCACTGCACCACAGCCCCCCAAGGTACAGCCAAAGACGGCCAGCCACCGCTTCAAGTCGTCGTTGCGCGGCCAGCCCAAAACGCTGACCGGCGACGAGGCTGACGCATGCCTGATGGAGCTGCTCTACTCCTGCAAGGACGAGTGCCGTCTTAGCCCCCATGGTGGAGCACGTGACAATGCCTCATCCTATACTAACGGTACAGGACAGACCGGACAGTGGAAGCAGCGCGGCCTGCATCTGCTGCGCGCAACGATCCGAGACCAGGAGGGCAAGAGGTTCTTGTTCGTCATCGGCGAAGAGGAGGGCTGGAAGGTCGCCGTCGGCCTGCAGCGACTGCGCAAGGGTACGCAGGTTCGCCAGCTCGGTATCCAGCCCATGCCGCAGAGCGAGGTGCGTAACACTCTCGAAACGCTCGGGTGGTGATGAACGACAGACGACCAAGTCCGTGTCTTCGATGCCCCCCACGCATTTATGTATACGATGCATGCTGTCTTGAGGAATGCGTCATCATGACTGGCATGCCAGGAACATTGAACTACTATTTCTTCCCACCCCTAATAACCCACAAACCAACCAATCAACCACCCCCACATTTCTCCCCCCTCCTCTCACATTCCACTGATACCCCGGCCCTTTGGCAACCATCTCCAACAACAAGATTGGCAGCAGTTCTTCCACAACCGATGCATAGTCTTTCGTTTGACATCCTATTAATGCATGACGGAGCGCGGCGTACTGGAAAGGAAATTTGTCATTTTCGTGTCATGTCATCATGTCTGTTTTTTCGGACCCCAGGACGAACCCGAACCCCCCCCCCTTATGTGTGTGTGTAGTTTTGTAGTGCCCGCGAGCCGCAAAATGTATGTATGTACCCTAGAGCAAGTGGAAATTGTCACCGATAGGGCAGGCGATTCTTTACATAGGTGGAGATACCACAACAACTGAAATTCATCATGAACATATACCAACCCAACCAAACCATCGCGAGTCTCTCAACTCAATTCTTGCATTGAACTTCCTCTCTCTCCCCCTCTCCCTCTGACTTAACAGTGTGTGTGTATGACGTATATTGCATATAACCTCCACGCGTCCTTGAATAATCGAATCCTTTTTCGAGGGTTGTGAGCTCCTAAGGACGTTATCTTTCCTGTCATGTCATGTTACACAACGTCGTCGGGGTAGACGAACCGTAGATTGATTTGATTCGACGTCGCGACTTCGGCGATGACCGGGATATCACACGGGGTCCGCCGATGTGCACGCTGGTTTAGTGTGGGGGCCTCGGGACCCCGGACGCCGCGTCGGGTGCCCGAAGCCCCCTCCGTCATCGCGCGTATATGCGCTGCGGGTCGGCTCCTTCGATGACGTGGTGTTGGGTGCGTAGGTGAGAAGAGATTCGGCAGGTGTGAGTGTGAAGGGGACTGCGGATGGATGGTGCTATATATATATGTCTATATTCGGGGCGAGGCTTGTGTAGAGCAGCAGGAATTAGTGGTGCCTAAGCTCGCGAGCAAGATCGTCCTTCTTTATCCGCCTTTTGCTTTTTCGACCCTGACCTAGTGCCCTTGATTGATTCAGAAGATAGACGTCATCGTTGTCGTTGCCATTCTCACCATGTACGAGGCCATGGGTGTTGACTGCGCGCAAGGGGCAGACCTCAAGCGAGGTGTCGTTCAGCTTGAAGGTTCTGAGCTTAAGAAAGGTGTTATTCAGCTTGAAGGCTCCGAGCTCAAGCAAGGTGTTACCCAGCTTGGAGGTTCTGAGCTTAAGCAGGGTGTCGTTCAGCTTAAAGGTTCCGAGCTCGCGATGAAGGGGGATCCAGTCATTATTGCGGATGGATCTCATGTGAGACGTCCCCGTTGCATCGCATCTCTTACCTGAGCGTCGCGTGATATATACTGACAAGAATCAGGCCCGTCTCCTCGAGGCCTTCGCTGGCCCTATCGCACCCATCGGTCTGCCCATCTGCCACTGGCTCGTGGCCACGGACGAAGTGCTGACGGACGCTGACCTGATGAGACATTACACGGTACTTGAGAACAACGAGCTGCGCGATGAGAATGATGAGCTTCTCGATGAGAACGACGAGCAGCTCGATGAGAATGATGAGATGCTCGATGAGAACGACGAGCAGCACGACGAGAATGATGAGGGCGGGACCTTAGACAGCATCTGGCACGCGCCGATATCCCAGGAGTCCGTCCTCGCCACCCTCGACAGCTTCCAAACCACGGTGCGCTGGATCGTGGACATGGCCACCAAGGACGGAATCAGGGCGTACGAGCTGTGCAAACAGCCGGCGCTCTCCAGCTTCGCGCCTGCGGCTGCTCAACGAGTTACGCCTGTTGCGGTGTAATCTCCCCATACTGGCTTCAAACGCGGGGCGCGAGTGGCTGGGGCAGCCCGGGCCTCGAGGAGGAAATCCGCAGGTTCCACGACGGGCCGCTGCCCCCGATGGATGCGCTGCCGTGGGCGGATCCCCTCAGGAAGGCCTTATTCCATCATGATAAGTTCAGGGTGGCAGACCAGAGACTAGAGAAGTCCAGGCGGCATGTTTGATAGTAGGACAGTCGATGGATATAGGGAACGTGGTCCACCTACAGTATGCAATCTGAAGAGGGGTTTCACGATATGGTTCTGGACTATTTATCTTACTAGTACAAAATTTGAGGCTCGTATTTAAGGTTTTTGGTGTCCGAATTCATCCGCCTAGTCATTTTATACTGTCCTGACTAGTCGACTAGGCCACACAGCCAAGTTCGGATAGACTTCGAACAACCGTCGGTTACCTCGGCTCCTGGCTTGGAAGCCATTTCGTAACATGATTGGTCTAGAATCACCAGATGTAGCAATAGACCCCCCTTTTTGACTAGGAGAGTGAGCAACTCGAGCGCACTCACTCAGCTCAAGAGATTGCACAGCTTCAAAAGCCACAGGGATGTACTAAAATACTAACTGAAGGATTCAAAGGAATCCTCTGGCATGCTTATAAACATAACGGAGGCTTTCTTCCGAGACATTCAAGCACCGGTTCGCGTATACTCAACCCAAAACAACTGTGCATATCCGACCTCCTGAATCTGCCCCCAAATCTGTACTGTATACACATAAAACTTTTGAGCACCGTTCCTTCTGGTTTCCCCGGGGCAGAATTGTAGTCTTGCTAACCGTCTACATCATCAACACCGAAGGCGTAGGCGTCGGCGTAGGCGGCGAGGGAGTCGGGCTGCCCCCGTTGTCCATGCAGTACCAATCGCCATGGCACCAGCAGCCGGCACTACAGGCATCACAGAGCTCGGCGCTCGGCGCATCAAGCGTCAACGTACCGCTGACATCCACGAAGTCGCACGAGGAGCTCTCCCGCCGGCAGTAAAGACAGGAGTTGCAGGCGGTGCGGTCGAGCGATTCGTCGCAGCCGTTGTTGCAGAACCAGCCGCAGCTCTCGCAGTCTTCGGCGCAGCCGGATTGCGCGAACGTGGCATGCGGGAGGAGATAGAGGGCTGTTATAGCTAGGAGATGAAGGAACTGCATTGTGCGGTGGCAGTGGTGATCGTCGTAGGCTTTCGGTTTTTGGATTCAATGGTGTAGGACTGCGACTTTCCACTTCATCTAGGTAATAGATGACAGTTTAGTGACTATCGAATATACAGATAGGGGCATCGAGGTTTCTCTTCTTTTATAGACATTAGAAGAACAAGGGCCTGTCTAGATGATCGTCAGGTTCAGAATCCTACGGTGCTACTTCACGTGCATGATCACGATATATTTCAATTTAGCCAGCATAACCGACTAGCAGAGTAACGATCCAATACAACTTTCTTGTCTCGTAGCAAAGTAATGTTACGTGTGAAAATATGGACCGAGATATGTAGATTACATATTATGTAAATTCTACCCGTAAAGCCAATCGTTGGATTATCACTCGATGTACTTAAAGACAAGACAGGATTTGGCAATATGACATGCATCATGAGTTAGGTATAATTATTTGGGCATTAAAAATTGGAAAGCCCTTATTAGTATAAAATAGTTCAAGGGGGCTCTTGTTAACTATGTGACATGTTGCAATATCTGTATGTTATCAATTCATTTCTACCTAATGCTGGGCTGCAAGGGTATATATATACATATGTACGGGAGGAAAATTGCATACCTTCCTGGACCCCAAACACATGCTCTGCCTCTTCTTTCAACAGTTGGTTGACAGCAGGCATGTTTGTATTTGCCACACTCTACAAACAATTCATCGGCTATTTGAAATTTCTGCCCTTCTAATTCCGAAGATTTCTTGCATTAGTTGTATCTGTCTAATATGAGCGCATTTTGGAATCATTCACGGTACGACCCTGGTAGCAATGATGTGAATATGGAGAGAATACCTACTTACGTCTACATATACGTCAACTAGTGGATGGCAGCATAACCAACGTTTTCGAGCTCTGAGCCTTCGCGACTAGTGACCGTATAATGTGCTCATGGTCAGAGATATAACAATATAATTGCCGCGATACGGGTATTAGTTATAGTGCCTTGTGTAAATGGAGCTCGGAGTAATAGTTGCTCTGAGAGCCCTTTTGCTTAAAAGGGATCTCCTAAGCTGTTACCTAGGGATGTCGGATCTTAGACCTTGACACAATACTAAAGCAATGACGACAGACATGGATGCCACAACTTCGTGTCTCTCTACACATAGGCAAAGTGTTAGGCTTTGTTACTAGGTATCCGTAGACCAACCATATCATGTAATACCTGGTTACTTACAAAAAGTACCGAGTATTTTGTATCCCGCAAAGCCTTCCTCGATAATTGTGTCCGTGCCTCGCACGTCGAAAGGAAATCCCGTTAGCTAGAAGACCTCGCTTACATAGTATGATCTTTAATATGTATAATATGTATAACTTTTGCGTCTTGAGAGGTACTTGAAGATTGCGGGGTTAGACGCCTTACTTCGAGATCCATCAAAGTGTGACCATATGCTGATATCCTTTTTCTTCCTCATATGTTTTCAGATGAAATAGACGCAGGTTATGAGTACATGTAGTACAGTAGTTATTATTGGGGAAGTATCGTCACTAGAGTCCAGAGGAAGGAAGCCTCACATATATAAGCCACAGCTTGTGGGGCGGCCCAGCCACCTAGATTAGCAGCCATACATCCCTGTAACATGTTCCCTCATAACATCCAACCTGAGAAGAAATACAGTCAAGATGAGTCAAGCTCAGAAGCTTCGAATAGCCCAAAACATTTGTCGCTACAAGTTCAAGAGTGACGATCTACTGTGGGAAGCTTTGCAAGCTGCCGGTTCAGATGTTCTGACTCTCAACGGTCGGATCCTTACTGGCGGCAACAAACCACTTGCAGGAATTGGTGACGCTGTCATCAACCTGGCTACTCAGCTGCATTGCTACCAAAAGGGGTTTACCGTCGGTATGATTCACTTCGATTACCTAGGTTTGGGAATAGAAATACTCACAGCGAGAGCACAGGCGAAACGAGCACCTTCCGTTCATTGCAGGTCAGCAATCATCGCTTTGCCTTACTTTTTGACCAAGCTGGCCTCACATTCTGCATCAACGCAAATCCGTCCCAGAATGGAATGGTTTCGCCTAGCATTAAGGCTACGACCCTCGAAGCAATTATCGGGGCCGTATTTAAGGATGGCGGTGATGGTGGCTTTAAGGCTGCGACGATGGTGATGGGGAACTTACGTATACTCTGAGCATAAGTGGTAACGAAGACATACCCCCGTGTCTCCTTATGGACTGCGCCCTACACCGTAGGCGAGCGACAACGCACGCAGCTTTAGTGCCCTCCGAAGAGCCTGAGGAGAGCGACCACGGGTGATTTAAAGCAGGGTACCTAGGTAGCCCGAAATTAGCAACAGGCAGCCGCTGGATCAAGTCCTCGGGTTTGAAGCTGATAATTATGGCAATAGTGGTCGACACTGCTCTAGGCCAGAGGTGTGGAACAGACTCTGATATATTTACGCCACAGGTTATCTTCAGGAGTAATGCATAGGAGAATGGGCTACAGGTGGACGGAATAGGAGGTTGCCTTTGCTTGAGAGACTGGAGGAGTGGTATCTAGTCCTCTCCTTCGTATTGTAAGATAGAGTCTAGTCTGGAGTCGAGCTAAATATCAGAACCTATGCAATTTCAATCAGCATGATAGTGTTGGTGCAAAATAGACTGAAAGTAGTATTATTCAGAGATATAGATATCACTAGCTAATCTGATCAAGTCACGTATAAGGGGGCTTAAATTGTTCAAGGACCTTGAGGTGTTTAGGGTAACCCTACACGGAGCCAGTGGGACCTACATCACCGTATTAGTGTTCCACGAATCTCAAGGGCAAATCTAGTAAAGTTTCAATTCTTATGCAATTCCTTTATCTCCATATATTCCTGACTAGAAACTAGGAAATTCCCCTGAATCTTCGTCTTTATATAGGAGCGGGTTAAACTTCTTGCTGAGAACAATACTAAATTGGAGCTTCTACTGCTTGTACCTCGGGTGGTATCGCTATGCTTGATTTTCAAGAAAACCGCCATAAACCAAGGTAGGACTCTTGACGGACGTACAAATTATATGTGCCTTCAGTCTACCTTCCTAGCAATTTGATACTCAGAGAGATGAACCAACGAAAGCAACGAATTCTTAAGCCCATTGTTCTCTGGAGAGACTGTATGATGCTCCTACGATTTGGAAGGATATTGTACTGGATCATGGGCTGCGATAATTGTGGAAGATTCGGCGAGACGAATATCATTCAAGTGTAATGAAGGACTCTTTTCATAGAAGAGAAGGTAATACAAGAGGCAAGAAAAGAAGAAGGAATATGTACGCAAGATGGTAGTTTTTCTAGTCAAGCTACGTGAACCTGGTATCTTAACTGAGGGAAGTCCCTGCTGGGCGGTTCATTATAATAGACATCTCGTAGATTTTCGTACGCGAATATGGAAGACTACCATAGCCCGAGGAATCGCCAAGGTATTTTGGAATTGTAACAATAGCGAGTAGAAGAAAAGAATGCTAAATTTGTTGGTTTTGGTTGAGTATCTCCTGACCACATTCTGCAATCGCAAAGCCGGATTAGGGCTGAATTGTTGCTATCTAGCACGGCTGAACTGAAGGTATAGGTACACTATCTCCTATTCCCTCAAGGGGAAACTCTATTCCGATTGTAAACGCTTCTATATATTTCCGCGTGTGTGATTCCATATCTTGCCCCCTTTACTCGAATTCCAAATATCAAGTTCCCTCGGTATCTGGGGTACGCAGGACGTCTTGAACAGATTAGGCAAGGATTAATATACTGGTAGCGAATCCCTTTACCAAGATAAATGTCACTTCCTGATTCATTCAGTTGATTACATACATTGGGCAGGAGATAGGAGCGTTTAGGCATCCCGTTTGTATGGCGAGGCATATTGCTCCTACAGTCACGAGAAGTTTCGGACCGAATCGATGCTCTAAGGAACACCATATGAAGATAAAAATAAATCTGCAGAAAGAGGTCTCGGCACATTCGATTGAAACTTCACCTGGTCGACCCGACGAGCTCTGCTCTTGGTAGCTATTAAGGTTTGTTTACATGATCCTGATAGGCCTCGGTGACGTTATGGTGCTTCTAGAAAAGGCTCGATTTGGTAACGGGAACACTACCGAATTCTGTTCCCCGCCTAATATGTAAGAATCCAAATGCACCCTTTATAGGTAATTTCAACTTCACGTCGGATTTGCCGCTCGTAGGTCTGGGGTTATATTAACCGGCGAGGCTTCATTAAGCGGCAGTTGGCCTGCCTCGCCTCTCGCCAATGAGCCGCCTAGTCTAGTGGCAACATTCCGTCTTGGCTTTATCCGGTCACCCATGACCTGACGCCGAGCGGTAGAGCATATAGAATGGGCTGCCAGCCCCCCGTCCGCTGATCATCTTTCTTCTCGTTCTCAAGCATCTATCCTTCTCCACCAAGTTCTTTTCTGAAGGCTCAAGCTTTTTGGTACCGAAAAAGAAAAGATGCTGTTGAAGTCTCTCGTCCCGGCCGCGGCGGCCATCCAGCTCGCCGCGGCGCAGGAGCTGATGCGCTTTGGCTGCTCGCAGCTGACCGTCGACCGTATCGACCCCTTGGTCGAGCCGGGCAACACGCCGTCCGCCCACATGCACCAGGTCATCGGAGGTAACTCCTTTAACGCCAGCATGGAGCCGGTCGACTACGATCCCCCGACGACCTCGAGCTGCACGAGTTGCACGTACTCCGAGGACTTCTCCAACTACTGGACCGCCAACCTGTACTTTAAGGCACGTAACGGCACCTACAAGCGCGTGCCCATGTTTGCCAACCTGGGTCTTGGTGTCGAGGCCGGCATGACCATCTACTACATCCGGGGCTACCAACCCAGCGCCACGGTCACGGCCTTCCCTCCGGTATGTCGATATGTTCATGACATGGCAGTGGCCACCTAGGTAGATTCTAACTCGTTGCGACTAGGGTTTCCGTATGCTCGTCGGTGACCCACTGAACCGCAAGGCCGAGACGATGCAGAAGGGCCTCTGCTACCGCTGCGAGGCGAACATGCAGCAGAACCCGTTCGGTGGTGCGCCCTGCACGGGCCAGGACACGCAGGCATTCCCGAAGCAGGCGTGCGGCGGTGGATGGCGAGTGTCGGTGCACTTCCCGTCATGCTGGGATGGCAAGAACCTGGACAGCATCGACCACAAGCAGCACGTGGCGTACCCGGCGACGGGCACATTCGAGTCCGGTGGCGCGTGCCCATCGACGCACCCGGTCAAGATCCCGCAGATCATGTACGAGATCATGTTCGACACCACCGCCTTCAACAACAAGGCCGAGTGGCCCGAGGACGGCTCCCAGCCCTTCGTCTGGTCCATGGGCGATGAGACCGGCTACGGCCTCCACGGCGACTACCTCTTTGGATGGCAGGGTGACGCCCTCCAGCGCGCTATGGACGGAAAGTGCTCTGGTGACCGCTGCTCCCCGCTCAAGAGACAGACCGACCAGGAGGCCATCGCCTGCACCAAGGCCCAGTCATACCAGGAGGATCTTGGTGACAACTGTAAGTACTCCCATAATACCGGCGTGGAATATACGCTGACAAGTTTTCTACAGGGCTCTCAGTACTCCCTGGCCACGAGATGTAAATATGAGGAGAGGTTTCTAGGTCGGATGTGGAGTTTGTCAATCCTGCTGTCATGGTATAGACTGTTTTGGTGTGGGAGACTTGCCAGACTGGCTACTAACGCCCCAGCTACATCTCTTGTCCTTGTCAGATATCACTCAAAAGCCTTCAGAATAGCCCAATAACAGACACCCTATATTTGAGATCCCAGTGCCCTGAGAATGCCTGAAGCGTACACTTTGATAGGTTAATCACTGTATTATGCTGTTAGCCTGGAATGGCAAGACTGGATCCTCAAGTAAGCTGTGATGTCTGGCGAAACCAAGCATACAGTACGTACGAAAAAATAGACAAGAACCCGGCTCTTAAAGCTTAGTGGCCTCAATCACATTCCACACCTGCCCCCCACGCTCCACTCGGCCCCCTACAGCGAGCGCGGCATCTTCCATAGCCGCTGAGCACGGCATCCACAAATTCCCCACGCGCGCCTCCCTCTTCCACCGCCCACACGCACCCGCACGCGTACCCTCCCCCGTCACCGTGCCCGACCTGACCCACCTCTCCGCCGCGAACGCCTCTCCACACCGCACGACCCCCTGACAGTAGCCGCCGAGACAGACGACGACGCCGCGCTCCTCGCGCTCCTCGCGCCTCAGCTCCAGCACGACGCACAGGGCGCCCGGCGCGGGCGCGACGTCGCGCCAGACCTCCTCGTAGTCGGCCTCGGCGCCCGTGGCGGGGTTCACCATGCGGCCCTTCTCGAGGGTGCGCCCGTCGCCGAGCGAGGACATGTAGCCCTCGTCGACGACGTCCTCGGGGCGCGCGCGCGTCCGCGAGTCCACCACGTGCGCGAACTTGGCGTGCTCGATGCCCGTGCTGAGGCCCAGGGCGCTGCAGAGCACGGCGGAGGCGGACGAGATGCCCGCGAAGGCCCAGTCGAGGCGCGCGGGCGGCAGTTCCGTGTCAGAGTCGGAATCTACGTATGATGAAGAGTTGAGGTGAGTTGAGTCTGCGATCGTCTGGATATGGGGTGGCGTGAGTGAGTGGGCTGCGTCACACGTACCTCCGGTGTCTGCGCTCGAGGGCGCGGGCGAGGGCAGCGGCGCGTGCAGGATCCGGATGTCGACGAAGTGGCGGCCCGGGGACGTCAGGACCAGAGTCGAGGTCGGCTCGGAGGCCGGCAAAGGGAGCCAACGAATGGATTCCCGGATCGAAATAGATGCCATGATTGGGGTTGGTGGTCGTGCTTGGAAGGAAAGGCGAGAGTTGCGTTGATGTCGGCGCATTGCTTTCGGGAACCGCTAAATTGAATAGCGGCCCCGCACAACATTTGCGTCTTCACATCCGGTGCTAGTGCCGTAGCGTCTTCGCACTGATATTGAAGCCATGCAGAATTGGGCTCATCTGCTTATTTAGTTAATGGGACGGATGATCATTCTTCATTACTTTAGAAGTATGCTTTTTAGAATTTAGAAAATAAACCCACCATCTTATATCTTGAGGATAGACTTGTATTCTGTAAGTGTAATACCAAAAAGCTTAGTAAGCCATTGTGACATCTGCAGCTCATACTTTGCTACACAATGAGAGTTTACACACAATATATGTGTGTAATTCCGATGGTTGACGATGCTATGATAACTCATCTAGAAAAGCGCGGCCATGAAAGACTGTTAAGCAATTAGGATTACTAAATTACCTATGTACGTGAACTTTTCCTGTTGTCCTATCATATAAACGCGTGACTCGTGGCCCTACTCATCCGTGAGCATCCAGTCAGCTTTTCCTGCCGCCTTCCCAGATGAATCGTTAAACCCTATCATCATAGCGAACTGCTGAGCACAAAATGACGACTGCTGGACCCGATATATAGTTTCTTGGGGCTGTCGGTGATGACCCAATTCTGCGTCTCGACGTCCCAGTTGCTGAGGTCGCGGCGCGTGAGCGCCGTCTCGAAAGTGGCCGTCTCGCCGGGCTTGATGGTGAGGCGGTCGAAGCCTCGGAGGACGACGGGCGGGTCATCGGCGCCACCGAGCGAGATGTACAGTTGTGGGACTTCGTCTCCCACGACGCTGCCCGTATTGGTGATGTTGACGGTAACGAGGTACAGGGTGTCGAACAGCTGACTGTTGCCGCCGGGCTGCGCGGTGGCGTTCGGGCCGGCGGGATCTAGTGGCTGTGCGGCGTCGTCGATCGCGCCTGGGGGAAGGAATTCCGCTGCCGTTTTGCCGTATTCTGGGTCCATGGAGGCCTCTGCGGGGGACGAGGTGGTGTTCACATAAGGGTAGATGTATTGCCAGATATACGGGAAGGATTTCGGGAAGAGGTAATCCTTGAGGTTGGTCGAGATCTCGCCAAAAGTCGGTGCTGCTGCAGTCTTGCCAGTCGTAGGTGTATACTCTACGGGGCTGTGCTTTTCAATCCTGAGGTCTGAGTACTCGAACGTAGTATACGACAAGCCGAATCCGAACTCATATATTGGCTTTGCTCCTGCATGATCAACTGCACGGTAGTCAATAAAGACGCCCTCGGTAAACTCTTGCTGTGGCGCGCCATTGCCGTTGTTTGGTTCGTACAGGACTTCAGCACCGTAATCCTCTCTCTTCGCTGCCCAAGTGAAAGGTGTTCGGGCCGCTGGATTGACGCGGCCGTAAAGCACGTCTACAATGGAGCGGCCGCTCTCTTGGCCCGGCAGGCCAGCCCAGAGAATAGCGGTGACATTGGGCGAGTTGTACCAGTCCGATATTAAAGTTGGCCCCACAGAGTGAATGACGACAATCGTATTATTACAGAGCGAGGAGACGTTCTTGATAAGTTCGTCACCGTTGCCCCAAAGGGTCAGGTTCTTGCGATCGCCTTCGTTACCGTCGACGTCGATGTATCCTTCACCGGAGTCCGCATTCACAAACACCAGGGCTGTTGCATCCGCTTGAGACACAAGAGCTGCGACTGTGCTTGACGCGGAGTTGTTGAGAACCGCTTCAATTCGGGTATGATCCTGAACAGCTTGAAGTTGCAACGCCTCGATGGGCGTGATGAGATACGGAAAGTTTGAGGTTCCCGAGCCCCATCCCATAGCGAGCGTCCCCATATTGCATCCTCTGTCTGAGCATCCATTGGGACCTAAAGGATTTGGACCTGCGTCTTCTCCGACGACGGCCAAGAACTTGGGCTTATTGAGTGGAAGCGCACCCTCATTCTTTAGTAAAACCGTTGACTTAGCACCAATTTCACGGATAAGATCGCCATGGTCGGCCTGAACATCGACGTGCCAGTTGATCTGCTGCTGGCCCTCGTTGGCTGCGTAATGAAGCGGTCCATTGGTATCGAGCGTCCACGAATCGAAGTTGATTGGGGGTAGGTCTAAAGTCATGCCAACTTTGAAGAACGCAGCCATTATTCTCATCGCCATGTCATCGACCCGGTACTGTGGTACAGTACCATTCAGGACAGCAAGTGTGAGATTGGCTCCCCAAAAGCTGAATCCTGAGTTGAAGACAGTATCTCCAGGCATGCTCATATCCAAGCCAGCAACAGCACTAGCAGCGCCGGCGTGTTGAGCCTGCCAATCGCTCATGACGAAACCTTGAAATCGTAATTCGCTCTTCAGAAGTCCATTTAAGACCTTGGAACTATATCACGGGTTAGTGTGTCGTTTGGTGAGTAACAAGAGTGAATTGCGTTCGTTGAAATTCATGTTCTAAAGCGTGTGATAATAATAGGGGCTTAGACATGGAAGGTATTGAAAACTGGGAGCAAACGCACTTTTGGCAGCTGTACGAATTGTTGACTTGATTGTAGGAGCACATCACAGATCCAACGCCAGCCCTTACTGCGTCGACAAATGGCCACAAGTACAGTTCATGCATAGCCTTGTCGTCGATATTGGATGAGATTGCTTCGGTGATGTTGTAACCACGGCCTTGGGATTCTCCAACCTGTCTGAAGTGTTCTAGAACCTAGTTAGCAACCAGACCAAGTTATCTCGGCCGTCAAATGGTTATTACCTTGTTCATTGCCGATGTAATGCTTGGCGCAAGCTATGACACCAGCATCTTGAATTCCCTTGATGGTCTCGGCCATCCCAATTCCTGTGAGATACGGGTCTGGGGAGAAACCTTCCCAATTTCGACCACCTTCAGGCGTGCGGCCGATGGGGCCAGCAACAGGGCCGAGGACGACATTGACGCCCTTGCCCTTGTGTTCTTCGCCCATTGCTTTGCCTCGCCGGTACATCAGATCTCTGTCGAACGAAGCTGCGACAGTTTGACCAGAACTGAAAGCCGAGGCATAATCGCCAAAGCGGACACCTAAGGGCGAATCCTGCATACACACTACAGCAACCGGAGTCAGTTTTTGATCTTTCAAGATGGCTTCTCAAACTACCGGGAGTTTCAAGATCCATTCGAACGGTTTTTGACTCCCGATTTTACCCCAACAGAGGATTCTTGCCCCCGAAATAGGTAGGATGGATAGCGTCACAAACTTCCGGGTGCTACTCACAACTACGCAGCCCCAACCGCGGAATGGCACCCACTTGGCCAACACATTGTTCGCCCTCCCAACTAGTTATAGTCAGTTTCTCAACTTGCTGACCAGATAAACGCAAAGTGCTGATACTCACCCTACACCCGTTGTCAGGTTGACCTTCTCCGCGAGCGTAAGCTGGGAAACGAAGTCTTTCGCCTTAGCGTAGGCATCTTCCCATCCTTGAGCTGTAGGGTTCATCCAAGGAGAAGGGTAGTAGGGCTCAGAGTGAGCTAGGTCTCTCTTGCTAATCTATGATATGTCAGAGACCGCAATGAGCAAAGGCGGCAGCATTTGTGAAAATAATCGGTGTGAGTACATAATCCAACGCGTTTCACAGACCAGTATCCTCTACAGGCACAATAACAAAGCAAAAAACTTGAGAATTAACAAAACAAAGGATCAGGTTGAAACATGCTAGCAACTTCGTGACTAAATATTAAGTGCTAATTGCCAATGTGAAAGTAAATGTGCCAGTGTCATAGTAAAACCCCAAGCAAAGTGTACGAGCCGAGAGATGTATGGACATGGTTGGGCGGAATTACTAACTGAGTCGCCAGCTGAACTGCAGCCGGCCGCTACTAGGGCACCCAATGCCACGGAACGCATCGTGACAGGCGCGCGGTCTGAACGTTATTTAAACTACCTCGTGAAACCTTATCGTGAACCAGTGGTCGTACTATGTAGTGGAACACATAGGTAGACTGCCGCAGGTGAAGACAAGTTATGTTCAAAGAGAAATTCGCGTTCGAGGCTTTCTTTTTTAAGAAATTGTAGTTTATTGCTTCTGCAGGCGAGTGGATCCAGGGATCAACAGAGCGCGCAATATCCGAGGCCCACGACCACATGTAGAGCTCGTTTGGTTACGCCTATGCGTAGTATGTATGTACAAACGTGCTGCGTATGTACTTGCAGCACCTAGGATGGAAGAATTTCTCGTGTTGCAGGGATTGCAAATGAGTTCACTAACCGGGTTCTCTGCTTGGAGAAGCATAGGCTACCTTATGTGAATGTCAGGTTACTCCGCATGCCTCTCCAACTGACTGCCAGCAGAGAATCGAGGCAAACCGAGGCCACATGGATTCACGAAAGCCAATCGGATCACAGGCAGGAATAAAGTGACAACTATGTACTTATTGCGAAGATATAATGTGATCTCTGTTTTCGAAAAGAGAGAGCAAAGAAGGGCCGAATTTTGCATGGAATTGCGAGGGGAGTAAGCGGCTGAGTTGATGAAATGATGATCATTGGCGGTTACCTGCGTCAGCGTCAGGTTCCCCAAATTCTCGGAATCTTGGCAGGTTGGGTGATGGACTTTGCAGCACGATGGTGAGGGGAAGTCGCTCCAGCTTCCACTAATGGCCTACCTAGGGTAGCAGTTGCAAGGTAAGGGAAGCATGAAGTACATATGTACATACTATGTTATATCTGAGTCAATAGGTACATGTATGTCAAGGCGTCAAAGGTGTCAAGTTGCACTAGTATCCGTACATGCCTCCTCGTACCTACCTAGGTAGTATTAGTTGACCGAAAACATGGGGAAATGGGCCGCAATGGAAAGGACGCTTCCGCTAGGGAGTCCCGTATTTGCGGGGAAATAAAGTTTACAATCATCTGATGATGCGGGCAGGTACATATATCGATGGCGCCGTAGCTGAAGTCGTGCCACCTGCCATTGGCAAATCTCCACACATCCACTCCAGCGGAATCCCAAAGCTCAATTCGAAAGACATCTTTTCAGCTATCTTCCATGGGCACAAACAATCATACACGCCATCTTCCAGCTTTTCTATGTTCAGTAATGAGATTGGAAATACAAAAGGTCATATTGTCGTTTCATATGTAGCTGCATACATACCTTTCGCGTCAAGTCCCTTTACTTGTTAGCTTGTCTAGCTTAAGCTTGTGCCCCCTTGTGCATGTAGGTATGTAATTCCAGGCTGACGAAATGCGGTAATTGATCGTCGTACATTTGAAATTAAATGTTGTTATACATCCCTCGGCATCCCTTTAAAGATAATCAGATTCCAATTAATATCTTATTCCATACTACACCTATATTGCTGGCATAGTTCAATTCCGCCTCCTTCTGAACTCATATGTGGGATTCCATCGTGATCATACGATGATGCTTTTGGTCACTGTTAAGTATTGAAACTCAACTGCGCTGTCAGTTTAAACGTGTGCCATCTTAGTCCATGCCTGTAAGACCGAAGGCTCTAATGTGGGTAGCCATGTTCCCTCTATGGATGGAGCAGGAGGAAGCTTCCGCATCCTCTGAGCAGTCACAGCTGCATTAAGAAGCATTTGGGTGAGAGCGTGGCCGCCATGCTGAAAATCAAGTGCCCTAAGCAATCCCAAATTGCGGTCTGGAGGGTTGGACTAGGGCGGCCTGGAAGGGCGATGTGGTATCAACCTTGAACGAAGCTGACAGGTGCTTGATATCAGTGGTAATTGAAGAGCTGTGGTATTCGTTATGGTCTGGCATCAAGAATGGGAAAACTTAGCGTGAAGTTTTGATAGTTGTGAACGTAGTCCTCCCTAAAATCATCAAGCAGGTAGTGCCATGGCTATCAAAGTGCACTGTCAGGGTTCTTTGTTAGGCTTTATGTATATAGATGTTGTTCGGAGAATAACCTTTTAGTTACTTCTTCGCGCAACAACTGTGTTGTTTCGCACCTCGTGTGTTGATCTCGTGACACGTACCTACATCAACTACGCACGCTTCTAGACGTCCCAGACCATCTTAATATATATATCTTGAGAATAGAATCTGAAATTCAAATTAAGGATTTTAATACGGGACAAAGTAGTGGGGAACACAACGACTGAATTAGTACATGGTGAAGCTATAGGAGGGGGCAGAGATCCCTTTATATATATGCGGCTGGCAGCCACATGTGTGTGCATATCAGCCCTGTAGGGCATATCTCCACGTATGCTCCATCGTGACCGTTTGCGGCGCAAGATGGTCCTGATTCTCTCCACAAGAGACCTGTTGTTCTTGGTTGAGATTGCGTGCATAGCTACAAAGCCATACATGCACTGAATATCCGAAAAGTCAAATGGGCTACTGACATTGATGAAGCACTCGTAGTCCTTGACCCATCCTTCAAGCCCCTCATGTTGTCTTCTTCGCATCGCCCTCGGATTGGAGAGCAGTATCCTCTTCTGAGCCAACGACTATCTGTTCTTCCGCTATACACGTCAAATCCTCCCAGTAGATCTGGCCTCTGAATTTGCTGTCCAGGGATGTGAAGCATTCCGCTACCACCTTCATGGAAAAATGATCCTGTGTCTGCATCACGTGGCCTATCAATCCTAGCCGATGCTCTCTTGTTCCGGGCAGGGTCCTCTCATAGAACTTCGAACAGAACGGCTTATTTTTTTCCTTCAGTTCCTTCTCAATCTTCCTGCACAAACGGAACATCGTCACCGTGGCGTAGCTGAAGTTCAGGCTCGATAGAGGCCTATCACATCCACATATCTCGTTGGTGGTATCCCATTGCAGAAGCTCCATCATCTCGCGTCCCGTGGGATTGTGTTTGCTCCCTAACGCTCGCATCTTGAGATCGATTGTTGCCCGGTCCATTTCACATTTAGAAAGTTGATCCGACGTGTCTTGAGGTAGAGACTGGCTCCCGCTAGATTCCACCTGCTTAAAAAATTCAGAATAGTGTTCGTGTTGTTCATCATTGGGACCAGTGACCTCCTTCGACAGGGTCGAGTCGAGAGAACCCCATTTGGATGAAGAGGCAATGACTCTTTTAATGCGCTCAGGATCCCACTCGGACTCGCGAAACAGCACCAAGTTTGATTTGTCCCGGAAACAAGAATTATCTTCTAGGGACAACAGCTTGTGTATTTCCATCTCCGTTGCAGAATCATGTAAGGTCGTCGATCGCTTTTCTGTACCCCGGTTGAGTCTTCGATCAAGAGCTCTATAGAAACCAGAGGTTTTCGGCATGTGACCCGCTTCGAAGAATCCAGTTTTGTATAGGACCGATAGGCGGTAGTATAGATTAACTCCTTCCAAGTAGCCTGTTTGACACAACATATTGTGTAGATGCACAACTAGGATAGGTTCAGGAAGTAGGTCCCACTAATACAGCTCGTGTCAGTAAGCGGATGACGTTGCGTCCTGAGACGTATACCATGAGGCTGTGGTGGGGTGGGCTTGAGAGGTGACTTGTGTTTTTAAGGGAGACTAAGAAGGAAGTTTTGGATCTTATTAGATTTACTTACTGTCAGCATTCCTGCAAGGTACGCAAGTTCAAGAGCCTCCACTAGGCCTACCCCACACAAAAAGGGTGAGTATTCCCAGAGACCGTTCGAATTGGTTTTGGAGAAGCATGATTGGTACTCTGTATTCGAGCCAAATATGAATTTGGTGTCTCCGAGCCAGTCGTCAAAACCATCCGCAAGAAGCGTGAGCTTTTTATAGTGCTACAGCATCGGACGTCAGTAGTTTCTCTTTCTAGGCTTTGGGTAACAATCGGGGGTTTAAGAATCTCCTGAAAGGAGCTTTTCCCTCCAAACACGTTCTGAGAAGAACTGTTTACTTTTTATAACTAATAACTTGGGATGCCACTTACCTGTTTAAGACGTTTGGGTTGATCCCCATCTTCAAAGTCCAATATCGTTCTTAAGGCGTCGACTCCCAGAAGAAATCCTGTCGCTAATTGCTCGTTCTCACGATCTAAGAAAAGATCGATGTCTCGCGTGGGTCGAAATTTCGACGGAGGGCATAAGATATGGCCTTTTATGCCCAACGACCAACCACGTGAGACCGTCATCGAATCCACACTGCATTGCAGCTGGAATACGCGATGCGGTGAGATCTTCTGGCGGAATTCGGTACCCGGATTCTGCTTTGCTAGGGAGGTCACAAAGCCGGCAAACTCGGTTATCCCAAGGAGTCTCTGATGATGACTCCACGGCTTCATGGCTTTTGACCAATCAGCCGCCTCGTACTTGGGACCTTTCCCTTTCGACATGCTCTTTTCGGTCACAGAAGAGAAGACGTTAACCAGGTCGTACAGCCACTTTATCGTAAATGACCGCCTCCATCTGATCCTCTGTTCCTCGGAAGCTTGGACGAGATCGAAATTAGGATCCCAGTCCCTGATGGTTTTCAGCATGGACTTAGTCGGTTTGCCGTTATGGTTCTTCTGAAAATCTACCACGAAGTCGACCAGGTCTTGGTAAGCATAGAACATTATCTGTTCCTTGACATTGATATCGATTTCCCGGGCTTCGTCGTGTTTCGTTGAGTCGGACTTTGGAGGGGAACGGGCTAGGGATAACGTCCCGCCTTTTCTCTCTACGTTGCCACGCGTAAGGGCTTGTATAATGTTCTCGTAGGAATTATGGGAGTCTTTGTCAAGAAAATCCGCAAAAATGGCTAACTCGGCTTTTTTGACTGCTGCGATGGCTACATTTGATAGCTCTCCGGCAATTGAACTGTTTAGGAAATCGTATGCAACTTTTCGCCAGTTCTCCTGTAAGCAATCCCGATGATCAAACAATTCTTTCCAAATGGCCCAGGCCGCCATTTGATAGTCGATACCACCATCTTCCACGTCTTCGATGATACCATACTTTTTTTGTGTTAGTTTTCTTTTCTTCCCCTTCTTCCCTTTCCCTCTGCCGAGTCTCGTCTTTTGGCGCTGCTTGGGGGCTTCGGGCTGGGTCTCTTGATCAGATGCGTCACCGTCTTCGTCTGAAGTCATTCCTGAGTCCTGATCTGCATTCCCGAGATTGAGAGCTTCGTTGGCCGACTTTTGCTGAGGTATCCAAGCTTTACCACCCAAGACCTCGAGGATTTCCGTTAGAGCGTCAATGAAAAACTTATGTCCTGCATTACTTCTCTGCAACTCTGGATCTGGGTTTTCTAAAGCACGATTGTGAAATACCGTGTAGAAAGAAGTTCGCTCTTCAATGACGCGGGAAAGCAACTTATATATACGGGGGTGAACCCGAATGCTGTTTCTAGCAATGAACTTGGCCATTGACTTCATTTGCGAAACAGAAACCCAGGTCTCCGTCGTTGGAAAGTCTGGGAGAAGGTCACGATAGGCTGGAGTGGGAGTTGAGTTCATGATGATGCTATTGGAAGTACACATCATCCAGCAGACCAAGTGATTGGTATTGCGTTTATATACCTGGTAAGTGTTCTTGACGTCCATCATGGCCTGAATAACTCGGGCACAATAATTATGCCTTCGAATACAGGTCTAATGGGACGAGAGGTTTATGGTGGGAAGAAATTGGAGGCAAATACTGTTGTTCCAAGGATTTGCTGTTATAGGTGAGTAGGTCTGCGGGTCGGATTTGTAGGGGAGAAGGTCTGCGGGCTGGATTTGTAGGGGAAAAGTTCTGCGGGTTGGGTTATTGTGTGATTTCGTTGCGCGGCAATGCTTATTGTGAGTCAGAAATGAACCGTAAATAGACCCAAGGAAAGAACAGAAGTAGAGCATTATCTAGCTGAAATACCTAACAAACAACTTGAAGGGTTGAGGTATCAAAATGTACCTAGGTAGGAAGGCAGGTGCGAGGGTGCATATCCGTTAAGCAAATATATGTAGAAATAAGTATATATCCAGGCGAATTCCACTACCAGGAGATCTATTCTAACAACCGACAGTTCTACAGTGAATGAGAGAGTAGGTATGTATTTAGCCGACACGGACTCCACTGAACTGTGGTAGCATCTAGCTCCATTATTATGTTATCGAGATGTCTTGGGGACTCCTTAGAAGCATCATGGACATCATATAAAAGTAGGTAGGTACAAGATCACTTCAAGACTGTTATAGTCCCTAGTTCTGCATTCAATTTAATGTTGGCTTTTACCTAACCTACAATGTTGCAAGGTTATCGTTCTCCAGTCGCATCAATGACTACCTAGTGAGTCAAATTCTCTAAGGGACGCTAAGCTGCAGCTAATAGATTTGCAGGGGAAATGTCCAGGGCTTTGTTTTCAATTTGGCTTACATGTACCATTACCAGTCTGGATGGCTGCACCTTGCTTTCACTGGTCATATTTGGGTCTTTTTGGCTCAATTTTCTATCAAGTTTTGTCATCCCTCATCCCCGAGCACAACTTTACAACGCAATCTAGTTCTTTTGGCTCTGAAGCATACCTATTGACCTGTGGCAGCCAGCAAATTCGTCACTAAACCAATGCTGGAAGGTTAACAACAGCACATACACGATCTGCTTACTCATGCCGTCTGCACACAAGATGCTACAAAAGACTGAGTTGACAGGCACCTCCTTGGGATCTGTGGTAGATACACCAACAACATTCGAATCCTCGCCCTCTGTAGCTACATTCAAGCATCCTCTACGGGCATATCTCGATGCACACCCAGAATTTGATGGGATAGCTGTCGGTGCCTGCGTTTTCAGCCCGGACAATAAACTTCTCCTCCTCCAGAGAGCAGCACACGACTCGATGCCGTTGCTCTGGGAAAGTACGTACCCTAGAGCCTTTTCTCTCCTCTTCTTGCTTGTCTTGGGAGCTGTGTCATCCCATGGAACTATCCGAAAAGGCTATTTGCTAACTCCAGATTGTGTGTAGTACCAGGTGGGGCGTGCGACTTCGACGACGAATCACTGCTGCACGCTGTCGCGCGCGAACTGTGGGAGGAGAGCCGGCTGCACCTCAACTCTATCGTAAATATTGTCGGCGATAGCGATGTATTTCTCACCCGCCGAGGCTTGCGCATGTGCAAATACTCCTTTGCGGTTGTGGTGGACGCCTATGACGTTCAGCTAGACCCAAACGAGCATAAGGCGTTCCTATGGGTCACCGAGGAAGAGGCTAAAGCCAGAAAATGCGGCAACGTTGAGTTCAAATACACAACCAAGCAACAGGAGAATGTAGTCCATGAGGCTTTCCGTCTGAAGAAACAGATGGGTTGAGACTTTTAAGGGGGGTCTCCCTTAATAGTGTTCAACAGACAAAGAATGGGAGGGCTAGCATTACATTGTTAAATAATATGGATGCATATACAGACATTGTCATTTATACTAAATATACGAGTATCTGCTTAGTTTCTCCCGGGCTTATATAAACCCATAACCTAAGCCTGTGGATAACTAACACCCTTCCTATTGCCATCCCACATGTCACTTATTGTACTTACTACTAGTGATAGTTGTCAACAACTTAATTCGTTGATGGGAAATAAAAGGTCAAAAACTTGTAGGAATTCATGCCAGATATATGTGATCGTACCTAGGTAGTGAGATATAGCATTAGGTCTGATCTGGAACTTAAAATCTTATTTTCAGAAATCAACATCATCTATACTTTGATGCCAAATCGCAAAGCTGCTACCTTCTACATACAAGCCTTCAAAATATCTACAGCTAGTTTTGCAAGTGTACCGTCTCTCAAAGCACGACAAACAGCTCCTGTATACGAACCCACAGTCGGCGCCTGCGTCCCATGTACTCCAAGCCCGTTTTCAAGTTCGTGTGACCTGGGCGTCCTTAAATTCCATGTAGCTAATAGAGGCACCTTAAGCGTATGGCGCAGAAACGTGTATACCCCTTTGGACGCTTTGCCAAGCACAGAACTCGCATCGCCATGTATGAGATATGCATCCCGGTGTGCACACCACGCATCTTTCAACGAGAGAGCGAGTGCCTCAGTGAAGCTCTCTAGCTGAGGAACGAACTTGGGAGCCGCATTGAAGCTCGGGTGGTCTAATAGAACCGAGCGCAGGGACTTCGCAATCGCGACGAATCGTTGCTGAGCATCTAGGCTGGCTGTCACATCAAAAGATTTCAGCAGTTGGACCCAAAGCAATTCCGAGAGGTCGTCAACGGCTAGTGGCTTCGAGCCGTCCCTTGGCGGATCTAATCGCGGATTTGGCAAGTTGGACGGGTCCGATGATAGGCACGAGACGTTCGATGAATTTGATAATAGGTTTGACAACAGGTTTGGCGAGCCCAACTGCGACTTTGACTGGTCCGATGACAGATTGGGCCGCTCGCCTGTCGTGTAATGCTTGGCAACGAGCTCAAAAAAATGGGCATGATAGAATTCTAGAAACTGAACGTGCATAGCACGAAGATCTAGCGCTTGACAGGCAGCAATTAAATGTGCGGCCATCAGCTGTGAGAGAACCTCATTAGCCGTGTGAGTATACCGAGCTGATATAAGAGCTAGAGAGTTCAGGGATTGATTTCCCATTTCCGCTGTCTGGACATGATTTACGGGGTTGGCAAGAAAGCCAAGCTCGGCCGTTAATGCAGCAATGTTGAGGTCTGTGCCTTTGAAAATAAGGGAGATACTTGGGTCTTCGGCAATCAGGTTGGGAGGAAGACCTCTGCTCGTCGCTGGATTTATGATTTCAGTGCATTGGGAGAAGAGCATGCGACCGATGCCCTGTATGCCCTGTCTTACTTTCTCCATGGCTGATGTGACTGCCTTGGCTTGAAAATTCCCACCGTGTAGAAACTCACCCTCTGGAGTCACGAGAGGATTGTCAGTTGCAGAATTGCACTCGATAGAAATTTGCTGGTGGGCTAGGACGAGATCTTCCAAGATAGGACCGAACCACTGTGGTGCAGTTCGGACTGAATACCTATCTTGCCGCAGTGAATAGCCGGTTCCATCATTCACTTTGGTGAGCTTGGAGCCTTCTAGAAAAGCGGAAATATTGCGGGCAGATTCTATCTTGCCTAAATGTCAGTTTGCTCTAGAAGAAGAAACTTCATGGCAATGAGGGTCCAGTAACTCACCTGGCCAGGATGAGGTCGAACTTCAGAAAAGAATGGATGAAAGCTCTCTGTAGTCCCAGTCAAAGCTTCAACGCTCATGGCAGTGAGAACTTGTGCCATAACTGCTAAGCCATTAGTGTCATGAAGAGCAAGAGCGGCAGCAGCAGCCGCTATGGCTGTGCCATTCGTCAGAGCTAATCCCTCCTTTGCTTGTAATGTCACTGGGTATAGGCGTGCATTGATGAAGGCCGTGTCTGCATACACATCCTGACTGCCCCTGGATAGTACCCGGATGGTAGGTTTGCCTTGGATGGCGCCACAGATATACGACAGGGGACTAAGATCACCAGATGCGGATATGCTGCCACGGAGAGGAATCATTGGTATGATGTCATGTATCAATAGGTCTTGCATTCTGTCGATTATAATTGGTCTGACGGCAGAGCATCCAGTAATTAGGGAGTTGATACGAATGAGTATAGCAGCACGAGCCCAAGACCAAGGCAAGTAGGAGGATTCGCTACCGCTGTCAAGGAGTAAATCATGGCGGTGCCTACTAATGGATTCTTCGAACGTTGCTGTATGATGGTCTCTTGCTCCGGAGGGAAGAATACCATAGTGGAGTTCTCTGATAAGTGCCTGTTGAAGTTCAACGAACTTTTTGGTGCGGACATCTGCAGTTCCTCCGAAGCCTGTATTCACGCCTGTAGTAACAACAGATTAGACTAAAACATTAAGCTTCGCTGTGGTGGATCCGTACCATAGATCACGTCTCCATTCTGAAGTCTTTTCTCGAGCATGTTAAGGCTGCTTTCCATGGCCTTAGTAGTAGATGGACTGATATCCGTACGTGCATTGTGACTGTATCTTCTAAGTTAGAGGTGTTCTAATTTCAACTTGAGGGGGGCAAACCGTGCAACCGATATAATCTGAGGAATTGTTAAAGTGTGACCGGTGAGCGATATTGGGTTCGAATCTTTTTCTTTAATCAAATCCTCTAATAATTGCCACTCCCTGAGAACTACTTCACTGTGATTCATGATAATGTTTTTCTGAACATAAGTTTGTTGAAATCACTCAGATGCTTGTGAGCTTGGGAAGAGCTATTAGTGGTAGTAGGACCGGACAGATCTTGTTGCACGCCAATTAACACATGTGTAGGTGGAGATTCAGCTCGCTTACAGAGTCAGGTACCACCAAGGGAAAAAATACAGAGGCGCTGTATATGATCTCTGGTAAGAGCACAGTCGTTACATGAGCCTAGCAAAATAAAAGTACCATGACGTGTCGCATATCCGGCGCAATTACTATGCAGAAATCACGGCGTTCTTCTGGCGTTATTTTGGTGATCAGGCATAAGGTTTTGTCAAAAGTTCCTTATTTGACCACATGAGACTAGGTACACTTGCAGACAATTCAAGGCGATCAGATCCGACATATACTTTAGAGTAGTATAGTCATACTACTACGGTATGATGCTACCCTAAGTTGATGCAAGGTGAACCTCCTGTAAGGTGATTGGTTCTTTGGGAAGTGGCAGGATGCAATGACATTATAGGACTTACCTAAATGATTGCCTTTTATCTTGACCCCCAACCTTGCTGATTTCTGTTACACCGACGTGCATATGTAAGTCGAGGGCTACGCAACTGAAAAGAACAAAAAAGGGTTACAAGCATAAAGGATTCCGTCTTCTGTGGTATTGACACCACACCCAAGGAAGGGAAAACACTGATAAATAAAAACAGCTTGAGAGTTTACATGCATGTTATCCTTTAAAATTGAAACGCCACCTAGACTTGTCCTTCAAATCTTCAAATAACGGATACATAGGTGTTCATGAAGGGGCGTTTGTAATTGCATCTACTGGTTAGTCTAACTAGTTCAATATTCTTATAATAACAGCCTAATTTAAAAAAAAAATAGAAAAAAATCGAAGACAGATGTTGGCTAGTTTCCTTCAGTGTTGATCAAGATTTCGGGTTTCTGTGGCTTGAAATAAGAAACCACTCTAAGTGTGCCATCTGACCGAATCGCACATCCAACGTAAGTTTGTACTCCTGATTGTTCTCGCAACAACTCCGGAGAACTATGAAAACGAATTAGTTTCAACATTCGTAAAGCGGTTCAAGGTAGAAACTTGCAAGAGTGTACTCATGGTCTTAATGTAATCAACCATGTATTTTCCTCTATGACGATACTGGAAATAATCATCCAGTGCTCGTATTATTACTTCATCGCTCCTTGAATAATGTCGAACAGGTAAATAGATCTTGGCAACAGGAAACTGATCTCCAAGTTTGAACTCAACATTATAAAGTATTCCTGCTGTACGGTGGCTGACCTCGCCCAATGGCTGGTGAGGCGGGATATCGACTTCAAAAAGGGCATTCCAGAGGTAGCGAAGATCTCTGAGTCCTTGGGATATTTTTGAATTTCTGATCCGGCCACCAAGCGTCATTATATTGATGACGGAGTTGAAAGTGGTTTCACGAGAACGGAAATAAAGTTTGAGACGAGACTCCAGCGGATCAATGAAATCAATAGAAAGCATTTCGTGTTCCAGAGCTTCGTTGCCTATCTCGGAAGAGAAGTCATGGAATATGGACCAAGCTTTCAATTTGTCTTCTGTACTGTATGGAGCCTCGTGGATTGCCTGGGAGAGTGTCTCCAAGTTTGACTGATTGCGGGCTCTGGCTCTGAGCTTTGGAAAGAAGTACACTTTGGCGGTGGTTGCTGCGGCTGATAAATCGAATGCGTAGAAGATAGAGGTGTTGTGATCCTCCAGATCTTCCACGAAACCAGCATCTTCGCCGTTGTGGACACAGAAGAACTCTTTAAAGTAATAGAACCATTCCAGCCTCATGTAAGGTAAGGAGCGAAGCAGCTGTTTATGGAATACAGGTCCAGCAATCTGGTTGCCGAGATCGAGTGGAGTGCCTGCGTGTAGCCCAATCGGTTCAATAGAATACCTTATCATGGGTGGATTATCCTTTGTGCCCCAGTCCCAACTTAGTTCAATAGGGGTGCCATCATCAGTCATGAAACTTGGCCAATTTAATCTATCTCCTCCAATTGTCTGGGAGACACCAAGACTGGGAGCTACGACTTGAGCAAAGAACTTTAAATCCCGATACTGTAATCCTGAAGGATATCCAGCATTGTGTAGGAGGACGGCAAGAGCTTTTCCGGTATGTTGGCTCCACCAAAAGCGATGGTGCATATTTTTAAAACTCTTAAGCTCTGAATCAACTTGTTGC
Source organism: Whalleya microplaca (assembly GCA_022497155.1). Taxonomy (NCBI): domain Eukaryota; kingdom Fungi; phylum Ascomycota; class Sordariomycetes; order Xylariales; family Xylariaceae; genus Whalleya; species Whalleya microplaca. Next base: position 808,311 of record MU385710.1, on the reverse strand, counting down.
CAGATCGAAAGGTCAACTGGACAATAGGGGCTACGAGGAACCCTGGTATCACATATAAGTGATTCATTTTCTACCGATTCTGTTGAAATTTCGCCCAAGGTAGATGGAAGACGATAAGCATGCGGCGTCGGATTTTCTCCATGAAGTGTTTGGGCCATGATAGACGAATCAGAAGATCTTAAAGATGAAGTGATGCACAGTGGATATAAACCATAAAGGTAGACGTGTATGAACGAATTTGAAGAACATCCAACGCGGACATTTACGAGTCTCGAATATAAAAGGAGCTCGGACGGATGTGGGATGATCCAACTGAAAATTTTAGAGCAGAAGGAATAGGGATGATGCTTGAGTCGGCGCGTTAAAGCTAGGCTGATTATGGGCAGTGTGAGAACTGCGAAAGCATAGTCAATCTATTATACTACAAGTTTATGGCCGCCACTGGCTTCATATAATCCAAGTTCTGCCGCTGCTACCTTCGATAAAGCACTCATGTTGAATATCATGCTATAACTCACATTTGAGGATTAGCCCATAAGCATCATAAGTTACTTAAACACAATTATGGTTTAAAGGGATTAATGTATAATATTCAAAAGCAGATGCTATAAGATCCTGCAGGATTTCTTCCACATATGCTTCTACGCACTGCAGACACCTGGATTCCATATACCTAGGTAATATTGGTATCAACAGCAGGTCTCCGTAAACGCGTAACGAATTCGATTAATTTATCCACGACTCAGACCTAACCATATCACTGCATCCCCTTAATCGAATAGGTCGATCCGTTGCGACTTTACAGCCCAATGCTAGCTAATGGGAAAATATCTAAAGTTTGTATCCTTTGTTTTCTGGTCTAATTTGATCATATAATGATGCTTAGCAGGATGATGATTGTACTGAACTCGAAATATCTATGGGCAGATGATATGCTCAGAGCTAATATATATACTGCATTGTATTTATAAAAGATTTCTAAATTTTTTGTCCCTAATACATAGTTTTGGATGTTCTTTAGTTCTTATACAGTAGCTATGCGTATGTAACAGAGAGTACAGTTGAACCAAGACAAGTTGCCATGAGAAATATGGCCTAGAACAGATTGTATACATTACTATACCCATGTCGTACAAAATTGGGTCAAACTTGAGTGACAGCAATTCAAAGACATTGGGTTGTATGTAGGCTGTCACTGCCGCAGCTGCAGATCGTTAGCTCGGGTGTATTGGCGACATCGACTTTCCCCCGCATGACGAGGTTTTCAGCCAAGTCTTGATGATCATCAGTTTTAACTCGATACGGAGGCTCTGTCCATCAAGAGCACTTCATCTTACCACACAACCCTTGGTTTTATATTCTTCCTGGCTATTTGACCTCATGATATTTCATTCACAACAACTACCCTGAAGAAACTGCACACCCACCTTCATATGAAAGAAATCAAGAAAATTGTCCGATGTTTACACAAGACGATTTTGTCTTGGTAAAGGAGCGACTTTATGAACCCAATGCTGACTCTAGATATGCTAATATTCGTCCTCAGAATTTGCGAAGTTCAGTCTAGGAAGTCTTCTGCAAATGATTAGCCAGTTGAAATACCGCAAAAAAAAAAACTTCTAATATAGCCTTAGATAAAATGAACGTGATTATATGGTAGGTACGTTACTCGTATACCTTGAGTTGCAGAGGTGATTCGTGCCAAACTCCGTTCCACTTTGGCGAGATACCCTCTTCCAATTACCATGGCCTATGCAATGCTCACGAAGCTTTCTGGCCTGTACGTGATCATATGGCAGTTTTGTGACAAGTCCCGACCTTCTGTCCAGCCGGGACGCATAGCTATTGAATCCTTGGGTCAATATTATCCATGAACTATGTGTTCTAACGGGCCTGGTTTGAGGCCTGATTATCTCAACCTTGCTACTTGATCCATGTCCGTAGTAAATTTGCCTGCAAATGCTCATTACCTACATCAGAAGCCAAGCCGCGTGTGACCACGCACATAGCCCCTTTTCTGGCTTAGGCGACTATTGGCCCAGAATAGTAGGATTTGCAAAGTACTTATATGATAACTGATTTGAACTAGGTCCTGGTAGTAAGATTACATAGCTTATGCGGACCATGGGGGTATTGTAACGGCGTTGAGATGATAGTATTGCCAATCTGTACGATATTGACGGAGTCGGCATATACCTTGATCCACAAATATGCATTACCACTTAAACACTTCACTCTAGATTGACAAGGCCTCCAGGGAGTTTTATAAGGCAGGTGTGATGGGCGAATCTTGAAGGATCTGGAGGATGCAAGTGATGCTGGGGAATGGAGTCACGGGAATCTTGCTGTAAGTGGTGATAAGATACGGAGGATGCAGATGAAACGGGTGATACCTCCCGCAGATGCGAGTCAGATCTAGGGTGGGGGAACTATACCCTATGAACCAGTAACAGTACCATTGATTAACGATCACAGTCATATTATCACCAACATCATCGGTTACCTATACTCTCATCAGAATGTCACGCACGGGAAACCGAACTTCCTGGAAAGAGCCGATATACATAAGGGTATTTTAATGGAGTTTAGTCTGCAGTATTATGCAAGTCAGACGCGGGGGATCATATGATAACTCTCCCGTTTGCATATCCATATCTGTGCAGGTGAGGTCACTCCCATGTATGTGCAACAGTAGATGCCCAGTTGTGTTACAAGGTAAGAGCATTGCATCCCTGTGAATAGTTACCAGGACATTTTGGGTTCAGGCATTCTAATTGCCTATGCCGCTTGATATTAGTAGCAATGCATGTAGGAAGGATTAAGCCCTGTTCACCTGCGTTTCGATTTTGTGATCAAACATACCTCAACTCCATACCCAACAGAGTCGCAGTCGGCTGCCCAACTTTTTGTTAAAGTAATGGACCAGTACTACCTCGATACATACATATCGTCCTCAGATATAGCAATAAAGAATGACTGCTAAATGATTCATATCGCCGTACTAGCAAAAGCTACCAGTGACAGGCTATCAAATACAGAGAGGAAGACAAGGAATATACTCGAGTGCCTGAGAATTTGTTTACAACCTCCCCCAGGTGATCAACTTGATATTATCAAAGGCACCTAAATAATCTACTCGGTACACTTTACTCAACCACTACGCCAAACGAACAAGATGATCGATTCGATCTCACAACCCCTTTTCTCTTGGAACTCTTCACCAAGAGTAGATTCCCTCGTCACAATCCTGCTACTTGTTGTTGTCTACTTCGTGCGAACACGTTACTACCATGGCCTTAACAAGATCCCTGGTCCTTTTCTTGCCAGCCTCACCAGCCTCTGGAAATGGGATGTTGTCCGCCGAGAGCAGATGCCTTTCCTCAACACTGAATTGCACGAGAAGCTTGGCCCTCTAGTGAGGATCGGACCAAATCACATTTCGGCTTCAAGCGCGGAATCGATACAGGTGGTTCATCGATCTAAAAGCGGTTTTACGAAGGTATTTCGATGCTGCTTACCTTGCTTTTCACTTTTTTCTTTCCTTGCCATTCATATATGTATTTTCTTCCTGAGGGAGGGGGTAACAATTGTCTTTACAGTCCGGTATATACGGTATCCTACAACCAAGGTTCGAAGGATCCGATTTACATAACGTCTTCTCAACCCAAGACGCGGAATACCATGCAGCCCTCAAGCGCACCATGGGAAGCCTGTACACGACAACCGCCGTGGCGGGTCTTGAATTCCATCTCGATGATTGCACGCAGCTCTTCATGTCTAAAATGAACGAGATTATTGGTACGGGAAAATCGGCGCCTGTTGACCTAGCTGCCTGGCTTCAGTATTATGCATTTGACTCCCTTGGAGCAGTGAACTTCTCTAAGAAGCTGGGTTTCCTTGATTCTGGTACTGATGTTGATGGTATTTGCCACTTGGATCACGATCAAATGATGTATTTTGCGGTAGTATGTGGATATCCTGGTGCAAGGAAGAGTAATCCGCCCCTTTCTTTGCTGACCCTTGGGGAATACTAGTGGGGCCAAATAACTACAGTCGAGCAAGTGTGGACAAAACTGAAGGCTTTCTTCACCGGGGCAAGAAAAGAGAATCCGCTTTTCAATGTAAGCATATATCACACAACATCTCTACTTTATGTGGCGATATTAATGGCGATGATAGTTTTCTCTCCAGCTTGTGAAAGACCGCCAGTCTAGTCCGACCGATTCAAAGGACATGCTGAACTCATTCCTGGCTTTACACGAAGCTGTCCCTGAGAAGTTCACCATCAGAGACGTAATAGCAGCAGCATACATCAATGTGTAAGAAGACAAGCAAGGCAGTTAGTTACATACTCCTCAACTTACATTTTTAATAGTGTTACTGCTCACGACGTTGTTGCGATCACGCTCCGAGCTGTAGCCTACTATCTTGCCAGAGATCCAGCCGTCCAGGAGAAACTACAGAAAGAGATTTCCGACGCAATTGGAGCAGGGCAACTGTCAAACCCAGCTAAATACTCAGAGATCACATCATTGCCCTACGTGTAAAAAAACTCCATTCACTTTTTGCCATCTGAGGCTCTAAAGCTAACAGGTATATGTAACCACAGACTAGCCGTTACTAACGAGGCCCTTCGAATCCACCCAAGCACCGGACTCATCCTTGAGCGCCGTTGTCCCAAAGGCGGCGTCACTCTACACGGGCAATACATCCCCGAGGACACCATCATCGGCGTGAACTGCTGGGTCGTCAACAGAGACAAGGGCATTTTTGGCGAGGACGCGCATAGTTTCCGGCCAGAAAGATGGATTGACAGCGATCCCAGGGACATAACAAGAATGAGAACAAATATGTTCACGGTAAGTCTCCCTCACACTGGTATTCGTCAATCAGTATCTGATAAGTGCGATGATAGTTTGGAGCGGGCGCGAGAAATTGTATTGGGAAGAACCTTGCTATGATGCAGCTCACGAAAATCATCGTGGAGCTCTATCGGAACTTGGATATAAAACTGGTGGACCCGAATAGAGAATGGGATGTTTCGGGTGGCTGGCTTACTAGACAAACCAAGATGGATATGATTTTGACAAAAAGGAACTAGTCTTCCGTTTTCCATCACCTTGAAGTGTCAATATGGGGTAAAGTTATTAGGGTCATAGTGACTCGATTAGTTCAAGGTGAAGCTATAGGAAGCTGGCAGAGTCCCTTGTATACACATATATAGTACAGACAGTGGCCATGCATAGGCCCGCAACCTCAGCCCTATAGGGCATATCTCAACATGAAATACGAGATCTATTTGATATATGTCCTTGTCGCAAAACGACGCTATTATTTCTGGGAAGAAATAACGCCTGATATATCCCCCGACAGTTTGCACAATGTATTTTGTGCCTTGTCATTTTATATCGGGTTGACATCATCGTCCGGGCAGTGGGCGCCCAGTGCACATCGTATTGGTTTCCAACGCGGGGTTTCATATAGTTCAGTCTGTATAAATGACTGCAATCGTCCTACATTGGCAAATTCGCCTTTGGTTAAGTCTTTGCTGGTTGCCCATTTAATTGCCAGAACGACCATTATATGAAGCGTATAAGTAGCATCGTTTCCAGCATTGTGCAACTCGTTTAACTTGCAAGGACACTGAAACTGGGTTAAGATAGCCGAAAGTGAGAAGCCAGACCCTGACTTCAAAATATAACGGCTTAATGAGTGGGTGTCAATTACGGCTATGACAGGGGCTATGCGACAAATATCGACCCCTAATCGCTGAATAATGCCCAAATCAGATTTGACGGAGTGGCCAACAATGGCGATATTGCGAAGAGTGTGAGAATTTGTCGAATCTTTGAATTGTAAGTGACGCTTGGTTGTAGCAGCTAGGTCGCGCTGGTTGATACGAAAGGTTTCGGCAAATACACATTCTTGGAAGTCGGTGAAATCACAATCCTCAAAGTCTTTGGAAGCATTAGATGTTGAGAACTGAGTTGTCGATATTAAACGTGTACCCGCATTGGAAGCCAGTCCTGGAGGTGGATTTTCGAGAGTGAAGATGAGCCGAGTGTCAAAACAGGCAATACCGAGCTCTTTGACATGGGGTATGTGACTTTTATTATTCAACACAGCAGCTCTCTCTTGTCTTGAAACCTCCAAATCAATCGAAACAAAGATAACATCTTGTGATAAACCTATATCCATGCCGGAAAGTCGAAGTAAGCAGATCAGATGCTTAAGCCCTCCATAGCGGGCAATTTCAAGGTCAGTCAGGCCCTTGGAATGTGATGGCATCATGAGCTGTAAGAACCGCTATCGAAGAGGGCGGACGAGAATGGTGTAAGCAACGCAGACAATTTGGACTGGGAGGTCCTCCGGCTTCTGGCTCGGGGTTGTTAGTCCCTGTGGCGTGTGTTAAACAGAGGCCATATGGTGCCCTCTACCTTCAGCCCTGCCCCGCGCTGCCTCCGGGAAGACTTGTGAACCGATGTGCTATATGTACCTATGTACCGTATTGGCACCGTATTGGCCTGTATTGTGACGTATTGGAGTCGAGGGAGAATACATGTAAGGAAAGAACGAACATTTGAGGTTGAGGAAGGCAGTTACCTATTAAAAGTGGCTGCTACATACATGTGCCTTATTTAACCCAAGTGGTGGCGGGGTTTGGTGGGGTGGGCTACGTGAATCCGGGGAAACTCTGCTTAAGTTGGTTGGTTGCTAAGATCAACCACCAACTGTAAACTGCAAACAGACTGAGAGTGTTCTCGAGCACGTGAGATGAGCCACTGGAATATTAAAAGGATCAGAGAGTGCAATCACATATAATACATCCGAATGTCCATTTAAGATACTAAGATGCATGGGTTGGGAGCTATCTAGCTTTGCACACAATTGCACCAGTTGTTCTTGGTGCAGACTTTACAAAGGCAGCTATGTACACTGACCTTCCAGAATAATCCGTGCACGCCTTAAGTGCACGGCTAGTATGGATCCCACGCACAGATTAATATGGTAGGTGATTGTACGCGTCGCCATTCTTTACGCGTATGCTGTTGTTAAAAACGGCAGCGAGAATTATAGGATATAATTGAAGGCCCCTCTGGCTCCCAAGCTGCATATGAAGGTCTGTATCTCAAGTGGAGGCAAGTTGATGACCTACCCTAGGTAAGGCATCTGCAAGTTTGCCTCACACTAGAGACATTACAATGCCAAGCCCAACTGTGACGGCCAATTGCAGGCTGGCCCACATTCCTGTTAAGGCATTTCTGTCCAACAAGGAGCAGATCCTACGGCAACAGTGCTCACTTTAAGCCAGTCAAATAACTGCATGAGCAAGGTATATCCAGGCTGTGTTGGTGAAGATCCTAGAGAGGATTAGAAGAGTAGTAGGTAGATATAGGTAGTCCGTCATATCTCACCACGCCATAAACCGCTTTGGCTCAGTTCAAGAAGACGGTAGGCGAGTTGGCTTCATAAGGGCAGGGCAACAACCACTTGTAGAAAAAGACGATTCTCAATAGAACGAAGCCACGAAAAGTAACGCAAATTAGAGTTAGATCATGAGTATTCCGGACCTACATAGAAAAGGACGGAGAGAATGACTACTATCGATATAAAAGACAACATTTCCAAAAGAGTCAATACCTTACATTCGTTACAATTAGTAAGACCATCTCAGTAAGATATGTTCAGGCAGACAGAGAAAATTTCGCGGCAACAGCATCTAGACTACTTACCCACTCAAACAGAATACGGAGAGTCAAGAAGATATCGTTAGCAGCCCTGGTGATGGCACCGACTGTATTAAGCAAGTCACGCCAAATTTCTGCTTGAGATCTCTATTCGACGTTTCACAAAGGCATAGTAACCTAGTACCCCAGATTTATACACACATCCAAGTCCTACCCTATGCCAGCCATCTTTAGTACCTACCAATGAAAATATCTCTTGCTGCCTAGCGCTGCTGCCTTGTGCATAGGATGAAATGAATCAAAGAGCTCATCTATGTAATATCTATGCTAGATTAAGAAGTATTTTGCTGACATTACTGAATGTGGCTTTTGGCAGGCATAGCCTGCAATGACAAACAAGTAGGTAGCAGAGCATTATCGTGGGATAGGGTGCTAGTGTATAAGATGTATAGAGAGAGCCAATATATATCAGTAGAGTAAAAATAACCTCGATAGCACATATAATACCTTTTAATCAAAAGGGAGAGACTTCAATTGAGTAGTCATTGACTGACTAAAGCTGCGTAACCGAGAAAGGAGAACCGGGCATCTTATATGCCATTGACTACCAGGTACGGTATACTAGCCCCATAACAGCATGCCATGATTTCAAGCTGTCAGCAGGATAGTAGAGCAAATATGAGAAAGTAAATGGCCCTCATATCTGTTACAACCACCCATTCCTGAATATCCCCGCAAGCAACCACTCACGTGATATGTGGTCGCCAAGACCTGTGGTAACAGCTTCGTTACAATATCAAGCACGGGCTTCCTTTAATAAGTCTAGGAATTATCTCTTTTCTCTCACTCTCGCTTTTTCTGTCTCTCCCTAATTCGACTTGCTGCTCTATAGCTCCACCCGGTATTTTCTTTCCAATTATTTTCACCGTTATGTTTAGTTAATGCATGTCATGAGACAATAATTCATTGCTTGTTTAAGGGGGTTGTATTTTAGTTTAGTTTCAATAGCCAGTTTTATTTACATCGTCGGTTTTCCACCCTGTGGGCTATGTCTATTTATATGATGGCAAGGTCTCTTTCCAGTATTATCAGAAACCTTTTCAGCAGCTCATTTGTTAAACAGGTACCACTCATCCACACTTGGGGTATGCTGTTGTTGGAAAAGAATTTCGCGGCTGCCTTTCTCGGCCCACCTTGCAACCACTGTCTCTGACATGAACTCTGCATAGTTTTACGTTTTCATTTGTTGCCTTCCAGCACACAACCTGCAGACACTTAAGCAACTCATTGAACGTTCCTCAAGCCCAAACTCACCTCTAGTGACCTAGTCAATCTTACTTTCTAGGCTTAAGCGATCTTGATCCAAAGACACCAGTCTGTCAATTCATTGTTTTCACCAGAGTCAGCTTTATTAGCCGCCCGTTAGTATAGCACCTTGCCTTGCCTTGGATCTCGTAGCATTTGGTTATTACAAGTCCTCTAACCTTTCACCAAACGACTCTCCTTAACCAAATTATATTGCGACTGCTGTTTGCTCAACCATAATTGAAGGTCTTACACAAACGCAATCGTTACAGTTTTCTGTCGCTAGTTTTGTGTCTTCAAGACTACAAAATCTCCTGTGTTGTCAGGCTTGTCTTTGAATAAATTTTCAGATCATAGGTCAGATAAATTTCACACAATCCTCTCAACAGCACTAGACGCTTCCTTAGAACCATGCCTTTCAGATGGAAAGATGCCCCAGCCTCGGTTCCTACTGCTCAGACCATAGAGGCATTACTTGGACGGCCAAACGAGTCCACTCCTGTGACGAAAAAAATCAAAACCTTCAATGAGCTAACGGGACCAGAACGAGAGCGTAATAACCTAGTCAGCCTTGGCACTCGGTGCACACGCATCCCAGGTGACCCATTTGGACTCTTGACGTCGTGGGCAGGAAATGTCGCACACCCAGAGGATGCTCGTATTGTGAGTAATATATCACCCCTATCATCACCTTGTCTTCATGCATTTAACTCAGATTGCAGTTCGATATCATGGACCCATTGTTTGATGAACTACTCTCAGGAAAACCCATGAAAGATTATAGGATGAAGGCAATCAATTCTCTCCTGGGTTTGATACCGACTACTTCTTTTGATCAAATTGTTGAGGAACTCTCTGTCCAAGAGACCTACAAGGTTGTGAAAGAAAATGACCAGGAGACGATCGTTACTTTCAAGCTAGCATCATCTATATCAGTTCGCCTCAGTGAGTAACCTCGAAACTTATTTATAACCTCAACCACATCCGCATGATAACCCTTCTTCTTCAACTTTCAGGCGCAAGTGACTCCTGGATCTCAATATCCAATTTACTGACTCTATGTACCAGTGCAATGCAAGGATATCGACAAGAACGATGAAAGCTCCTACGGTCGAACGACTCGAGCAAGCTTATCACGTGCTCAGACAGTTTCTCAATTAGACGATCCACCGATGACCAAGGAACTCACCCAACATATAATGGCCCTTCTGATAACCAAAGACAAAATCGATGTGGGCCGTATGGAAGTTGATGAATCCGTTATTATAGACATAGGACCCAGTAACACCAGCCATACTGGCTTTAGATGTGGAGGATTCTTCTACGACTTGAAGAAGGCAGCACAAGAGAAGTACTGGTATGACATGTCGCCTGGAGAACGCTCTGCAGCACGCCAAGAATCAGGCTATATTTCAAATGATGAGCAATTCAATGCCAATTTAGTAATTGTACAGATAAATTGGCAAAGTTCTTGGGACAGCTCAGCATGGGACCCAGATTATTTCAGGATCTATCGCCTTGACCAGATGGCAGCAGTCAACGTATGGGAGCTTATCGAGGAGGACGTCTTTGTGGTTGTTGACTCCAACCGACAGGTGATCTTTGCCAATGTCGAACATCTCTGCCAACTTATCTGGGGCGAGCAACTGAGCGAAGTCCTAGTTCAATGCTTCGACATGTGGGCATACTTCACGCCATTGCCAGCTCCAGAATCATGTAGACACGCCACAGATAGCCATATCCGGACGATTCATCCAGAGCTGGATATGTCTAAAGCCACGGCGGCTACGTTACCCAATGCTCGAATGTGTGTCGCCCACTACGGGTCCTGGGCAAGCCAGAATGACCCGCATGGCCGTCGAATCTTTTGCACCATGGATACTGACTTCTTACGGGGCGGTAGTACAGCTTTCTCTCAAAACCTATTTCCTAAATTCTCCCTAGCTGCTTTGGGCAAGGCTACCGATATGATTCGGTGTCTCGTGAAGCCTCTTGATCGGGCTTACTACGACGAAGGTGTCGAGATTCTCTCGAGCTTAGAGGATGAAAACAAGATCACCACAAATGAGCAAGACTTCCTCAGCCTTTTTGCCCTAGGAATCAACGAATATACGGCACGACATACTAATAAGAATGACATCTCTCTCGGCTTAGCCGGCCTTTGCACCTTTGGCAGTTACACAGGTAGGCCTATGTTGTGCTAGATAACCCAAACATGTGTTTTTTTGCTAATTACTTCTCTGTGGTGTAGGTGGACATCTTTGCGTGCCCGACCTCGGCCTCAAGGTTCGATACGAACCAGGCTCGTGCGCCATTATAAGAGGCACAGTGCTCGAGCATCTCGTCCAAGACTACTCGGGCTTCCGCGTCTTCGTCATCGGGTCGTCCCACGAGACCACGAAGAAATATTCTCGGCGGAAGCGAGGCCTTCTCGCACAGCTGTCACCGCCCGTGCGCTCGACGACCCGGCGGCCGTCCGATGATTATGAGGTCAACCCCATGGAGACCACGTGCATCAATCAGAGAACGGATAGCGATGACGATATAAAATATACGAACAGAGAGCTGCACGGGCTCGGCGCCTTATGGGATTGAAGCCCAGGGCCATGGTTGCCAGCTTCACCATGGTTGCGAGCTTCAAGGTCCGTTGGTGGTCCTCGCAACGAGTCATTTCCATGTGAGGAGAACGGCAGATGTATCGATGGAGATGGGTGCTCTCGGGGAATAGGAAGCTTCGGGGCAAAGAAAATTGGGGTCGTAAGAGCAGCATGAGAACTGGTGTTAATACACATTATTGCCAGTATATATGCTGATGATGTGTGTAAATATGTCTCGCGTGCTCGTTTTAAATTAGAGACATTATTGCTACATGAGATGGCACAATTCCTACCATTGGAGGAAAGTTTTCATATTGTGAATCATCTGATGCAGAATATTTGGTGTTGTTTAAGCTACCGGGTCTGATAACCTCTTAAGCCTACAACATTGCAATTAGCAAGTGGAAAGGCATGAGCTAGTCATAAACCACATGCAACATAAAACTCATCAGTCCAAGCCACCAAGGGTGGGCGGTTCAAGTGAGCTGACATTCTATGGAATAATGAGACCATCCCAATTCAGCATATGTCATAGCTACAAACCTGCGGATTGTAGCTACTTAATAATGAGAAAAACTAGCCCTGGTTCATCTCCAGGCTAAGAGAGTGATACGTGACAGGGCAATTAGCTAAGAGGGGTCAGCCATGATCGCATCTCGCAGTGTAAACTGAAGAGAAGAGACATTAAGCCAATTTTAAAGTCTCAGTAGCTGTTAGATATTAAAGCGCTCCTGGCCCCGGCATTACTATGATGTCAAAAGTAGACCATGATTGATATGGTGGTCAAAATCAGGGAGAATGTATTTTCTTATGTGTCAGTGAAATTATGCTCATTTTCTAAAGGCTGATAGCCGCTATCAAGCGCTATTTACAATACGCAAGTATCTCAGCAGATGTACCACACAAGTTTATTCATCAATGTAAGAATGAAAAGACCTCCAGTGACAGCCAATTATCAGAGAGTACAATACAGAGGGGAGTGGATGCCAAAAAAGTAGACCCAATGCAAGGCCAAGCGCCTCCCGTACATACATTCACAATGAGCCATAAGTTTAGAGTATTTTCAATATAAATCTATATAATATCTGAGCCATTAAGATTACATCCTATCCATGTTACAACGCTACATTAGTGTATATGCGAGACCTTTTGTACCCCCATTCACCTTAAAGAGATAAGGTTCGGTTTCATCAGCAATGCCTAGGTGTCTTGCTAGTCCGCGTTTCCTTTGAATCTAACATATCCATCACAGCTTCTCAACTTCCAGACTGCGTAGACTTAGTGTTACTTTGAACTCTCTTGGTTTCACGAACCAGGTGTTGGTTGTTTTCCAAGATGCTGCAGGGTTGCAGAGTTCAAAGTCAAAGTTCCTGACGAACCGAGGAATCAACTTGGACATTTCGAGGAGCGAAATATGTCTTCCTATGCAATTTCTAGACCCCATTCCGAACTGTTCAAGCAAGGTACGTCAGCGATGATGGGAAACCCAGCGAGCGTATAGAATATGGCAGAGGGAACCTACCGGTATCCAATAACGATTCATTAATGCTAATTTCTCCGGATCTGCATCGAGCCACCTTTCTGGGCGGAAAGCTTCAGGATCCGGGCCAAAGGCTAGAGGACTCCGATGCGCCACCCAAGAGTTGATGCCAACAATAGTCTAAGAAGGCATTAGTGATATGAGAATGTATGGATTGGATCAGTACTGACCCCTTCGGGGAAGAAGCGACCACTTATGGTTGCGCCCCCTTCTGGTACAACTCGTTCAAGAGGCATGCCTACGGCAGGGTGAAGTCTTAATGCCTCCTTGATAATCGCTTGAAAGTACGGCATGCCCTGGGAGTCTTGGAACGTAATAGGGGTCCAATCACTGGGTTTCTGAAGCCCGTCGACCTCGTCCCGAAGCTTTTGCAATACCTTAGGATGCCTAATTAGGTAGTAAAGGATAACAGAAAAGCTAATAGCAGTTGTGTCGGACCCGGCCACCATGTTAGAGACGCAGGCACTGAGGAGATGATACATGGTGAAGACTTCGGGGTTGGCCGAGTGTCTGGTGTAGAATTTGGAAAGAAGGTCCATTGGCTGCGTGGTATCATCCGAAGTCGCGGACTTCATCTCATCCATTCTTGTCTTAGACTGGTGCCCGGCAATACACTCTTTAGTAAAGTTGATCACATAGGCCCTCCCCTTTCCCTTTTCACCGGCCAAATAATTCCGTAGATTCCACAGTGGGTAGTGAAGATATGAGAATATGCCCACCAAGGTAGCATAAACCATGTGGTCTTCAAGTGCCGCAATAACACCACTGATATCTTCGCCGCGGTCTAAGAATCCTAGTCGTTTGGAGTAAGTTATACATCCGATCACATCGAAGGCATAGCATTGGGCCCAGTGCCCCATATCAATAGAGAGTCCAGTCCCAGCAAGCTCACTCATCCGCCTTAGGAAAAGACTTGCACATTCGTCAACGAAACCCTCGTACGACATGAGTGCGGACATGGAATAGGCGCTTTGGTATAGCCTGCGGTTCTGCGAGTGCCGCGCTATGCTCCGATCCGTAAATAGAGACCACTGTCCTGGGTTGCTCCATGTCGAGTACCAAGAAGACTTCGGGAAGTGGCTTCCATGCCCGTATATGATCTTGGCAGCCTCAGGATCGTCGAAGCTGTACCGGTTGGGTCCATACCGAATTATGGGTCCTACGCTCAAGAATTAGCCGGGAGCTGCGCGAGGATAAGTGAGGCTTAAAGCGGATATACTAACCGTATTTCTGGTGAAGCTGAAGATTGTCTTCTTCGAAATGGCCCTTCCATATACGCCAGAAGTACCACCCATCGCTGAGGCGTGCCCAGAAGGGACCCGGCACTCCGCGAAGAGGCGAGAGAAGATGCGAGATATAATTAGCTAGGAAATACAGGGACACGCCCAAGACGGTAAAAGTGAGAACTTGAAATAGTGTGGTAGACATGATGTAGGATCGTCGAGTTAACGGAGGCTGGTAGTGAAGGATGCTACGAGAATTGGAACTACGGCGTATCGCATTTTTAACCGCAGGAATATGGGTGCTGGCGCCACCGTATCAGCAGCTGGCATCGCCAAGGGCCCCAGAAAGCAACAAAAATGTATTCTGCGTGGATTGTCGAATCTGAGTGATACCTGGAACCTTGGAACTGCCGAGGTAAATTGCCAGCTGTGAAGTCGCATAGAGATGAGGCCATCACCTGCAATTGGACGTTTGTGCGGGGGGTGGGAGCCACGTATAAATCGTGTAACCGACCTACCCTCCATATTCACCAAAGACAGCGGCCATCTTGCATTTCAGCTGGCAGCTGGACCTCCACGACGGGAATAAGGAGTGGTGCTGCTGAGTGAGAAATAGCAACCCCGCGTGAGATGTTGACTTGGATAGCATTTGCGAACCACAGCGGCATCTGTGCCGAGCGGCGGGCACCTTCTGGCCCTATCACGACCTTAGAGGCAACGGAGGGTATGATGTCAAAGGCCGAGGCTTATAATTCAGTGAGTGAACTGCGGGTTCTTAGAGGCAGCAAGTGATGCCCAAATTATGTGCCTAGTAATGTCTTATAGTGAGTATGCCGAGCTCCACATAATGATATAGCAATAAGTGTACATCAAGGACGCCAAAGACAATCTTGAAGTGATGACATCAGTCTAACAAGACTGAGCAGGGAAAGTTTTTCGAGAAAACTCTGGAGAAAGCCAAATTCAAACCTGCCCCGAAAGTCTACAGTTCTGACAACGAATATGCTTCACTTGTGCCCAACTCAATAACCAGTATAGTGCTTTCATGATATGCTATACACGTGTCGATTTGTCTAGGTTAATGATATTCCACATAGATTCAATTAATGCCCGCAATCGACATGTTTTCAAGGCCCCTGGGTGCACTGAGAAGCGATTATTTAAAACTCAGTCTCGATGAAATAGGCGTATGTCTACTCACTCCAGGTTTACTTGTAACCGACGAATTCCTTGATAGGTATGTGTTGAGTAGACTACTGCTCAAGTTATATTTTGATTAAGCATTGTTATAGGTAGAGTCTAATAGGAAGTATAGCTATATGAAAGAGCTCAGAAGATAAGTGGCAGAGAACATTTCCTATCAATGCCGCGAGGATTGACTCCTTCATTAGCACGCTTCAATAGTGAAACCTGTAAAACATGACCATCATATTGTGATGGTTATAGCCCATAAACATGTGTAACAATATTCCCTATATTGGGCAGTGGCTACTCAGTCGTGGTGAGACGTTTTATGAATTTGCATACGCAAACCAGCAGGCATACCGTATAAGATCCATATGACCTTAGGAGAGTAGAGTAGACATAACAATGGAAGTGTTGTAGTTCACCCCTTCGAGAATGCCTGCCGTTATGACTCTCCCAGGTCTGTTCATGAGGAAGCAGGCTGTCAGCTACATGCAGGGCCCTTATCGTAGTTACACATACAAGACCTACCTACTGGTTAGGTACAGTATAGTTCAAATGGGGTAGACTGGATCCTCACTATAAATAGCCTCTATCCCGACGCCATTTCAAGGTTAATCGTTATAGATCATTTCAGCGGATGTAAGACGGTATAAAAGCCTTCGTTCGCCCAATCCTTTGTTTCGTATGGACAGCTGTGACAAGATCTGGCTGTGCCTGTAAGCGGCTGACAGCCTGCAGGGGGGAATAGTACGGTCATCACTCGGGGTTTGATCGGCTCATTTATAGTAATATTGGCTTACTCCGTACGCGCTGATGGCTTGTTTAGAGAGTTATAGGTATGCATGGATTCTAGATTCCTGTGGGATTTCATGAGGCTTTAACCAGGTTGATTGTCAGGATCTGTACGGAGGTACTGTTGGATTGATAGGGTGGCTGCTCATTCAGGTGGCTGGTATACGCCCCGCGCCTGTGGCTATGCAGACTGTATAGAAGTAGGCATGCAATACTCACCTAATCATACTATGATCAGAGTCTGTTTCAACAGGTATTTGTCATTTTATATAGAATTTGATTCCAAGTGTATCATATTTCTATCATATGGATACTATAAAAATAACTTGAAAGTGCCAGTAATTGCATATCGAGGCAGATGAATACCTGGCAGCCTGGGTACTTACATACTGAGGGGAATCAGGTGACCTGGAGCAGCTGACCAATGCGGTAATGCTGAGATAGCGCCAAGCGGGGCTCCCCTCGCCTAAGCTCCCGAAAGAGGAAAGGACCTTGTCCAGTGGGACCCAGCAGCCCCAGTGCAGAGCAATTCCAGCGTCGGGAGCCATCGTCAAATCAAACCGCTCGGAAATCCCTCTTCCTAACACACCACACCACACATCAAAACGTCACCCAACTCACAGTACATTTACCGACCGTCCGCTCAGCCCAATTGCCGCCGCAATGTTCTTGCAACGCTCCGCCGTGGCCGTCGCTCGCCGAGCCGCCGTTTCTCCCGTCGTCAAGCGTACTTTCGCAGCTTCAGTCATTCGCCGTAAGCAGCCTTGAAGTTCCCGGCCGACCGAAAGCGGCATCGTACGATGTCATAAATGTCATCAAAAACAACCGGTCAAGCTAACCCGCCGCCTCCAGGAGACGCGAAGAATGCGAAGAATGTCGAGCCTCATGCCAGCGTCGGCCAGAAGATGAAGACCTTCAGCGGTACGGTTATACTTCTTTCAATTGAATCATAACTACCGATTCGGCCATGGGAACAGGCCCGTTGACTAGATTTGCATAATACAGAAATCAAGACCGAGGAAGACCTGCTTGGGCCCGGTGCCGCACCCGGCACCGTCCCTACCGATATTGAGCAGTCGACTGGTCTGGAGAGATTGGAGATTCTCGGAAAGATGGACGGCGTGGATATCTTTGACATGCGACCTCTTGACTCTTCGCGGATAGGTACGACCAAGCTTTAAAAGAAGTCATTGCGGGATATCATGGGACTGACAGTCGGATTAGGAACCCCCGCCAATCCTATCATGGTCAAGTCTGCCGGTGATGAGCAGTACGCTGGCTGCACTGGCTCTCCGTCTGACTCCCACGTTGTTCACTGGCTCGGCGTATGTTCTTCCCCTTCCACAAGCTAAGACGCCAGACGTCATGCGATTGGAACGTTATGTCTTCTTGAAGTGCGACTAACAGCACCCCGATATAGATGTCCCGCGAGCGACCGATGGAGCGATGCCCCGAGTGCGGCAGTGTCTACAAGATGGAGTACGTCGGACCCCAGGACGATGGTCACGGCCACCACGACCATCACGGCTATGAGGAGCCCAAGACCTTCGCCAACTACGTCAAGCCTGAATACTGGTAAACTGGTAAACACATGGTCGGTATTGCGTTTGGTTGGATGTGGGGGAACGGTGCATCGGAGAAGCCATGAGGCTGTAGACCTGTACATTGATGAGGGCTGTATAGAATTCCATTAACTTTCAGCAACTCTGCATACTGCTCGTTTTATTTGTCACTAAACTGCATCGCTTTATTCTGTCGACTGTCTGTCTCGGGTGCCGTGGTTATCGCGGCGATGCACCGAGCATGGCATGGGCTCATGTTATCTATACAGTAGTATGCAACCACAGTCAGGTAAGGAACTTGGGTTATATCAAGAACCAATTATGACGAGGAACGGAAGCCGTATGGAGGAGTGGAGCCGGCAATAGACTTTCTGAGGACTGATGAATACTGACCAATTTAATGCAATTTGGCCCCAAATATAGTGCAACTTGTTATACGTAACTAGCGCGCGAAGAGGGCAGATCAACAGACAGGGGAGGGGTCCCGTACTTCGCAGGTTGGAACGATAATCGCGGGTGCTTTGTTTTAAAAGTTCCAAATCTCATTCATATGTTGGATGGATGTAATATACTGTGTAAGGCAGAATATACTATGTATACACAAACATTGATATATAGGCAGGCAACTGAGTTGGTGATTGCCCATCAATAGAAGTATAAGCGATGACTGGAGGTCGGGCATTGCTATGCTATCTACATGTATTCCGTGGTCGACCTAAGGTAACTTAGATGTATGTACTACCTATAGTACATAGTAGCAAGAGTACACTAGGTCATCATCAGTTGAATACGTATAGGCAGGAAGCTATATGTCCTGTTTTTAAACGCGCCTGCACGTCTCTCGAACGCCTTATCTATCACCGTCGGTGGCTATGTTTCGAGTCTAAGCCAAGAAAATCTAGTTCGTACAAGGCCACCACCTAAAAAAAGAGTCCATATAACAAACGCGCTGCCAACCAACACATGATGATTTGGCCAACGTGTGTAATCATCAAAGCAAGTATAGGGTACTGCCACCGTTTGTGACACGCATACTGCTCATCAATTAGGTATGTGCCGCATCCCTACATAGCTCGCCATATTTCATGTTAATACCGCGGCTATTAGCGAAACATGAAGGCAATCAATCAAGTCCGACATGTACGGAATAGGACATGTAGGTATACGCAAGGTATAAGTGACGGATCCTTGCCTCGACGCCCCCCCTGCTCGCACATGAATGTATGTATGTATGTACAAGTATTGCGTACTACGTACTATATGTAAGCACCTGTCTACTATGTATGTATATGTAGTAGATGTAACACTCAGCAAAAAGCACTACGAGTAGTATGTAAACAGTGCATTAGCAAATACCTAGTGGCCCGAATTGCCTACGTCTAGACAGTCCAACATTCCCTGAAACGTGGACTCAAGTAGGGATTATACATAGTATACGTGCGCTGTGTCCGACGCTAAATGTTAGGGGATACCAGCGCCCATGATAGTGCTCACCCAAACCTTCAATATAGTTATTAATATTATACCTAATGAGAGGACACAACCCAATGGGGCTTACAAGGGACCCGGTCGGACTATAAGATTCATCTACTGCGAGTACTGGTCTACGTGGACCTAACTAGTATGTCGAATGCAACCTAAACTAATATATATGTGAGGTATGTACTACGCCCGTACCTACGTACCGTGTAGCCGATACCCGACATGACTGACATACATACATACATATATATAGGCCGGTACGTGTACATACATACCTAGTAGTAGTAGGTTGACATCCAAATGTTTTAATGTTATTAGTGTGCTTAATGTTCCTATGCACATGCAGAGTTGCACACCTAAATCCAAAACGAAATGTTAGAGCATTTTTAATATGACGGTCGCGCCAATGATACGCCGTCGCATGGGGGAGCACTGCCGCCTATTGCCCTTCCTTAAAAAAGCCACCCTTGTTTGCTACCTATTCGAAAAGAAAAAAACTTAAATTGTTGTATGGATGCCTTCTAGTGTCACCTAATAAACCCATACAAAATACATAGTACATATACACACGTCCATATGCCCATACGCAATACATGCTTTGGACCTACCTTAGATACCTACCCAAAGTATATACGTATACACGGCTTGGCACCCACCAGGTAATGTATGTATGTATGTATGTATGTACAGTTTACCTTGGAGAGTGTGTGTACAGTTTATATAGGCATGTATGTATTAGACTAACGCATCTCATAATCATGTTACCAACCTACATCTAATATCCTAACAGGTGTTCATGTTTCTAAGGGGCTCAGCTAGTTTCAATGCTATGGCTTTTTTCGTCTTTGATCAAATTCTCACTCGTAGGCTTTCACACACTCTATTCTCTCTTTTTCTCCCTCTCTCCCTCTCCCTATCTGTGGTCGCCCGAGTCAGTCATTCACTCGCATTGACTTTTCCACGCAACCTTAGTCCGCCTAAATACGAGCAGCCGATGGCTCAACTACAACATTCTATTATTTCCTATTAGTGCTAATGGAAGCTGCCTATGTACCATAGTACCCCATGTGACTGTGCAGCAGCACGCAGCAGCAAATTCGACCTGGTCTATTTCTAGCGTGTTAGCCTCCTAGTCCCTCCCCCAACCAACAACCTACACTTCCCGCTCGCCTTTTTCAGCTCTCGACCTATTCATCGGCAGAGAGCCAGCCATCAACCACCCCCCGAGGCGGATTATACGGAACAGCCAAGCAACCTGCATCAGATCATTACCACGCAGCCAGCCAAGCCAAGTATACCTATGAAAGCATCTTTCACTTGTCCATCGATATTTTCGGAGTTCCTGTCTCCCGTAGACGAGTAGATGAGAGCCGCATCGACAGCCTGCCTGGCAGACGAGATCCGAACTTGGATAGATCAACCGACTACACCCGATCTCGACTATTGGATCCCATCTCATCCCATAGATTCTCATCCATTCATTTGCGAATCATTGACCACCCTTCCTTTTGGGATCAAGAAATAGACTCCCACCTCCCCACCACTGCAAAAAGGTAAGCACGGAAATACTGCGTACCTACCTGCCTACCTACCTACCTATCCATCCATCCCTACACACACACTGTCTCGACTATAGCATGCGTGCGGATACTCCTACATACTATTGCAATCAAACCATTCCATCAGTCCTATCACCATCAGGCATATAAATATATACATGCAATAGGTATACCCATACGTACATGCACACCACATAACATATATATGCCTACATTACCTAGGTACATGTGATCAGGTCTTGCCTAGAGTATTCCCAGACCTACCTTTTCCTATGTTTCCCCTTTATGCCTTTCTCTTCATTGGAGGTTCCATTGCATTGAGGCCGCATGCTGACGCCGACGATATAGAGAGCGCCGGTCTAATGAAAGGAGACCTTGGGCACTTTGGCCATCCGATTAGTCACTTTTGAGTGCATCATCTTTCGGATACTTCCAGGTTGGTACAAGTATACTTTTATTATTACTATCATTATGATTATTATTATTATGCCATCATGCCTCCCCCCCCCTATATCACCTGGGCAATCAATCAATTATTCAATCAATCAACCACATTTACCTCTTTGGGTTTCCTTTTAGAGTCCTGTCCCAAGCTCACTATCTCTCGCTCACTATCTCGCTCCTTCACTCCCTTGTGATCGCAGAGAAATACCAACCTTTTTCACCTTCATATCCTAGGTTCCCGGCCTAACCAATCATTGTATCCGGTCCTTGGGTCCCAGCAACACTTTCTCACCCGACTAGGTAATAACAACTAATTACTTTTTTTAGTGCAGTCCATCAAATTCACCACCAATATACAATAGAGAGGGCATACCTCCCAACACCTGTCTTCGCATTTCTTCTTCGCCCATCCAATTCCCCTTCTGTATTTACCCAACGTGGTACACACAAGCACAACGCGCACGCGACAGACTCATGGGCAACGCATCATACCTAGGCATCTACACATGATTCAGATCAATTCATCCTATACCTCGTGAGCATCGGCCATCCTGTCAACAGCCCTGTAAGTATATACCTGCACTATTTCCTAATTCTGTGTTCTACATCCCCGTTTTTGCTAGGTAGGCCTCGCCGCCTGCCCTACCTACCCTACCTCTACCCTACCTACCACATCTGCCTCGTTCCTTACCCACCCCTGGTACCGTAGTACCCATCTACATATAAACGCGACCCGCGTCTCCACATCTGCAACACCATCCCTTGGTGCCGTACCTATCGTCTTCCTAAAATGGTTTTATTTATCATTTTACCTGTATGAGATAAACCCGATAAACCCTACACCATACCTTGAGATCACGCCGTGCAAGATTTACTCAACATCCACCACTGTATCTCACTGCCACTCCAATATACATATATACGGCGCTATTCCTTACATTAGATGTCGACATGTAATTTCTCTACAACATCATTTGCCTTTTCCGTTGCGAATTGAGTTTCGGCATTGCTAATGCACATAATCCGCATTGAATCAAACCCACTAATGACGTATTAGGCGCGGGAGACGATCTTCGCTGTCTGGCACTATGTCAGCCAAGAAGGATCGTCTTTCCAGTCAAGAGGACTGGAAAGAGCTGGAGCTTAATTACTGGCAAACTACCAAGGACTCCCGAAACAAAGAAGATGAGAGATTTGACCAAGAATATGCAGTCCGCCAAGACCAGCTGAGAAGTCGACTAGTGGAGTTGTACGATAGAAAGGCACGACTTCAGAACGAGTTGACGGGCGTCGATTCGAGCATTCAATTCCACGAAGAGGAGCAGGAGCGCCTGGTGCGAGAATTTGATAGCAACAAAGAGCGTCTTTTTGCTCAGCGTGTGGAGGAAGACCGG
Source organism: Whalleya microplaca (assembly GCA_022497155.1). NCBI lineage: Eukaryota > Fungi > Ascomycota > Sordariomycetes > Xylariales > Xylariaceae > Whalleya > Whalleya microplaca. The sequence goes on along the minus strand of MU385710.1, from coordinate 785,537 downwards.
AACCAAGATGAATGGTTTGCACGTGCGCGGGAGAACAGTGCATCCATCAAGGAGAATGCCCGTGCTAAGAGCAACGGTAATAGCGGTCGTCGGCCGTCTACTCGAGACATGCCACCTCCAGCCAACGGTGGTGGATGGACTAGCATCAACGGCACGCGTCGCCGCAGCCGTCGTGACGAGGAGGAGGAGCCTCCTGCAGATCCGGGCAATTTGCTCAGCAGTATCTACCACAACCCAGTGGATGAGTCGGAGCTTCCTAATGGCAGATCTATACCGTTGCGCAATAGCAATAACCGCTCCCGGCAATCTGTTGTCTCAAATGGTACAGCCCCTACAGCTGCTGAGACGGATGCTAGTGCCTCTGAGGGCTACCAAGCTGGCCGGGCTAAGGATAGGCCGCTGAAGCCTAAGCAACGACACAGCCTTCCGAGTTTCCCCGCTGCTGTTCGGTCACCTAACGGCAAGCCTCGTAAGTGTCCACCCCTCCCGCCCCCACATCTTTCCGATATAAGCTAACTTCCTCTAAGCTGTCCCTGAGATGAATGGCGACATGGCTGGCGAGACCACCGGCCCCGCCAAGGTGAAATCCCCCTCGGGCCGGAAGTCATTGCCAAGCGCGAGGGCTACCGCTCCGCCCGTGGATAACCCTGTGCAGATCAATGACGGCCTAGATATCAATCGCGACAACATGATCGTTAAGGACGATGGCGTGGTTGTCCTCGAGCCGCCGATGTACGCCGGTATCCCCATGGAGCGGATTCATGAGAAGCATCCGTATTGGGACCCCGAGTGGGAAACACTGGAAAGTATCATCCAACCCCAGCTTGACAAATGGAAGGAGAAGCTAGAATCGCTCCGCCGAACTCCTGATGCCGTCCGCCACACCGTCTTCCTCGCGAACCGCCAGGTCAACCGTGGCCAAGCTGTTGTTGACTTCCTCACCACTGAGGCGTTCCACCCCTACCAATTTGTTGGCAAGGAAATGATGGCGAAGTTCTACAAAACGTTTATTAACTACGACACCATGTTCCGATTAGTCAATGTCCACGAAGAGCTCAAGAAGTTCGATCTCGATGTGACGCCTCTCCAATGGCTGCGGCAGCGGATGTACGAGATAGCCACGGCTCAAGGAGAGAAGTTCAGCTTGTCCAAAACGACTCATGACCTATACCACGACGCTAAGCTAAAGGTGTTGAGAGAGAAGCATGGATTCGGTAATATTGGAAGGCCGTCGGGATACAAGCTTGGTGAGCGAGATCCGTTGAAGACATCCAAGTCCAAGTCAGCAAAGCGGGAATCGACAGGTTCGACAGGCTCGGGCTTGAATCTTGTACGACGTAAGGGTCGCCGATCGATTGGCCAGGTTGAACCTGATGATATGCCCAACTTAGAGAATCCGATGCAGCAGGGCGCCCATCAACCACCGCCGGAGTATCTGGAACCGGTGACGCCCAGGCTGCAGAAACGCCAACGTCTGGAATCCGTGGCCCCACAGCCGACCCCGGCCCCGGTCGAGGCCCCGCGGCCGAAGCAGGAAATTCAGGAGGACGACTTGGACTTCGAGGGCTACACTTCGACAGATTCTTTCTCCGCCGGGCGAATCATGCATCTCGATTGGCGCGTGTACCAAATCAAAACGCGGTCCCTGACGACTAACACCGAGGTCACGCAGTATTGGACTTGGAAGCAAGAGAAGAACTTATTCGAGCACCAGGTGCTGCGCGATGTGTTCCCCAAGGTCACCTGGGGCTTTTACCAAAAACCGATCAATTTCGACTTGTCGTTGGAGGAGGTCCAGGAGATTCAGTGGGCCACCGAGAGTCAAAAGATCCTCGCTGTCATCGCGGACGAAAAGCGCGGCAATGTCCTGGCCTACTTCAAGAGAGAACGAACCAAGAAGCGATTCCTCAGCTTTGCCAAAAAGAAGGGTATAAAGCTTGTGAAGCAGACTTCGTGAGTAGTGCCGTTGTTCCGGTAGCCTTTTGGTATGTTGCTAACAGCATATATAGTACTCAAATCGAGGATTCCTGGAACAACATGGAGTCCGAGACACTCCCTGACGCCGAATCGGACACATAAACCCTCTCTCTCCCCCCGTGTTCACTTACATCATTTTCAACCTTTGTTTCGCGTTTTTCACTGTATTCTAGTACCTCTCTGAGGACTTCAAGCCTGGTCAAAGTATTGAGCATGGCATTACGACTTTTGATTTCTGTCGGCGTTTGAGGGTATTAATGAGTCCACACGCAAGGTGGCATTGTCGGCGTTGGTCTTCGCATTTTCTGCATTCGGTATTGCCCCCGGGCTAGACGAGACAAGGCGGTAGTCTCCAGTCATTACTGGTCTGTAAAGGGGATATTACGACTTCAGCAGGCCTCGAAGATCTCGGCGGGTATAAACAAGTGAGACCGGCCTTGTCTGGACTTCTGCTCTCCAACGCATCACATCTTCTCCTCGATGCGAACTGATGCAGCAGCAGCTGCAAGCATGAAAGGAGGGGATTCACTCCAACTGTACGGGATTAATACAATAAAGGGTCACCGCAAGGGATATGGACAGGGTTTTTTTTCGCCTTCGATTGTTCAAGTATTCGTTTCTTATATATTTCTATTGATGCCATAGAGCAGTGGCAGGCAGCATCGCACCCCATGGACGGACGGACACCTGGACGGACAGATGGATAGTAATTCGACCTTTCCGGAAAGAGAATCACCGTCATTTCTAGAGGGAGACGGGGGACGGGGGACGGGACGGACACGCAAAAAGCAAAGCAACCTCGACCGGGCAAATTATTCCCTTGTTTCCCGTAGCCATGCTGCCGTGCTGGGTACACTGCACTGCAGAGAACCTTGACTTCTTTTTTCTTTCTCTTCTCTTGTGTTCTCTTCCTTTTCGCGTTTGACGATGAGAGACTGTACAGTACATAAAAAAACAATACCTTATAGACACACACTTTGCAACTTGCCTTGCCGAGAAGGAAAGCAGGGAGGGATGGCAGGGCAAAGGGGCAAATGTAAAGGGAGGGGGGAAACCAAAAATAAGGATGCATTTGAGCTTTTTATACCATGCATGAAAAAGAACTGCTATGTGTGATTTCGTGAGCTTGTGATCAGATTGATTCAATTATTACTTATTAGATATGCGTAAGACTATTATATATGTAGGAATGGAGTATAGTCCACACCTAGTCTCAGCTTCTAGGGCTGAAAGCTGTGGTGGTGGTGGTGTGTGGACGAAGGCACGTAACAACAGACGGGAGCGGGAGCGGGAGCGGGATCGCGATGCTGGATCCTCAAAATCGCAAGATCGAATCGATGCGATGATGCCAAGCAACAGCGCAAGCGCAACAGGCCGTGCGTTTAGTTAGTTGCAGTTACAGGTAACCTCCATCCATTCATTCATCGGGTCCCAGAACGGCTCAATCAATGGATGGACATGGGACATGGGGCATGGGTACGCAGTAATGGGTAGGTAAGGCAAAGGCAGGGCAAGGAAACAACCTAAGCAACCCCCACCCCACGTTACCGACACGCTGGCATGATGTAGATGCGAGGTAGATAGGTACTGTACCTAGCTGCTTAGGTATGTAGGTACGTAACGTACGTACGGAGTAATCAATGTCATGTATGGATGGATGGGATGTATGTACGTGTCCCGTATGTACAGTAGCGGGCGATCAATGTATGTACGTACATACATTTTACAGGTATGGATGTATGTGTCCCCGTGCGTGTGCCTACATATAGTACAGATACGGTACGTAATTTGGCCCCCAATCTCCTGGGCTGCTTCCTACGGCACGGCAGTAGCAGTAACAGCAGCGGCCAGGATCCAAACCCCTGCCCGGATGGGAGGCAGGCTGGCTAGCTGACAGGGAGGGGATGTGTGCGTGGCGGGATGTTAGGTTAGCTGGTTAGTTGGTTGGTGATTTCGCTTGTTGCTAGCATCGAACCGACTCTATACGTATGATGCTATAGCTGTTTAAGGTTTTCTATAGCGAAATTTTCTTTTCATGCGCTGTATAGGGGGACGTGTCACGCGAAAATATTATATCTGAGATTTGGTTCGTATAGCAGAGAGGATCGAGCTGACTCGACCCAGTTACACAGACATAGGTAGGTAGGCAATTATTAGGTTGCGGTACTACGTTGGCTGATTAGGTAGCCCACGGATACGTATAGAGAGGTATGGGATAGAGTGCAGATTACATATAGTATTGCGTACCTACCCAAGGTACATAGTAGGCTGGAGAGAGATCACGTGTGCAACTACCCGCTTGTCGACCTAATCCGTTCTGTAGCTATGCAGCTATCCGAGCTGACCGATAGCCGCTCCCGCCTTAGATACGTACCTAGGTACCTGAGGTAAAGTGGAGGGGACCTCACCCTGTTGGTGGGTGGACTGGCCCCACTGCGGAAGAGCTCGAGTTCCGTGCTCCGGTGAATTTTCCAATTGAACATTTCGATGCCGGCGGGATTCCGTACACCCTCGAGATTATACCTATATCCCCGACTCCTGCGAACGACGACGCCTGCGAGACCCTGCCAGAGGTAGATAGATATACGGTTCGAATCCGCGCCGTATAATTGAATCCCAATTCTACACGAGGCACCGCTAGCGAGATCTAACGAGTTGCTCGGGTCCACGATCGAGCTTCGGAAGACGAATCTTCGTGGACGATCTATATCTGCGTCTGTCTACCTGCAACCCCGTCTGCGGCGGTTCTCATAAGAGAGGATACTTTTTGTCTCCGCTCTCCGCGGTCGATGTACTAGCGAGCCACGGTACTGGGCAATCGACCGACCGAGCGACCGAGAAGATGCTGTACGAGCTGGTGGGCATAGTACGACCTGGCAATTTTGCCGAGGTGAGAGAGTACGTGGCTTTGCATTCTTGTTGTTTTCAAGTGCAGGAGGAATAACTACCCACCTGCCTATATCACAAGGAACCACAGCAACTAACCTATCCTCTCACCCACAGAATCGTATTCAGCGCAGGCCAGCTGATCCTGCAGCAAAAGGGAGTAATACGAGGCGTGTCGAACTGGGGGGTGTTCGCGCTGCCGAAGACGCTGAGCGTGCACCAGATGCGGCACACGCAGGGCCACTACTTCGCGATGCGCTTCGACGCCTCGGTCGCCACGCAGCAGGCCGTGCGCCAGATGCTGGCCCTCGACCCGCGCATGCTGCGCCACTCCAGCGTCAAACTCGGCGACGGCAAGCTCACCACCACCAGCCGCTTCGGCGGCATTAAGTGGTCTGCCCTGGGTTGAGTACCACTACTATTACTACTTGGACTGTTTGTGAAAGGAAGGCTTCGTGCTGAGGCGCGAGGTGGTAGGGCAAGATAAGAAACGACGGGGAGAGAAGGACGGAGGGATATCAGGGCTGCCTCGTTGATATAAGAGGAAATAGGAAGTTCTTGCGGGAGCATGAGGTACGGAACGACATGACATGGCGTGTTATGACATGGTAAGATCAAGCCGGACACAGGAAAAGGAGGACTCCGTGCCTACAGGCGAATATACTATCGATTTACTGTGCAAATCCTCGGGAATCGTATCAACGTTTCATCCCGTCTAGCAAGGGATGTGCAAGCTGTACGATAGAGTATGGCACGAAATAATCACCATCTCCGTGTTACAATTTACAATACCATATGCATAAAGTGCACTTATGGATATCTCGTATATTACTTACATCTGCCCCCATCATCTTACAAGAGAGTTCCGTCCGCCTTATGTTCCACATTTAACCTTTCACATTTATTTCCATACCAGCCAGCCCGTCAACTAATCATTTACCTTCCCTAGTCACCCAGCTATGCAGACGATCTCCCACCTAGTTACAATAGCTCGAGCAAAGATGTTATAGAATTCGTAATGCAACTTTAAAGTCGTTACGATATAGGCAACGAATACTTCTGCTTTTTCATATAGTCCTGTTATAGGTATCCACATAGGGTTGTTTCCGAACGAAGCTATCTCATCGCCACGTATCACCTTATCTCTAGGTCCCCTTATAGCCTGTACAATAGGTTTCTCCTAATACGAGTCCAGTTCCTGACTTTCCTTGTGTGGCTTCTCACAGAAGTAACGAGTACAAGATGCGCCTGTATGCCTCTAGGTACTCGAAGGAGTACGCTCGGTAAACTCTTGCCACTAGACACATATAGGGTAATCCACTCCCCGAGACGAAGAACCTGGGCTACTAAGGAAAACGGATCATGCGTACAGAAAAGGGAGTAAAGTTGTTGGTCAACTACGCTCTACGAAGCCAGCCAGCTAGCTAGCTACTATAACAAGAGGTGTTTCCTGTCCTTGTCAATCTGCCTTACATAAGTATATGCATGCTAATGCAAATCTCCGTTCAACTGTAGCGTTTTGTTTGGAACCAGTTTAGATGACGGGTGCATAGAGAAGTAGACAGGTGATAGAGCCTAAGCACACATCCAAGGTTGTCCCCAGACTATCTCATCTGTACGCCTTTTACTCTTCATCCTATATATCCGTAGCTCTACTCACCTCACCTCACCTCACCTCACCTTCCCTCATCATGATATAGAACACAGGAAGCGGTCAGTGTCTAGTGATTTATTCAGTTCAGTTCGGTTCGGTTCAGTTCATAAAGGCATACACATTCATTCCCTCGTTTCCACAGCCCATTTGTATCACTAATAGGCCGTGGCTTTGCGCGCGGATCAAAGCATACTACGTACGCTACGTACTTGCTACATCTGCATCTACACCAACCCGCCAACTAGTTTCATCTCACCAGAGACGTAGATGAGATGATGCCGATCTTCTTTTTTTCTTTCCTTTTCTAGTCTTTTTCTGTCTTCTTCGTGCTCTCTCAAGTTCGGTCTGGAGTCTTGGTCATGGGCCTAGAAACTCTGCGTCTGTATTACCTCCCAGCCACTTACTGCTACTACCACCACGCGCCTCGGTCCGGCTTCAGGTCTGGAAGTGGCAGCGAAGGCAAACCGCTTACCAAGGGTTATAACGCAAAGCCAGCTGGGCGTTCTAGGCATCGACGTCCATCTCAGAGGCGGCCTTGCGGCGGTACCAGGCGACGAAGTCGTCGATGACGCCGGGCCACGCGCCGTCCTCGCTCCAGAAGTCGAGGGCCTCGTCGGCCATGCTCTTGAGCGCGAACTCGAACGTCTGGTTCCACATGTCGCGGCTGACCGAGCGCGTCCACTTCTCCCGCAGGAACCCCGTCCACTCGTCCAGCCAGTCCACCCCCAGCGCGTGCCCGATCCACGGCTGCCCCGGCTCCCGGAACAGCAGCTCCCAGTACACCAGCGCGTTCTCGAGAGATAGGGCTCGCTGGTCCGCCTCCTTGCCCACTACGAAGGCGTACCGGTAGGCTTTCCGGAAGAGGTCGCGGTCATTGCCTAAGGAGTCGACGAGCCGCTTGAAGTGTTGTTTCTGAGACTCTAGTTTCGCGTCGGCCCTTTGATTGGTTAGCTTGGGTTCTCAATCGGATAAAAATAAAATGATCTAGAGAATATAGCCGAGATAAATGTGATCATGAGGATGAGGATTTGCAGATATATCGTCCAATTAAGGTAGACAATATTCCAACAGTCGAAAACGCGAGAACGTAGGCAGTAAAGGATAGAGGTATGTACTATGCGAGGTGAATACAGAAATAGACTAACGGTGTAACTTTCCAGCCATTGACAAAGCCCTCTCGAGTGATTTCGCCTATGCTGGGAGCTTGCACCAACTCCAGGGCAAGAAACAGAGAAGCACCTTCTAGATCGACTCCAATAGTCTGCAAGTACCTCAGGGAGGAATCCGCACTGAGCGCATCATTCTGATCTTCGGCGTCATCTGTCCCACACGTAAGCAAATCGTATTTCCGGGCGCGCCAGCAGACGGTACTATACTTCTGAGGCTGTCGAACAGCTTGTTCAACTGTAACTCCTTATTTTGGCCGCTTGATGTGCTATTGCCTGACTGGAAGTACCTAAGAAGAAGGGTTAGTAAGGTCCACTATATATAGATATGGCAGAAACACGAATAAAGTATCGAGCAGGCACGCAGCCAATACGAAGCGTACTGAAGCAGGGCCACCAATCGGCTATTAGAGATAAGACGTAATATGACACGATTCGCACCATAGCAAACTCCATATCGCAAACAGCAGCAAAAGCGGCCAGGCCATCTTGACCAGGTCCATTATACGGCGGCTGATCATAATTAGAGCAAGGAACACGTCCAGCGTGCGCATGGCATGAGAATAGTGAAATCTAAGCACTTCTCCTGTATATCCCGACAGAGTAGAAACCCCATATGCTAGGATGCCGGAGTTTCCAAGTTGAGCAAAAAAAGCGCCTCGGTTTTCGATAGGCCAGGCTGCCATAAACTGCCAGTCCTGGATTATGCGTATGTTCGTATGTCCGATTTGCGCGCCGTGCTCATGCATGCAGGGACCTGTGGTCCTGACTCTGGACCTGGCCTCAACCCCGCTAAGTGGCTGCTTACGCCTCCAGATCGCGTGCCTTGCAAATAAATGGCCCCCAAAAAAAAACCTCGAGCAGAATGCGCCAGGCATAGGAAACAGAGTAGTCTCCAGACCAGTAGAAAATGAAGAGATTCAACTCACGTATCAACAGCTTCGTGCAGCTTGTATCCCGTGGCCTTCAGATACTGCAAGAGGAAGGTATTAGTTAGCCCAGGACCGAAGTACACTTATTCGCGAGCAAGATACTGTGATGGGAAGTAGTCCGCCTTGTGCTCTCTCTCTCTCTCTCTCTCTCTCTCTCTCGCCTAGATATCACGATTTCACAGGAAGCAAAGACTTGGATGAAACCATACCTTTGTCGCCGTTCTGTCCGTAGTCCCTGTTATGGACACGAATTGGGCAATGGCCGACTTCTGAGTGGCGGACTGCGGAGGCATCGTAGCGGTGATAGCTGACTAGGTCCGAGGCCACGGAAGGAGCAGTAGGTATATCCAGTGCCGCGCGGGTTGGTCTTCAGCCCAAGAATAGAGTGACTGAAAGTTTCCGGATTCCCCAGCAGAGTGAGTTTTGGGTCTCTCCCTCAAACCGGTCGCGTGCCTGCTCGTCGACAGGACAACCAGCACCTCGAAGCTGTCGCCTGAGCCGTCAAGTTGAAGGCGGGGTGCTGGCGCAGTGAGGGGGATGTGAAGATGGTGTAGATAGGGAGGTTTCCGTGGACACCTAAGCGCCGTGTAACTCGTGAGGATTATTAGTCTCCGTTCGCGGAAGAGTTGTTTCGCGCCAGAGGAGGGTTATATGTTACGTGAAAGAACAGTCATATGTGTCAGGCGGACGGATAGAAACAAGGCTGATGGAAGTTGCTTGTTGGTGGGGTTAACAGCGGCCGAACAGGTACCTGATGACGGAAGTTAAGCCTGACCTATGGCGGTGTAGCGGGGTATTCCAGTAGCTTCAGCCACATTTCTTGCTCCTTGTCCTAGCTGCTTAGTAATTCTGATTTACTGTGAAGTTTACGTACCGTTCTAAGCATTTATGCATATAAAGAAATATCAAGTCACTTATAAATACCAGATGAGATCTCATACTAGGTATATGTAGCTGTTTCTATAACTGCTGTACTTAACAGTGCCGAAAGGCTCCACATAGCCTATATGGCTGCTACGAGCTTACATATGATCGCTGCCTGTATATATATATCATTCTCATATATGAAGGGGTCGCTGCCCCTCCTATATGTAGCTTCACCTTACACCAAATAAGCCACTACGCTCCTCATTATTTCGTCTCATATAGACAGACAGTATAAAACGAGACATTACAGTGAGAAGGCCCATATCATACTACAAAATATGTCTATACACAGACCTCGCGCGATGGAAAGAAACCCCGGCAGAAAAGGTGATTCGGTACTCATGTATATATAATGACTTGTACAATAACAGGCATCATATAATAAACCCACCGACTGACCCCTCTAGTTCGCCCTCAGGAGTAATGCATACTTCTAGGTAGTTGAAACATAAGACATACTCCAAAGCGGGAACACAATTAGTCGATCTCAGGCTCAGTCGTACAAATCACAAGAAGCTCTTATACCACTACAAACGACACATCCTCTACAGCTAGAAATTTTTCATTCGCTTATCTCGACTCTTTGCGACTCTCAGTCTCAGCCTATGCCTATGCCTATGACTAATGACCACTCCCAAGCCTCGCCCAAATCCCCCACCAATATCTCCATCTCCTCCCAGCCCTTCATCCCCCAGTACAATAATACATGAGTACAACTTCGAGCACCCCCAAAAACCGTCGAAACGAAAGGGTAGAACTAAAAATTGTAAAAAGGAAGAAGAAAAGAAGGGTATCGTGACAACTTTTTTTCGTATGGGTGTCCCTGCTGCTGCTGCTGCTGCTATAATGTGTAGAAAAAAACGCTTCCTCGTCTCGCTTCCTCGTCCCCTGTGCGCTGATCCCCTGTGCTCTTCTCCACGCTGGGAAAAAGGGGGGGGGGGGGGGGAATAGAAACTGTGAAAACCGACGCTTCGACTCCGTAGTGGAGGGAGACGGTATGATATGTACGGTGTATCGCCCTCACTCACTGAGGCACTCGCTTGCTCATCCACTCAACTCACTCACTGCCTCCCTCACTCGCCTCAGTAACGCTCATCCAACACTCCTCCTCCCCATCCCCCTCGTCCCCAGAAACGCTCTCCCCAGCCACCCGATCCCCAGGCAACCAAGGCGGCGGCGGCAGCGGCGCCAACCCGGCCCGCATCAGAAAGTCCTCACGCAGCCTCCTCTCCCTCTCCAAATCCCCCTCACCCAACCCACCCCCACTCAACCCACCCTCCCGGGAGCCCTACTCCCCGAGCGGCATGCCCTCCAACTCATCGAGCAGGCGGCGCCAGTTGTCGGCGAGCATCTCCGAGTACTTGACGCGCTCCTGCGCCCAGTCCTGGTTCCAGCGCGACACGTGGTACTGCGTCGTCTGGAAGTAGACGAGCTCGTCGCGGATCGTCTCCTTGACGAACACGGACCGGTTGTGCTGGTTCACGATGGATTCTTTGTCCTGGAGTTCTCGGGTGTTAGCATTTGGGGTGGTTATCGTGGGGTAGATGAGATGAGATGAGATGAGGTGGATGAATGATAGGATATATATCAGATGGGATGGGAGATGAGACAACATGAAATGAGACGAAACCAAAACAAAAAAAGCCAACAAACCTTAATAATAGCCTCAACAACCCTCTCAATCTCGCCCGGCTTAACCGCAACATCGGGCTTCGCCCTCAGTCCCGCGAGCTTCGTCTCGTTCCCCTGGATCCGCCTCTCCAGATGTGGAATCGTATCCTTGTCCAGCCTCTCCCGCCTCTCGAACAGATCCCGCACACTCACTAACGCGTCCCGCTGCCGTTTGAGGTCCTCGAGCACGCCGGCCTCCCACGCGCGGCTCTCGTCCTCCATCAGGCTTTGCGTCGTGCCCAGGTGCTTGCTCATGGCGCGCAGCCCGTCGTTGAGCAGCGGCACGTCGTTGGCGTCCGTCGCGTACGTGTCGGCGGACGTCTCGGTGAGGGACGCGAGGGAGAGCGCCAGCCGCGCGTGGTCCGCTGCCACGCCCTCGCTGCGCTTTACCAGCCGGTCCATGATGTTGCACGTCGCGATGTACAGCTCCGCGCCGCGCCGCACGCCCTGCCGCGTGCGCTCGAAGAGCTCGTTGAGCGAGGGGGGGAGCGAGTCCTCCAGCCCCGGCGGCAGCGACCGCCCTGTGAACTCGTCGACGACGGAGATGGCGGCTTGTTTGCGCCAGACGGCGAGCTCCTGCGGTTGGTGTGTTAGCTTCTGGAATAACAATGATAATGATAATGATATTGTTAAAGTAAGTGCAGGATTTTGGTACTTACGGTGGGAACAGTCAAGAACATGATGACCAGTTGCTCTTGTCCCAGCACCGGGTGTCTGACGAGGGCATTCAAAAAGCGAGCAAGGCCGCGCCGCCGCTTCTCGATGAAAGCCCCGTCGTTGGAAAGATGGTTACCGTTGACGGCGACCCTCTTGGGCGGGAGCAGCGGCAAGACGCGGAAGGGGTATCGCCGGTGCAGGCAATCGAGCAGCCAGACGAAGTCGCTGTACCGGCGGATGACCTTGCTCCCGCGTCGCGCGCTCGAGACCTCGTAGTTGTGGTGTTGGAACATGAACAGGCCCTCCTTCTCCGGCATCAGCGTGACCACGATGTTCTCCTCGATCGCGCTGCCCGTCCGCCCACCACTGATAGTGCGGGAGTGGGATATCGGAGGGTTGCCGCTCGGCTCGCGACCGCCGCCGTTGCCGCCGCTGTTGAAGGGACTCGATGGCTGGTTCGCGGGTGCATCGCCGAAGCCACCTGCGTTGGCGTTGTTTCCATCGAAGTACCCCCAGGCGCCGGGGTTCGAGGATGTCGAGCCGGCGGATTGAGGAGGTGCCGCGGTGGAGGCTGTTGTAAAGGCGGAGGTGGTGCGGGCGTGCAGATCGGGGATGCCGTTCCCATTCGGAACTAGGTTGTTGTTAGTAGCATAGCGAGCGCCGTTGGCCTTTGGCGTGACCGGCGTGTCTGCGTGACCATGACGCTCGTGGACGTCGGGGGTGTTCCACGGGTCGTCTTCGGGGCCATCCATTGACGGTTTTCTCCCTCGGGGCTTCGATCTGAATGGCGTAGATGGGGAATCGGGTTGCTGGGGCGGCTTTGCTGCGAGCTCGGCGGTGGAGGGAAAAGTCGGCGGCTTGATGGTTGACGATAACTGGGGCCGCGGCAAGTCTGTAGTTATATTACGACACAGGTTAGACACAGGTTATCAGACACGGGTTATCAGCAAATAGTGTCCCCAAATAGTGTCCCCGCAGAGACCAACGATGCACAGGGCAGGGAAGGGCGCCGATGCTACGGTAAGCCTGCCAACCAGAGAACGAAACATTGGGTGGAATGACGAATACGATTCGTCCAAAAGTGCGTGTAGAAATGGGGCTCTCTGAGGTTAGGCTCTTGACGTGTGTGTGTACTAATGAGATGGACAAATGAAGGAAAGAAGTGAGGCAGCAGAGGTAAGGTCGTATTGGGTAGTGGGTAGTAGGTAGTATGTAGTATAGCAGGCATTGGTCTGTGTATAGGAATTCTTATGCGTATAGGAACTGCCATGTGTATAGGAATAGGAATAGGAATAGGAATAGGAATTGTCATGCGTATAGGTATCGTCAAAAGCATCACATATCAGAACAGCGAACCAACATAACCTACCGCGTCTGCGCTCATCAACGCCATCCAAGCTAACAGCCTCGCCCTCCTGCGCGAGCCCGACCAGCGCGAGCAGGACATAGAACTCGTTGCGCCCGAAATCGACGTGGCCGCCCCCCGGCGCCAGCATGCCCATGATCTGGGCCTGGTCATCCGCGCCGAGCCTCGCCGCCGCCAGCGTCCTGGCCACGCCCGCGGACGACACCCTACTCCCACCACCACCGTCCGATTCCTCGCGCACGGCCCGGTCGAAGGCGTCGATGTACAGCTCGGGGACGTCGACGCCGTCGAGCAGGGCGCGCAGCAGGTCGGCGCGCGACTGCTGCTTGCGCGGCGTGGGCAGGTCCCAGGGCGAGGCGGCGCCGCTGCCGCTGCCGCCGCCGCCGACGTCGGCGTCGTTGAAGAGCGTGTCCGAGGTCGACCGCGTCATGGGCCCGTCGTCGTCGAAGAGCGAGGTCTTGGACATGGCCGTCGTCGAGGTGTTGTCGAAGGAGGACGAGTCGTTCGGGGGCGAGGTGCCGAAGAGGGACATTGCTTTCTTTGACCCGAACCCGAGGATGTTCGATATGATTGTGATCAGTATTGGTATCAGTGTAGGCCAGCCAGAACTGAAGTAGTAGGTACTAAGTGAGAAGGTTGTCGCAAGCTAGAGAACTGCTAATGTCGTGATCCGTAATGTAGCCGTAATAGCCGTAATAGCCGTCTACCTTACCGTCTCATACATGCAGACTGAGTCGTAGTCGTAGTCGTAAATACCATGCAGTGCAGTACAATCAATGTGAGAATTGGGAATGATAGAAAACGACCAAAACAACGCGCATAGACGGGAGCAATGGCTGGGATGAATGGGATCCAATGTGAATAAGGGAAGAAGAAGAAGAAGAAGAAGAAGAAGTAGATGGTCCAACGTCTACTGTGTGTGGAATATTGTCAGGTATGTCAGGTATGTCGATGGAGTATGTACTACTTGTATGTGACGCACGTATTATATGTACATGCCTGCAGTGGTGGAGCCCCCGGAGCACCCTACAACGAGCGCCAAGCCACTGGAGACTTATACCGCTATAGCTGTGGATGTACACAATATAATATACCTCCAATGATAATTCTTACAGAAACCTATAAATTGGAGTAAATCTTTCGTAGAACCCGGTTGTCTGTACTCGAATTGCTGTTTGGGTTAGAAATATCTACAATTGGAGAACGTTTCCTGCCATATTGGAATGTTCTATACGTGAAGGTGACGGAGGATATAAACAAGGGCAGATGGTCCCTCATAGCAGTACAGATTTTTGTAGTATAGATTCGAGTAACCTATACATGGAGGCGACGGATGTACAAGGGCAGATAGTCCTTCATAGCAGTATAGATTTATATCCCTACTATAATAAGCATACAATACATATCTACAGCTTCTCCCAAAGCTTATCGTCCTGCCTAGCCTTCTTCTGCTTCTTCGCCTGTCCCACCAGCTCCGCCGGCGGCACCTTGAAGTACAGACTCGGCGACTCGCCCGGCCGGAGCATATGGCTCAGGTACCCGCGATGCGCCGGGTCCCTATAATATTCAATATCCCACCGCGAGGTCGGATCGGGTAACCGATACGCGAACCCCCTCGTCCGCAGGCTCTCCAGCACGGGGCCAACGTGCTCGGCGCCCACGGGCAAAGGCAAGGAGGTGTTGACGCTGCGCCCCGCCGCCAGCCGCGTCAGCGCCTGCTTCGTGTAGTAGCGCGTCGTGATCGTCCCCCCGGCCCCCTCGACCGCCGCGATCGCCGCGGCTGAGGCGCGCGAGACGATGATCGAGATCGGCTGCTTCAGCGTGGAGGCGCCCCGCGCCAGCAGCTTGATGCCGTCCTTGATCGTCCCGACGAGGTTCGATTGGATCAGCTCCTTCGGCGTGATCGGCGCCGTGGCGTCGAGGCGGCCTGCGTCGATCCACGCTTGCAGCTTGTCGAGGTTGACTTCGGAGAGCACGGGGGCGCGACTGTCATTCCCAAAAGTGTTAGCCGTGACCATCCCCAATTACAAAAGGTATAGGACGAAGGAAGGGAGGAGGGGTCGAGGCGTACATGTTCTCGAAGCCCAGCCGGCCCTTCTGGAAGATCAGCGGCGTCTGCCCGCCCTGGAACCACGGCTTGACGTGGCCGTGCTGCTTCTGGCCCTTGTGGCCGCGTCCGGACGTCTTGCCCTTGCCGGACGACGGCCCGCGGCCGACGCGGATGCGCTTCTGGTGCGCGCCCTTGTTGTCGTGCAGGCTCGCGAGGATGTGGGCGCTTCGGGTCTGGACGGACAGCGCTGCGAACAGACCGGTCAGGGGTTGCGTGCTTCTTTTTGGCTCAATTGAGGCCCGGCAGCATTGGGCTGCCAGCCTGCTGGCCGCTATTCGAGGCGGCATCGTCGTCGTGTGTGCTTGGTCTAGGAGCTGTGGATGGTCTTGTTCAAAGCCTCGGCGACAGCTTCAACTTTTTCTGGGTGGTGTTGATTGAATCCCAAGATGTGGTCAAAGCTTCTAATTGGTAGTTATGTAAGCAGGCTAGTTATGCATAGGCCTCGTTTATTGCATGCCAAGTCTGAACAGCTGAAGTCGTCCTTGTAAGTCGTCACAGCAAAAATAACATTGAATGGAGCTTCATAATAGCAACAAGTCCTCAGTGACAATTTAGAGGTATCATAGTCTGCTTGATTAAAGATAAAAAAAAATAAACCATCCTTGAGGTGATCTTTGTTATCGATTCGAGTCCAGCTATTTATTAACTCAATGGCTTCGCCGGTGTACAGTATGGGCATATAGGGTCAAAATCGACTATAAATATTTAAAATATCGGATTTAGCAGGAGTTCATATACCGAGTATAGTATGTACCATTACTATATCGTCTATTATTACGGACGGTTTATATGCTTTATACGAAGTGGTTCTAACGAACAGTTACATAGAATTTCTCTTTCTTTTCACACCGTACCTATGAACTTTTCTTGTTGTGCCATTTTCTCGTCAAAATACAAACTTCTATAATTATCAGACCCTAGAATGTAGCTAAAAATACCAGAAGCTTTAATGAGCTGTATGTAGCCTTATCAGTTGCCAACCGCCTGCAAGGGGTAAATATAACACAACCAACAGCTTGCCTACAGGATAGCAGTTCGATGACAATGCAAGCATTACCTAGCTCCGTCTATGCCACTTACATCACATAAGTCTTTGTTCATTATCTGTAGCAAAGCGGTGTAAAATTGAAAGTGACTCGTAATCTGAATATATCAATACCCTAAGAATGGTGTATACCATTACTTGCTCGGCATCAGTCATAGGCCTCGTGCGTTGTATCAATAACCTATCTCTTTACAGCATCTCGCAGCGGAGACGTCATGAATATTAGCCAATTTGAGACATTCTGCTCCAGCATAGGCCTCTCTGGCCCAGAGGCGCAAACCCTCAAAGAGGAACTAGACAAGATTGAACTGAGCAGCTCACCATCGTCAAGCTCATTAAGTCTAGCCTGTAAGGCAGCCCAGCTTTGCATTGGACCAGACAACGTGAACGCCGCCCCCCCCTGAACCAGACCTTAGTCGGAGAAAATTGGTAAACAGCTTTCTCTAAACCCCTGATCTCCTGAACTCAACGAATTACCAGGTCCCAGGCTTGCATCTCCCAGCCCTACTGCATAATCTCCAGCCAACAAGCAAAGCCGATGTGGCAAAGGCCATCAAGATCATCAAGTACTTCAACGTCAAATTCGCCCTCCGAAGCGGCGGGCACTCGCCCAACCCGGGCTGGTCGAGCACCGCGGGTGGAATCCTCGTGGACCTGCAAAAGCTCCACCAGGTAACGCTCAGTGGCGATAAGAAGGTCGCGAGCCTCGGCCCAGGGGCCCGTTGGGGTGATGTCATCGCGACGCTGGATACGCAGGGGACTTCGGTCATTGGGGGGAGGATACCGGCGGTTGGAGTTGGTGGGCTGATTCTGGGCGGTATGTTGTATTCCTAGAATGGTGTTGTGTGATGGTGAGGCTTGAGCTCATTGTCTGCAGGTGGCTTTTGGCATTTCTCGGGCGAGTTTGGCATGGCTGCGGACAATGTGAAGAATTTCGAGGTATGAGTGAACCTACCGTCTTAGTCCCCAGAGCCTGGGCTCACTTGCTTGGGATTTAGGTTGTCTTAGCTAATGGAACCGTCGTCAATGCCAATGCCGGCGAGAACAGCGATCTATTCTGGGCTCTTAAGGGCGGAGGTCCAAATTTCGGCGTCGTGACTCGATTCGATCTCTATACTATACCTGTGAGGGAAATTTGGTACCAGTTCGCTGTATATCCCGTTGAACAAGCTTTTGCAATTTTTGATGCATTTGTGCAATGGCAAAAAGAGGGCGCTTCTGATCTCAAGTCGACTGTCGGCCTGATCATAAGTCTTGACAACATCGTCGTTGGTCTGATGTACTCGGCTCCAGCGGACCACCCACCTGCATTTGCCCCTTTTTATAGCCTAGAGCCACCACTCATGTTCGCTGTACCAGCAACGAACGGCACTGTTGGCTTACTAACAAGATTTTTGAGCAATACATTTAGCAAAGAACCTCTACGGTACGTAAATAAAAGCTCGCCCGGCCTATTGAGCTCCGTTTGCTGATGTGTTTGAAGGCATGACTACCGCGCAGCCAGTTCTTGAATCGATGCTCAGCTATATAAGGATGTATACACATTCTGGCGAGAGCGAGCACTTCAAGTCCGAGAGACTACAGGAGCAATTCAGACGTTTACCATTCAACCCATCCCGAAGAATCTGGCCGAACAGGGAATTGCAAAAGGGGGTAATCCGATGGGGATTCCGAGAGAAGACCATCAGTGTGAGTCTACTTTGCTACAACTTGAAATGCCAGGATAAAGGGAATAAATGTAGCTAACTTTGCAGGGTGGACTACGGTAATCGACTGGAAGAATGCAGAAGACGATGATATTGTCCGCTCTGTCTCGATCGAGACTAGCAACGAATGGGCCAGGCTTACCTACCCGTGAACGTAATCTGGATCTCCCGTTTTTATTCATGAATGACGCCTCACGAGATCAGAACCCTCTTGCCTCATATGGCCCCGAGAATGTTGAGAAGCTAAGACAGATTTCTCGGAAGTACGATGAGGACCAGCTCTTCCAGAACCAACAGAATGATGGATTCCTATTATCTAAGGTGTGAGCAACATTGATGGGTATATGTCACACGCCGATTGGAGCCAAGACCTGTTGGAAGCTATACGAAATGCAGGAATGCTGCACGAGTACATATGTTGGGTGCTGTTGGATGTTATTCGATACTGTTGCAATGTATGACTACCTAACAAAAGGTATGGCAACCTAACGACAGCTACGTCGGCAACAGACAAGATACGTACTAGGAATACGTACTATTGCAAGAGGTATATATATAAGGACCTATTGCCTTCCATTAGATTTAGTACAGCAAGCACCCCCAGAGGCTACAGAGAATTATCAGCTAAATTGATATATCCCAAGCCCTGACTACAGCCCTTATTACATCACAACTATCTTCGTTAAACTAAGTCACCGTAGGAGAGTTTAGTAATATGTGAAATATATACCTAGTTTCATTCTAGTTCTAAAGATTCATTAGTCATTATACTACGAATGGCAATACAACGACTAATCTAGACTACAAAGATATTGTACACTACCTATCGGAACCCTCGCTGTGCCTAGCTGTGGTGTAATGATTGATACAGTTCCCCGCACCGGTATATATGTGCATGGCCATGGCCATCCTATCTTGACCCCTGGACAAGCCAATTGGCTGCTTCGTGAGTCTTATCGAGTCTCTTGGTAGAAAGTCTCTGCGAAATAGGAACAGGACAGGAATCGGCTAAGACCGGAGTAAGCTGATAGGAGAGGAAGTAGATTAATGCGTAACTCTACTTCATGAAGCCATCCCCTCTTCAAACTTCGCTATGGTCAATTAGACTACACCTGGGAAAGCTATGGGTGACAAGTCAACGACTGAATATGCTCCGGGTAATGGGGCAGATACTTCTGAGGCGGCGACTTCACGGCGGGATAGGGAGCCATCCGTCTCTTCAAGAGACCTAGATGATACATACGAGCTATACCGAAGACAAGATACCACGGAGCTCGACCCCGAAGAAGCGCGTCAGGTCCTTCGGAAAATCGATTGGCATATCTTGCCTCTTCTCATGGTCACCTTTATGCTTCAGTACCTTGACAAATCCAGCATCAACTTTGCCAGTGTTTTCGGACTGCGGCAAGGGACGAATCTCCATGGGCAGCAATACGCATGGTTATCCTCTATTTTCTACTTCGGTGTGGACCTTTCAGATAAGCAATGATATTTCTCTTTGGCTGATTGTCTTGCCAGGGTATCTGATAGCGCAATGGCCAGCTGGATACCTTCTCCAGCGCCTTCCACTTGGGAAGTTCATCGGTATCACGGCGATTAGTCCGTAGCCCTTCCATCACACTAGAATATTACATGAAAGATCTAATCAACTGGATTTAGTTTGGGGTATACTCGCTATCACAACTCCAGCTTGCAAGAACTTCGCCGGAATAGCCGCCAACAGGTTCCTACTCGGCTGCTTCGAAGCCGTGGTGGGCCCGGGCTTCGTCCTGATAATCTCGATGTGGTGGCGACAGGATGAGCAGCCGATGCGTCTCATGGCCTACGGCTGCATGGACGGGATCGGGGGCACATTCGGCGGACTATTGGGCTATGCCATTGGCCATATCACTTCGGGGTTGGCACCATGGATGTACATCTTTCTCATTTTCGGCTCGATAAGTCTGACCTGGGGTATCGTCTTTCTGGTCTTCATGCCCGATATACCCTCGACGGCCTGGTTTCTGAATGAGAGGCAACGGATCGTGGCCGTCGAACGAGTGGCTATGAACAGACAGGGTGTGAAGAATCATCATTTCAAGACGTATCAGATGTGGCAATGTCTTAAGGACCCGAAGACGTGGATTTTGTTCATCATGGCGATGGCAGCGGCGATTCCCAATGCGGCCCATCTAAGCGTACGTTACCACATGTCTGAGCCGCACTAGAATCCGAGTTGGATGCTAACAGTTGAAAGTTCATGTCGATTATCTTGGAGGCGTTTGGTTTTGACGCCCACGAGACGCAGTACATGCAGATTCCAAGATGCGTAATACAAGCCAGCTCTTTTCTGCTATTCGGCTGGATAAGCTCCAGGTTTCCAAACACACGTTGCGCGGGCATGTTAGCGTGCAATCTGATCTCAGTTGGCTGCGGTGTTGCACTGGTTGTGCTGCCCGTTGGCGCAGATGGAACAGACAACAAATGGGGACGTCTCGTCGCACTCTGGCTGAGCGCATTCTCCGCTGTGCCCTTTGGTATGAGCTTGACGATGGTAAGTAGCAATGTTGCCGGCTATACTAAGAAGCAACTCACTG
The DNA here is from genome assembly GCA_022497155.1 of Whalleya microplaca. NCBI lineage: Eukaryota > Fungi > Ascomycota > Sordariomycetes > Xylariales > Xylariaceae > Whalleya > Whalleya microplaca. The sequence continues at coordinate 764,864 of MU385710.1, read as the reverse complement.
GAGCTTTCTTGTTTGTGGGCTACTGCGTTGGAAACATCATTAGTCCGCAGACCTTCATCGATTCTGAGGCGCCGTTCTATACCTCAGCTTACATCGCGTGAGTATGCTGAAGCTTAGGAAGTACGCACTCCCATGGCTAATGATAGTGCTAGGATTTTGGTCGGCTTTTCCGTGAAGACGGTGATGGTTGTCGTGTTGTTGTTGTATATGTGGAGCGTTAACAAAAAGCGAGATCGCGAAGCCGCCATATCTGGCTCAGGGCTTACCGAAGAGCAAGTGAGAGAAGCAATTGAACTAGGAATGCAAGACGTTACCGAGTTAGACAATAAAGGGTTTCGATATGCACTATAGTACTGAGTGTATAAGCCGGCCACTTATCATGTCGCAATTAGTGTTATACCATAGCCAGTGTTTGTCAAAGAATATGATATTTTTACGATCTAAAGTTAACAGTCTCATATGTTCCACTTGAGTTTAAAGGTTTCAAGTTTCTAACAAGATTGTCTTCCGGCAATCATTGATCGCTCAACAACTAGTCCACCTACTCGAGGGCATCTCTTATGATTTAATATATTCAAGATAAGGAGATGTTGAAGTCATTTTCCCGATTTTTGGGAGATTCTGCCACTTCGTCAAATATATTTATGGAACCCACTTATTAGGACTATTCTGCTACCTTTACCATATCATATTGTCTTGTCTGCAGAGCTAGGAAAGTCTAAAGGCTTACTACGGAGGGTGACAATGGTCCTTTCGATAATTCGAAGTTACTACATTACGAAACGGTTATTGTAATTTCTTCCAATAAACATAAGTAGCTTTTTTAGCAGCCCGAAATTTTAATACCTACGAATAACATTTACTATTGAAGCTATCGTAATAGCTAATTTTGCTGATTTAAACCTTTCTCTAGCTACAGTTTAAAGCTGTCAAGTAACGGGAATAACGCGGTAAAGTATAAATGGCTTGATTCTTCTATAAAAGGCACTGGCAGATTGTTTATGGAGGCTAGGGAGGTTTACATTATTTTAGGTGTGTGACGCTAGAAGATATATATCCATTTATTAATGAGAAGTACCGTGGAACAAGTTCCTGGTTCACCCAGTTGTATCAGGCTTGGGGTATTATATTAACCAGAACTACGGTGATAGTAACCGTTTCGCTACATTAAAGTCACTGTGAGTCTCGAATATGATTAAAAATGGCTTTGTTGAACTATAAAATCTAAGAAGTAAAAGTTATGCTCGTGATCGCTCACTCATCAACACTCTTGGCTTCCCACTCGACTGTATCTCATCAGAGGCATGTTTGTCTTAACCAGAAACCGTCTCGCGACGTTCCTTCTGAGCACCAATGATCCATCGAACCCATCCATCCATCCATCCATTCCTCCATCCTGGCGGCGGCGGCGGCGACGGATAACACAGGCCTTCTGGAAAAACCAGCCGTCGCGGTTAAACCAATACCAACTATCCCATCATCGGCAAGGTCTTTCTATCCTCCTAATACCTGATTTACAGGACCTTGGTCAGCTGGTCGACGGTGAGCTTGAACTCGGTGGCGCCGGCGTCGGCCCTGGCGGAGCCGGAGGCGGTCGACCGCTGCTGGCCCTCGGTCCAGACGTGCTGGACGGTGATCTCCGCGGCCTCGGTGGAGGAGCCCTCGACCCACTTCGACTGGACGGTGGCGGCGCCCTTGTCGCCGGTGCAGTCGACGAAGTCCTTCTGGGGCTTGCACTCGACGGTGAAGGCCGGGGCGCCGGCGACGTAGTTGGCGGGCGCCGAGACGCTGAAGCTACCGGTGCAGCTGCTCTGTGGTTGCTGTTAGTATTGTGGGGGTCAGGAGGTGGAGGGGGGATGGATGGAAGGGTAAGAGTGTTTGGCGACGTACCTCTGTGCATGCCTTCACGAACTTGGTCGCGGGCCACGTGGCATAGACCTCGCGGGCGTTGATGTTGGCCTCAACGTCGGCGTTGACGTCAAGGAGCTGGGGAACAGCGGCAACGGTGGCGGCAAGGGCCGAGACGATGAAAGCGGCATACATTTTGTTGGTGGGTTGGGAGAGAGAAAGGTGATTAGATATTAGGAGTTGTTAGACTTGTTATTGAGATGTTGACGATGATGAGTGAGTGAGTGATGAGTTGATGTCTCGGTAAGATGGTGATGGATGCTGGAGGTTCTTATATTACTCTCATGTTGACATATAACGTTACTTGGAGACTATGATCGGCATTGCCTAGTTCACCAACTTACCAGGGGCTGTGATGTCCATTGGGGCTGACCTCGTATCCCGGCAGCCCCAGCCGCATAACCTTTTCAGCAAGAGGCTTCCCCTGCGTTGCTGGTGTCAGATCCGCTCCGCATCCACGGTACCATCCGGCGATGGTCTACCGTGCTACAACCCTACCACGCGACCGCACATGACCACGCCACGAACGTGGTGTACGCAGTAGACCCCTGAAAAAAACGTTCGCATGAATTATTGGTCAGATTACCTGTCAGCCCTGCACTGTGCCGTATTCGGACGTCGGATCTAGAGTCCGGCTGGGCGGGCGGCCTTGCAATCTGATGTCTAGAAGAACAGAGTTCCTGATGATCTTATCTTCAATTGGGGCAACTCGTTCTCCATCAGCCAATCGAAGAATGAGCCGTGTAGAACGTGGACTTCTATGTAGAGAACGTAGCATTCTGGTATTCTACGTATGTAATAGCCGGCAGCTGGGAAGCGTGAGGCTCCAATTTCTTTGGTCTGCATTGTCTCCTCTCTTTGATTCATTTCCGATGTTCAAGCATCTAGTTTAAAGCCCAGACTTTAATTACATGTACGAACCACTTAGCACGACAACGCAACAAGTCATCGATGGAATATTATTACCTAGTTCCTCAACACAATTCCTCTCGACAGCAGGTAGATAGCCTATCTCGTTCATGATCGAAAGTTGTGAGTTATATTGGACGTTATTTCAACACCGTATAATTCACTTGAACTTTGACTGACGAGTGCCCACAGTTTGCAACGAACCAAATTGTATAAAGGACCCTCTATTTCTGGGCAATTTTCGATATGGATACCCGGCTAAGGAACCATGAGAGAACAACGAAGGTCCCCATAAGTCTTTCTGTGTTGGTAGCACCCACTTAACTCTTCGGGAGGCAAGTAAATGCCGCCAGGTTTCTCAAGCAAATGGGTTGTCGGGCTCGGAACACAAGCTTTGGAGGTGGATTATGAGGAACAGTGTACCCAACGATGGCTTGCTGGCTTGTCAACTTGGCTTTCAGCCCGTGCCTCACGTTCCGGAGTGCCAAATTCAGGAGGTGCAACCGACCAAGCACGGCGCAGCAATTGGCCCTAACGACAAAGATCTACACATACTATATAATCGGCTCCCATCAGACTGCAACTTGTGGTCTACAGTCTAGCCCGGCTGCCAGTGGGCGCCGAATAGCCTATCTGGACATATCCGCACGGGTCCTCGCGAGCTGTTTACTGTATATGTAAACTGTACGTGTTTAGGAGAACAACCGATACCAGGTAGGACCTGAAGGATGAGCATAGAGAAAAAGCTTGATCCCTTGATGAAAGCAGCCAGGCCATTTGCATTGTGGTTGATCGAGGAGACGAGCAAGAGCTCTCTGCTAGGAACGAATACGCCGGAGGGTCAAGACATGTGAACGTTCGAGGTTTACAACAGTTCATAGGATTGTGGGTGAGTTTAGATAGGGCCAAAGAATGGCAACATCGTCGTGCGATATTGCAAGCTTGACCTAAAGAACTCGATCAAAGTTTACAGCCGATTGAGTGGAATTCCAAACGGCCTGAGTAGCTGCTAACTACGCAATACAAAGCAATCTTCGGAATTAACGTCAATGAGATTGTTCTGTCAAATGAAATTGCTTCAAGCGGGCGACTAGTGAACAACGTTCTAGCGCAATTTGTATCTCTAGGTATGGCCGTGAATTGATTGGGCAATATTCTAGGAAATCATCTGTTACGTCCTGGTGAACAGCCTCTCATGCCATACTCCCGAGTCTACAGTCTTTAACCTATCCAGAACGTAGCATCACACATATGTTGCTATTGCTAGATATTTGAATAGCAAATAACCTTGCACAACATACTTGACCAACCGTCACTTGACAGCGAAAGAACTTACTCATACAATCTACGATGGGGCAATCGACTTGGTTGCTCTGAAGTCAAAACGTTGACATATAGTACTTACAGACTCCAATCAAGGCAAGGAAACGTCAAAAGGGCTAGTCCAATCCAATCATTCTTCGGGGTCGCTAGCATAAGCTACGAGTAGGACAATTAGCTTCTTTATTTTGGTAGACTTGGGCTTATGTCTTTGTGTGTGATTTTACATACGGTGTTGGCATACCATTAGCATTTCTTTTTCGTCCCAACCTCCTCTCTTATTATCCTCAAAACGGCCCTCCGTCCAGGTTATGTGTGGACCACATGGAAAGCCAGCATTCATTTTTGACCCGTAAAGCAAATCCCTATATCCTCATATCGGCCCAGATCGCACTGTTTGGGGGGTATATCGGGAGAGCAGAGGATTTATCGTCGTGGAGGTGGGTTGAACCCAGGAGGAGGTGCACCACCAGGAGGGAATCCAGGAGGCAGCCCGGGAGCACCAGCTGGAAATCCCGCAGGAGGAAATCCGCCGGGGAAGTTCGGGGGAGTAGCTGCTGAGCTGTTAGTATCGTGTGGTATAGGAGATGTAGCATAGTAGTAATAAACTGGGAACTTACGTCCACCTCTGCCCGGGAAACCAGGGGCACCAGAAAATCCAGGGAAGGGCGCAGATCCGCCTACGCCAGGAGCCGGGCCGGCAAGAGAGATGGGGGCAGCGGCACCGCGTCCGGCAGGCTTTGATACTCCAGGTCCACTAGCAAGTGTCGACGCGAGACCGCCTCCGGACGGCTTTCCAAGGCGGGTGCTGGGGTCGGCGGGAGGCGGAGACTCGACCGACAGCGAGACTATCTGTGCACCGCGGACGATGATGAAGCCCAGCGTGCGCTTTTCTTGCTGGAGGACGGTCTGCTGGTTGTTTTGCTTGCGCTTGATCTGGCGGAACTCGTCCGTGTCGGCGAGGACGAGGTTCATGTGGCGGTCGAAGGCCAGGAGCTGGCCGCTTAGCTGTCGCGAGTCCTGGAGCGTGATTCGCATCCGGTAATTGATCTAGAAGAGATAAATCAGCTTATAGATCAGAGGTTGTCGAGAAGTATATACATACATAGCCAGCCTAAACACGTCTTGTTAGTCTCAGCCTCAGCGCGATGGAAGGGGAGGGCAACTCACCATCTTGCCCTGCTTGTTCGCCATGGTTGCAGAGTATCACGCGTCTAGGCGGGCAATGTAAAAGCTGTTCGGATGCTCGGATAGAAGCTGTTGGGATGCCCTCAAGGATCGCGATTCTCTAATGCGACGGCGAAATATCGTCAATTCTGATGTGTAAAGAACGGATGCCGCTAGCTGAAAAAGAGTAGGCTGAGATTGATTAGGTGACTAATGATCACGTGAGATCTGCCAAGTATTTTTCGTTTACATAATACATCTGTTTGGAGCGTATGGCTGATAAATACATATTTGCGGATGACACATGCAAGTATGGTCTAATAGAAGCATATAGAGCCAAAATTCGTGCATAGCACATCCTCCAGCCACAACACTTACTCTGTGTCTTAGCTATTACAATATAACGAATGGAAATTAAACTCCGAAAAAAGGAAGAAAAAAAAAAGAACCACAGAAGACAATATAGCCAAATTCACAGTATACCTATTATACATTGTTTTGTTGGTGTATGGTAATTCAATTGAAGTATCAGGCTCTGGCTGAAGCTGTGGCTATGCACGAATTTTGACGCCATTCCTTCGAGGCCACCTAATCCGCCATCACACAGCACCTCCATATTTTAGGATTGCGGCCGATCAGAAATCACATAAGCCACTCTACATCTATCAAACACCCATTGAACTTACCTCAGATATAAGTACTAACCTTCACATCGTTACTTCAGATGACATCCGAAGTTCATGTTGGTTTTGTTACAGATACCTGTTGTTAGGCCCGGGGACACGGGGACACGGGGACACGTGGAGCAGTGGATAGGAGTGCTGCTTTACGCCATACAGACGGCATAAGACAAGGTCTTCTGCCCGTTTCAGTGTAGGAAGCCGCGAGTTGTAGGGGATACTGGGTCTACGTAGTAAGATAGCCTCTGTCTAAAGACAACCTGTGACTAATGGATTGGAATGTAACTAGTAGGAATATAGTAATGCAATCCTCGTGTATGTATCGCAATATTCCTGTCTAGGTTAGATTCAGGAAAGTCACCATCACCCATATACACGTAAGGTAGAGCCGGCGCTGGAAGAGACAGGAACTTCTGTATAGGCAGTGAAAATACAGAGTACGTAATCGTGGGAGATTGAATTGTAAAGTAGAGTACATATATACACTTAGTGAGAATTGTAAGAATTGTTTGCGTGATTCAAATGACACGACATAGCTGAATATAATCGCGATCTGTTCTTAATCTTGGATGTCACACGTTGTAGTGTGGCCTAAAATTATTCAATCGTTCGAGGCATGGCTGGCATGATGGATATAGGAAGATGGAAGTTCCGGGGGGGTATTACGAAATATCTAAACTTACCAACCGCCGGCTGTCGGCGCCGATCAGGCGCTTATGTAAGGAGGGGTGCACAGACAAGGTACATGTACCTACATATGCAACGTATACGTACCTAGGTACCGTGCCAGGTCACTGTTTTAAGGTGCAGCTGCATGCGTAGCTGGCTGCTAGCTTTACCCCAGAACCCACTCTTGCGGTACTGCACCCTGGCCACTGGCTGAAAATCAACCTTCCATTGGGCTGGGACGGCAGGGGTCCGCTGTCCAGTCCGATAACCGTGGTGGGGCGCGGCACTCCGGGTGGCTATCGGTGTCGTTATGTCGCCATTCTGGCCGCAGAGCACCCAAAGGTGTGCGGATTTGTGTGCAAACACTCAAAATCTCACCATCTCCCATATTCCGCATCTGATTCGGGACTCGATTTGCTCGCTGCCGCCCACGCACACATGCACACACACCGCTTCGCCCGCCGCGCCCGCTTTGCCTGAGCTTGGGCCGATTTCGCCATCCTGCGCCATCCTATGCCATACCATCCATCTGACTGTGCAATCTCGCAATCTCATCCTGACAGCGGCTTATCCGCCTATTAAACGCCGGTTAGACGCCCATCCAGCCATTAGACACCAATTAGAGACCTGTTAGAGACCTGTTAGCTCTCGAGTCTGATAAAACCAACCCCTATTACCTGTTCCATCGTCTTCTTCCCGTCACCTCCGACACTTCCCACTGGACTGTCCCTCCTGTTCGCACTGGACTAATAACTGCACGAACCCGCTCTCCCGTCTGTGCGAGGCTAGATACAGAGCGAGCTGAAGCCCGAATGAACTGAAGGAAATTGAGTTGTGCACACACATACATACGCAGTACGCAACCTGGGTGGTCAATACGTTGTTATAGCACGCCATCTCCCACCGCGTTTCACCGAAAGTCGACATCATCCACTCTTGGATGGTGCAATCCGCATAAGCTTTACCAGGCTTTGTCCTGCGACCCGACCCAACTCCTAACTCGAGTCCCGTCCCCCCGTCGCTACTATGGAAAGCCTGCGAACCTTACACAACACAAATGGCCACCGGCCGACTTCTTCTTCGAGGCACGACGACATCATACCCTTGCGCCCAAACGATATCCCTCCTCTTTCCAAAACGAACCAGATCCCCCTGACGAATGGCACCCGCCCTCGCAACCAGATGTCCTCGACCTTGCCGGTTGACCAATCTGGAGCTGGAGTGAAACCGTCGAGAGACAACTGTGACCGGCGGAGACCCGACGACCTGGATGATAACGCCCGGCTGCCAAACATGTCACAGCAGCGCATGGGTCAGACCGTCACCCCTTTCCTGCGGGAACATATCCCTGGGCTGTATGCGCCAATAGGAAAACCAGATCTTCCGTCAATAGTCGGCCTGAAGACGAAGGACCCAAACAGCAAGTACTGTTACCGACATCGGCCAGACTCCAAGTGCCGGAGGGCGGCCGATGAAATAAAGATGGGTCTAATACAGAGTGTAAGATACACCAGGATACACGATAGGCTTTGCAATCCCAACTTACTAATGTGACGGGATACAGGAACTGGAAACGCTTTCCGCTGGTGACCGACAAGCCATCACTAACGTGTGGTCGCTTTTCTCGGCTGCCCCAGCGAAGCACCGTGACTTGATGTTACAAGGTATCATCACGCAATGCTGCTTTCCCCAGCTCTCTACCGTGTCTCGCGAGGTTCATGAGCAGCTGAAGATCGACTTCCTATCCGCTTTACCTACTGAGCTGTCCCTCAAGATCCTCTGCTACCTTGACTGCTCTTCTCTCTGCAAGGCTGCCCAGGTCAGCAGACGATGGAATACCCTTTCGGGAGACGATGTCGTCTGGCACCGGATGTGCGAACAGCACATCGGCCGCAAATGCGAGAAATGCCAATGGGGTCTACCAAGACTAGAGAAGAAGAGATTGAGGGAGTGGAAGATTCAACAGCAAGCAGTTTTGGAAAATAACCGACTTGATCTAGCTGCGGAATCCGCCAATGACCAGACCTGCTTGCCTGCTGGGCCAGTCAAGCGCGATGCCTCATCTCTCGATAGCTCCGATGAGGATAATGGCAAACGGCAGTGTATCAACGGTGTTGGCGACCTGGGCAAGGCACTTGCTAGTAGGGAACAAGAGACGAAATTTCGACCATGGAAGGACGTATATCGCGATCGGTTCAAGGTCGGATCCAACTGGAAATACGGAAGGTATTCGCTGAAGATATTTGGAGGACAGCATACCAATGGAATCTGTACCTTGCAGTTTAACGAGTCCATCCTTGCCACCGGGTCTTATGATTCAACAATCAAGTTGTGGGACATGGAGACAGGCGAGGTTATACGAACACTCAGAGGTCATACGATGGGCATCCGTTCGATTCAATTTGACGATCGGATGCTGGTCAGTGGAAGTTCCGATGGCACAGTCAAGATATGGAACTGGCGAACCGGTGCCTGCATCAACACCCTTAACCACCAAGGCGGTGTTATCACCGTCAACATGGAAGGTGACCTTCTAGCTTCAGGGTCGATGGATAAATCGATCAAGCTATTTAATTTCAGAACCCAGCAGAGCTACTGCCTACGCGGACACACGGACTGGGTTAACCAAGTTCGGCTTCACACGGCCTCTCGCACCCTCTTCTCGGCGTCAGATGACTGCACTGTCAAGTAAGTAACATTTGCAATAATTCCTTACTACTTCCTTCCGATTTATGAGTACAATGGTCCGATTCGGGAATCCTGTTTGGGAGGCCAAAGCTCTTCAATGGGCTGGGGCATTCCGTCGTATCTTGCCAGACTCATTTAGCAAAGCAATTACTAACTTAAAACTCTATAGGCTATGGGACTTGGATTCCAAAATGTGCATCCGAACATTCGAGGGCCACGTCGGACAAGTTCAACAAGTCCTCCTGCTTCCCGACGACTACGAGTTCGAGGACGAGGACGCACAAGACGACGCCGTCTCTGTGGCTAGTAACCGCAGCGGCACGCCGACGGCGCGCTCGCCCTCGATCTCGCCGGCGGCGCTGGACGACGAGCGGGCGGCGTACGGGCCGATCTTCCAGAACGACCCGCAGCGGCACCTGCCGCCGCGCTACATGCTCACGGGCTCGCTGGACCTGACGATGCGGCTGTTCGACACGGCGACGGGCAAGAGCCCGCGCACCTTCTTCGGCCACGTCGAGGGCATCTGGGGCGTCGACGGCGACGCCCTGCGGTACATCTCGTGCGCCAACGACGCCATGGTCAAGGTGTGGGACCCGCGCACCGGCCGGTGCGAGCGCACGTTCACGGGACACTCGGGCCCCGTCACCTGCGTGGGTTTGAGCGATAGTCGGTTCGCGAGCGGGGGCGAGGACGGCGAGGTCAGGCTGTATAGCTTCGAGGGCGATCCTGCTGATACCACGGACGGCGGCTCGTGCTCCTCTTGATCTGGGCGGCTAGACAGACGGCTGAGGATATTTCATTGGTTACCTGGGGAGGAGGGGTTGTCTGCTTTACGAGGCGTTTCACAGTATACCACTTGACAAGATAAACCGGCGAGAGCCGACGGGGGTTGTGGGTTTTTCCAAAAGGGGTTGGTTCGGCTCTTTATTTGAAAACTTCTTGATATGCAAAAAATGCACACAGGGAAGGGGACCAGCACCAATTTTTTTTTATGCGTACCCAGGCAGGGGAATGGGGGCAAAAACTATATAAACCTTAGGGAAAAGGCTGGCAAGGCGTACGGATTTGATATGGATGGGTATGGGATGGGGAGAGACTTGCTAGGTGCTTAGTTAGAAGATGAGATCTCCCTGCATGGATGGCATGACATGGCATGGCATGGCTTTGCAGCGGTATGGATGTTTTATATGCTATGCTATGCTTTATGCCTACGAGTATAGGTGTACTTGATTTAGGATTGCTAGGATAGGATTAGTAACGTTGGGTTTTTCAACATTGTTGGGTTTATTGAATCTGTGAGAATCTGTGAGAGTGTTTTTGTGAAGCTTGAGATGGAGTGATGTGACTTGTGATGTGGCGCGTGACTTGATATTTGGTATGGGAGAATTATTATGTCTCGTGAATTACATCCTATTCGAAGTCTATAGGCTTAGTAGTTTACCTTAAGACGACTTTGAAAATAGTAGTCTTATATCTGCTGGGAAGGTACTCAGTTATAGCAGGTGCGACAACATACTTGGTGTACAAATACAATTTCTAGTGGGAGAGCTCAGGGGGATGTTCTCCATCATTCCTTAATATCACTTTCTTATCAATGCCAACCTGACATCTATACCGATGAAGATGAGACAGAAGCTTGCCGCTCTTCGGCGTAAGGTTTATTCACCTCAGCTGCTTACGTAGCTAACGGTAACAGTGCGGTATATCGAACCTCGGCAAGAGAGGCTGATACATACAGCTGACAGACAGACAGGCTGCCGTGCACCCTTACTCGTGTGCGTCGACTTCCACTCAGGAGCCTCTTCCGAATTTCTCCGCATTTTAATATAGCCAAGTCGAGAACTAGACCCTCACCTACGCAGTATGGAAATTTACCCCTGCAGCTGTCATTGGAGATTGTACCTAGGTAGCCTGCCAGCCTGCCAATTGCATCGGTAGGTTGCGAGGAACCTTGGAAGAAGCGCTGGCTGGCTGGCTGGCTGGCTGGCTGCTCTGCAGATCCCCCGCAAAATCACAAGCTCGGCTGCCCGTCGGTAAAGACACTGTTTTAAACCGGGGACGCCTCGACGTCACTTTCCGGGCCATGCAGCATCACAGGCCAAGCTCCCACTAAATAACGTGGTAGGCAAGAACTGTGTATAATCAAGCTGTAAGATTTATACTAATCGAGATGCGATTTCGTCGTGTCTAGGTCACCATGATCGCATATGACAGCGCCGATGCTAGCAGACGACCTTGTACTTTTACTTAAATGGGAAAATTGAAGAGGTTTTGTAAGTGAAGCCATATCGGGAGAGCTAGCTGCCAAGCACGAAGCTCCGGTTCGCCGAACCAGAGCTGATCCGGAGGACCGTCTATCCATCCATAACCCACACTCCAGTCATGGAGAAGGGCATGCACCCAGCACCACGCACTTTACTATGTATGATTAAACAACAGTAGTGTCTAGAGGTACATACATAGGCATAGGGTCTAGAGGTAAGGTTAGGTTTTTACTGCTTTCTGCCATCATTGTTTTGTCGATCTAGTCTCCTTCCCCCCCACCCCACAGCACGCTATCTAGTTACGTCTCTCCTAACCTAGACCCGAAGCATGAGATGGCGCGTTTGGCTGGCTCGCAACAGCCGCGGATGTTTCCTCTGGTTCTATTGAGTCACTGGCCCAGCTCCCCTTGTTTTCGTTCCGCTGTGGCGGTCCAATGCTATATCATGGCTCGGTAGTAGGTTAAGTAAGTAGTTCTGGGTCTTCGTGTGTGTGTTCGTGTGTATGTATGTTGGGTCTAGAGGTTTAGGCTGGCTGGGGTCTGTTCTTTATATTTATTTATATTCATCGCTGCCCTTCCCTTTGCCCCGTGAGCTGTACATCTTATCTCGTATTTAGGGTTGCTGGCTGCTTTTACGTATATATTATCTAACATTCTCCGTACCTACGTGTGTACGTCGAACTGACCTCGGCCATTGGATATTCCGCCTTTCTGTCTATCATCCCGTCTTCTTGTTACACTAGTTGAAGTTTGCCTGTTGGTTCTTCCGGTTTAGGTTGTCTGGCAAGCTCATTGTCAGCTGTTGGTTCTTCTGCTCTTGGTGACGTCTGCCATTGCATGTGATCACACCCCCCTCGGAGTCATCCCAAGTACCCTGCCTGCCTACCTACAGTCCAGGAGACAAAAAAAGATACAGTAAAGTAGAGGCGAAGGGCGCAAGCCCATATATACATCCACGATGGCGACCAAGGTGACAGGAAAAGATGGCAAGGCGCCGCCGACGGCGGCCACGAACTTCCTCGGTGAGCAGCGGACACACACCCTTGACTGCTATGCCATATCGCAGTCGATTCTTGGATCCCTTCGCTAACATAATGCGATTCAGCCGGTGGAGGAGCAGGTATGATGGAGGCTCTCGCGTGCCATCCTCTAGGTTCGTGACTCACCTTCCCTCCTTCTACTCATGCCCACGTGGGCCAGCAGTCTTCCTTACTAACACGCCTCCTCACCCCGACAGACACAATCAAAGTGCGCATGCAGCTCTCGCGCCGCGCCCGCGCCCCCGGCGCGCCCAAACGCGGCTTCCTGAAGACGGGCGCGGAGATCGTGAAGCGCGAGACGCCGCTGGGCCTGTACAAGGGCCTCGGCGCCGTACTCACGGGCATCGTGCCGAAGATGGCGATCCGGTTCACGTCGTTCGAGTGGTACAAGCAAGCTCTCGCGAACAAGTCGACGGGCAACGTGTCCGGGTCCAGCACCTTCCTCGCCGGGCTCGCCGCGGGCGTGACCGAGGCCGTCGCCGTCGTCACGCCCATGGAGGTCGTCAAGATCCGCCTGCAGGCGCAGCACCACAGCATGGCGGACCCGCTCGACGTGCCCAAGTACCGCAACGCCGCGCACGCGCTGTACACCGTCGTCAAGGAGGAGGGTCCCGGCGCGCTGTACCGGGGCGTGAGTCTGACGGCGCTGAGGCAGGGGAGTAACCAGGCCGTCAACTTCACCGCGTACACGTACTTCAAGGAGGTCCTCATGCGCTGGCAGCCCGAGTTCAGCGGGGGGAATCTGCCGAGCTGGCAGACCACGCTCATTGGCTTGGTTAGCGGCGCCATGGGACCGCTCAGTAATGCCCCTATTGATACGATTAAGACGCGCTTGCAGAAGACGCCTGCTGAGGAGGGCGTTAGTGCTATGAGAAGGATTACGCTTATTGCTAGTGATATGTTTAAGTGAGTGCCTTTTTTATTCCCTTTCTTTCTTCTTTTTGAGGTGCCTGTTGGTTCAGACAGGCTTCGTTCTACACCAAGTCAGCTCGGGGCCAGTTAGGTTGGCAGCGGGTTCGCCCGTCCGTGCAAATTGAGAAACAGAGTGCTGACATGACATGGCACGACAGACAAGAGGGCTTCCACGCCTTCTACAAGGGCATCACGCCGCGCATAATGCGCGTGGCCCCCGGCCAGGCCGTGACGTTCACCGTGTACGAGTTCCTGAAGGACAAGCTGGAGAAGAGCGCGCCGATCGTGTTGACGGGCAGCAAGTACGAGGAATAAGGAATGAAATGGTCGTGCTGGTTGGGTGTTATGTAGATAGTAAGGGGTGGGTAGATTAGATGGAGCCAGTCATCCGTCTATCAATCAAGCTGTGGGTGGGTGGCTGGGTGGCTGCGGAATGGTTGGGGGATTGTGTAATCTTATTTTATATATTGCATCTGCGTCGGCGGCGGCTTTCTATACATCAATCATATCATGCGTATGAATCGAAGAAGAACATAGCTGTTTTGAATGGGTTTACAGTCTCTTTCATTCGTGCCCATTCGTTCGTTCGTTCGTAAAGTAGCTCTAAATTTGCTCGGCCAAAACATGACCAACTATAACCGATACCACCATCATCATAATCATCATTGATTCATTCATCAGTCAGCCAGACCCTTTCCTCACTTCCTCACTTACTTCCTTACCTACCTACCGGGCCTCTTGGGCCGCCGAAACGCAGTCTTGGTCTCGGCCTGCGGGAACAGCTCAGCGAGGACGGAGGCCTCGGAGATCTCGTCGACCTCCTCGACCTCGAAGCGCTTCTCGGGCTTGACGGCGGCCTCGGACTCGGCGACCGCCAGCACCGCGCGCTTCATCAGCGGGTACATCATGCGGAACTTGATGGCCTTGGTGCCCGGCGACGCCGGGCACGTGTAGAAGAACAGCACGGCGTTCTTCTCCTCGCCGGACGATGGCGACGATGCCTTGAACCGGAAGAAGGTGAAGCGTGGTTCGGTGGCTGATATCGTGGAGACCAGCTCGGGGATCGTGGAGGGTGTTGCGGAGGAGGGGACGAGCTCGACGACTTCGGATTCGGGGTTGATTTTCTGGGGGTTGTTGTCAGCTTTATTATCCATGTAAGGGATGTTGGGCAATTTGGTAGTAAGTAGGTGGCAGTCAGAAGACTACAAACCAGAAACTACTACCTAGACAGACACTAGAAACTCACCAGCATGACCAGCCCAGTGCCCTCCTCGCGCCCCAGCTCGCTCAGCGCGGCCAGCGCATCCGCGGCGACAGGCATATTCATGTTCTTGCTGAGGTGGATCTCGCGGACGCCCGTGCCGGCGCCGGCCTCGGCCTCGGCGCGCTTGACCTCGCCGAGGGTGCGCTCCTCCTCGGTCAGGGGGGCCTCGACCTGGGCGGAGCGGTCGTGCTTGTCGAAGCCGGCGGGGCCGAGCTCCTCGGGCGTGGTGGCGAAGATGGTCTCGCGGAAGTGCTCCGAGCCCAGCTCGCGCACCAGCGTCAGCCGCGTCGACGCGAATAGCATCTTCTGCCGCACCTTGGCCGCGTCGGGGACATATGTTACGGCTACCAGGCGTGGTGCGTCCGCGTGCCGGCGGAGTAATATGTAGAGCGCCTCGTTGGGCTTCAGGTGCGGCGACAGCGCGCTCAGGTTCGAGGTGAAGTCGGGGGAGGACCGTGGGAGCGTCGTCACGGGCGTCAGTGACTCCGACGTGATGGTTACGAGCAGCCCGAAGAGTGAGTCGTCTTCGAGAAGCTTGTTGAATTGGGAGACGAGCTCCTGGGAGGCTGCAGGGTGGTGAGGGGGTTAGCTAGCTACTATTTGTTCGTTCGTTCGTTCGTTCGTTGATTCACTCGATCGTATGTTCACCAGATATTGCCATCTGATGTGTGTTGGTTGGACTGTGTAGGATAGTACATACCTGATATCCCAGACTGCATCTTTGCTTGCTGGCTATCGTATGATATAGGTGTAGTAGTAGTAGTAGTAGTATGGATGGCTGGATGGATGGCTGGATGGATGGCTGGATGGATGGCTGGATGGATGGCTGGATGTATGCAACAGTTGAGACCTTGACTGAATGAAGCCTGGCCGACTGACTGACTGACTGACTGACTGACCGACCGACTGACCGACCTAAGCAGTTGATGCTGGACAGAGGGACGAGGGAGGGTTCTATCTTTATATATAGAAACCCCCAGTACAGATAGATCCGTTTACCCCAGTTGGCCAGCACGTCGACAGAAAAGAAAGCCTGTGATCACAGTTGATCACAGTATGATTCTCTCGGAACGGAGTTGTTGTTCTCTGACCCTGTGTCTTGCACTGACAGGCTGACAGGCTGCTGTTCCTATGCTAGTTTCATGTTTAATGCGTGAATGCGTGCCCAAGCAACTTGTCGCAAGTCCATTGACCCCTCCAGATGTTGCTGTGGGCTCGGTATGCGGGGCAGCGAGAAAGTGCGACAGTTGCATAAATACTAGTCAGTTTTCATATATTGCATAAGTCCCCGGCCGTATGCTTACATCGGCTTAATTACTTTTGCGACCTCCACCCCAAAGCCACCTTTGACTCGACATATCGATGTTGTGTATTATGAAAGCGGCCGCCTTCCGAAGGCAGCCTTCGGATGTTTCTAATGTTAGGAACTTGACTTGCGTAACGACTTTGCGTATTACGTGTTGAGTGCAATGCATTATTTTCTACCCCTGGGCATGTTATGTAAGTAGGTACTGATGCCTTGAGCCTGCATAGGACGTTGTTGAGATGAGCCACACTAGCTGACATCCAAGCGGCCGAGCTAGGACTCTCTACAGTCGTCGCGAGAGAAGTCTCTTAGATTCTCATTACTGCCACTAAATGCTTAGGCACTATGTGATTTAAGAGGTTCAAATGGACGTCATATTGTAACGTGGACATTTATCACATGCCTAGTCTCCTCCGACCACATCCACGCGAGAATCTGGCGCATTGTCCAAATTGATCAACTGCGGAGCCGTGTAAGTCGTGGTTATACGTCCAGTCTCGGGGCAATGCGGATCGCCAGCCAGGGGAACCTCCAGGGCGACCCCTTCTCCGCATCTGCAACTAAGATGCGCCGATCAAGAGCGGCAGCCGTAAGGCTGGAGAGCCTATTGGTAACGTCCCCTTTTCTGTCAAAGGTCACGTTTCCTTGAAGGCCCTCATGATGACTACACCCATTGCGAACGCCACTCCCGTGCGGAAATGATGTTCTAGAGCGTCGAAGTAGACTTAACAGACTCCTTCAACCCCTTCATATTCGCATGGCCATCCCGTTAAGACACCATATCGAGCTGCCCAAAAGAGCCGTTAAGTCGCGCTCCACAATGGCGAAGACGTTCCGGCGCGGTGCTCTATATCCACGACGGGAAAGAAGGGCTCGCGAAATATGTAGGGGGAAAATCTGTTGGGGGAAAAAAAATTAAACGTGGAAAGACAGGAGGGCTCAAGGCGGACTCGATATCCTCACCTGCGGAAAACCATCCAGTTCCCCTTCAGATTTTCCTGCCGACTACTTTACCACTGAGCCAAGGCATCAGGGGAACGTCTGTTTGGGTTATATGGGCAGGCATTCTTTTGCATTATAACTCTTCCCCCCTCCCCCCTTTGCCTGGAAAAAGGGAAGGTACATACCTTGAGTACCTGCCTGCCTTCCTTTATAGGCAGATAGATCAGTTAATACATACAGTAAGTACCTAATGGCTACCTGCCTGTGTGCCCTTTGGTAACGAAGCCGAAGAAGCCCATCCGCAACTGTACCTCGCATGTCAGCGCTGTGGAGGCTGTGTCATTCGAGAGCCCGTAGGGGTCCACGGTCTTGACGTTGGTAGTCTGGAGCTCGTCTTCCAAGCGATTACACCCAGGTCGAATGGTTTGTAGTCGCCTTTGGGTTCATTTCCTCGCACCTCCGTGTAGTACTCTTTCAGTTGCGCGATCAGCCTTCTAGAATTCGCTCTCCCAGTGGCACTGCTTCCGGCTCCGCCCTCTCATTTCCCAGCGGCGCGCCGCCTGGATCGCGACTAATCATGTATCCGATTCTAGTATTTTTACTAGGTAACTCATTATTAGTCCAGATGATAACTCTATGTGTATTCCTTCATTAGCAGATATTATAGGCGTTGGTGTTTACGGTATTTAACAACTGGCCATGTGATGTCTCACCTTCAACAGCAAGTGGAGGAGAAAGCAACCACACGGAGAGTTGCTTAGCTTCATCTTCGTTATGAGACTTTAGGGGAATCCCACTACTTGTAGGCACAATGCTATCTTACATCGCTTTCAAACCAGCGCGAGGGTGGCAAGCATGACTGAGTACGTCTGAAATCACAACACTGGTATGATACCGCCACCAGGCCCTTTTGCTAGGGTAACGTCGAGGAGAAACATTTTGGCTATGGCGACATTCTGATTTTACAAATTACAACGTAGCTTTGCTAGGGCTTCCTATGATTACAATCAATCGTGCATAGGTTAGAGCTAATTTCTGAATTGACCACGAAAGGACTCTTTATCAATAATAAGACGTCTATTGAAGGCCAGTTCATAGGACCGTCTCCTACGGAAGGCTTTCTACGGGTGTCAACTATGAGCTTAGAGATATGAGATATCATGTGCGATACTAACGCTTAACACCGGCGATCAGCTCAAGTTCCGCATCGATCCTCTGCTGCACACCAGAGAGGATATTATCACGATATTTCTGCTGCAGCCACGCGAGCATCTCAAGAACAATCCCGTACCGCTCGCAGTCAACAAGACGATACGGGCGAGTCTCCTTAGGATCAGCAGTCCCCCACCCCACCTCCGGGCACTCGTCACTCTGCAGGAAGTTCCTCACCCGCCACGCAAACAGCACCTCGCACCAAGGCTCATCCGTAGGCGGATCCCTGGCCCAGCGGTACAGGTTGTGGTACGTCGGCGGGGGGTCTGTGAGAATGTACACGGCGCGTTTCTGCGGGTCTTTCCGGGTCAGCGGGTGCGCGGCGAGGTGCAGGTCCACGTACTCGTTGAAGGCGAACTGGATCGAGTCCGAGGAGATCAGGTCGGTTACCGCTTTTGTGCTGGACAGCTGAAGCATCTTGGCCAGCTCCGCTAGGGTTGGGGGGGGGTCGGTCGACTGGGTACCAGAGGACGACATTTTTATGGCTAGATTTTGAACGAGACGGAAAAGTTAATATCGTTACTAGACTGTTAGTATTCGATTTACCTGAGTCTGATGTGTGGAAAATATCCTATTCCCCTCTGGCTTAGAAGGCTTGCCAAAATTAGGCAGAGACAGCAACTTGCCGTGTGTCTACTAAGTCATAAATCTAGGTGTGCGCGCTATGCTTTAGTTTCTTGACAATACCATGGAAACGCAACAAAATGGCTACCCCGTCTCACAAAGTCAAGGGCTACTAGTTCACAACTCTTACGACTCGTTCCTAGACGGAGAATTTTGTACATTACTATGTGCCGTTTCTTAACAATGGCCTTATTTTGCTAGCATTGTCAGTCAAAAGTGTCTGTTCTTTGTTTCCAAGCTAAATGGATTATATCCGGGGGGCTTTCACTGACGAGAAGTTAAGCTCTTGTCTAAGTAGAGTCTTTCATCTCTTGAAAGTGCCTGCAAATGGCAACGGGCAATGTACGTAGCGCTTGAGACATCACTTGAATTATCTGTTTGCTATATTGAGCGACACTTCAAAATTATGAACAGTGTCTAGTATCAAGACAGCACTGGCTTGGGGCTATATAAGGTTTGATTGTGGTATTAGCAGAAAGGATGTTAATAGTATACATACTGTAAGGGTGGTCCGTGCCATCCACTTATAAGGAATTGTTACCTAGTCATAGGTAGCTCACTACACCATCATTAATACAACCCACTTTTGGTCACCATAATCCTTACCCTAGGCCTCCCTCCCTAACAGACAACTACAATACATGACAGATAGGCTTACTCATATGCCCTGTTAAAATTTAAATGCCTTTTAATGTTGACGTCCCCTACGGGTCACAGCTTTACGTAGTGAATCGGCAAGACACATACTTGTTCTGATTAAGAGTATAGATAATGAAAAGTTATATTATAGTCAAACTTTTCTATGTCTCATATATCTAGAAGCGGTGCTTCCTAGTAGTATATTATGCAGTCTGGCGTCTTTTTAAGATATGAGCACCATTTGCTTTTATTTTGTAGTCCAAAACAGAAAGATTCTTGAGACAGGTCCCTCGTGACTGATTGATCTGATACTGGTCGAAGAATAAACCAAATTATCTATCCGATATTGAATTATGCCTTTAGATAGTACTTATCTGGTATATGTTCCTCTCTGATATGCTTCTCGCTTTTAGGTCCTAGTGTTTGTAATGAAGTAATCAAAATCTAGCTTAACCGCCTATAGTATAGTATGTAAGAGCGGTCTCTCAAACCATATAACGGTGAAATATGAATTCAATATGAATTCGTCTGAGCTTTCGAGTAGGACAGTCTAACTTGACTACCTATATCTGATGCCTTTGTGATTGGAAAGCCTCCAGAGTTAGAGCCTTTCGGATACAAAATTGGCGTCTGGGACGTAGCCGGTCGAAAAATACCGGATAAGTTTAGAAGATTCTTAAATTTTCATAGTATTTATAGTAAATCGTCATCATCTTGTAGCATTACTTTTCAAGTTTCTCAGTTTCCACTAGGTTTTCAGTATACATGTCATAACATATATAGCATTGGAAGCGAACAGCAAACCACGATTTTAATAAGGGGCGCGACTTGCGACGGCTACATGGTATCGTATTGTTTAGCCTTATTCAATTCCTTTAAGGAATTCAGAGAACCACCCCATCTATTCTAAAGATAATGTTCCAGGGTATCGAGTGGTTACTGCGCAGTGAACCCAAAATTGTCCTTCTAAATGCTATGCTAAGAGGTGGGTTGTACAATATTCTGATTCATGACAAATTCGAATGTGAGTGTTGCTTCCTTATCTGACCTACCACCTCATTCTTCAGTTACATCATCGGCACCGGCCTCTGGCTGGACGTGGTTTTCTGATAACTTCGGGTTTCGCAACAGCAGCGCGAATCCAATCATGGGGACACAAAGACACATCCCCGCAATGCAAAGTATCCTTTGAACATACTGGTAGCTCTCAATTATACCATCTCTGATATTCGTGCCGACGGGATAATTTGGTACGACTGAAAATGGGGAGTCGTAGATCGCTTCGGCGAGACTGGAATTCGGCTGAAATGCTAAATTGGATTGCAACACTGGATAGAGAGTCTGTGACCAGATAGCACCCGATAAGCAGGAGCCCAAGGCAGCGCCAATGTTGAAAAATGAATGGTAGAGTCCAGTAAGTATGGCGACATGTTCGGCCATCGCAGATGCCTGAATGGACGCTTGGGTGGGATATGCGAACCCTCCAGCAGCAAGCCCTAGTAAGACCTGGGCACCAATAAGGCCGGTCCTCGATGGGTCTGTTGCCCCTCCGGGATACTGAATAAGGAGCCAGAAGGCGATGATGAAAACAAAGGTGCCTGAGACGATGATGTACTTAAGTCTACGGATTCTGTAGATTACCAAGCTCATGATGAGGCCGCTGATTACGCCGAAGAACGAGAAGAAGGACAATATGCGGGTGGCGGTCTCGACGGAAAAGTCGAATGCGACAATGAGTACAGTGAACAAGTAGTTCGCCTGAGTAGACCAGGCAAAGTTGAGCAGACATCTTACTGAGAGGGCAGCCCAAACGCCGCGGTCTTTTAGTAGGCGGTAAGGGACAATTGGCTTTCTTGCACCGTTCCTCTCCCAGACAATGAAGGCGGGAATGCACATTACACCAACTACCAGGGGCGCAATGATATGCGGCTCACTCCAGTGACCAACTTTTCCACCAGCGATCGTAAGAGGGGCCAGGATGAGACAGAGCGCGGCGACAATAATGGAGAGGCCTACAATGTCAAGCTGAAGTACAAGTTTAGAGCTTGATGATTCTGAGCCTAGATGCGGCGAGGAATTCGGACTGCTGCTCAGTAAGGTATATTTACGAGCACGTCGCTCGATATGATAGAGTGTGACTAGAAGAGGCAAAGAAGTAATGGGATATATAATAGCCCACATACCAAACCCCCATCTCCATGTGGTCGTTCTGAGCACCGCCGATGTGATATTCCCGCTGATCCAAGTGTTGATGACAAAAGGCAAGGCGGGAACGTAGCTGAAGAATACGCGAGCTCTCATAGATGAGAAGTCAGCAACAAGCACTTCCGTGAGCAATACGCTGCACGTGTATCCAACTTGATACATTACGGCCCCGGCACAGAAGAGCTCGACGGAATTGGCGCTGGCTTCAATGGCGATGCCGACGGAGTACAAAAGAACGGAGAAGGCGATCACTTTGAACCGCCCGAAGACGTCGGCGACTTTGGCCACGGTGGGCTGGGCCGCGACGCCCATAACACTCCGGATGACATTGATGGTAGCCAGGCGGGAGTGCAAAGAAAAGCTGGACGTTGCGTACGGCTGGTACGTAGACCGGACCTGGCTCTCCAGCCCGTACACGTACCCTACCAAGAAGATACCGAAAAAGAGGACTGCGCGTTCCGTCCGGGTGATTTGGAACTTGGTACCGGTCACACAGGTAGCATCGGGGTATCTTTCACGCGGTGTTTCCGGCCTGTCAGCCTGTCTTCTCGGCTCGCCATCGCCCTCGTGCGACGG
Source organism: Whalleya microplaca (assembly GCA_022497155.1). Classification (NCBI taxonomy): domain Eukaryota; kingdom Fungi; phylum Ascomycota; class Sordariomycetes; order Xylariales; family Xylariaceae; genus Whalleya; species Whalleya microplaca. The sequence goes on along the minus strand of MU385710.1, from coordinate 742,540 downwards.
AAAAGCAAATCCATCAGTCGTACGATCGGGATTTCGACCGAGGAGCGGGGAGCCTTCATGAGAGGATACCATAGTTAAGGGAGATTGAGAGGGCGATAATGACAATGAAATCAAGACACGTTACGCCTATCTCAACGTACGGCTGTCAATACTACCGGAAGGACGGGTGTTTACAAGCTGAGACGGAACAGGATGAGATCAGGTGAGATCAGGCGAAATAGTCGATCCCCTGGCACTGGGTCGGTCACCTGGCTGCCTGGATATGCAGAATCGAGCGTTAGGCCCGATTTCGGGCTAACGCGACAGCCGCTGGCCAGGGCTGTTTTATTGCATGGGATCCTGCTGGCTTTATGAAGAAGGAGGTGGTAATGTATGGGTCTTTCAGGAAGGAGGGCGGCTATTTGGGAATAGCGCTGTTAATCTAATCAATCTGATAAGATCAGCTGCAGTGTGGTTTCCTCGGCTATAGCATTAGGTCCTCGGCCTGCAGCAGTAGTGTAACCGATAGCGCATGGTATCCCAGCTTTGGGCAGGGCTGGCAGAGTTACAGGGGCAAAGGGGCATCGTAGACAGCATAAATAACAACTCTAATATACTATATAAAACCAACCAACTCTATGAATTCACTTTTGTTTCTCTATATCTCAAAGAGTGTTTAAATGTGAGCTAAATCCTGTACTATGTCTTCGGGCTGTTAAATTGAAGTAACCATGAACTTTGATTCAGACTTGTTCTTCAGCAGCGCCACAAACCCCACTTCGGAAGATCTGCTCAGCGAGAAGGATGAATGAGACAAGAAAACCATAACAGTGAAGAAGAGAGTTCTCTTGATGAGCGAAAGTATTGTCTAGCTGATATACGTATTCAATAGGAAAACTATGAACAATAGCAACTAGCCAAAGGTGGCGGCTGAATATACGTTTAGTATATGCTTATGTTGAAGCTGCCTTGGAGTGACCTGGTAATCGTGTATTTGGGTCAACTCGCAACGTACCATGGTATCAGTTTTGTATGTTTCACGGCCAGTGGTTCACAAACCAAGATGACCAAGGAGGTTTGAATAAGGCACCTACTAAATAAAGACTCAAGTGGTATGCTCAGGTGTAGATAGTACAATTCAGTATGTGGTTAGATAGTAACACGATCATTCAAAGTCGGATGTTTATTTAAGTAATATCGATTGAGAATTTGAATGAGTAACTTCGAATGTGAATGCAATTTAGTGCGATCAATTTGTATGTTCTAAAGCCGACCAGAGAAGAGGCAGCAAGTAGGTATATACAATTTTCTTTAGTAAGATAATTATTTGGTTTGAGTGATTGTTACAGGTAGGAGAGCGTGCTTATGTAATTACCCATTCTGCCCACCAAGCAGCATGCCACTATATTTAGTCGCAGCTTCAGCACCTTATAGACCTGATCTCTAATAAGAACCACCTCCTGAGATAAGTAGTTTAAAATACAGCGGATTGCCCCCTAATGTCATTTTGAATTTGTGGTGTAAAGCTATTGAATATCTCTCGCTGTTCACTTTCGCAGTAGTGTTAGGTGCGTGTGCCTCACTATTCTCACTTACACGTGCGAGGGCATCGACTGTCCCATTCGTAGGTACGGAATAGTCTAATAGGCAACTTATTAGCGTTTCACTAGTTCGTAATAGTATGATCCATGGCCGATATGGCGAAATAAAGATGCCCAATGCCATCCCTCCTTGATCCGATTCGAATTTCAGTCCTCCTAGCAAAGTACAAGCACAATCATCACTGTATTTATTGTACGGCACATATATATGCACGTCATTCTAAGCAACATGGACGGGTGTCTGGGTTTCGGATTCGTCGGGCATGCACATACTACGTAATATACTGCATAACCATCTTACATAATACATCTCCGTGGGTCCACCCTACGGCCCGTAACGTACGGCCCGTACGCTATGGATACGACTACTCTGTATTAAGAAGCAGGAATGCCGATCATTGTCTGTGTTGAATTAGTCGTACATTAGTTGTTAGGGTCTAGGACTAGCTTCAACAATGGGTACGCTAGTAACCCATAGTAGATTGAATTTGTGAGGTTATTCTCTCAAGACTTAATGCGGTAAAATGCGTAGACAAGGTAGATACAAGGTATACGCACCCAACTAAATTGTATTAATCGAGTTGCGTTAACCGATATAAGCAAGCTATGGTCAATGCATATGCATTTTACCAAAATTAGCCTTGAAGCGAGTTGCAATACATCAATATCCTATTTCCGGCCCTTCCGTCTGCTTCCCAAAGCTTGAAGCGACGAGCCACTAGGAAAAAACAAGGAGAAATTTCTGGGGGAGGAGTTGAATGATACAGAGTATGGTAAGTCGTATGTGAAATACTTCATCTTGATTAGGTATATATCTAACGACTAAGAAAACAACAGGAGGTGGATAGACGTTGATAGGGCTGACAACACCTTCAATGCATTTTTTAGCCCTTCAGTTTATGCCGCAGACATAGATCTCCCCTTGCAGAGGTTGAATGGACAGACACGCAAATTCATGGGTTGGCCTGATACATGTTCTGTCGTATTTTGGCATTGCTTCGCTTGTCCTACGGACAGACTGGGCATACAGCAGATGCCAAAGCCCAGTTTCTCGAGCATGAACAATTATGGTCGTATTAGACATGAGAACAATCTAATCTCCTTTCATCGCATCGCTCAATTAGGCACCGTAATACCTGTCACCTCTTCCAGCTTCTTCAACAACGCTTCCTGTGCCTTCTCATCATAAGATTCCTTCTTCGAATGCGCCGGTCCCTTATGTCTAGGTTCCCAGAAGCACCCATTCTTGCCTTCCGCCTCACCGCTTCCCTCAGCAAGCATAACATAGAGCCTCTCGCTCTCTTTGAGATTGCCTGGTGCACCCGGCCCTCCCATCTTTGTTGGAACCCAGCCGGGGTCGACAGAGTGCGCTGTCACGCCTTTGGGACCGAACTTGCGTGCGAAAGCATAGCCAAACATGGTATTGTAGATCTTGGTGTCAGCGTAGGCGCTGCTAGCGCTAAACCGAGGCGCTCCCCGCTCTCGCCAACCGAAGTCCGTCAGATCCGTACTACCATGCCAGTGATCTTCGGAACTCGTATATATCAGACGTTTAGGCAACGGGACCAGACACGTGAGGATATAGGGCGCAAGCACGTTCACAGCGAACACGGACGGATAGCCCTCGGCTTGTGCGCGGTAGGGACCCAGGTACAAGCCCGCATTGTGGAAGATACAGTCCAGAGGGCCGAGGTTGGTGATGGATTTGGCTAGCTCCTTGGTTTCCGGAATCGAAGAGAGGTCTCCGAGGAGAACATCTGCCGCACCCGGACAGGCCTTTCTTGCATCGTCTGCTCGTTTGGCATTTCTAGCATGGAGGTAAACTGTATGTCCGTTTGAGACGAGCCTCTTAGCAGCCATGAGGCCGAGACCGTCAGAAGATCCTGTGATGAATATGCGACCCATGCTGTGAGATTGCTATCTGTGAGTGTGATAGATTGGTTGTTCTTCTGTGCCCGAAGCGTTGAAGACGGGAAGACCGGCTTTCTACCACGCTACCCACATTTCCCGGGTATTCGCCGTCAGTGACTTCACCGGCTTTACATTGTCGATGCACTACGTAACCTTAATGGTTTCGACCCGCTTATCCGTCTCGATTGTGACGCTAGGATCAACATCGTATTATATGGAAGTACCGGGATATTCCCTGAAATTTGGCCACTTGACTTCTTACCAACATGCAGTGGTCTTTATCTCAAACGTTTCAGATATCTTAAATTAGACATCAGCTTAGGTAAAGACTAATGGGTGATGACCTACTATTCTCAGTTAGCCAAAAGCCAGCCAAGGTCCCATACATGACTGTTTCACGAACCTTTCTTCGATTCTGATGCCGAGGTCTAGGCGCATAGATCGGTAAACCCAACGTTAAGGAGATCACATGGACGCGTTTCAATATATCATCGTTCATTAAACCTTAGTAACAGAAGTGAACGGTTCTCTGCGGTACAGGCCGGTCGCCTATCCACGCAAGAGATGGCTACAAGTTTATTGGTATAAGAACCTACAGGACCCAAGATATTAAAAAGGGGCCGTGGCTGCCGAAACTACTGGAGCGGGTATGGTGTACTACTAGATTAACATAAGCGTGACGTATTGTCAAGTTATTCAGTACCGAGTCCATTCATGTTTAAGGTGATTCTGGCGTTTGCTCCCACTAGTATGTCTATATTCCAATCACGAGTCATATTCACTATATGTCGTATCAAGTGGTAGCCATGTTATTGGTATCAAACATCCCCTGCAAGTTAAACGCAGCTCCCATATCGGTATTCGTCCCAGGCCACTGTGAAGCGGCGATCAAGTATTCGGCGAACTCAAAAGGTTCATCTGGAAAGATGCTTGAAGGTGCGTCAGCGCGCCATCCTGCACTTGAGAAAGGTACATTCTCTCTCAGGTTGTGAATTTCGTTGCCTGGAGTCGGCTGGAGGCTCTCAGAGCGATCACGTTTATCCCTTGCAACAAGCCATTTCAGGGTTGCGGCTGATAGGCTCTCGAAAGCATCTCTACATCCGCTGGCTTCCGTGAAACGCTCGGAAAGAGCGGCTAAGGTACTCGCGCAGTCTTGAGTAGTCGCCATGACGTCGAGGATACACGCAGCATTGCGGACCTCTGACGACTGCCAGATACAATATATCATCGTTAGACCAGCTAGGAAAACATGATGCACCCACTGCCAGACGACACTGATCCTCCCTTCCCGCTGTAGAGTCTTAATGGCCGTGATTGAACGACAAGCTGTGTCAAAGCAGATTTGTAAGGACTCCACAGTGGGATTTGCTACCAGGGGATTTGGACGATGGAGTAGCATGACTGCATTACACCACATCGCATCCCACCAGCTCCTGCGCGAATATATACTCTCAGGACCCGCCTCAGCTAGATTTGGTATCGCATCTTGCCATGCACGGAGACGAGGCTGGATATCTTTTAACCACAAAGCATAGTTGGCGCGGGGATAAGCTAGCGTTGGGCCTTGTAGTTGATGGTAAAGGACATGCTTAATCTCAGATTCGAGTCTGTACAAGTCTATGACATGGTTTGCTACGCGCTGGTCATGGCAGTCCGCGTCGAATCTGTCATCATTTATTTTTCGATACTCTGAGTCATAGGAATCCGGATACTTGGTGTTGATGCTTTGGTCAGCAATCCCAAATGGTCGTCCTAGGGTGATAGCAAGGAGACGGTCATAGCGATAGGTAGCCCAGAATAATCTGCGCCTCTGCTCTAATACGATTTGTGGCATCTACGGAATTTGTGATTAGCACCTGTTGATCTTGAAAAGTAGCCCCCCGAGCTGGATGCTTCTGAACGTCCAAAGAGTTGCTGCCCCCCTAATGTCATTCCATGGGGGACAAGGCACAAGTAGGGAAATAAGAGCGAAAGTACACAACTTAGACATTACTTACAGAAAGGACAGAGTCCGTCTCCCAGTGCAGACCGAGATCGATGCATAGGCGCAGGGCCATCCCGGTCAGCTGCCAGAGGCTTCCTTTCGACGGATTCAATGCTACATATTGAGCTAGCAGCAATACTACTGTGAGAGTCTCGAGGCTACTAGTCGAATAGGATAGCAGACTGTCAACACACCCGAGAGCCGAATTAAAGCAACCTTCGCTCTGTGGAGGTCGCGAGCCCCCCATCATTGGTAGACCGCAAAGCCCGACGGCGAAGACTATGTATGCAACGAACAAGTCTTGCTCAGGGACTTTAGATATGTCGTTGTGCGAACATTCTAGAGCTTTATACACCCGTTCGAGGACCTGCCCTACCTCTGATCGTAGCAGGATAGGTACATGAGGCGTGCGATAACGGAAATAGACGTCAACGATGTGCTGAGCTGCGTGCCGCGGGGGAAGGGAGGATGTGATAGCTGTGCATGGCGCGGATGCCCCGAGGGACCCACGTTGGCGGCGGCTCAATGATGCATTCATGGAGGCGTCACCTTTTACGGCTGCGAGGACCATCTTCGCAAACGTGATCCCGCTACTGGTGCCCATGAAGCGTGGCTGATTACTACTTTCCAACATTACTAGACCCATTGATTTTACAACCTCCTGGGGGTCGTGGCAGACAGAATCTACCGTGTGAGCCCCCGCAGGAGAATACGTATCGGAACGCCCCTCAGCATCAGCATCAGTCGCGGTTGGGCTGGCAGTAGTGACGGTCGAGGATGGGTTCCGCTTCCTCAGTTCACCAAGTTCAGCTTTCAATTGCTTGACTTGAGCTTCAAGTGTTGAAACATAGCCTCGCGGAATCTCCAACTGCTTCTCGCTGTCATACGTCAGGCAAGACACCTGGGCTGCCTCACAACTTGAGCATTTCGGATGGAGAAGATCGCACTATGACCAAGAGAGACACGCGATACATTTAGCAAGGCACCTTCGAAGTCTTGTTTATAAGTCCTACCTTTTGCTTGCGTTTGCGACACCGCAGACATGCCTGTGGCTGTACGGGGCACTACAGGAGCAAAGCTTATTTCCCAGCATACACATTAGGTCGGTGTACACTCTTTCCCTGACGTAGATACATACTGGGAAATCAGCTTTCTCCCATTTTGCCACGTACCTAGAAGTTAGCGATATCTTTTCTTTAGATGTTGACGTTGGTATATCAGACTGGGTCAAGCGGTGTAGGTACATTTGTGCTCCTGGTGAGTCTCGCTGATACCCTGGATGTGCGAGCCAACGTGGAGTCCCCCATAATTACTCAGGTTCACGGCTTTGGTAATCTCAAAAACATCGTGAGTCTGACAGTGTCAACTGTTCAATCGTGAGATCAAGCTGATATTTGGGTAGTTTCGGATTTGGCCGTCGCACAAAGCCGTCGCGATCGGATATCACCTATGTCCTTTTCCATTGGCGAGTCGGAACCATGGATCCGATTATATCCCCGCTGCGGTCGGTCATGACGCGATAGATTTCGGCTTGCGCTGTTTGTGGGGTCCTAACTACGGATCTTGACTATCAACGCCGGCGCAAAACGCCAACGGCTCTAGTGCGGAGACAGGGCACTTAGCGGAGATCGTGAAGGTGAGCCTAAAAGGCTTTACCTATGCTCTAAACTCCAGTAATAAGAACGTTGTTCTTGGCTGATAAACGAGGGTCTCTTAAAGCGCATTTTGTTAGTCAAATTATAGCTTACTAGAGCGCAATACCTTGCCATGTCACATACAGTTCCAGACCCCAAGATTGATATCTTCATCGATGTAAGTAGAAGTCAAATTCCCAACAGGGTTATAACCTTTAATACTTCATAGCGTGGCGGCACATTCACGGATTGCATCGGCATCCCTCAGACAGCCGGCGCTGATGATATCGTTGTAAAATTGCTCTCGGTAGATCCATCGAATTATGAAGATGCGCCTACCGAAGGTATTCGTCGTATTCTTGAAGTGTTCACTGGGGAGCCACATCCCAGGGGCGCCAAGCTCAATTCTGACCGTATAGGTATTATACGCATGGGAACGTGAGTCAACTTCACCCTACGGATAACGCTTATACTAATAGATGCTGGTAGGACTGTTGCTACAAATGCGCTCCTTGAAAGAAAGGGAGAGCGGTGCGCTCTCCTGATTACTAAAGGATTTCGCGATGCTCTAGAGATCGGGTATCAGGCTCGACCAAGGCTATTTGACCTCGCCATAAATAAGCCTGGTGTGCTGTATTCCGAAGTTTATGAGGTTGATGAACGAGTGACTATGGAAGACTCCACCAAAGACCCAATGCTAGGGGGAATTGATATTGAGTCTGACCCGGCATTAAGGAAAGGCAAGAGTGGCGATATTGTCCGTATCCTTGAGCCGCTCAATATCGATAACACTCGTCGTTCGTTACAAGAACTTTTCTCTAAAGGTTTCAGGAGCATATGTATTTGCCTGGCGCAAAGCTATAGTTTCCCTGACCATGAGAATGCTGTTCGCGATCTCGCCGGTGAAGTAGGATTCACTAGCATCTCAACATCATCCAATCTCATCCCTATGATAAAGCTTATATCACGCGGCATGAGTACAACAGCCGATGCATATCTAACACCGGAGATCAAAAGATATGTCTCGAATTTTAGGCAGGGGTTTAAAGGCGGTTTACAAGACACTCGATGTCAGTTTATGCAGAGCGACGGTGGATTAGTTGACGTGGAAAAGTTCTCAGGTTTACGAGCGATACTTTCTGGGCCGGCAGGGGGTGTGGTTGGGTATGCCAGAACGAGCTGGCATCAAGATGACCGAGTCCCTGTCATTGGTTTCGACATGGGAGGTACTTCGACGGACGTTAGCCGTTACGGCGGTGAATTAGGTCATGTGTTTGAAACCACTACTGCTGGAATTACAATCCAATCACCTCAGCTTGATATAAATACTGTCGCATCCGGCGGTGGAAGTATACTGGCTTGGAAGAATGGACTTTTCACCGTCGGACCTGAAAGCGCTTCCGCTCATCCAGGCCCTGCTTGCTACCGTAAAGGGGGTCCACTCACAGTGACAGATGCCAATTTGTTCCTCGGTCGACTTCTTCCAGAATACTTCCCTGCGATTTTTGGAGAAGATGAAAATCTTCCACTTGATTATGAAATTACGAAAACAAAATTTCTGGAGCTCACACAGGCAATAAATGCTGAAGCTTCCGCACAAAAGACTGCGGAGCAGGTCGCGCTAGGGTTTTTAGCTGTTGCGAACGAGGCTATGTGCCGTCCTATTCGCGCACTCACTGAAGGGAAAGGATACCACACATCAGCGCACAGGCTTGCAGTCTTCGGTGGCGCTGGTGGGCAGCATGCTGCCCCTATTGCAAGGCAGCTTGGTATTGATACTGTTCTCATTCACAAATACTCGAGTATCCTCTCTGCTTATGGGATGGCGCTCGCAGCCCTTGTTGAGGAAGTACAGGAACCTTGTTCATTGGTCCTAGAACCCAAAACCATGCCTGATATCTCTCAGAGATTTGATAACCTGAAACAACGCGCGACGCAGGGCCTTTTGCAACAAGGCGTCACTTCAACTGAACATATCGAAATGCAACCGTATTTAAACCTTCGGTATGAGGGTACAGACACTCAAATGATGATTGCGCTACCATCTGATGGTAACTTCAAGCGAGCTTTTGAGAAGACACATCAGCAAGAATTTACCTTCTTGCTGCCGTCTCGCGATATCATTGTTGATGATATACGGGTTCGGGGAGTCGCCAAGGAGTACGAGCGTCCGGGGCATAATGTTTATCAGGAACTGCGTGAAACCGAGGACAGGCCTTCTCCGGAACCTGTGAAGATAAAGAAGACATATTTCTCGGGAGTAGGATGGGTAGATACCCCGATATATCTACTCCAGAACCTCAAAGCAGGTGACCGTATACAAGGACCGGGTATCATCATTGACAATACTCAGACAATTGTGGTGACGCCCTTTTCCTGGGCCAAAGTTTTGACACAGCATGTCATCTTAGATGTGGGATCTCGATCTCATTCGCATATACCACAACATGTGGCTCTCAAGGACCCAGACCCAGTTCAATTGTCAATATTCGGCCATCGTATGATATGTCCTTGCACTCATTATTGGTTTGCTAGCTAACTCGTACGCTTTCAGGATTCATGTCAATTGCCGAGCAGATGGGAAACACTTTGCAAAAGACATCTGTCAGTATCAATATCAAAGAGAGGTATAGGCAATCTCATCGCAAGGCTCAGCTTATATACTAACTGTACCTAGATTGGACTTTTCATGCGCAATTTTTGGGCCTAGTGGGGACCTTGTAGCGAACGCACCACGTATGAACTCTGTAATATCTATATGAGTCAAGGAAACTGACATTTTCAGACGTGCCGGTGCATCTTGGAAGTATGGCATACGCAGTCAAGTACCAACATGATCGACACGGCAGCTCCCTCAAGCCCGGTGACGTCCTCGTTTCAAATCACCCAATCGCAGGCGGAACTCATCTTCCGGACATTACTGTTATCACTCCGGTTTTTGATTCTAATAACAAGGATATTATCTTTTACACAGCCTCTCGAGGTCATCACCGAGATATTGGAGGATTCGAGGGTATCTCAGGAAACGCCAATGCGACTGAGCTTTATCAGGAGGGCGCAAGCATCATAACATTCAAACTCGTGTCTAATGGACAATTTGATGAGGAAGGTATAAAGAAAATACTCGTCGAAGAGCCTGGTCAATATCCAGGCTGCGTTGGGACAGCGAGCCTCTATGATAATCTATCAGACCTTCGGGCTCAAGTTGCAGCGAACGCAAAAGGTTCGGCTCTCATTCATAAGCTTTTCGAAGAGTATGGGCGCGATGTTGTTCAGGTAGGTGATAAACTTGGATGTTCGACAGATCGGCAATACTTAAAGATAACCTAACGTGTGCTTAGTTCTATATGGACCGCATTCAAGCGAATGCTGAAGTTGCAGTACGGAAGTTCCTGCAACGCACTTCAAAGCAGCTTGATGGCCGTACATTGAAAGCGATTGACAGCCTTGATAATGGGACGCGCATTCAGCTTCAAATTCAAATCAAGCCGGACGGCGGTGCTGTATTCGATTTTACAGGAACAGGTCCAGAGGTCGTTGGGAACAATAATGCGCCCAAGAGCATATGTCTATCAGCTATCATCTATTCACTGAGGTGCCTGATTAATGAAGATATCCCTCTCAATCAGGGGTGTCTATCTAGCATACAGGTCATCAATCCGGAAGGCAGCATCTTAAACCCAAGTAGTCAGGCAGCTGTCTACGCGGGCAACACGCAGACAAGCCAAAGGGTAGTCGATGTCATCTTGAAGGCATTTGAGGTACGTTTTTGAATCACTCGTCTCATTAGAGTTGATATTCCAGGGATTTGAGGATTAATTTTAACAACCTTAGGCGTGTGCCGCGAGTCAAGGGTGTATGAACAGTGTTGGTTTCTTTGGTGGTCGCAACAGGAAGCCAGGTGATGCTTACAAATTCGCATACGGCGAAACGATATGTGGCGGTTCAGGTGCGGGACCTAATTGGCATGGCGCCAGGTGAGACTTTGACTACTCCTGAAAGAGAATATAGAATCCGGCCGTATTGATATGTGATTACAGCGCAGTGCACTGCCATATGACGAACACGCGTATCTCCGACGTGGAAATCCTCGAGAAACGGTATCCTGTCATCCTGAGGGAGTTTTCGCTTCGTCATGGATCAGGGGGTCAGGGGAAGTATACGGGGGGCGATGGCGTGGTCCGGGTTATCGAATGTCGGGAACCTCTGACATTCTCCATGATATCAGAGCGAAGGGTAAGTCGGCCCTACGGACTCCAAGGTGGAGAGGCTGGTGCTTCTGGCGAGAACCTCATCATGAAATGGGCTGAGGGAAAGTCGAGGGTTGTGAGCTTAGGCCCACGTGGTCTCGTCAAGTTACGAGCCAACGAGAAATTCATTATCAAGACTCCTGGTGGGGGTGCTTGGGGTGTTGCGGATAGTTAAACCGTATTGGCTATCATATTCTAAATACCATTACTCTCTATCTATATTCAGAAAATTGATGCTGTCATTATAGCATGGGCAACTTGAGAGCATATAAACTAAACTGAAAGTACTTCAGGGCTTGATGCTATAAAAAGAGGGATAGCTGTCTGTCTGCGATATTCGGTCTCTTTAGTGCAGATATGTCTGTCAAGGAGTGCGCATCTCATTACTTCATATATACGTAAGGGTTCATCTAGAAGTTATTTGCAGATTTCCTCATTCATGTAAGACCTTGGACTGATTCAATTATCGCCAAAGGTAAGTATCAGATAATGGTATCCTCGGCCGGGAATGGAAATACTCAAAATCCATATATATGAGAAGTTATGAATGTGTCCCTTTCTTAGAGTTTCAATAGCTAACCCCTATCAATAGTTGCACTACCTAAGTCTGGGGTTCATTAGTTGGAGTGGATTCAGGGATAGTGATTGTAGGTGTGGATCATCGCTCTAATCCGGAAATCCTATCGCGTATTTCCCGCAACCCTGATTGGTTTGATTCGGATCGTATCATGACGACGCTATCGACTATCAGAGGAAAGCCGACAACTCCAGTGTGTAGCCCGGTAACTTGAACCCGGCCCTGGTAGTGTGTAGATATCATGATACTGGTATGGCATAGATCTCCAGCCCCCTCATGGAGATCAATCTCATATCTAATGCCAAGTACACAGTAGCAGGATATGATATGTATGACTTGGCGCTTACATGGTAATAATAGGCGATCGCAGTCAGCCATCAAGGGATATCACTCCGCGTCGCTTACTCACCAGAACTGCATCTCACTACAGGACATTGGCTTTCTGTAATTAGCCATTTGCCAACCGCCATGAATATTCTACGACGAAGTCTCGTGAGAAGCCGAGCACGAGAGGCGTCCCATGAAGTCGAACCGACAGCAATAGAAGATGCGACGACATCTACCAAGGCAAGCGGCAGCTTCTATTTCTGGACACGGCCAGGAACGTCCAAAGAGGAGGCCAAGCTGGTTCAAAAACTCGACTTTGCCATCCTCACGTTTTGCTGTCTGACTTTCTTTGCCAAAGACCTCGACCGTAACAACATCAATAATGCCTATATTTCAGGCATGAAAGAGGATCTTGGTCTTTACGGCAACGAGCTTAACTGGATGATCACCTGGTTCCAGATTGGTTATATCGTCGGTCAAATCCCCTCGCAGATCTTGTTAACTAAGATCTCTCCACGTTGGTACCTTCCAGCCGCTGAATTCTTGTGGTCGATCTTCGTGCTCTTCTTGTACAAGTGTAGGAGCGCAGAGCAGATTTACGCGTTGAGATTCTGTGTTGGTTTTATCGAAGCCGCTAGTTGGCCAGGCTTGCACTTCATGATTGGTACTTGGTACAGAAACCATGAGATTAACAAGAGGTTAGTATTCGAAATTATCTGTGAAAATTTTGAGATAATTGTACTTCCGAAACTTGACGGAAAATCCCATCCATTGTTCACCTGCCCTAGAGCACGCCCGATGAGTAGCCAAAAATATTCAATAAAGCAGCCACTGATATGAGTTATGTGCTAGGAGTGGCATCTTCACTGCTTCTGGCATTGCAGCGACGATGTTCTCGGGATACATCCAAGCAGGAGTATATGAGACTATGGATGGCCATCTTGGAATTAGGGGGTGGAGATGGCTTTTTAGTACGTGGCTTTAAGACCTACTCCCCTTTCCCTTGTTGATCTACAGTCAAAGTTCACTCAAATGCCTTGAACAGCTTGCTACTTGTCGAATGCTTTGATCGCTAACCTCTGTTTATCGCTGTAGTAGTAAGTAACCTTTCCGCATCCTGAGCCTTGATAGATCCCGATTTTCGAATAAATCTGTGGTCAAACTTTGTATTCTGGCACAACTTCACCATCATACACCTCTGCAGTTTCATTATAAGTGGAATTACTAAGTCTTCTCATAGATCGATTTCCTGATCACTTTCCCTATGGTTGTGGTAGGACTAGTCCTAATACCTAACCCACTCTATGAAAAGGGCACATGGTGGATGTCAGAGAAAGAGAGAGCAAGTAAGCGAACCAATATTTAGATCGTGTTCTGTATGATGATGCCGGTTCACATCCAACTGATAAATACCCGAACCTATCAATCAAAGCAGATATATGCCCGACATCTAACTTCTTCGCAGTGTGTATAAAGCGACTTGAAGCCGATAACCGTCAGCCTCTCGGCCGGTTCGACCGATCCTTATTCAAGCGTGTCCTTGGCAGGTGGCGCTTCTGGATTCTAGTGCGTAGAGACCATGATACCTAAGGCTCGTGATCATTATGCTGACAAGACTTATCTTAGTGCACTTGGTTCTCTTTGATGTATTTTGTTTACCAGCAACCAACAACATCTACCATGGCCTTATGGCTCAAAGCAGATGGGTATTCCGTGCGGGACGCTAATAACTTACCTACCGTATATTCGGCTATCTCTATTGTCTTCATGCTACTCTCTGGGGCCTACAATGATTGGAGAGGTTCACAGATCGAGTCTGTGGTCCTGATTTGTCTCACTCAGATCGTTTCGGAGTCGATGCTAGTTGCATGGAATCTAGGGAAACCTGCACTCTTCTTTGCGTTCTATATAGCTGGCACGATCCAATCCCTATTTCCAATAATAGTCAGCTGGACACACACAGTGTGCACTGCCGACGCGGAGGAGCGTGCTATTGTCATTGGGAGTCTCAACTCCATCGGATTGGCTCAAGGCACTTGGTGGAATCAAGTAAGTCCCAACCTCCAGAAATTGGCAAGCAGCTCTAAGTTTGATTCTTGTCAGGTCTTCGTGCCGACAGTCGAGGCACCTCGATTCTACCGCGGTTATCGCGCAGGACTTGCCGCCTCTTTAGCTTTATCTGCATGGCTCCCGGTTGTGGTCTGGTTCACCCGGAGACAGGAGAAGCAGGAGCGAACTAATAAACATCCAGTGGTCGAGGGGGTAGCTCCTCATGAAGCCAATGAAACTGGCGGATCGGCAGAGAAACACAATGCAGGTGTGGCTGAGATACAGGATAAAGCGGATGAAACAGGTATTGTCATGTGAATAGGTATCCGGAATCAGTTGATGAGCGCCTCTCTATAAGCAGGAATATATGTAATCTTCTGAAAGATGGTACCTCATGTCTTTGATTTGACATGATCAGATCAGGCCTTATATTGAATCTAGGTATTTTGAAAATGAAACATTGTCAACACTTTGAGACGGAATGACACTCACTGCTTTCAAAGGCTTTGGGCGTACTCTTGTACTTCTCATCTATTTCAAAGCCTTAATCCTTATAAACTGTCGCTTGTCTTATCGCGTGATGCTTTCTGCATCTTGAGTTGCTAGATCGAGAAATGCGACAGATAAACAGGACTACCTACGCGTACAGCTTGTAGCGGACATGAGTGGTTGCCTCCTTAGCTGGGCTTAGCGGATAAGTGTCGATTCGACTTAAACCTCAAACTTGAATGTCGAGAGATAGTAGCATAGCAATAACTGTAAAAAATTTCTTACTAGTTCAGTGATTACCTTCCAATGGCCTCAGAGAGAATTGCATCATCTGACCGAGCCTCATTTTTGCACTAGAAAGCAGATCTGAGTTGTAGGTACAATGAATGGGGATTGGCATGCAAGAAATAACAAGACACCTACTGAGGATCGTCGCGCTTAGGGGCAGTTTTGCCTACAACCCTTGCCATGCTCATGCCATTTTCGTGGTAGCTCAGTAGCTCACAGCTGATCTTCCAGTGCGAGGACTCGAAGTGCCGAATCGAACGGCTTGAAAACTTTTAATATAAAGCAAAGATCATTATATTGTTTAAATGCAGAACTGGTCGTTATCGGCCTTCCATCTCCCGAAAGTCTAGATGCCTAGTGAAATCTTGCTAACTTTCTTAACAAAGCTTATGGTAAGCGTGCGAATCGCTAGCAGAAGCGTGATGTGCAGTAATATTAAGGCCCTAGTCAGCGTAGTAGTGCTAACGTGATACAATTAGCGATCTGCTAATAAGATGTTGGTTTGATGTAGGCGCCGATCTATTTTTATATGTGGTCTGTGGGATAAATCGATGTATCTTCTTGGAAATATGGGTGGTAAGGTACATGATCCTTGAATATAAGCTTGGCTGTGACATAACATAACACATTGGGACCAACTATGTACCTGCAGGAGGGAGGCGTCCTGGCGTCTTCCAACAGAAAAGACAAGTAAATATGTCGATTTCGTTCATTTGTTAGGTTCTCATTGCTCTCTTTTTCTTCATAGATTGCTTTTTTGATTTTTTGGTAATAATTTTGGTCGTCTTGTTCCTGACCTCGTTCCCATGTTGAGAATGAATCGCCAAGCGCGCGGGCATAGGCATCCTGTTGTTTTGCTTTCCGGTGCCGTGATATTTTTGTGGTTACTTTCTCGGTTCTTTCATGGGCTATCAAATTCAGATTTCAGCAAGCTTCAACGACATATGAATGGCGGAAAGTCTTCTCTCCAAACCACAGTGAGACCAAGTAGCTTCGATTGGAGCAGCGTTACATATCAATTTCCTCCTGGCAAGCTAACACCTTTGCCAACTGGGACGAGCCGTCGACTACCTCCAGTTCAGGCTCGGTTTCGAGCAGAGTCGTATGCAGATGGACATGCTCGAGAGGTCAGGCGTCTCCGAGTTAAGAAGACCTTCCTGGATGACTGGAATGCGTATAAGAAGTACGCATGGAAACGTGACGCGCTCATGCCAATAACCGGGGGTTTCCGTGATCAATTCAGCGGGTGGGCGGCTACCTTGGTCGACTCTCTAGACGCATTGTGGATGCTAGGCCTTCGTGAGGAATTCGATGAAGCGGTTGACGCAGTGGTAGGGATAGACTTCGGTCAATCAAGCTCTGGTAGAGTCAATACGTTTGAGACGAACATTCGATACCTGGGAGGCTTAATTGCCGCGTATGATCTAAGCAAGCGAGAGGTCTTACGCGCTAAGGCGGTTGAACTTGGTGATCTCCTTTACGCTGCTTTCAACACCGAAAACCGTATGCCTGTTGACTTCATTGAGTTTGAAAAGGCCAAAACTGGACAAGGCCTAACCGTAGAGGATACTGTCGTCTCTGCCTCACCTGGAACGCTGTCGCTGGAAATGACGCGCCTCTCCCAGATCACAGGTGACCCGAAGTACTATGATGCGATTTCGAGGATTACGGATGTCTTCTACGAAGGCCAAAACCAAACCATGTTACCAGGCATGTGGCCCATGATGGTCTCGATGAGGTCTGAGCAAGTCACATGGGGCAATCAGTTCACGCTTGCAGGTTGCGCGGATAGCCTGTACGAATACCTCCCCAAGGCCTTTGCACTCCTCGGGGGAAAGGAGCCGAAATACGAGATAATGTCGAAGGGTTTCATGGAGACTGCGAAGGATAATCTCCTCTTCAGACCGATGGTACCCGGCAACGACTCGATTCTCATAGCTAGCAGCGTGCAAGTATCCAACGACGGCCACGTCACCCTCGAGGAAGAAACCGAACATCTTGCCTGCTACCTCGGAGGGGTTTACGGGCTTGGCGGGAAACTGTTCAGTAACGAAGAATATGTCGAGGTTGGCGCAAAGCTTACACTTGGATGTGTATATGGATATAGATCATTTCCAACAGGAATGATGCCTGAACGATTGAATATGGTTGCTTGCACCTCGAAGGACGATTGTGAGTGGGACGAGGAGCTATTTGACAGGGAGAAGAAGAAGCGACCGGAGGGTAAGTTGAGTGCTGGGATATCTAGCCTTCATTTTCGTAATTTTCCCTGGCTATTCTTAGTCACTCTATCAATTCTTGACTCCCGACCTACGTAAGAAACTGCTGACATTCTATCGCTGCAGCGAATGATCGTTTGCCCCTTGGATTCACCACTGCTAAAGATCCCCGCTATATTCTCAGGCCTGAAGCGATCGAAAGTGTTCTATACATGTATCGCATCACTGGAAATCCTGCCTGGCAAGATTTGGGTTGGGACATGTTCACGGCTATTGCCAATGGGACTGAAACGAAATTGGGCACACACGCAGCGGTCAAGGATGTGACTCGTGCGGGTATGTTGTCTCATGATGACTACATGGAGGTAAGTCGACTCCATTCCACGTTCATCTTACAATACTAACATGTGGACCAGAGCTTTTGGCTGGCCGAAACTCTCAAGTATTTCTACTTACTCTTTTGCCCACCGGATATCATTAGTCTCGACGATTATGTGTTCAACACTGAGGCACACCCCTTTCTTCGGCCCCGGTGAACCAGTCCTGGTCGTAACATCATCTCCTGGCCCGAGGAAGCGTCGAATTACGAGGCACACGGCATGTTTCAAATTCGGACTGAAAGGCGATTACACTGGGACGGGATTCGACCATCGCATAGAATCGCGTCAATAAAAACTTCAGGAGAGCCGTGTAAGGGTGAGTATGGACTCTAGAAGCCTGAGAGTTGCAATATACTCTTCGATATTTAGCAGCTTCTAGTGTGAGCTATCTACAGGAGTATATTGATGGCGTCTCCTAATGATGGGTAGACTTCAACAGCGCAAGTTCCATCGCAGCCAAGCCACGGATGACTGATTGAAGTGGGGGTTACCAATGAGCTTTTAGGAACCTCGATCTCAATTGCTAAGTCGTAGAGGAACATAACAGGGCCTAGTTATGATAATATCGTGCTTGAGAACGGATGCCTAAGTAATGCATCCCCCTCGCTTCTGGTTATCAGGAATTGGCTTCTTAGGTCAGATGGTAGCGCATCGGATTAATTCAAGTAGCCTAATGATAATCGTAAATTTATCATACATACTGCCCGGCCGTATCGAATGTACGCTCATCAACGACGTTATATGTCTTATAATTCGTGGCAGCAGGGGGCACAGAGACGATGAGCGTCGCGAATGAGTATACACAAACTAAGAACGATGAGATATAAGCCGAAGCTTATGCTAAGATTCGCTTGATGATTTGGTTAGATTCCCTTGACAGTCCGATCTATCGCGAGTACACCAAATGATTGTACGCAAGTCTATCATAGCTCGATTCCAAATGTACTCCTTCCCACGGAGTAGAGACGTTCGGCCATTCTACCTAACGCCTAAAGCCTTAACGCCATCGCCAATGCGAATCTACTCAAGTAAGATCTCGTAGTTATCCTTTGCAACTCTCACAGGCTCGTTTCCGCTACCATATTTACGCCGAACCAACTCGAAAATGATCAAACCAGCACTCGTGCTCGGCACTTGTCGGACTGTAGCAATCTGTCAGCCATTGAACATTCGGGAATTGGCCACACTAGCACGGGACGCGCTGTGGGAAAGTAGATATCCGTATATTCAGATACCTAGCGCGTACCCCAAAAAGGAGGTAGACCAGGAAGCGCGAGGTAGTGTTGACTTACTAGTATTCCACCAGAATCCTCGGTATAGCCAATTTGCGACGCCCCTGCCTTCCGAGGCAGCGGTTGAGATGCACTCAGCCCACGTTTCTTGGTAGGCATGATAATAAGCTCGAAGCATGCGCCACCTGCGTATCGGTTTATCAGGATTTGCGGCTCCTAAACTCCTCAACTTGGCTGCCTTTGCATCAAGGTCCTCCAGATGGTCCCAATGAAGGACCTGTATATGCGATAAAGGGTGAAGAAGTAACTGCTGAGCGAACGACGCGCTAATGCCGGCAAGTAGCAAGAACATGGGTTCAAGGGCGTAGTGAGGCCGTATCACGACAGGCCCGCTCTGCTCCTTTGCAGTGGCAACAATTGAATTACGGCCTGTTGGCGGCCGTTTTCGCGCGAGGGTGTCGACCATATCTGGTTGAAGCCCGCTATAGTACCATCTAATGAACCGGTAATAACCTTGTGCCTTCACATACTCGAAAGTGCTAAAGAATATTGCGCACCCAAAGCTATCTTTCACGAATGTGAGTCCCCACCCTGCGAAGACTCCTCGTAGACCTATCTCCCTGAGCTTCTCTGCTGAGAAAGACCACATGCTTTTCGGCTTTCCGTCTCCGCTGCCCGCCATAAGATCTTGATGATCATACCGAGCCTGTATCGCGTCAAGTGGCGCAGCCACCACACTCTGAATACTCCCAGCTAAAAGGCCTGCCGTGAAAGTGTGAACCGGTTCCGGCGGAGGAAACACTCTCTTGGGCGACCTCGAGCTCTCCTCATGCAGTTGTCCCAGGATGTGGAGATAGCTGGTGTACAGGACGGCACCGACTCCAACATTAGCAAGCAGTGGCGGCAGAATCTGGTTGGGAATAACACTCAATCCATGCTCATCGATCACGGACTTCAGCAATCCTGGCGTCGTGCCTCTCGCCCACATCCATATCCGTTTGAAGGTGAGTCGAAGCCTGGAGGAGCTCCGATCATTGGCAGCGGCCTTTTCCAGCAATTCCGTTTGGGCCTGGTGCACACTTCGGGCATACGCGAGATAGTCGACCCGCGTCCGGAAGAAAGCCTTGACTGGTGCCCTGAAGTAGAAAGCGATGGCCTGCGCGCTCAGGGCCCGAACTCCCGCCGCGGATGCGGCGGTTGCGGCATTATTGCGCGATTGTTTATCGAAGTTTGCAGGATCTGGAGGAATGACCGGGAGGACGCCCCTGTAGAGGTCTTGGGGCAGTCTGCCAACATCATCGCGGCCTGGCGGCATTGTTCTCGGGAATCATTTTGAGATGGTTGGACTGCTGCTCGATGGTCGAAATCATCGGCATTTGTCGCAAGAATCAAGGAGCCACATAGGTGACCCACCGACGCCACATGAGCCAGCCACATGATGATTGGTTCCGTACCCGCTTAAGATATTTATGCTTATATTAAAAGTGAGCCACTTAACAAGCTTAAGTAAGTACCTTACCATGCAGCCATGCAGTGAGTGATCGAATCCTACGTGTACATAATCCGTACACATACATACCTACGCACCTAGCGTCACACTCCCGTGTCATAAGCTACGTGTGTAGGGTGAAGACTACGTAAGTATCTGTAAAACTATACTAATTTGATAGATGTCATGCGACAGTATTGACATATAAGAATAACCATTTTCAATTTTCATGTTTTAGTGAATTGGCAGCTCTTAGCTACGCGGGCTCAAACTTTTAGATACACCAATCTCATTCATGTAATTGTATACCTCATGTAGTGATCTTGTTCGTAAGTGGAAGTTGGATGAAAAGCCTCTTATTGAAAGGGGTGTCATCTAAACCGTATGAGACTCTTGACTCCAAAGTGAACGCAATTTAACATCTTAAATAATTATGAAAATGAGCTTCTATAGAAATCGCTGGTAGGCCTTGTATAAATACGCCACAAGTATGAGCGCTTCTTATGGTAGTTGTTCAGATTTATGAAATTTCATGATTTAATTTATGAGGCCCGTACTCTGATTTATGAGATGAGATGAGTCATGTATTGAGTACTTGATTAGTTTGTCGTGCTATGTTTGAAGATGTACCCTTTTAGATTACTAAATGCACACAACCAAGTTGTTAATCTGCTAGGTTAGCATAATACAAATTGCTTAAAGGAGCTGGGAAGTGCCATTGTTTTTAAATTGTAATGGTGTTCCCAGTCTATCACCGAATCGTTAGAACCTCGTACGTGGTGAAAACTGAATTTTGACAATAAACGTGGGTGTTCATGTACTAGCGTTGGCTAATTCGCCTCCTCACGCCCAAAGGGCGTTGCGCTTTAATTAGTAAAGATCCCTAGTAATTGGGAAAATAACTGGGGTTCTTAAGCTACTTAGATTTGAGTGTAAATTACACATATATTGAGGTAGCTTCCAAACTGTAAATAGTCCCAGTATGACAATAATTTAAGATTCAACTATTACAAAAAAAGATACTCCAGAAAGTAATACCTTCTGTATTTATAGGGGACTTAATGGATAGAACCACTATACTTATAGTAGTCTCAGCAGGTATAAATCCCTTATAGCCGTCGATTCACATTTTGCTTAAAAGATCAGCAAGCCGAAACGTATTGAAGTTACAGGAAATATTCAACTACCTAAAGCTACATATAGTTATTAACAGATCATTAACAAAGTCATGTATCTACTAGTGTGACGAATTACTAGGGATCTTTACTAATTAAAGCGCAACGCCCTTTGGGCGTGAGGAGGCGAATTAGCCAACGCTAGTAATGGTTATATTAGCGTCTATGGATTCAGCTTCATTTACGTGCCCATTAAGTGGGCATTTCATACTCTCTTCATGCCACGGGTAGACGGGCTGGTTTAGCTGTCCGACAAGGCGGTAATGTAAGCTTGGGCCACCAGAGGTGGATGATGTCATTAAAATCTGTAGGCTGAGGTAACCTAATCGCTGCATCATGTAGACTTTCAATGTCCGACTCACCAAAAACATGTCACTACAACGACAATGGTCCCTTTAAAGAAATGCGTCTAGGCTGGTGTGCATCAACTGCAAGGCCTCGTCTTGTCCGCGCAATTTCTCGGGCATCAAGCTATGATCGCCCCTCATGTCTCCTACGGCCTTGTCTTCCCCGCAGCTCCAAGCTCTACTCGATATTCTTGTTCACTACGAGACATACACAGAAGTCCAGAGCTTTAAGTATCCTGGAGCTATCGGCAACTATGGATACCCGTTTGACGCAAATGGCCAGGCTGGTGCGGCCAAGAGATCATCGTCACCACTCCTGCAGTTGCTCCTAACTAGGATTGTTCTTCCAGTCCCGGGGGTCAGGGACTTGTCGCCAGAATTTTGGAGCGACAAATTCAACGGAATAATGAAGAAATTTGGCGAAGTAGAGTTATCCGAAAGCTACGACAAGGGAACGTTAGGAAGTAGGAAACGGCTTGCCTCGGCTGCATCGGTCATTCATGAAAGTGTCACTAGGGGCCTATTGAGCGGTGTGTTCAGTGGTTCGCTACCGAACCTCCACTCGAGCTATGACCGCAATAAGGCAGAGGATCTGATAAGGGCCTGGGATGATTCAGTACGGCACGTGGTATATGGCAACTTGATTGACGAGATATTCGATCATATGACGGAGTCCGCCAATATCGAGCAACACTCACCAGCACTTGAGGCTACAATCAATTATGCTATCGTTTACATGGCCACATTCCTTCACCATGTTTTTGTCCTTTCGGCAGAAGGCCCATATCTGCTTAAACTTCTCGACAATGTGCACAAGTTAATCCCTTATACAATGATAGGGCAGACACTTCGGGTTGGTAATGCAGGAACGATGATTAACGGTCTGCTCAGGCTATTCCTAGCGAAAGTCAGCGTTGGAGCTGTGTCAAATTGGATTGGGCTGACAAAGGATGCTGCTGATGGTATGAACCTGTTGCAAAGGTATTTACTTTCCTAAAACCTCCAGAATGGCGAGCTAACTACACTAAGGATCATTTCCTTGGTCCTTGAATGGGATTCTAGTGAATTCCGAAAGGCTATCGAGAGCATCAAGGCGGACGAAGACAGGCCAAGTGATGCACATCTGGCCGCGATCAATGAGCATCTAGAGGAAACCAGGGAACAGCATGAATTCATTCGCAATAAGAGCGGGAGGGAGGGAAAATCCATCATTATTGCGATCTTCGAGTGGAAGAACAAGGATCTGACAAAGAACCTAAATGATACGCAACACTCAAAGTGTCAACAGTATTATTCCGCAAAACTCGCAATCAGAGACAGAGAGATGATTACGGAGGTTCTCTGTCGCCAGAGTCCTGACCTCACAACGTCCATTGTTCGGGATGGAGTATCCGTATTTGAGCCCATGATTCGAGATATTCACAAAAACGTGGATATACGAAAACATCTTGGCTCTGTCCAGAGCTTTTTGACTGACTTGATAGAGACCAGCAAACCAAAGAAACCAGCGGGCAGCAAGAAAGCGAAAACGAAGGAAGTTCGTCCACCTTCCGTCGAAGACTATGTCGGCCTCTTAAGACGAAATAGGCAACTGGCCTATGATTACCTGCACGATTTTGCGAAGGGTTGTCCGGATCTACGAG
The DNA here is from genome assembly GCA_022497155.1 of Whalleya microplaca. Taxonomy (NCBI): domain Eukaryota; kingdom Fungi; phylum Ascomycota; class Sordariomycetes; order Xylariales; family Xylariaceae; genus Whalleya; species Whalleya microplaca. The sequence continues at coordinate 718,966 of MU385710.1, read as the reverse complement.
AGACATGGCGGAATTGGGCAAAGAGTGGTATCAAAGTATTTCGACGAGATTCTGAAGACTGCCTCGTCATGAGAAATGAGAAGGGGAAGACTGACGGCGTATCTAACGATCTTGACTCATCTCCATCTGATGCTGGAACCATGGATGCCATCTTACAACATCTGTTCGACGGTCTCTCGAGCGACAAGCAAAGTAGCGTCAAGGCTGCGATTGATTCTCATCATGCGTATATCTCATCTCTTGAAGTGATATCAAGAACACGAATACAGCAAATTGTCAAGGGAATAGACGCCAAGGAGAAAGGCGATGAGAATTTGAGCGGGCCGGGCGTATACATAGCAAGGTGGCACTGTTTGCTAGATGAGACGACAGTCACCCCGAGCACACCTCAGGGCAGTATCAGGAAGGGCAAGGATGTTAAAACATCCAGAGCACTAGGAAAGACGGAAGCCGTCGCCGGCTCAGAGAGCTGGGATCCGGACTTCGCCATTCGACAAGAGGGGCAGACATGGCCCAACCCCCCAGACGTATCAGTTGTAGTCGATGCTCTTGGGCCACAGTTCAGGGATATAGTTGCCAATATGTCGGGGGATATCCCTCGAAAGTAAGGTGTTTGAAAAGCCTTCATAAAGACAGGGGAATCCACATGGCACTGCATATGACGTTGCATTTGAAGGGAGTTCAGAGGATTGCCTTGATACACTACTGGCTGGCGTTTATAAGATGTATCAACAAGTTGTCTGAAAGGGATACTAGAGCATAATAATAAGTTGGCGTGAACCTTTCTACATTTGCTGTCGTTCTACTGGGCTTATGCTAAACTGTTAGTACTGAGCAATCACAAGGTCATGGTGTCACAAGTCACATTGGGATAAGGCTCTTTCAAGCCGCTAACATGGTTCGGAATTGGTATGCATAGCACGGGGAGACATGACATTTAACCAGGTTCCTCGAGCTAGCCTTCTATTGTTACAGCAGTAGGTATCCCCTCATGGCCTTCCAACCTGTCCAACATCCACTTCGATTTAATCAGTCGTATGGACACTTCGATGGCACTACAAACCTAGATTAGTTGCACCATCCATACCAATGCGACGTCAAGATCATCACCTCTAAAGTCCACCAGTCAGACCACCCAGAAGGCCCTCTAGACCACCAAGACCACCCAGACCACCCTTGTCGGAGGCGTCGCCCTTGGGCAGGGCCGAAGTCAGGGGAATAGCTGTCGAGGTTGGCGAAGCAGACAGTTTTGGCACCAGCGATATCTTGGGTACAGTTGTTGGCACAATCGTGGTCGAAGGTACAGCCTGAGGCTTCGTGGGGCTGTCCTGCTTGCCCGCCTTGTTCAGGGTCTCGGTGACCTTGCTCAGCGCTGGCGGTGCCTGCTCACCGACCTTGGACAGAACACCGGTTACAGGAGAGGTGAGGGAGCCGACACCGGGCAACTATTGCACATTCGAATTAACAATTGCTTCTAGAATCTCTGCACAAGGGGCTGAACGACTTCAGATACTCACCTGGCGTCGCTCTTCCGTGGCAATGGGAGCACTGCCGGCTGTCGCGGCCAGCAGGGCGATGATGGATGCGATGACAGGCTTCATGATGACGACGCGAGAAAAGATAAAGAGATCAAATGAGTGACTATGAACGAGTGACTGGATGTGGTTGCTGGTTAGCCTTCTAACATTCTCGAAGGCAGATTGGAAGCTATTTGTACATGTCAACCCGTCGATCAATCTGCTTAGGGATACTTGTAAGATCCCTTGATCTTCAGGAGAATGATTGATTGACTCAGAACCTGTCGGCGTGTCTCGGTCTTGTAGCTGCACCAACTTCAATGATCGACACCGCGAGACAGTTGCTTGGCATTTTACTCACGACGTGCAATTTATTGGAAATTCAATTGATTGATCTACGGAACGCAATCCTGTTCTATGTTGTGATAGCATGCCTGCTATGTGATCACCGATGCGTATGTGTGTTGCTTTATTAACTCTATATGATCCTAGCAGAACATATCATTTCTGGGCCGAGCAGCGGCTCACTCAATATTTCACCCTGTGCCGCCCGAGATAGTTCGAAGCCTCTCGCTGCCTCTTGTAATTTGTGTTCGAAGAATCGTTTATCGGTAAATCGCGTGATTGATGGAGATCAATGGTATGTCGATCGACCGACGCGCCTGCGCTGTGCCAACAAGTCCGGTGGCGTCGTCACGCCATTTCGATTGGCGCTCGAAGAGTTTACATGAAAACAAGGTTGCTGTCGATATATGCGTCGTCGCTGCCTGTCCATTACACCTACACCTAACGGAGGGCGCGACGGACTGTGATGAAGCTCAAACGTCCACTATATCGTCACTCTGGCCTTCATCAAGGGTCTCGTTTCCTATCATATATGCATGACCAGACCAACCATGACAGGAACACAAGAAGGAACGGAGAACAGACAAATATGGCTATCCATGGAGCAAGACTCCCTCCGCTAGGTGGCCAGGATAATGACGATGGTGGAATGACTCTCTTCTGTATACTTTCACACACGAAAGCATTTGCTGACAGCCCGGGGTTGCAGAGTTTGCGACTGGGATCCCACATACGCTCTGCGTACTGAAGTCCAATGTAGGGTGCCATGATATGAGATAAAGGCAATATGTCGAATAAAATGTTGTCGTCGAATGAATTGCTATGTTGCCGCTCTACGGCTTGTTGATCTTATAGAAGGCGGTGTACGTCTCGAGTGGTACTAATGACCGGGTCTTTCATTTTTCTGGGAAGCCCCATGTATTATGATATATGGGGGGATTGTGCAAGTTAAGTTGAATGACGATAACACCTCTTGTTAGGTAAGAACAAAGGACCAGACCTGTGCTCCTTGTTCGTTTCCAGGCTCCGTTGGCTCTAACTCGTCACACCCAAGGAGAACAAAGAGATGCCCTCTTGGTCAAAATGCTCACCCGTCGATGCAACTACATGATAATCAATTGTAAGAAATTGTCTGTTTTTCCTTGTTAGTCTTTGTAATGACTGTGCTGACCGTTGACAGTTGGGTGTCACATTGGAACTCAGTCTGCACGAGTGGCACGCTTGGAAATATATAGCAATGAAGGTTACAAGGTATTGGCCGAGTTTACTGTCTGAGAGATAATGATAAACTCTTAAACTACATGGTGCTGGCGAATTAGCACGAGGTACATGGGAATATAACGATCCAATCTAGCTGCCATTGCTGGAGTCAGCATATTGTCTGATTAAGCATTGGAGTGTACGTAGTTCAGGCTACTATGAGTACATAATGACATAAGATATCATTGCTAATAGTCAAGAAAGGCAAATGTATGAGGGATCTACCACTTTGGGGGTTCCTCAAAGTAGCTCAAAATCTGAATGATATTGTTCTATAAGAGCTTTTATACTTACAGATGAATAGGGGACACGTTTGGAAAGTTTGCATCTAGTGTTACTGGTAGGCTCACCATTCCTAGAGAGATACTGTACTAAAATTTGATTAAATATGATGATTAGGTGTATCGCATACATACATTCATGAAGCCTAAGAATTTAGACTTCGATGCTACCTGTCAGTTTGATATCTCGACTGCTCGCACCCATGTAGATAGAATATTCGCCTTTCTGGACTATCCACTCCTGAGCTACAACATCCCACACACTAAAGTCGCGCCGCGTAAGCTGAAAGGATACCTCACCTGACTCTTCTGGGGACAATGGTATTTTCTCAAAGCCTCGCAACTGCTTCGGTGGACTATTAGGAATGCCGAGATAAAGCTGAGCTACCTCTGCACCAGCAATCGAGCCTTTATTCTTAATCGTGGCGTTAACTGTGGCTACGATATCCCATAGGCTGTCTTCGTCATCATCATCAGTATCGAAATCCAAGGGTTCAACGGAGAGCAACGAATACTCGAACGCGGTGTAACTCAATCCGAACCCAAACTCAAATCTAGGTGTGATATTTCTGGCGTCAAATGCACGGTAGTCTATGTAGACGCCCTCGGTGAAGTCGCATTGCGGGTCAACGTCGTTTCCAGGACTGAGACCACATGGGGAGTACACGGCGTAATCACTTTCGTTCATGGCCAATGTGTATGGCAATTTCCCCGTGAACGCAGCTTCGCCATATAGAAGCTGGACCAAGGCCTCTCCGCTATCCTGGCCGGGTAAATGAGCGATGATAGTTGCTGTGACGTTTGGATGCTCGATCCATTGGTCAACTAGGCGGATTCCAGCAGCGTGTATGATGACGATGGTGTTGGCACATTTGGATGCCACATTCAGTACAAGACCATCGCTAAAGTCATCGTGAAGACCTTCCCGGTCCCAACCCTCTGTGGCGATTGCGTTGATAAATACTAAGCAAGCGTCCGATGCAGCGTTGACATCGGGGTCAAACGAAATTATATCCCAATTTACCCACGTCCCATCGACTCTCGCTCTTTTCTGGATGGCACTGAGCGGCTACATGACGGTCAGTGGTCTTCTAGCTTCGTTTTAGTCATATATCTCTTACATCGTCGATATAAGCTGGGGCATTGGCACCAGCTCTTCCGCCCGTGACAACTGTCCCTCCTCGAGCAGCCTGGTTAAAATGCTGTACTGTACCTAAAACCGCTTGGCCCATTTCCTCTGATGACGTATAACCGAGTTGGAAGAGAGTATCGGTATTCTTAGTTCTTGGGACGGTGGCGTCATACCCGTAGACGGACAACATGGTGGGGTTCTTCGCGAACGGCAATGCCTCATTGTTCTTGACTAGAACATGTCCAGCAATTGCCCCTTCCAATATGACCGGCTTCGATTCTGGGATTCTAGCATCTACCTGTTCGTGTGATTGGGTAAGATTTTTCATTCCGACACCAGGGAATGGGAAATCGGTGCCATTTTGGCCCAGGAGATACCACGCGGCAACAATTCTGAATATTATTAACACTTGACAGAGTGATAATCTTAATAGGCTTTCCCTTACCTGGTAGCCATATCTGTTACCCTATCCTCACTGATAGAACCGTTGTGCACCGCCTGAGTCAGATTACTACCAAGAGACCCACCACCAGGCATAACCATATCTAAACCAGCGTTTACACTGGCCAGAGTGTGCTGGGCATTCCAATCGAGTAGTACGAAACCGTCAAAGGAAAGCTCTGCCTTGAGAATTCCATTCATGAGCTTGCTATTCTCGCAGGCGTAGGTGCTGTTAATACGGTTATAACTGCACATAACAGAGGCAACGCCAGCTCTCACGCCATCCATGAATGGCCAGACGTAGAGTTCGTGGAGTGTTTTATCATCAACGTTGGATGAGACCGCCTCAACTCCAAAGTACGGTCGTCTGTAAGTTTCTTGTTCATTGGCAATGAAGTGCTGAGTGATGACAATTAGTAGGCATATCAAGTTCCCACAGGCTTATGAAATATCACCTTAATGTTGGCAATAACACCGGCATCCTGGTGACCTATTATCGTCTTGGCATTTAACTGACCAGAAAGATAAGGGTCAACTGAAAACCCCTCCCAGTTGCGGCCTCCGAGAGGAGTCCTCCCTAATGGCCCTGCATTTGGTCCAAGGATCACATTTACTGAAGGTAAGTGAGTCCTCGCCTTGATAGAGCTAATTGGTGTCTAAACCTACCTCCCTTAGCTTTGAACTCCTTTGCCATGTAGTATGCTCTCTCGTACGTCATATTCTTGTCCCAACTGGCACCGACGTGAAGTGCTGATGGGTACGAGTTCACGAGGTCTGTACCCCTGACACCGTTACCTGCATCGTGGAGACACATACCAGGCCACTCAAGTCGGGGAACACTACCAGTATTACCAGCACAGACATTATCGCTGATAGTAAAACCTCGAGTTATGTTGACCTTCTCTTCTAAGGTCATTTGGCCTACGAGGTCACGAGCATTTTCGTACGCGGCAGTCCAAAAACCTGTGCCTCTGCCAGATGCTGTCGAGATAAAGGTTCAGTTGTTTGACTAACATGTTCTATGTCGTAGCTTAACTTACGCGTTGGGTAGACTGGTGGTGATTGTGCATAGTCGGTTGTGGCTGATGTAACAAATGGGAGCCCAGCTACGACGATTACCAATGACGACCACATGATGACTGTAGGACTCAAGAGCCGTGCGAAAAGACATACGATAATTTTAAAGAACGAGCTCCATACGATGCGAAATTCGTTGTATTTGAGTCTACAATGTTTTGCATTTTTGATGACGTGCATCCTTGGCAATCGGGCCCATGCGGTTGTAACACGGATCAGTGTGCTTGCTCACCGCTTTGGGTTCTCCCTGGGTTGGTAGATATCATGCAGATTCGGGACAACGTTTCCGCCTCACGACTACTTAAGACTTGCGATCTTACAAAATGAAGCCTCTCTAAGTCGAATTGCGGCTTATTAAGTCTGTAAGTGCGTGCTATTGTTATGGGGCTAGTGTGCCGTGGCACATATATATCGCTTGTCTTTTTCTTTTACTCTCAGATAGAACATACACAGCTCAGACGGCCTTGTCGCCGACAATAGACACATCTCTCTTTTCGATCAATAGCTGTTATAAGTGACTCTTTTGTTTCGTTGCCTCGATTACCTCCGATCAGCTAAGCCATGAAGTGGCACCTCCTTCACCCCGACACCCTGTCCCAAGACACTATGTACCGCAGACTTTCGACAATTTCAAAGCTTGGCGGACCCACTTATTATAGGCCTAAGCTGCTTATAGCCTAGTATATAGACTTAGTTTCAGTTATGTAATATTAAAACTTTAAATCTCTAAACTGAATTTTTCTTTTTTAATTTATATACTACCCTATTACTTAACTACTTACCTTACTAATACAACGCTATTATATTACTATACCTATTATACCTTAGTTATTATAGCTAATATTACTGTACCAAAATCTTAATAATTAATTAAAGAGACTATAATCACCTTATAACTTAAAAAACAAGGCCGACTTATTAAATCACTCTCTTAATAAACTATAAAACGAACTACTTCTTATAAAATTACTAAACTAAAATACTTTAAAAAAAATAAAGGTATTAATATAGTTATCGAATTATAGAGTTCCTTTAATTTCTATACACTTAACTTAATTTTATAACTAACTAATAAAAATTATCTTTTTAACCGACTTAATTCCTATAAAAAAAGGTTATAAGTAACTTATTTATCTTAAAGCAGCTGTTTATTTTAAAATCCTTTTACCGATTATAACTATATAGTAGCTTAAAAAAAACTTTATTTTAACTAATAGTTACGGAAAGAAATTATTTATTATATTTTATTAGCTTAAACTTAAAAGTCAATTTTATAAATTTTTTATCGATATATGTCTTTAAAGTCAACTTATTACTAAAGCCTGGTTTCGAAATTATTTTATAATTTTATTTAAAAGTTTATACTCTATAAAACTTTTTCTAGTCTTTTAGTTTAGTTTTGGTTAGTTTTAAAAATTTTTTAAAAGATATAATTTAATTCGAAAACGGGTAACTAAATATTTTTTTAAAGCCCCTAAAAATATATATAATGCCTATTTATCGTTTCTTTTATTTATAAAGAAATATAGCCGTCTTTATAATAACTTTTGTTAAATTTTTTTTTTATTTTTACAACTACTTAATAGTTTTAATAATTTTAAGTTTTTATTTTTTCGTTAATTTAAGTTAACTAAAATTATTAATATAGATAAAACTTTTATACCTTTTAAGTTTTTAAATAGTTATACCTATAAGACGAAAGATTTAATTATTATATTAGCTAAAAGTAATAGAAATGATTGGAATAAAAAACAAGCTATTTTAGTCTTATATATAATAGCCGAAAGGACTTTTCTTAAGCCTAAACTAATATTCCATAGAGTTAATAACTTTAAATATACGGAAAAATTTAAATTATACCTTCCTGAAGTTATAATTAAGTTTAACGAAATTATTTATAACAATAAAAAGCTTATAACTTAATAGATTAATACCGAACTTAAAGATTATATTTAAGACGAAAAAACTCTATTAATAATAAATATAATAACGTTTTATAATATTTCTAATATTAAAAAGTCTTTAAAATCTATAATTATATTACCCGCTATAATTCTTAAAAGGATAACTAGTTATTTTTAAGTTTTAGATACTTATTTAAATAAAGTAGTTAAATAATTACTAAAAGAGTTTAATAATATATAGCTTAAAAAGAAAGTTTAAAAGTATAAAAACTTAAGAAAGTCTCTTTTTCCGTTATTAATTTCTAATTAACGAATTAAAATAACTATTATAATTATATAAGTTATTATACGACTTAAAAAACCTTACTATTGTTATGGGGCTAGTGTGCCGTGGCACATATATATCGCTTGTCTTTTTCTTTTACTCTCAGATAGAACATACGCAGCTCAGACGGCCTCGTAGCCGATAATAGACACATCTCTTCTTTCGATCAATCGCCGTTATAAGTGACATTTTTGTTTCGTCGCCTTGATTACTTCCGATCAGCTAAGCCATGAAGTGGCACCTCCTTTACCCTGACACCCTGTCCTAAGACACTATATATGTTTTATTTGAAAAAAGTTTAAGCAAACCGGAGTTTTTATAAAACTTAATTCGTTAAAAAATCATTTTATAAAAATAAAAAGTTTTAGTTTATAATAATACGAAAACTTACGAAAGGCTTTTCGAGACTTAATTTTAGTTAATAATTTAACTAAAGTTAACCTTATAAACATTATATATAAGCTTAAGCCGGGTTTTATAAATTACAATTAAAAGGAATTAATAAAGGAAACGTTAATTATATCTTTTAGTCCTTTATATAAAAAAACTAATAAAATATTATTACAGATATATAAAAAGAAAAGGCTGCCTTATAGTAGTATTAAAGTAGTTTTAGTAATTAAATTAAAGGAGTATAATAGGCAGTAAAATATATATAATAACTGGTTTAATTAGATATTTAGTTAGTTAAATAGTTATTATATAAGTAACTAAGTATTAAGGTTGCAAATAGAGTTTAAGCTTTAACTATATATTAAGCTATAAGCAGCTTAAGCCTATAATAAGTGGGTCCACCAAGCTTTGAAATTGTCGAAAGTCTGCGGTATTAGCTTTAACTTCCCCACACAGACTCCGACCTTAGCGCAGTCTTTAGAACCATCTTCACTGCGTCAATTTCGATAATGCAATGATTAGAAGGTTGGCTAACCGTCTTTATCCTCTCATCTTTCCTAAAACTCCCAGTAGCCACGGATCACGTCTTATTTCATGAAATATAATTTTCTTCATATTTATTATTCGGCTAAACGACGGGCATTCAACCTGGTAATATTGACATCTTGAGTCCACATACCTATTGAGATCATGTGCTCGGTGTACGGAACAGGCCGGAGCTAACATTTCCAACCCTACCAAGGATTTGGCAGGGGTCACTCAACGCCAATGGCCGCTCGTGCTGACTGTACTCCCTCTCCAGACTTAACTTAGTTATCGAAACATCATGACGAAGGCCATAATGAGTGACGCTTCAAACGTCCGTCCAACTCTTGTATCCGCAGCTCCATTCGTAAGCGTAGGAGTTGCCGAAGATATCGCCGCAATGGATTGAGTAGATGTTGTTGACCCGCGGTTTGTGCCTGAGCTTACCGTTGGTGAACGAGCATCGCCTGAAGCGACACTGATGGTGGTTGAGTTAAAGCAATTTGTCTCGTTTGGCTTTTCGACATCGGCTAGATCCGCCAAGATGATATCGACGCACTGCCATAGCTTTGTCAACAATTATTCCCTTAGAGTTATCATAGTCTATTGGACGGAGGTATTGATTACTCACACTATACATAGCAGCGCCATGTTTAGCTGCCTCCACTACCTGTATAGTCGCGAGGTCCCCTACGTTTGCCTTCAACCCTTCTGGAAGCGACACTTGAGGTAGACATATGCTGTCAGGATACGGATTGTCTGTTGGGCCAATGATCTCGAAGCGCGGCACTAGAGGAAACGAGTAGTTTGGTGGGATGGAACCGAAGCCTATGTTTACGTAGATGAGGGCGGTCTTGTGTCCAGTATACCAGCCAGGCTGGAAAGACACAGCGCCGCCGTTTATTGGCCATTTTGTGCGGTTCTCTGCGACAGGCAGGCCACCACCTGGCGTTGGTGTAAGTGTCACTTCTTCTAGTACAAAATATGGAGCGCACATACATGGATATATCCATTGCATTCCATACGGGTACACCGTCGTCAAATCATTTGACAGACCAACGCCGAGTCCGTTAGTTTCCTCGACAGTTCCATTCAGCCCGAGATTGTTACCCCGCCAGCCTGGATAAGTGATTACTGTGTGGCAATTTGCGGCGATTATCATAGGGAGTAGAGCGATGCAATACCGCTGGCTGATGGGCTGCATCGTGATTCGTGACTAGTTACAACTATTGGCAGAATATATGTAGGTAACGGAGGAAAAGCGGGATGGCTCTTGCGATTGAGCAGGTTGCAGTGACCGAGTTTTACCAGATGTGACCCCTGAGATTGTACAGCTGTAAGTTAGCCAAGGAGGCACAGCTCGGCTAAGTCAACCCCTGTTCGGAGTTATATACTGATTCTAAGTCGTCAAGATATTGAGTAATATAGCTACAAATAGATATGCCTCTTGTACCTTTTCACCACATCCAGGAAAATGTTGCCAAATACATGGCATATATATACGTCAAGCAAAGATAATTTGGAAATCGCAGGAATGCGATGGTCTAACCGCTGATATCCAGAACCCGAGCAACGGTATTTCTCACATGTAGGCCCAGTTTCTATGCGAAAACGGAATTTTTCTATTGAAATGCTTTTGAAGTGAAGTAGCGACTGCTACGGTGATTGATAATGGCGATTTAGTATAGCAGGATCATGATCACTTTAACCTTAACAACAGCCCCTTAAAGTGTTTCCCGCTCATGTAGCAGTCTTCCGCTTATCCAGAAGAAAATTCTAGATACCCACGCATCTGATGGGCTTTAGTAAACCGCACTCCCTCATCGGCCGTCAGCCTATGTGTCGACTAACGGAAAACAATTCACCATTCTACAAACACAGCATAAGCATCACACCCTAACAAGGTCAAGAACACAACTAAGTTTCTGGTGGTACGGCGAAGCAGAACCATCAGCGATTCGCTGTGTATAAAGACACTGTAGAAGTTAATAACACGATACTAAGAAGGACTCGGTTACATTTTGTGTGATCATAACGTTAGATTATGGTAAACCTTTTCGAATCCCACAATAACGAAGTCTTTGCTATCCGAACATTGATTATACTACAAACCGTCTCATGCAGATTAAAGGATCTCATTCGCTACATTAGACTGGTTGCTCAACCTGGCTCACACATGTAGTGTCACCTCAAGTCACGTTGAAGTTCATAATGTGATACCATGAATTATTTAGCAAATGAGATAATTCCCTCTATTTAATTTATAAGCGGTAATCTCTGAGATAATTGGAAGATCAAGAGACTTCTGATAGATGTTATACCACCAAGTAGTGATTATTGCCATGTTTGATGGCTACATTGCCTCTCGTACATATTCCTAGCACAACCGCTTTGCAGTCTGGTATGATACTACAATCGTTACACAATCTATAGACCTAAAGTAATTGCTACAGATCCAATTTCTTGCTGTTGGGGCCTTAAACCTCCTTGAACGAGGGTAGGAATCTGCTCTTAGCCGCTGCCGCTACCGCTAACTGGCTAATGCTTGATTTATTTGTCATGTCCAATACAGAAAGCTCAGAGCCGAGTTCCTTTGATAACCAGGATCGGACTTCAACTGCTACTAATGAATCAATACCGAACGCATGTAATGGTTTTCCAGGATCCAGATTTGATATATCGACGCTTAATACTCTTGTCAGTTTCAGGAGTAGAGCATCGAGAACGACCTGCTCAGCATCACTGAGCGAACTAGCATCGGCAAGAAGCGTGGCGTACTTTACATTCCCTTTATCTACGACCTGCTCGACTACACTGGTAGTTTCAATCTGGCTAAGATGATTGAACAGTGGATCTGCCATCCAGGACGGTTGAGGAATCCCTGCAGCTGCAAGCTCATGTGGCAACCCGGGTCGAAGAACTACCTGTGACTGAGCGAGAGGTACGGATTTCCTTGGGGAGAGACAGTGATAGTCGAGTACTGCGTGGAGCTCCTCTTCACTCATAGTATCGAATCCCGCCGAGCGCATAGTATCCATCAGCTCAGGCTTTTCGGCTACGAAACCGACTCCAAGTACGACTGGGAGATCTAATGCAACTGCAGGTAGGCCTTGTGATACCCGGTAGCGTGCAAGGGAGTCTTGGAAGGTGTTTCCTGCAGCGTAGTTGGATTGTTCTTGGTTGCCTGCAATCCCCATAAACGATGACAGAAGAATAAAGAAATCTAGGTCTTGACCCAGTATATGATGCAGATTCCATGAGGCATCAACTTTTGGGCGAAGAGCACTCTGCCATTTGTCGAGCATCATGTCCTCGAAGCGGTTATCCTGGTTTAATAGTTAGCCTGAGGTCATATTATGTGTCACAACAAATCACCTTTAGTACGAGAGACCCCTGAATGCACCCTTTGATACTGGGCATATGAGTCAAGCACTCGTCAATAGTCCTCTGCAAAGCGTCTCTTTCGGCCACATCACAGGCTGGTGCGGCAACATTGTCACACGTAGTTTTGAGCTCGTTGACGAAATTCCTGGCCGAATCTTCAATCGGACCACGCCGTGATAGCAAGATTAGGTTTCTAGCACCTCGGGTCACCATCCAGCGAGCGATAGATCGCCCAAGGCCTCCCAGGCCACCAGAGATCACATATGAAGCCGCCGAATCAAATTCACAGGTGGGTTCCCGACTGGGTACCATGGGAACCACATTTTCATCATGTGGCTCAAGAACAAGTTTGGTCATTTGCCCGGACTGCATGCTTTGGAAAGCAGGCGTAATCTGTGAGAACGGATGAACAGTAACTGGGGTTACTCGAGGTAGCCCACCGTCAATCACTAATTGGACCATTCCCTGGAAGACTCGATGAGCCCTAGATGGATGGTGTTTCATCATGTAGAGTAAATCGAAATACTCAAAGCGAGTGTTACGCTCAAAATTTCTCATCTCGAGAGAAGCATTTGAGGAAACATCTTGGATCCCTAGCTCAACAAAACGTCCGAAGGGAGCTACACAATCCCATGTGGCCTGAAGAGCATCATTCGAGAGCGAATTAAGGACTATGTCCACTCCGCGTGACCCCGTCATACGTAGGATTCCTTCTTTGAAGGAATTATTTTGATTTGATAATATGTGGTCCCGTGGCATGCTGTACGTGGTTTCAAGGAAGTCTCGCTCTTCGGCGGAGCCCACGGTAGCAAACACCTCGGCCCCATGGTATTGAGCTAGTTGGATGGCAGCTTGGCCATGGTCACACACTGCGGAATGGATAAGGATTGTGTCCTCCTTTTGGATGCTTCCCATTTCCAGGAGCACAGCGTATGCTGTCGAATACGCGAAAGGGATTGACGCTGCTTCGATCCATGACATGGTGTCTGGCATGACTGCGAGTAGAGGCTCCTGAGAGCGTGAATTACTTTTCATTGTTCCTGATATAGAGAGCCCAAAGACCCTATCACCGACCTGGAATTTGGCTTTGGGGCCTACTCTAGTGACGACACCGGAGGCTTCTAGTCCTAGAATCGGCTCATCATCAATATGGCCAAGCACCAGAGCTAAGTCGCGAGAACTGACTCCGCAGGCCATTACCTTGAATTCAACATCATACTCTCCAAGAGGAGTACTATATGCGAGGTCATCCTCAAACCGAAGCTTGTCGAGTTGTGCCACGGCACCAACCTGCAATGCTAAGGGGCGCTCAGAGCTCAGTCCCCACTCTGCTTCTACCACAGGCAGGTCACTAATTTGCCCTTGGACAAAATTGTCCAGATGGTTTGCCTCCACGACTCGGGAGATGGAAATTACGCCACCGATAACAGCGAAAGCATTGTCGGTATTGTCGTACGCATTGGCCAAGATGTGCATTGACTTATCAACGATTGTGTCGGGGCATTCATCTTGTTCAAAGGATATGGTGATGAATCTAAGTGCCGGAATTTCCGCCCGAATAACTCTTGCAAGACCAATGACTAACTCTTGATCTGGATTGGCCAGTCCGCTGCCAGTCACCCACAATAGGGTCTTGCAATGCCGCACTATATGTTGTAGAGAACCAAACATCTCGTTGGTCATGTTTCGGAGGATCGACGATTCGAGCTCAGCCAGCACGACACATGTGTATGTTCCTAGATCCTTATCCAGCAACGTCGTGATATCGGCTATCTCGCATGGATTTCTGGAGGCAATCAAACTTGACATATGATTCGCGATGTCTCGTTGCAAGTGAGAGCTTTCCTGAATCACGATACAGACTGGACCTATTTCTCTAGGTTCCGAATCACGCTTTGACGCTGTCGATATAAGTACTGAGCTAATTTGATTGGCTGGATCAGGAGAGTCTGAAATTTTTGCGTCAAGTCCGGTGAACCCAGTGCTGACCAAGTGTCGATTCCAGTCCTCAGCGGCCATTAGTGGCCCCCAGACTCGTTCGGGGTCCTCACTCAGCCACCAACCAGGGAGTACACCAAATATAAGTGTGACGCTCACATCTGTTGCGTTAGTGACCTCGTAAAGAAGAAGCTTGCCCCCAGGCTTGAGTAGTGATCTGACGTTACTCAAGGTCGTGTCTATGTTCTTTGTCGCATGGAGTACATTCGCTGCGATGATGATGTCGTATTTAGCAGCCTCAAAGCCTTGCTCAGTAGGGCTTTTCTCAACATTGAGAGTCTGAAAGCTCATGCGTCCTAGATGGTGCTTAAAGAGCTCATGTGCCTCTTCAAAGAATGCGGGAGAGATATCTGTGAAGTCATAGTGCCTATACCGCGGACCCTTACACGACAACGTTTCTATAATCGACCTAGTAGCTCCACCTGTCCCAGCTCCGATCTCGAGAATATCCATGGCCGGGTTTTTATGTGCTAGAACGTCTACATAGTTGCATAGCTGAGAGTAGCACCTCTCAGCCCCGTACCCGCTTCGATAGAACTCTGCGGCCAATTTTCCACTGAAGAAAACCTCCAACGGATCAATGCGTCCGCTGAGAATTCGTGGTAAGTCCCGACCAATTGCAACAATTAGCTTGCCCTCGGGACGGTCGTTAGCTTCGATTCTTTGCTCTAGCTCCCGAACATGGTCATCTGTGAAACCCTCTATAGAGCTATCACATGAAGACTCTTCGACAATGTGTTTCATCCATGAAACATATTTGTGGTAATGATTTCGTGTAACATCAATTCTGTCAACAAGGTCGGTATTGAGAACGCGACGTATGTAAACAAGACATAAGTCTCTATACTCTACTAGAGAATAAGGAGAGAGCTGTTTCAGTACCGGCCCTTGAACGGGTTGGCAGGGACCGAGAAAAGCAATATCGGGCTTCCAGTCAATATTGAAAGCCAAAGGCCTGAGTTTGGAGTGTGAAACATCCAAGTCCTTGCCAGGAATCGACTTGAAGGTAAAGCCCGTCGCGCATATCATCGCTTGCTGAGATTCAGAAGAAAGGGCAGTGAAAGAAGTGTCGGCCTTCTGAAGCCCCCGCCATTGGGATCGAGATATAACCGTAAAAGTCTCATCGGTAGCAAGAGGCTTCGACGAAATCCATATTTCCTTCGCGTAATAGGGGACCAGGGTCTTACCAGAAGCACGCTTCGAATCGAGTATTAACGGGGCAAGGCTCGCTTGGAACGCTCCATCCAGCGTCACTGGATGAAGTAAGTGAGGCTGAATATATTTATGTGGCATTTGCTCTCGCAGAACGGGAACTGTGCTCTGAACCTTTGCTACTGACGTGGGTGTTGGGCTGAGCCAGACCTCAGCCAGCGTCCGGAACAATGGCCCAAAATCATAACCGGACCTGCGTAGCACATTATACACGTCCTTGTGAGATATATGTTTCGCGTAGATATCTTGCGTATCCTTACTTTCGTCTGCAGCTTTCTCTTGGAATGTCTGACTATCGGGACTATCCTGCACAAGCACTGGTTCGGTCTCATACTCTATTTGCACGAAGCCTCGACAGTGTTCCGTCCAGTCGTCATTCTCAATGGTAAGAAACTGAAATTCTCTCAGGATCGAAGCTCTCGTTGGGGTTAACCCTGGACAGCGCCGTAAGTAGAAACGCGATTCTATCTGGTTGGTATCAGCTGGAATCCGCAAAGCCGAATGGAACGACACGTCCTTAAATCGGAATCCTTTTATGATTCTTTGGGTATCAGAAATTTGTCGACTCGCTTCGACGGCCATGGCCAACATTGCTCCAGCTGGGTAAATTATATCCCCCAACACTTTGTGGTCTTCAATCCACGGGTTTTCCGACATGCGAATCCAGTTACGCCATATGGCATTGTCCTTGTTCCAATCAGGCACAGGTTTACCCAATAGCTCGTGGCGAACAGCTCTGGGGAAGCGAGAGGCTCTGCTGAGCCTGCTTTCGTACCAGTACTCAGTAGAATGATTGAATGAATAGCTAGGCAGATCCGTCAACATGAGTGCTGAAGAGTCTCCCGGTCCCTCAGTTTTGTTCACTGATAGCAAGTTAATACTTATACCTCGGCACCATAATGACCCTACGGCTTCAAGAGAAGTTTCCACAGCTGATTCGCGACGTCTTAGAAGGGAGTGGTATTTGATTTTATCGCCACCATAAACTTGCGTAGTGATGCTCCTGAGTGGACCCTTCAAAGCGCTGTGAGGACCAATCTCGAGAATGTCGGTGATGGGTTTTGGCAGATATAAATCCGGTTTAAACCCGTTCGTGGCCGTCTGCTCTGCAACCCCCCGGAGACATTCCATGGTTGCCTCGTAGAAACGGACAGGGGATATCAAGTTGGTAATCCAATATGTAGGATCCCGGAGCCTTGAAGGAGATATGGCTGTACCATATGTAGAAGAGAAAAATTTAGCTCCATGCGAATATGATGTTGACCCAATTTCAATATCTCCGATCGACGTAAGGTATTCCTCGGAAATTGGTTTCATGTATTGGGAGTGGTACGCATTCTCAACGTTCAGTTTTCGTGCAAAAACTTTCTCATCTGTCAATAAATTGACGATGGCATCGATTTTTGACAAGCTTCCGCTGACTGTATGGCTCTCCTGGCTGTTCATGCATGCAATCTCCAAGGTTCCATCGCCCAGCGTGCTATTTATACGTTTAATGCTAGCAAGTGTTTTGTCTCGGTCAAGAGCAATGGCCGCCATGCCGGTTTTCGGATATTCATCAGATCGAGATAATCTCGCACTCAGTTTCCCCCGATAGTAGGAGATTCTCCACTGCAGGTTTCAAAATCAATAAGAGCAATTATTCAGTGAGAAGAGGGATGGTTTAAGTTTCCCAAGTCCCATTTGAAGAAGCAACGCTCCGCGGTATGCTCAAATTGACATGGAATGAAAACCATTTTACGATAGATTGAAAATCACTTACCGCGGCTTCTCTAGAAATGTGTCCTGCAGCATACGCTGCGGCGATTTCCCCTGAAGAGTGCCCGATAAGGGCATCTGGATGTACATTCCAAGTCGCCAGAAGGTCCACTAGTGCGATTTGTAAAGCAGTGCAAAGTGGCTGACAAAATTCGGCATCCCCTATTCGTGAAGTTGTTGAATCCTTGCACAGTTCATCTATACCCGACAGCTTGTTAAGGGGTCTGAAGGAAGATTCGGATTCGAAGATTATAAAACTCACATGTAAGAGACCAAGAGCAACCAAGTGTGTTCAGATACTCGTCAGCAGCATATACACTTCTTTGGAATGCAGGGTAAGCCATCAACTCTCTGCCCATCGCAGGCCACTGTGCTCCTTGGCCCGTGAAGACAAAAGCAACCCGAGGCTCAAGCACTGCTCTAGTTGGAGTGGGCTTCTCTTCAAGGGCTTTCTGTAAAGTTGCTTGGGAACTTGAAATACTGAAAGATCTCCAACCGTGATGGGTTCGCCTGTTAAAAATCTAGCGTTAGTCAAGACCCCTTTTGGACGAAATTGGGGCCCTCAATCATGTCTAAGTCAAGAATCCTGTACCATTCAGATAGGTTTAAAGGGAAAACAAGAAGTCCGTAATACGCACTTATAGGCTAATGTGTAACTTAGATCCTTCAAAAATTGTTCCTCGTGTATCAGCGGGTTCCTTGTCGTCCTATTCAGGTACTTCCGATATCTGTCTTGCTGGCGGGAGATGCCCTCCTGATCATATGAAGACAGTACATATAATTGCGGCTCTTGTACGGTATCAATGTCACTGAGGAAGGCGACTCCTTCATCGACAAAAGATGGCGAGCCCGGTACATTCAAGGTTTCGGTAGATGAATGGATGTCATCTACGCTACCTACGCACGGAATTTAGCTGAGCAAACAATTAACGCTAGCATGCGATAACTCACCATTCATATAGGGATGATGCATTATCAGTGGACGAGCTAAAGTGCGGTGATTGCCAATCCGGTGATACTGCTTGAGAAAGTGTAATGCATCATCCATCACAACGTGTGCATTCTATGAGATTGTAGTCAGAAGTGGTGACAGAAAGGTGCAGAGTAGTTTCAGCATTTAAAGGCTTGCGATATTCTCTTAAGCATGCAGCACGCATACATCATGTTAAGCAGGCCTCCTATGCTCTAAGAACCAATACAAATGAATGAAAGATAATAGAATACTTACAGCACCACCTATCCCAAAAGAGTTCGCACTCATACGGCGTATGCCTGACTGGGGCCAGACTATCGCCTTAGTGGGAAATCTAAGGTTCCAAGAATCCATTATCTTGGGGTTGGGTTTCTCAAACCATGTATTAGAAGGAATAATTCCGTGCTCCAACGTGTAGACGCCCTTGATTATTGCGGCAATCCCAGCAGCACCTTCGAGGTGTCCGACGTTGCTCTTTAATGCGCCGACATACATTGGCTGATCTGAAGATCTATGAGAAGCAAAGACGTCGGCAATCGCACTTGCCTCTATGGGATCTCCAACCAAGGTACCAGTTCCATGAGCCTCGAAGAAGCGAGTCAGTGACGGGTCTAGCCCGGCCCGAGAGTATACTTCCCGGATGAGATGGGCTTGAGCCTCCTTTGTCGGCTGGGTGATTCCTGGTGACCGTCCATCTTGGTTCGAACCAGAATTTCGGATTACGGCGCGGATCACATCTCCATCACGGATAGCATCTGAGATCCTTTTTAGCACGACAACCCCAAAGCCTTCGCCTCGGGAGTATCCGTTAGCGCGATGATCGAAGCTCTTAGAACTTCCATCAGGACTTAAAACTCCGGCTTTATCAAGTTCCAGACTAAGTTCCGGTGACAGAATCAGATTGCACCCGCCCACAACCGCCTAGAATGATCAGCATCCAATTGACCTCGTGTTGATGCTAAACATACCATTGAAACTTCACGGAGCTTTAAACTCATGCATGCTTGATGCACTGCTACTAAGCTGCTACTACAAGCTGTATCAATGGTTATACTTGGGCCTTTGAAGTCGAAAAACCATGAAACCCTAGATATTTAGACAACAGTTTAGTGCATGCACTTACCAAATACCCTGCAGTATATGACTTACCGTGATGAGAGCATGCTGACGACTGTACCAGTAGCAGCATACATCAAGGGGACACTAAATGGAACCGGCAGTAAGCAGATACCTCCTGGATAAAAATTGAGAGCTTCTGGTCGTATCTCAGAAGCATCGTCCGTGGAGGAGTCGACTGAGATGAAGCAAGTGATGGAGGTCTCTAGAATACGTACTCAAGGTCTTTTTCTATCATACCACTGTAATCCTTGGAGAAACAGCCAACATAAACGCCAGTCTGAGTCCCAGCCGCCGATGTGAGGGGAATTCCGGCTACCGAGAGGTTATTTTCGGTTTCAAAACAGAATCGAACAACAAACCATTTTCGAGAGCCCTATACACGGTTTCCAGCATGCCTCGCTGCTGAGGGTCCATACTGCTAGCCTCCGTAGGTGTAATAGAGAAGAAAGGGGCATCGAAAGCTGAGATGGATCCGGTCAGAAAATGGCCAGACCGTACTTTGGTCTGTCACTGTTAGCCTTGCTTTCATCAGCAGCTACGAAATACATATGAAACATACGGTGCCGCATCTACCAGCATCAGGATGCCAGAAGGCTTCTGCGTTGTATCTGTCTGGTGGTATCTCAGTTCTCGCGGATCTTCCATCGAGTAATAGGTTATAGAAGTCCTCGGCAGTATCGCCATCCCCAGGAAACCTGGCATCTAATCCTATGATAGCAATTGGCTCATCCATCTTGAAAATCATAAATCATAAACAATAAATGTTTACATAATCTCTATGCCATGTAAAGATTTATAGGATGGTTGCTCGTCTTATTTATGCCTTACATTTCGAGCCGCCCTACCTTTACCTATCTGACCAACTGTCAATCACTATAGAGAATCTTGTAGCCTATGCCAAGATAAGTGTGTTGGTAATTGCAACTTTCGATGTAGGACAGATGCATCTTCATCACACGTTGACGCAGGTAGAGTTACACAAACTATACCTACCTGGTGATTGGTACAAATCGACCTGTCACCTCGGACCATAACAAAATAGTATGTAGTAGTTTGACTCGTGAACCCTGCATCCAAGCGGAGACTCAACTGAGTCCACCCAGGCCCACTCCACCACCTCGGCTCCAAACCTACGGGTACAGATAGAATACTTATTCGATAAGAGATATTCATAAGAAATGCCTTTTACTGCGCAGCCACAGGGTCCAACCGCAAATACAGGGACATAGCATGCAGCCGGAACTCTAGGAAGTCGTCCCGGACGGCCACAAATAAGGGATACAAATATGAAATCCCCACCATATAACTTTCTTTATATGCGGGTTACAGGCAAATGGAGATTGTGGCAGGGGTCTTGATGTCAACAATATGATATGTACCCCGCGGATGCTCAATCGAGAGATATGACGAAGGTTTATGTTCGCATGATGGCTTGTGCGACGGCCTCGCTTGCTGACTTTCCCATAACTCATTGATGTTGCTACTGTAGACTAGTACCTGGAAGGTTTAGCAACAGACTAAGGGCCGATATGACAAGGGCATTAGGCGAATGAGTAGAAAAGGAAAGATGCCCGAGTCGCGGAACTCTTGTAAGCATTCGCAAGAAATTTCCCAAAGTCTACGAATAGTGAATCTTCATCCTATAAACATCTTTTGCAGTCCCAAGAATATCGGTTCGATCTCCCCTCAATTGCATCGGCTAATCGAAAGGTAATTCAGTAGCAACCCTAGTACGCTCCGGTACGGCCCGAGTTTCGATGGACAAACCGCAGAAGCCCGCCTCGAGTCAAGGTAACACTGGCGCCGTCCGCACATTACCTTTGGGAAGGCCACCCACCAGTGCCACCTCTTCATCGACAGCCAGTTTGGCAAGGGCTGACCACCCGACCCTCACCGCCTCTTCCTCATCAGAAAATCCGAATCCACCTACTCCGCAGCGTTCAACTAGCAGCAGCAAATCTAGCAGTGGAGCTAGGCCGGCCACGCCATCATCGAGTCAATCGGGCGCGTGGGATCCCGTTAGCTATCGAGCTGGCCTTGAGGTGGGATCTTATCAGAGACCCTTGCATCACACAATTGATAGGCTGACATCTCGTAGGATGACCACTCAAGCTCGGGACCTAGTTCCATTGAGTTCTGGCCGCGGTCCGACTCCGACGACACCGAAGATGCGAAATCGGGTGGCCCCTTGAAAAGGTACCCCGATTTGATCTTGTATTAATCTGCAGCCATTGCTTACAGAACCAACAATTATGCAGGGCCGCAACCAACAAGAAGAGTAGTACTGCGAAGTTCTTCCGCTCAATACTGCAGAAATTCGGCCGGTCGTATAACAGACGTTAGTCTAACATCGCAAGTCGGCCTTGCTAGGAAAACTAATTGATTCATGACTCATAGGATATGACTTCTTGCCCAATGATAAGGTATAAATAACTATTCTGCAAAGTGAGGCTCTGTGGGCTAATGTATACTTCCCAATTAGAAAGAGAAGGACAGGAATGGTAAGAGGCCTCCCTTCCGGGATTCTCTAGGCGACGCTAATTGAAACCAAGTTCTTCAACACCGAGTGTTCCTCGAGGTTTTTAACGGGAGGCTTCACTTAGCCCCAGTAGTGAGACCCAAAAGAGTACTTGACCTTGGATCGGGACCCGGCAATTGGGCACTTGTGTGTTCAACGTGACCATCGTCTGCTGAAAGCTGCTAACCGTTTACAGGAATATGGCATGTTGGTTCTAATCCTCGTGCATTCGGTTCCCTAGCTAATTGATTCCCTCAGCCAAGAGAAACCCGAAAACCGCGGTCAAGGGAGTAGACATAGAGCCTGTCCGACCGCCGTACACGTTACCGAATTGTCGCTTTCAGGTCCATGATTTTACAGATGAGTGGCATTTTGAAGAGAAGTTCGATTTTATTCACATGAGAATGATCGGCAGCTTGCCGAGTGAGGAAGTTTTCAAATCGATTTACGATAACCTAAATCCCGGAGGGTGGGCCGAGTTTACTGAATGGCTAGTGATTCTCCAATCACCAGACCATTCAACTGAAGGCAGTTCGTTCCACAAATGGAATCGTCTCGTTTGTCAAGGGACGTATGCTCGGGACATCATGTCATCTTCGTCCTGCTAACCTGCCAACAGCACTAGAGAAACTTGGAAAGACGGTCTTTTACCCATTAGACTATAAAAAAATGTTACTAAAACAAGGATTTCAAGAGGTTCACGAGCGTAAATATGCCGTGCCGATCAATACATGGCCCCCAGGTAAACAGCTTGAGAAGATCGGGGCGATGATGACGACGAACTTCTTAACTATTATCGACGTACTATCTCTTCCACTGTTCACGGGTCCCTTGGGTTGGACTCAAGAGGCATTAGAATCATTGCTGGTTGATGTTCGTAAGGATGTCGCCGACACGCGTATCCATTCATTCATGACGTTGTGAGTATAGCCAATGGATTCGGGTGATATTCGTCACTTACAGGCATAAGAATGACAGTATTCGGCCGGAAGCCTCGGGACAAAGCATCATCATCAGTACAACAATCTTCAACATCATCGCTTTTTCCACCAGCTACGTGACGAGAATTTCGCCGAAGCTAGCGGTGGCTGAGACTTTTTAGTTTTGCGATAGTATACAGCTGCAGCGTTGATGGTGTGTCCAGTGTAGCATGAGGTTTTTCGTGTGCTGCACGTTGAATTGGGTTGCGTAACGATGGCTCGGGTAATTTCAAGGAGCACTACGAAGTATATGATTGACGAATCTGAAATGGCTAGAGAAATGTGGTCTAGTGGACCTACCGATTCCGAAAGCGGGGAATATGTCATAATGATACTTGGATTATAAATGATAGATTATAGAAACCAGTTGATTTTCATGTCAGACCATAAAGGACTCAGGTGCTGTTGACTGCGAAGACTTGGCAGAATAGCGTCAAAGTTGGTGCACCTCACACACCCAAGCAATAACACTCAGTATGGATCTTAGTCACTTATCTCAACATGAAAACCACGATATCAGTTGCAAAAGATTAGAAGATAGATTATAAAACGAATATATAGAAATTAAGAACTTATGTTTTATTTCAGTGGTATACTTCTAGTGATTTTTGACCCTTGGGTAGATATCGATGGCAGTTAGTATTGACGATTCGTCATAACTGAAAGCCAGGGATCTAGCTGCAGCGACCGAGGACAAAAGAGTTAATTACACCTTACTACTTAAGCCTTACTTCAAGGATCGTAGAACTGCCGTCCCCATTCTTATCAGTAATAAGCTTACAATATGGTCATACAGAACGTGATGCTGACAAGCTACCAGGCATCTTATGCGGACCATCTGCAAATAGTTAAAGCAGTCCTGGAAAGAGTTCCTAGGACGTAAAAACTCTAGCCGGATGTACAATAAGCGATGAACTAAAGTAAAGCATTTCGATCACGATATGAATTTGGTTGGTCCTACCGTGCAGCTTGCAGTGAAAGCATGGAATCTGCAACTATTTCTTATAGAATATTGGGGCTAGTAGTTTGATTGCATATATACCTTTCCTAATCCAAAGAGCCGAACGCAAGTTACCTAGTTTCCCTGTCCCCAAAGAGCCACACAAATCCCCGAATATGCATATTTGACATCAGCAGGGGCTGTTGCTTCGGCTGGGCAGACTAGCATGTCCTCGGTAATGTATGAGTACGGAATGAGCTTGATTCTTCCGCGGCGCTGTGGGTCTTATTGCAACACCACTACCTCCCGTACTCGCAGTAGACAAACATTCAAAGCTGATTCCAGAGAAATTATGAGGCACACTCATTCAAGGTAAAGCGCCTACTTTCAACAATGGCGGAAACCAGCAAACCTACTGAGCAGCGCCTCTATGCGCGGGTTTACTCACCAACCTTTCTCACGAGATTTTATGACTTTTATGTCCTTCGTTTCAATTTACGATACATATGGCGCTGCCCGGTAGATTCAGTTCTGCTGCCGTTCTTCAGCGAGAACTTCTCCCGGCGTCATCTTGACATTGGCGTAGCCACCGGCTGGTTCCCAGCAACTGCTCTGAGTCGACCGTTTCGGGCTCAAGCAAAACATGAGCTCACGCTGGTTGACCTAAACCCGAATCCTTTATACGCAGCCAAAAGCAGAGTCCTATCGAATTCAGCCAACACAACAGTTCAGTGTGTCACAGCAGACGTAACCGCTCCGCTTCCGGAGGCGTTACAGGGTGCTCAATTTGATTCCATCTCTATGTTCAATCTATTTCACTGTATACCTGGGCCAGAAAAGCTACGAGCGTTTAGCATATACAAACACCTTCTCGCGGATGGTGGGGTTCTGACAGGGTGCACTGTCCTCGGTGGGAAGCATGCCACTAACTGGCTAAACTGGTTGTACGTGAAGGCCTACAACCGTATAGGGATATTTCACAACTGGGATGATAACAAAGATGATTTTCAAAATGCCTTGGAGCGTGAATTTGAGGAGGTAGAGACAGTTGTGGTTGGAATGCTGCTGCTTTTCAGGGCACAGAAACCCCGAAGAGACATCATTCCATAGTTTATTAGTGGAGTACAATAACAGCGCTTAGGAGTCAGGTGGTAGCAGGAAAGTTAGGTTGCCATCATGGCGTTCCTAATATATCTTCATTTGTTATCTTTTTCTTTGGGGTCTATTGACTTCGTAGTTTGAACAAATCTATTCAGTCATGATAATATAATCATAGCCATGATAGGCCATTATCAATTTATCTATATAGCTTAATGATGCACCTTGGTCTCAACAGGACCGGTTCATTCTCAGAAGATATCTTACACTTAATGCAATAAAATTCGCATACTATGATTCTTATTATTACTACCAGTAGCTGTTGAATGCAGTCAAGTCTATTGCAGGAGTAGGGCAATTTCTAAGATATGCTAATCTTTCAAGGTAATGGACGTAACTATAATAATTCTACGATCTTATTGTTCGTTGGTAAATCACTCTATTAAGCAAGACTCTGCTTAGGATGGTTATATCGGACTATCGCTACATATGTTGAATTGAAAAGCCTCGTGGGTCGGCTGTAATTTCTCTTCCCGGCCTAGAACAATAAGTCTTCCATCAGACAGATGTCAAACAAATTCTTAATTTTCACCGGTATTATTTATTTTTCTCTCTTCCTTTGGCATTGTCATGATTTAGAATTTAGAGTGAACTAGTACTCAATAGGGTGACTGTTCTCGTCAGTGATGAATGCAGTAAGATGCGACGATGTTGAGCTCTTACTTGACTTACTAAATGTTGACTAGTCAGATACTATAGGGCTCGGAGTGTTCAAGAGAATTGACGCTTACATTGGTATTGACATAAGTGAAGGTGTTATTGACGTTGGTAGTTTCGAAGAAACTTTGGTGTCTTTAAGCCTAGTAAGATACTACGTATACAAGCTGAAATTGTGTATACATATAGTTGTATGCAATTATTGGAATTCTCAGTCGCATTGGAAGCATGTGGGTGAACACCGAGAGATATAGAGGGAAAAGTCTATTCTAGTCCTATTTCTAACATTTTCAATAATTAACAACCTAGTTGACGCAACACGGATGAAACAAACTTCTATATTAGGACACATGTGTCAATATGGGATAAAGTAACGAGAAGTATAGTGACTTGATCAGTGTAATATGGAGTTATAGGAAGGTGGCAAAGCCCCTTGTATATCTCTCTCTCTCTCTATATATATATATATAGGTACATGTATAGGCGGCGGCTATACGTAGGCCCGTACCACCCTCAGCCCTACGGAGCGTACCTTACCAATTATTTACTATCCTTATTGAAGATTTTTTCTGTCAATGATGCCTACAATATACTGATGTGGAATGTGGAAATTTGAAGCTGCCTTACATCTTCGTTAAGCTCCGAGTATTGATTAAGATGCGGAAAGGCACCACTTCGTTTAACCAGGTCTGTAGGCTTGACAAAACTAGTCACTGAAGTACATATACTAAAGCGGAGAATACACTCCTCATAAATGACGCCTACGTTAGATAATGTCCTAAGAGGCTGAAAGGATGTTATATTTTGGAATCAAAGGCGGCCAATAACAGTATTACATCAATTAACTATCTGCACAAGTCCAGCTGAACACCTCTCATTATTGCATTGTGTGTTTACTGGAATGTGCCTGGCGACAGCAATTTCGAGTCGCATTTGCATAGGTACCACTGGTTATGTGCTACCTAGGTACTATTTATATGACCCAACCCTAGTTGCATTACAGTATTGCATCATCGAAGGACTGGTGAGTTAAACATTGGTATTTATTTGTCAGATGCCGTTCATCTCGAGTCGACGGTGTGGCTGAACGATGCAGTAGGTTTGTGCTAATGAATAATATTAGACGCGCGATGACATTCTCCACGAAAGAGGAGCGTGGCATCGCTTAGAAGCGTCATTATAATTCTGGCTAATAGCGTTGTTGGTGTGAGTGTCGTGGTACCGTGAGCTTGATTTCCACTGATGTGAGTGACTGCGTACAACCAAGGCAATAGAGCCTGTAATAAGACCTTCTATGTCTGCCAAAGTGAGATTGGGGTCGATGGGACGCTGGGTAGGTGGAAATCTGTGAAATCAAGTTTTCTTGCCTTAAACCTGAGTGCCTTCAAGGCAAATACATGCGCGTAATGCCTTCAATTTAAATGATGTCGGAACAAGATGCAGACCCTCTTGCATATTCTGATACTCTACATGGTGCAACCGAGTTCCGGCCAGTAGTGCTAAGTAAACGAACGGAAATGGTTAGAGCTTCGGCGGGACATATTTAAGCATATCAACCCTGCTGTGGTAACAGGGAATATCCTGTCATGCCATCCGGGGATTTCCAATATTCCCCGGGGTTATTGTGGGATGAAGATACAGGCCAGATCGATCTGCATTGCAAAACTAGATCATGCCCAGAATGCTCACTTCTCTAGGGTGTTTCAAGATCCGAAAGGGTGTCAAAATCCGATCGAAGCATCACCGCTGATCCAATCAATCATATGCATAATGGGATGATGCCAACGGCATGTTGAAGACTTGATACAAAACGATCGCACCGATATACTAGCTCATAGACATATCCGTAGCAAATCGAGTTTTTTTTTCATGATCCTTGGACATATTATATTATGCTTTGGCTATGAGGGGTCTAGTCCTTTACAGACCTTCATCGGCATCATCATCACTGATGGTGCTGGTAACACCACCTTCTGCCTCTGCGATAACTTGGGTTTTCACCACTTGACCCTCCGGAGTGACATAGATATTGGCCACGACCTCCAATCCGGGGAAGGGGGTAAACTCATAGGCTAATTCATATTCGGTCTTTCCATCAACAGTGATAGTTCTATTATGACCAGTAAAAGTCATGTAGGAGGTATAGTAACCTATAATCTGGAGGCCTCGCTCGTTGCCATCATTGTCGAGAAACGAATCATATATTGTCCCGTTCTGCCCCAGAATGCGGTTAGTGTGAGTCTGCCCTGAATAGTCGTTGACGGAGTAGAGAATGTTGTGCGCCATGTTGTAATCCAGCGAGTCTCGCTTGGAATTGCTTGTGGAAGCCGTACTCGATGATGTGGAGCTTCCCCCGAGCTCATCGGTGACATTTCCGACAATGCTTCCCACGCTGTTGCCCAGGGTCGCGACGATGGGGTTTAGATCTATCGTGTTGAGCACATCTCCAACCATCTGTACAACATTTCCAAGTCGTGCCTCCAGTTCCACTATGGCGCTGACGTTCTCGATGCGCAGCGAAACCCTGTCGATAGATGCATCGACACCAGCGGTGAAATGTAGTAGATTTAACACCTTGGCATCTAGATTGATCTTCGCAGTGAGGTTCTCTACCTCAATGTCGATCTCGCCGACCGAGACAGTAGCGTTGAGGTATACATCTGGTTCTTCTGGGAGCTCAACGCCAGGCGTATCTGCCGTTTCATAGTTGGCGGATTCGGGATCCCCTCGTTTGCGAAGATCATAACCGATATAGCCGTCACTTTGTGCCAGAGCCATAGAGAAAAGTAACAAGACGAGGAAAGTAGTTGCTTTTGGGAGCAATGGGCCCATCTTGAACTCTTGTTGATACTGGCTTTGGGTGCTCAGAGACCTAAGAAGAGAGGTAGACTGTTGGGGGAGATGGAAATAGATGTCTAACACTGACCCATAGGAAAATGGGTTCACCTCCTTGTGTAAGTATACCTAATGCCGAAGTGCGTCAGAAGGGGATCGCTTGGAATGAAATGAACTTCGATGAGTTCGTTTCATAAGATGCGTTCTCTCGGGGATCTCTCTCTTCGTCATACCAACTTAACCGAGACCACTGACGATGCAGTATATGTATAATAGTATCTCTTAAGCAGTGAGACGATGCTTAGCCACAGCTAATAAATGCCTGCTACAGAAGCCATTTCGGGATAGTCTCCGGCCATGACTAGGGTCTGAATGATGCCCGACTGGTCGGAGCCGACTACGTAGGTACGCGAACGAATGAGACAAGCTTGTCAAGCATAGTTGCGGTGTCCTTGCATCATGCGCAATCTCTTTTCAACTTACAAGTTCAAGTTTTTGCAGTGTCAGGCGCGTCTTAGCAATAGTATTAAGCATGCCAATGTGATCAAAGCAGGGGGAATTGATCGCTAATGACAACTCGACGATGTCACTACCTAACCACAATGCGATCTACTATGTAGAACTGGGGAGGGGCTCATAGGCGACGCCAAGGGGAGGACAGCTCGACAGACGGCCTGCAAGTTGACTCGCTTTTATATGAGATCCATACCCCGGTATTCGTTGACGTCGGTAAGGTCTACCGCCCGTTGTTGGTCTATCATCCACTCGTTCAATAGTGAAGATGCGGAGTCGTTTAATACTATCGTTGCTGTACAGTTTCTTGCTGCTGGCTTTAGGGTCGGCACAGACAGCATCATCGACCACAAACGCGGTTTCAACAGACACACCAACTGGTGCAACCACATCGCAACCGGAGGTGACCGCGACAGACACGGCAACGATTACGAATACTAATACCGGCGCCGCTTCCGATCCAAGCGATACAACCTCCGCCTCAGGGACTACCACGAGCGAGACTGGTGGGACTGGAACGACCACAAGCTCCTCATCATATGGCAGCAACCCACCGGATGTTCTTCTAAAAGTCCCCGAGCTGCATGTCGGCAGGATTGAGCTCGATGTAGACAATCTGAGCGCCGACATCAACTTAGCGGCGCAAGTAGCGAATCTCGTCGAGCTGAATGCCGGTATTCAAATCGGCGTAACCAAGGTGAACATTACGATCGCTGACGTGGATGCTCAGCTCGACCTTGTTATCAGACTTGGCAATCTTGTGGACATCGTGAATCGAACTCTTGAATCTCTCAACCTCAACCCGCTGCTTATCAACATCCTCAACGAAGCAACTGATCTCGTGGACACGGTGGTGGGCGCGGTCGACGGTCTTCTCGGCTCTATCGTGAACGGCGACTCGAAGATCAATTTCCTCATCGATAACTTGGGAAACATCGTACAGGAGGTCGAGGGGACAGCTGGCCAGCTCTTGAGCACCATTGTCGGCAATTACGAGCAAAACATGACTTATACCGGCGCGCAAGAGATATTAGATGGCGGTCTCATACAGAAAACGTACAACTATACCCCTCTAAATGCGCTCGTCAATATCGTCTTCAACTCGGTGGGACAAGTCGTGCAGGCGGTTGTTGTGAAAGGCGGAGGTGGAGGAAGCAGTACGTCTTCTACTGTCACAGCGACATCAACCGCTGCGCCCGTCAGGCGATAGGGATTCGGTAGTTATCTATAGCATCGACTACCATAATAACACAAAAAGCCATTGTCGTTGATGCAGTCACTGGCCATAGGTACCACCATGACTGGCAATACCTAGGTAGTTGATTAGAATTTAGAGGATGAAAACATGCCAGAAACATTTGGGACGAACTGGCCTGGAATTGATCGATATAAGACCTGGCAGCCCTGGATTGCATCTCGGCATTGCGCACTAGTTATTATTAATATCGAGATCTGCAGCACTATGGCAAGGGTTAGTCGCCGCTCCGTCGCGCAGAGCCCTTCGCGTTTTAATTATCACTACAACTACAACGACAAGAGTCCTTTATATAAGTTTGAATGGTTGTAAAAACTCTTCACATAGTTCAATTGGATCCGAGTCTTTCGGGTTCTCGTGTTGCAAATTATGTAATAGATGTAATAGATAGGGCTGCCCAGGTGCTGTAACGCCTAGGCAAGCGATATCGTGTTAAGTTACACGGCAGAGGACAAGCTTGCTTCCGCTTCACTCAGAAGTATTTTATCAAAGGCCGGCAATGAACTACACCATATCTCGGATGTATGGTTACATTACATCTCACAGACACATTCCAAGATCATGATCGCGACTCAACCCGGGTACACAACTCTGGAGACTCTTCCATCCCATCACTAAGGGTCATTACTGGTTAGGATGGCGAACCCAAAACTCTACCTTCCTTCAGGGCTCACAGAGGAGATGATCCGCGATCTTGTAAGATCTTTAGAGCTACCAAATCCATCTACCATCGAACCGCTGAGGACTCTTGCTGCATATCATACCATATACATTATCGAATTTTCACCGGATGTTTCCAGAAAGGTGAAGTCTGCGAAGCCATCGAACGCTGATGGATGTGTGTCCCTTGTTCTAAGGGTATCCGGCAGGCATCTACCCCGGATGAAGACCCTGAATGAAGTCGCTGCCATGTCATGGGTGAAATCTAACACAAAGGTTCCAATACCAGCTGTTATCGCTTTTGATGCTACCGAGGATAATGCCATTGGGTATGAGTTTACGCTGCTTGAGAAGGCACAAGGAGTTAGTGTCGACACCATCTATGACAGTCTCGATGACGCAAAGAAGGAATTTATTGTTAATCAACTCACGGGATACTTGATTGATATTCATCATCATGATTGGAACCATGCTTGGGGATTGAGTATCGACCACAAGGGCAAAGTTATCCCGGGTCGAGTAATGGCGGAGACCTTTTGGCAAGCCCCCGAGATAGAAGAGTACTGGAGTCCGGATGAGACGGTGGATTCCTTGAATCCAAAGGGGCCATATGACACGTATACGAGTTACGTGAAAGGTCATATCGGGCAGTACATTCAAAACATACTAAAGCACGATTCTCTAAGGTGGATGCGAGACCTGATACCTCGCCTCGAATCTTTCAATTCGATGTTGGATCGGCGCGCCGCCGAATTGAACGACACAAGATACATTCTCACACAGAGATTTGCATTTCGGAAACGTCATGTGCGATCCTTTAACTGCTCAAATCACGGCAATTTTGGACTGGGAGTTCTCGGCTGTCCTTCCGTTGCCGCTCTGGAGTCCTGGCGGCGGTTTTCTCTGGAATGGGCAGGAGACACCAGAAGGAATGACAGAACAGAAGCGGTTATATAACGTCTTCGAAAGTCTCTGCGCTGAGCGCGGCCCAGATCTGCTCAAAGACTTCGCGACCACAGCGCCGCATGGCGCCATCAAGACGGTGTTCAATTACGTGCGTGCTATTGTCGAGGTGTGTCCCAGACGTCAAAAGGGAGCCATGGTAGGGGACTGGCGTAAAATAGTCGAAGCAAGCTTAAGTGAACTCAGCGTTTGATGTGTGAGACACCGTAAGTTCTTGCTGCCGTCTCTGTATCCATGCTCCCGAAGCAACTTGAGAATGGAAACTGGAGTTCTCACGTA
The DNA here is from genome assembly GCA_022497155.1 of Whalleya microplaca. Classification (NCBI taxonomy): domain Eukaryota; kingdom Fungi; phylum Ascomycota; class Sordariomycetes; order Xylariales; family Xylariaceae; genus Whalleya; species Whalleya microplaca. The sequence continues at coordinate 686,564 of MU385710.1, read as the reverse complement.
GGCGTATAGGTTAGCACTACGAACAATAAATGTATCCGTCACGGAGAGGAATCAATTTCTAAAAGTGGGCTTCCAAATTTATGGCTGCGCAAGTAATACAACGATCACCATGTCTCTATCTCATAAGACGCCAGCATGAACGGGCCCACCCCTTTGTAATCGTTGGACTGTAAAGGCACTGAAATATAATACTAGGAAATGTGAGTGCCTGGCTAGTAAGACTGGTTTCGTAACTGAGACTTACCTCGTAGGTTCCATTGCTGCTTAAAGAGCCAACCCTCACCGTACCCTCCCAATTCAAAGTTCCGTCATCGTTGACCTTGACAAATCGTTCAGTCAACAGGCTGTAGGCCTTCTGTGCAACCTCACGGTACTCTTTAGCCAGAAGGCCTAACTTCATACCCTTTAGCCATCCGAACGTAAACATCGCCGAGGCACTACTCTCGATGTAGTTGCCCTCCTTACCAGGGTACGGCTCGCTCATGATCAGCCACCAGCCACCAGACTCGTCCTGGGCTTTCTTCAAAGCAGTAGCAAGTGTCTCGAAATATCCGGTAAGCTTGGAATGCCCCTCGTGAGTCTCTGGTATAAGCTGGATGACTTCTAGGAGGGACAAGAAATACCATCCGACAGCACGGTCCCAAACCAAAGGTGCAGCACCAGTTACCGAGTCAGCCCACACAGCGGTCTTGCTTTCATCATAGCCATGAACAAGCAGTCCACTGGTCTGGTTGCGGCAGTGCGCTTCGATATTATCGTACTGGAGAACGATATCGTCCCAAGCAGTGATGTTGTCATTCTCAAACAGGCTAGTCCATTTGGCGTAGAATGTATCCGCCATGAAGATGCCATCAAGCCACATTTGGTTCGGATACGTCGGTTTTCGATGCCAAAAGCCGCCTGAAGCAGTCCGCGGGTGGCGGTCCAGCTGTAGCCGGATGATGTCGGAGGCCAACTTGTATTTCTCTTCCCCGGTGCGCTCGTACCACCAGAGGATGTTGTTGCCGACGCGGTACTCATCTAACGAGTAGTAATCGTATTCCCAGTCTTTAATTGTGCCATTTTCTAGTACGACGGCGTCGTCGATCTGGCCTCGGTACCATTCAGCGTACGTCTCGTTCTGGGTGAGTGCGTACGCCGCCTCGTATCCTTCATACAAAGTGGCCTGGCCATAGTCAAAGGTTGCTTCGACCCCGCGCTGTATGAAAGAGTCCGCCATCCATGTTAGATACGATGCTGAGGCTGCCGCCCCGGTAGCAAGAGGTATGAAAATCTTCATCTCGGCTACTTTGGCCCTGAATGAGCTTATGATTCAAACGCTGACTGGACTATCACGACTCTTATCATATTTGGTGAGAGAACCTAGACAAACTATGAAAACGACATGGACTCAAGAGTTACAGTCTAGGCTAGTCTTTTCTCGTAATATCCCACGACCCGCAGGTGCAACCCCTACAACCGAGGAACTAGGTCGCGCCAATTGACTTGGCATTATACCTAAATTACGGAGGTGCCTTTCAAAAGAAATAACCATACCACAACCCCTGCTGGCTGTCATCCACCTGTCAGATCTCTGCTGCAGCTGGCTCCAGAAATGCCGATCTAGTGCGACAGAAAAGCTGCGCACGGTATCTGCCCCTTATAATTATAGCGATCGGACGCTAGATTACAGTAGGATACGCGCTATATAATAAGTAGTGTAGCAAATAATAGCTACTATAAGATACCGTCTATATTAAATGAGATATACTGTGACAGGGACCTATAGCTGCAGCTGTTGCAATCGGATCCCCACGTGCCACGCAGCCGGCAGGGGTTTCGGTATGGTCATTTCTTTTGAAAGGCACCTCCGTATATACCGCAGACTTTCGACAATTTTAAAGCTTGGCGGACCCATTTATTATAGGCCTAAGCTGCTTATAGCCTAGTATATAGTTAAAGCTTAAACTCTATTTGCAACCTTAATACTCAGTTATTTATATAATAATTATCTAATTAATTAAGTATTTAATTAAACTAGTTATTATATATATCTTGCTGTTTATTATACTTCTTTAATCTAGTTATTAAAACTGCTTTAATACTATTATAAAGCAGCTTTTTTTTTTATATATATTTATAATAATACCTTATTAGTTTTTTTATATTGTAATGGGGCAGGGGATTACGGGTATTGACAGTAGCTTAAGAGCCACTAGAAGCCCCCTAGAGCCACGTCACAGGGCACTCCATAAGGCACTCCACAGGGTATCCACAGGGCACTCCACAGGGCAATTTACAGTAGATCACATACCTGTATTTAGCTAACCTTTTCCTCACATCTCCTTCACTTTTTCAACAACAGATATCACCAGATAGTCACACATACAGCTCTGGCAGCTAATATACACTCATTTTAACTTGATATCTCACTTTCGATTCACCCTAACACCCTGTCCTAAGACAATATAAAGGACTAAAAGGTATAATTAACGTTTCCTTTATTAACTCCTTTTAATCGTAATTTATAAAACCCGGCTTAAGCTTATATATAGTGTTTATAAGGTTAACTTTAATTAAATTATTAACTAAAATTAAGTCTCGAAAAGCTTTTCGTAAATTTTCGTATTATTATAAACTAAAACCTTTTATTTTTATAAAATAATTTTTTAATAAATCAGGTTTTATAAAAACTCCGGTTTATTTAAACCTTTTTCGAATAAAACGTATATAATAAAGTTTTTTAAGTCGTATAACAATTTATATAATTATAATAGCTATTTTAATTCGTTAATTAGAAATTAATAACAAAAAAAAAGACTTTCCTAAGTTTTTATACTTTTAAACTCTTTTTTTAAGCTATATATCGTTAAACTCTTTTAATAATTATTTAACTACTTTATTTAAATAAGTATTTAAAACTTAAAAATAACTAGTTATTTTTTTAAAAATTATAGCGGGTAACGTAATTATAAATTTTAAAAACTCTTTAATATTAAAAATATTATAAAACGTTACTATATTTATTATTAATAAAGTCTTTTCGTTTTAAATATAGTTTTTAAGTTCGGTATTAATTTATTAAATTATAAACTTTTTGTTATTATAAATAGTTTCGTTAAACTTAATTATAATTTTAGAAATGTTGGAATAACGCTCAGTTCAGCCGTGCGATCAGGGGTAGCTAACTAAGTTACCCTAGCGCAAAAAGATTTTCATATCTTTTCCGCACGAAGAATTCCCTCACTTTTTTTCGTACATAAAATATCATATAGCAATACAGTTTTATTATAACCCCCCTATCGTTCGCACGATACCTACACCATGGTGTAAAGCCCATTTAATAAGAAAGGTATAATTTAAACTTTTCTGTATATTTAGAGTTATTAACTTTATAAAATATTAATTTAGGCTTAAAAAAAGTCCTTTCGGCTATTATATATAAGACTAAAGTAGCTTGTCTTTTATTTTAACTATTTCTATTACTTTTAGCTAATATAGTAATTAAATTTTTCGTCTTATAGGTATAATTATTTAAAAACTTAAAAGGTATAAAAGTTTTATCTATATTAATAACTTTAGTTAACTTAAATTGACAAAAAAGTAAAGACTTAAAATTATTAAGACTACTAAATAGTTGTAAAAATAAAAAAAAGTTTTAATAAAAGTTATTATAAAGACGGCTATATTTTTTTATAAATAAAAGAAACGATAAACAGGCATTATATATATTTTTAAAAGCTTTAAAAAAGTATTTAGTTACCCGTTTTTAAATTAAGTTATGTCTTTTTAAGAAATTTTAAAACTAACTAAAATTAAATTAAAAAACTGGAAAAAGTTTTATAAGGTATAAACTCTTAAATAAAGTTATAAAATAACTTCGAAACTAGGCTTTAATAATAGGTTAACTTTAAAAACGTGTATCGATAAAAAACTTATAAAGTTGACTTTTAAATTCAAGCTAATAAGGTATAATAAATAATTTCTTTCCGAAACTATTAGTTAAAATAAAGTCTCTTTTAAACTACTATATAATTATAGTCGGTAAAAGGATTTTAAAATAAGTAACTGCTTTAAAATAAATAAGTCACTTATAACTTTTTTTTATAAAAATTAAGTCGGTTAAAAAATAGTTCTTATTAGTTAGTTATAAAGTTAAGTTAAGTATATAAAAATTAAAAAAACTCTATAATTTAATAACTATATTAATATCTTTATCTTTTTCTTTTTAGAGTGTTTTGGTTTGGTAGTTTTATAAGGAGTAGTTTGTTTTATAGTCTATTAAAAGAGTAATTTAATAAGTCGGCTTTATCTTTTAAGTTATGGGGTAATTATAGTCTCTTTAACTGGTTGTTAAGATTTTAATATAGTAATATTAGCTATAATAACTAAGGTATAATAGGTATAGTAGTATAGTAACGTTATATTAGTAAGGTAAATAGTTAAGTAATAAAGTAATATATAAGTTGAAAGAGAAAAATTCAATTTAGAGATTTAAAGTTTTAATATCACATAACTAAAACTAAATCTATACACTAGGCTATAAGCAGCTTAGGCCTATAATAAGTGGGTCCGCCAAGCTTTGAAATTGTCGAAAGTCTGCGGTAGTTACCTGTTGTTGTTGTGTTGTTTCTGGAGGCTGAGATTTCCGGTTCTGTTGTCTTTTGTCTGAGAGGTGGAAAATTTCCCCTACAGCACTCCACTTCAGCGGCCCCTAAAGATTCCTGGCAGGATTCCTCATTTAGCTCATTAGGGAAGCTATTGGAAGCGCATTCGAGTACACCTTAATTAACCCGTTTATCCTGAGCATACACACAGAAGGCATAAATGACATCCATTGTACAATTCTATTAGATAGTAAGAGACGTGCATCAATATTCCTCAACTCGGATCCTAGACTTCTATTGGTGGGTTTTCAGCCTCGAACATGTTCTGCCCTATGTCGTTTTAGCAAACCAGCACCTATCGACAATGTATTCTTGTGGGGGTGGCGGGTGCCAACGGCACTGCAACTGAAAACGTCATTTCCAAAGACGGATAATACGATACCGTAGAAGTAGTGTAAAATCTGGAAACTCTATACAGTCTAGGCCGACAAGCTGTACGCTTCGAACAGTGATCTGATCGCGCCGCGACCGCGTATTTAGCTCCACTGCGCTGAGTCCTGTACTCTCAGATAGTCTACTCAGTGATACGAGGAAGCCGACGGCCCATAACCTCTTTCACGCGGAACGCTGGCTCTACTATAGTACCTACACCAGCCATCCCTAAACGCCGTGGACCGTAGACGAAGAATCATCTCTTTTGTTCAATTAGAGTAAAATAGATTTTCGTCCCAAATTCATCTTCATCATAGCCAATTAGAATATCTTCTGTATTTGCCTCATACCCGTTAAATAGAATTAGGCGCACGGGGTCTCGGGTGATCAACTCATATCATTAGCTAGGTCTCTTAGTGCTATATACCTAGACCGCTGAGCAGCCATTCAGCTGTTAGAGCGGACTTGCGTGTTGTCTACAATTGCCTAGCATCCAAGATGCTGCTCACTGTTATGGACATGCCTGAAAATTGCCAAATAGAAAGCTTCGTATTTCTTCCTGTGCGAAACAGAACTAGGGGGTTCGGTTACCATTCTCTCCTAACTCTCTTAATAACTCTAGCAATGAACACATCAGACCAAATACTGAATCGTACGTACGACATAAGATCCTGGCACAATCATGCCGCAACTATGACCCTTGGTATAAACATGCCTAGTACGAAACTTGACTATTTTTTCTTCCCCCAGCGTTGGATATTCTCTCTCGCTCTCATAAGTATCCATCTTAAACATCTGAGTACTCCTGTCCCAGTTGTAAGAGATTTTGAAGATGCACCTGATAGACTTCGAAGAGTCGTAGTCTTCAAGTGAAAATGACCGTGTAGAAGGTTTTCAGGCTCGGGACAGGGACATCAGAGCCTGAACCAAGGATTTTGCCACCTCACAGTCCTCATTTTTATCAATGTCGAGGGAATTGAAGACCATGAAATAGTCTGAATTTCTCCAGTCAGCCTCGATAAAATCGAGTTCGTCGTCTGTGAAAATATGGTCGGAATTATGTCCTTCGATATTCAACTCGCTGTCATCGTCGGAATACACCTCGTCGGAATACACATCGTCGGAATACACATCGTCGGAATACTCATCATCGGAATACTCATCATCGGAATACTCATCGTCGGAATGCTCGTCACCGGAAAATCCATCGTCGGAATACTCATCGTCGGAATACTCATCGTCGGAATACTCATCGTCGGAATACTCATCGTCGGAATACTCATCGTCGGAAAATTCATCCTTCTCTTCCACATGAGCATGCGCAATTGCATGACCTTCATCATGCTCTTCTTCCCCGAAAACTTTTGTCCAGTGACCTTTGAGGAAGTCGTATGCGCTACCAAAGTAGCCCTTATTCCATTTCTCCTCGATCAAAGTGGATGGCGGCTCTGAAGAGGCCTGTGGCTTTCCGGCTCCTGTTCGAGTAGTTCGGATAACAGCTGGGCTGGATCTGATGATTATGTATCTGGGGTCCTGGCTAGCCTGGAAAGCTTCCCAACGCAAACACTCTGATTTTGGCCACATGACATGTAGCATGTAGCCCGCATCCGGTTTTAATTCGGATGGGCCGACCTGCGGGTTCAACGGAGGACCGCTGAGCTTCACGGTGAAAAGACCGCAAGTGCGCAAGAGATAGGCCATCCGAATACCCTGGCTATCGTTGATAGCACCATCCAAATTATGCCTGTTCAACTTCAGGCTCATGCCTTCCTCAAAGAAGATTGGGCCTCCGATGACATTTGCTGGCGCCGAGGGTATATGAAGAACATTGACAAGACGAAAGATAGCATGTGACCGTCTTCCGCTAATATTAGGGGAGTGTTTAACAGCCAGTTCCACAGTCCCAATTCCCGTGACCTGAATTTCATGGCCAAAGATATCAGTTGCAACAGACTGAAAAGGAGTATATTCGCAGAACCATCCTTCGTTTTTGCAACAGCTTGTGATATGTCGTAGTCAGCAAAGCACATATTGAAATACGGAAATATCAAATTTGACCGCATTTGGTTGCTTACTGCAAGGCTGAAGAGGGGTTTACGACCCAGTCTGGACAAAGGAGCTCTGTCCGCTGACGAGCAGCCATTGTGACAAGTTCCTGCATGATGAAGTGCACTGGTAGTTTGTCACAAGGTGATAGATACTGCGTAAAAAATTCAGGTAACAGGTAGAAAAGAGTTGAAGAATATGGTGAGTGAAAGAGGATCAATTCCACGTTACGCTTAGGCCTGTGGGTATCTGGTTTGGATACCTATGGCAACATATATATTTGCACGCATACCTTCCTGACCAGGATGTCCATTGTGTTCCGATCACATTGTATGTTTTGTGCACAGTGAATGTGTTGACAGACAATTGCAACCTAAAGTACTTAGGTACCAAAGGACTCATTCACTGTGCTATCACCTGGATTAGCTGTCAGATGCCAGGAAAACTCTCAGGCCAGCATCAAACAGCAGGCACCAAGGCACACTGGACAAGCAACAAGTGTACATCGCATGCATCTAGGTGATACGTCATTAACATACTGATATATGAGCAGTCATAGGTATTATAGATACCATTAGGATCTACTTCACCTCAGGATGGACTACTTTGACCTTTTATAAAAGTATCAAATCTCCGCCCGTACAAGACTTATGACACACACATTGTTGGTGGACTTCTGAACGAGGCTACATGAGTACTTTCGTTGTCATTTAAAAATTTTATACAGTCATAACATACCGGTTGCTAACATGGCTGTCCTCGTGATCAATATATCTTCCTGTTTGCACTGCAATTGGAATTATATAAGGAAAGCGTGTATGAGAGACCCCGAGAACACAATTTTGTCAACAGGAAGGAGAGTTTTCCTGCATAAGATGGCTAAAGAAAAGGCGGTGCCAACGAAAGAGCTGCATTAGTTTGGCTCACATCGCTACTAGTCATAATCATCTTTATCCTATTCATAATATGTCTCAGCTATTTGAAACTGTGCCATGAATGCCACCTACTGAGACCCCTGTTGCATTGGTTGATTCAGGATCCTGCCTTCCTTCAGGGTCTTCGGCTTGTCGACCACTTTCTGCTTCTCTGATTCGGTGTATCGCTTCATATGAGCCGTCAATGTTCCCAAGATATTCGCGATCCAGTGCCGCCATCGTAGATTCTCCTGGAATCATAATACTCCGGTCGATGGCTAGTGGCAGAATGCGATGTCGACCTCGCAACATGACTGTCACCAGAATTAGTTTGCTGAGGGTATGAAAGGTCCCACATAGTGAATAGTAGTCGTAAGGTACGCCAAGGGAGAGGCCACAATTTCCATAAGCAGAGACGACCTCGAAAAGAATAGAGAAGTTGCTGTATCCGGGTGCCGAACCGTTGAGTTGGGGCTCCTCGATGATACAGATCAGAATCCAAGAGAGTGCAATCCACCATAGATCATAGGCAAGTTGGTTGCGAATATGCACCCCATTGAGCGCGCCGCCCTGGGATTGTCTCTGTCTCTTGTTCTCCAAGGCCTCCTCAGCTCTGTATTCTTCGGCATCGAGGCCGACGCTTCGTTCTTCGTACACGTTGGTGTTGCGCAGGGAAACCAAAAGCGGGAACACACTGAAGTACATTACGATGAGATATACAATTTGGAGCGCGGGTGCTATGCTTGACATGGTAACGATGTAGAAGCCCGAACTTCGAGTGCCGAGAGATTGGTAGAGCCCGTCCATCGTTCTAGTCCCCGTCGGTAAAGCCCAGACAGCTGTTTGATGGATATTGAGGATTTCAAATAGTACCCATTCTACCGCAATGAGAGAAAATTGAGTAGCGGCAAGTACTAGAGTTGTCTTCTTGTCAAACAGCCATAGATAGCATCGCCTGGGATGGTGCAAGAGGAATGACAACGAGTGGTGTATCTCCGAGGGCCTTGGGACGAGTTTCCATAGGATCCAGATATAGCACCGTAAGAATATAGGATAAAACGTGTTGCCAGCCACGGAAGCGCCGCCAGTCACTATTAGAATAAGCCAATTACTCTGGAAAGGGACCATGCTTGCGCTCAGGAGGTCAAGTCCGGAATTTGTATAACTTGACAGTGCGGTAAAGACGCCCCACCAACCAGGACTTAGGTTCCCTTCTTGAGAATCACTGATGGTCGTTGCCACTGGTTGATATTGGGACGCATATGGTGCAAGTATTACCATAGCAAGCAAAATCCAAAATGCAGTGTAAGTAGGCAATATCCAGGACAGAAGCTTAAGGGCTCGATACTCGACTCCGCCAAGCTCTTCGTATTCAGAACTAGTTAGGTTCCTGAATCGACCTCTCCCGTCTAGATGAGGCTCAAATGAGAGATAATGATGGTGGCCAGGTGTGAGATCGCTTTTGCGTGCCCATTGGGAAAGTTTCAAGACAATTGATCGCCATACAGTTGTTTCCCAAGGTGTTGATATACCGCCAAACCGTTGCTGATAGGGTCGGAGTTCGAGCGCTGTAGATTTTGTCGAGGGATGATCCTGAGCCCTACGTTTGTCCCTGTTCTCTTCCCTATTCTGTCGAACACGGCGGTGTATTGCTTTGTGATAAGGATGTCTTTGGAGCACTTGTTCCTTGTCGATATCTTCAAGGACCTTCCTCGCAGTTGCGCTCTGCCTAACCTTTTGTGAAAGTTGCCGTCGAAAAGTCCAGCGACGCACTACCACGACGCTGATGCTGACTGTGCTCAAGTCACCGAGTATCATCGTGATGAAGACCACACTCTGCTGATATCCGTTTAGAGAATTCAGATTGATATTGCCAAGACCTGTCGTTGTCATTGAACTTGCAGCTAGAAAAAATGCATCGATATACCGGATTTCATAATGTCCTGCTTCTCCAACGGGACCGGTATTCGAGCCATATAGCACAATGGAACAGATAAGAATGACGAACACAAAATAGGCCATATGACAACGGTAAAAGTTGAGTCGAATTACACGTTGCCGCGCGGCGTGTATTACCGCGACAATTGTCTTAATGCGATCCATCTTGACGTTCCAAGTCAAGTAGGGCAGTCAGAATTGGCAAAAACTGGAGTAGATCGCCCATATTTTGCCCTACGAGTCGTGTAAGAGCTTAGCGATTTATTCAAAGTTGGGGGTTATTAATAAGCTCACTTCTCGCAGGGTAGCGAACCGACTATTTAGGCCGCATGCTTTCTCAGACATGCGGTTGGGTACCTGGCATGGCACACACATCAATAAGCAATATACATATCCGATATGGCAGCATGGCAGCATGGCAGCACAGAATTCGTCATGGCCTGATTAAAACATGAAGGCTGCAGGGAATTTTCTCAGTTGTATTGCGACACTAAGTACATGTAGCTTGCCCCCCTGTCACTGTGGACTACATGACATCAATACTTATTAGGCGCTAAATAAAACACTCAATCACAAGCTGCCAACATTCCGGTGTGGGATCAATTGTGTACAGATGCAAAGCACTGAGACCATACCTAAGTACATACACACAGCCTGTTTAAATGCTTTTTAGGTGCACCGGTATCGTATCAAAGAGACTTTTATTGGAGTTGAGTTGTGAGATCATTAGATTGAACAACACAACTACAACAACTCATTATTAGTATAGGCATGCGCAATCGCTAAATGATGGTAATAAAGAACATGTCAAGGGTATTATTGGCTACCAAGAGTCCTTTGACATAGTGACTGTAGGAGCGCATCAAATTGCTAAGAATCAATTACTGAATCATAGTTTCATGAGATTGAGAATAGCTAAATTGGTAAGCTTTCAGATACAAATCACAGTTCTGCCTTAATTTGCATCCATACTCATAAATTGACATTATCTCACTAATGCGTTTCAAGGCACGGATGAGAGTGCTCATTACTGATCATATATGCTAATTCTCGGTACCTATCTAAATCTCTTCCCATATCTTGATATCTTGCAAGTTAAAAACGAAGGGATTGATACAATGTCCTAATATTGTAAGAAATGTTGCTTTTGTGCTGGCTCACTTCACTCATTGTAAGGCACGCATAAGTATCTGAATGAAGAGGAAACTAAGATTTCGTTCACACTAGTTGAGATGCATAGGGACTGAATGGAATGAGAAGGGTGATGAAAATAAAGAGAGTGATAATGAAGTATTACGCCCATCTCTGCGAATTCATGATATCATTGAAGCCAAGAGGGCATTATTGTTCTGGGGTATAATAATACTTCATCCTGTGCTCCTGAACTGTCCTTCCGCTCTGAGTACTAAACCAGATCTCCACCCCCCTGGATTTGGCATAGAGGAAAACATTAAAAATCAACCAATACGTACCTTTTCTCCACGATACTACTCAAGATGCCTACTATCTTGGTTGAAATGGATCACATGCATTGCGTCTACTGCTCATCTCTCAAGGCTGAAGTCATGAGCTTCGCAACAGCCGGCAGATTTCGGCAGTCGCTTCAAGACTTAATCTCCCGCACAGTGATGGAAACTCACAATATAGATATCCAGGCACTAGGATGGGATTACAGATGCAACGTACGCATGCAGTGGCAAGGCAATGCCATCAACGATCCCAACCTTCTCGACCTCAGCGACCGCGAGCTCGAGGACCAGTACGAGATGATCTACAAGCGCAACTTCATAGACACGCTCGGGGTCAAGTTCCTCACAAGGGAAAACCCGCTCCCAGTCACAAACGAGCGCTACGATAATCAGGCGGCGTTCAGAGACATGCATCCGGCTCGAAACGATGCCCGTAATAGTGGCCTGACCAGCCGTCACATTGAAGAACAAGCCGGTCGCTCTGGATCGCAGGTCTTGGTTCCACGACCGAATCCGAACACAGGAAATACAGCGGCTTGGGATTCACTTCCATTACAACTATCCCCTCTACGCCCATCACCTCTACGCCCAGTTGAGAGTCAGCATCACCGTGCAAATGGTCACGGAGGAAGAGCCAGTGGGTCCGGGCGTATCATCCCAGTTGACAAGACCGCGGGAAGTGCTAAAGGGAGCACTGCTGTCTACTCTCGATTCTTTCCCAATCAACTAGCAACTAATGCAAAACACAAGAACCGTTCATTCCAGCAAGGTCGCGAGCCTGTCGAACAAGATCATGATAAGACTGATCAAGAATGGGGATGTGGCAATGGGTGGTAAATGTACACAGGGTTACATTGAGGATTGGGATATTTGAGGGGAAATGTTTGCCAATAACAACGGCCATGAGTATGGCGAAACCTGAATCATGAGAAAAATCAGAAGTTCTCATCACCAAGAGTGAACAGGTGGTAGACGTTAGGATGCATCTGATACAGAAGTGTTACCTAAGGCAGTCCTTTGATACTAATATTCAATCTACTGCAACAGAGGATTACCCCAAGCAGGTAGATGTTTCTATGCATAATGAGGATTGATATCATGGCCTTCTATGGTTGATTAAACCAACTGTGACCTTTTTCGTGCCTACTAATCCATGCATACCGCGTTCAGTGTAATACTTATAGGCAGTGAAGCGTAATCTAAAAGCCCAAATGATATACAATGTGCCAGCGAAGTATAATACCTCGATTTCACTCAGTTTAGTCGTTTTAGATAACTAGAATCTCTCTTTGAAAATTCGGTTCATTCATAAGTATCGTTAGATTAATTACAGTTATATACCTAACGTATCATGGCAATTTCGCGATATTGCTAAGAATTTATTTGCTATATACGGTCCATCAATAGCGAACAGCTTTTATACTTGCCTCTCCTTTATACGTAAAACATGCTAGTTTATCTCTCAAATAATTTTGAAAATTTTGAGAATGATGGGGATGCCTGACGAATCAAGCCAAACTGACTTGCTGAAATTGTTACTTACTTTTACTTGATGATACTCTAGCAACATGAGTTCCAACACTGTAAAGAGTAACTAATTACCTGGAACGCCTCAGCCGAACCTAAAGAGGCATGCCTTGATGAGTCGATGTTAAGCTCTAGGAATTGGGAGTGGAAGTGGTTGGCAATGTATTAAGTTGGGCAAGTGGTCGTGCCTCTACGGCGCGCTACCTAATTGACTAATTCTACTTAATTTTAGCTCAAATATACTCTGTACACTTCACACAGTTACAACTTGTCCGATCGCTGAAACCCTAAACTGGAGGCGGCGGTCGATGATGAAGCCGTTTATGATCAGGACAGATACGGAGCCCGCAGAGGCTACAGAACCATAACGACGAACATGGGCAGATTTTCTGCGCGTCCAGGGTGAACTTTAGTTATGTATGTATATACAAGGTCAACTACACAGTAGGTAATGAATGGTGCGCACAAATCATTACACAATATATTTCATGACCTTAGAATTTATTTAGCATAACTCAAGCCTCTTGGCTGTGCTATACATATCAGAGTGAAGAAGTCACAGTATGGAAGGTATCAAGTCTACAGGGAAGTAAGTCCTGTAGACCAAACTTAAACTATAATACCCGTTTTGTGACTAAATTTTGAACAGCAACTTTATTTGTAGGATCAATTCATTTATTATTTGACGATTGTTAAACTGTATTTGAATGAGTGTAAAGGCATTTTGAGTTATATGACATGATGTTTACTGGCTGAAGCATGATTCATCCTATCTACGGAAACCATTAAGAATTGAAGAAGAAAAAAAACAAAACGCACATTTGACTACCGTATGCAACTTCCAGCGTTAGGTTGCCCCCATTAGTACGTACTTAGGTACCTATAAGATGGAGCTACCTAGCCTAACATTAGAGCAGCCTAACTAGACTGCAGGTGCTAGGTAGGTAGGTTCGATTATTGTCGGGTTGGTCCGTGCACGGTATATAAGGTAAAACCGACCTCTAAAGTCTGACCAATAAAGCCTCATCTCACAACCTCTAAGAACACCAAAGAACACCACATGGTACGCACATTGGTACCATGAACAGTCCCTACTCCCCAGAGCTGCATGTGGCAATCAGCGCTATTCAATCAGCAGCTAAACTTAGTCAAGCTGTGATCTCAATTGAAGACAAGGGAGTTATCGAGAAAGATGACCTCAGTCCCGTCACGGTAGCCGATTTTGCAATCCAAGCTTTGCTAACAGCCAGCATCCACCATGCTTTCCCTAGCGACAAGTTCGTTGGAGAAGAATCTGCAGCAGATCTGAGAAGTAATCCAGCCCTCCTCGATCGCGTGTGGAAATTGCTGCAACGATTAGAGGATGATGAGGCACAGTCACTCTGCAAGCTCCCCGAGTCACCAGCACAGATGTGCGAGATGATTGACTGGTGCGGCTTTGGGGAACCTGGTGGTTTGAGTGCAGGAAGGGTCTGGGTCTTTGACCCTATCGATGGCACTAAGACGTTCGTTCAGCGCCAGGCTTATGCTATCAATGTTGCGCTGCTCGAAGGTAGTAAACAAGTTCTCAGTATCGTGGGCTGTCCGACGATCTCGGTTGACCCTCAGTCTCCCGTTACAAACGATACTATAGACCCAACAGGAAGGGGTTCCATCGCTTTTGCAGCCAAGGGCTACGGCACGTATGTCCGCCCGTTGACGGGTTCGCCACACGAAGTCCAGATTCGCAAGATCGAACCAATTCCTGAGACAACAGAGCCGAAAAACCTCCGGCCTGTTTCCTGTTATAACATGCTGGACTCTGGAGTCGATGATGCCCACCAGCTGATTCAGGAAAGGCTTGGAATTCAGTCTCGCGGCTGTGATCTACTGGCGTGGGTTCTCCGGTGGGTGACCCTAGGACTAGGGCTCTCAGATATGACCATTTGGGTTTACAAACAGCGGACCCGAACTGGAAAGATCTGGGACCATGCAGGGGCGATGCTTTTGTTCGAAGAGATCGGCGGAAAAATCACGGATATAGATGGCAAGGACATCGACTTGAGTGTGGGAAGGAAGATGGTCGCCAACCACGGGTTTGTCGCCGCTCCAAGAGCGACACATGGAATAGTTCTCCAGATGGTACAACAAGTTCTGCGGGAACAAGGGAAGGCATATCTCCTTGCCTAGGTTTATGGAAAGCGCAGTGAATGCAGTGTAGCGTTTACGGCTATCATAGTTTCAAAGTTTGCTACACAATCTATACCTTCTAAGCTAAGCTTTGGTTCATATACAACCCCTAAACTCAAACACCTAGCCATTCTCATTGGCCATACGCGAAAACTACCTTTTCCTAACTCTCTATTTTCCTAGACGCTCTTCTTTTTTATTTTCTCGAATGCTTTCTAGCGGAAGGTATTGCGTACGGTAGTACGTAAGTATTGGGCATATATAGAAGGCCATCCTCCGCTCTAGCTGGCTGGATTTGGAGTCTTCAAGTCTCATTGACCCTGTACTTTAACACCGTATTTCCTAACGAAAAGCATTCACCCAGAACCACTACATACATCCCATCAAAACATCGTTTTCTACACAGCCCCTCACACTTCGTTCAGAACACTATAGTTCTATTGCTGAAAGAATGGCGAAGCACGATGACCCTCGCTCTCCCACTCCCTCCTTTGAATCGTTTTATTCGGAGGGACGTCCTACAGCACTCGCGAGGTCCGAAAAGAGTGTGTCGCCACGCCAAGGCGACCAAAAGGAAGAGAACCAGCGATATTCGTCGTCGCCCTCCACTGGAGGCAACCAACCACGGCGCAACGCAACGAACGGAGGTGGAGTACACACTGCTCATGTAGCATATACTCCTAAATCTCCCTCCTTTAGACTTCCGAGCCCGGAGCCTTTCCGTGTCGACAGTCCCGGCACCCTGGGGAGATCGCCTTCCGTTAGTCCTCGGAGCCCAGAGCCTTTCCGTGTCGACAGTCCCGCCGCCTTAGAGGGATCGCCTTCTGTCAGTCCTCAGAGCCCGGCATCTTTCCGTGTCGACAGCCCCGACACTCAAGAGAGACTACGTGCCATGCCGTGGTCTGCGGAAGTCCTTGTAGGTGTCCTGCACTGCCCTCCACCAATGTGAGTAGCGTCCTTCCTCATTTCCTATCCTCCATTCTGTCTCACGGGCAAGAATCCCCACTGTGGCATATTTAGGAGTAACTTGCTCCCGACACCTCCGCATACTGTCTAGGCTGAATAAATTCTGACATTGAATCCTTATAGGGTGCACCTCAACCGACCTGCGCCCCCACCCGTGCTCAACGCGCCCGTCGCACGCGCACGCACAACGCCCGGCGGACCTCACCCGATGAGCATGGCATCGATATTGAACCCCGACCGGACGAGCATAGCATACATAATCGACCCCTGAGCCTCTTCACCCGATGAGCTCTGCGTGCAAATGCAATGCCGTGTATGGAGCTACTAATCGGGGCGCCAGACGAGATGGCAATGCACATCGTTTTTCTGTTAGAGATACCCACAGGACTGTACAAATAATATCGCCCATGACTCATGAACATCATGACACGAAACGACATTACGATACTTACGATTTGGGAATATTGGGCATTCATGTACTTTTAGTTGTATGGTAATTCTTTGGGTTGGCTGCTCTGTTTATTTTACGGTTCTCGACGTCTTTTGGGTGGCTTCAGTTGACCTGTGTTGAGCGCGCACCCAAAGGAAGTGCTGTATCACTTGGATATCATAGTTTTCATGTTTTCATACAAGTACACACATACATTCACATAAATATGACCGTCACCTTTCCGTATATTAGAAATTTTCCCTTCCCTTCTAGCTTCACCCAGCACTCAAGAGCTCACTGTGCTCCTCACATTTACCTCAGATTCCTATCGTGTATCTAATTTCAACACATGAACATTAATCCTCCCCAAATAAAGCATCCTCGTCATATCCTCCAGCTATCCATGGATCAGCATGTCTATTCATTCTAACACAAGCGTGCCTTTTCCTTCATCTTTGGAGTGAAGGCTGCTTTCTAGCGTCCACATCGGCCGTAACACTGAATGGTCGTAGTAACTTTTTCTTGCCATTGCTCCCGTATATCTGGATCATGACAGAAGATCAATCAGAAGTCGGTGGATCACCATTCAGTATATCGATGAAATCTACCTAATTACTTGTATATATCCATGTTAGATGCCCCGCTATGAAATGTCACATCGTAGAAAAGGTAGAAATGATGAAAACACATTGACTTGGACTTCGGGTCACTCAACTACTATCAGTCACATATTTCAACGACACGAGATATGCAAATTCATCGTTGTAGAACTGGTCTCACTCTTTGTACATCCAAAAAAAATACGTTTTAGTGTCCACACAGCACTTATACCTCTCAATAACTCTAATGATTTAAAGTTATCAGATTATCAGTGCCGAAACTTTCAGAGTTGTTCGTCTAGGTAAGTGAGGGTAAACTCAATCATCAATGCATATATGCTTGGTGACGAGCTGGAGTAAGTAAATACTCACATCTAGAGAAGCCATGACAATCGACTCTAACGAAGAATGGTTGCTAGAAGTTCAGCATGTTTATCAGCTTTCATGTCTGAAAGTATCAACAGCTATCTGAATGGATTCCAAAGCTACTAAAAACTTCAAAAATTCTACTATTGAATTGACGGGATGTACAACCTGGCTTGATTGGTCATCTGCTAACCGACATTCATACCTGCCCCTGAACCTCTGGGATTAAAAAGACTTCTCCAGGAGAAACACTCACATAGTAAACGTGTAACTACATATGCACACATAGTAGCTATTAATCTGAAAAAAGGGTAATAGGATCGGTGCTGGCAACTTACTACTTGAAAACATCATGAGATTGTCATATAGAAAGTGTGAATTTCTTCATGTACTGAAATATGTGAAGGCTTCCGGTAAACAGACTTGAATTTGCCCTAGCACTAAATAAATCCAATTAATGTGAGCCAAATTTTGAGCAAAAATGCGGACTGGATATTGATGGATGCCTATTGAGCTACTTAACTGATGCTGAAGATGTACAGGAGGGTGGTTGTGGTTATATGTAAAATACATGCAAAGGACACTGAACATGAGTATTCCACTACATTCCCAGACTCATTTGAATCCATATGATCTTCAGTGGCTTATACAAGCCAAGTAATTGCTGGACTTGCAAGGCATGCACTGCGATGATGGACCCCATTACTGGCGAATATGATAACGAGTACCTAGCATAAGCGGGTTTAGATGAAACTTTCCCTCTATTCGAGTCGGTACTCATCAAAATAAGTGATAATTATCACTAATCGAGTCGCCCAATACCCCCTTCTAGGACTGGGCGCATAGTTATATCATGTGGATTGCAGTTGAGAGTGATTGTCTACGTAGTAATATCCTAATGCCACGACTCTTCAATATGGAATGACATCTATAACTCTTAGTTCTCCTTTACCTGCTGGGTCGTCTACAAATACCAACACGGAGAATGTGCAATACACAACCAATATATCTATCGGTAACCCTCCTTCCATGCCCGATCTATAGGTGGTAGTCTTGCTCGCTCTTCACATTAGCACCACGCCTAGTCCACACATTATTAATATGCATGTCCGCTTGACCACTGCTTCATCATTAGCTTCTGTGCCATTTGTTCGCATGTATAAATGCAACTTACTCATCCCTATGAACAATGAAAGGCTCGGTTTCACCCTTTCTCTTATCCGGATTTCCGAACAGAAGATTTTTCGTCTGTGAACATTAGCTTATCTCCAACACCAAACCCGCGCAACAGGGAGCTCACCAGGCCTAACGTCAGGTGGATACCCGGCGGGTCAACATCGATATTGTTGCTGGGTTCGCGTCCCTCGATCATAGCCAGGATGTTCTTGGCTAGGACCTGACCTTGCCCGGCGCCAGGGCGCGCCGCCTTGTGCGCGCCGCTATCGGCCACGTCGCCGACCGCGAACATGTTCGGATACTTCGGGTCCTGGAACTGCAGGGTGGGTTTGACGCGGATGAAGCCATTGGCCGGGTTGATGATTGAGTCGGGCGAGGAAGGTGGAAGACTAGACAAGAACTGCGTGTTGGGCGTCTGTCCTGTTGCCGGGATAATCACATCAGCTGTGAGGCTTTCGCCGTTCTGGAGTGAGACCGTCGTGGCATCCGGTTGGAGACCGCCCGCTGGGAGGTTGACACGGGACCCGAGCACGAGCCTTCATTCGCATTAGGATCCGAGAACAAGGAACCCCTTAGCGGTTGGTGGCAGGACTCACTTGACACCTAACTCCTTACACCTTGCCTTGATAATCTCATCCAGCTTCTCGTGATACAGGGGCATCAGTTGATTCCGAGAATGCACAAGGATGACTTCCTTTTCCGGATAAATCTCCTTGAGATCTGTTGCCATCTGGACGCCGACAGCTCCCCCGCCAACAATCAGAACGGACTTGGCCTGCTTGATACGCTCCTGGTAATCCTGGAGGTACTTCACCGACGATGGCTTGTCGTCGAATTCCATGGTCCCTGGAGCCTGCAGCCGGGTTCCTGTTGCGACGACCAAGTGGTCGAAGGGGATCTCGCGCACGCTTTGCCATTCTCGGTCTAGAACTACGCGGTCAGGTAAGAGACTAGACACTCGTGCCGTCACAACGGCATGAGCAGAAGGATTTGGCGCTGATGCGAAGGTTGTGGTGTACGGGATGAAAGCCTTATGTTCGTGCTTAGGTAAGATTGCGAAACGGGGCTGTCAGAGGATCAGTATTAGACGAACATCATGAATTGATGAACTGGATTTGAGAGAAAAGCTCCAGAATAGCTAATCGTATAATCCGGCCACTTATGAGGGGTGGAACGCCTTACGAAAGCGAATAAATGATGAAAGTGAGTGTGTGGCTCAATGAGAAGTACCTGTGATACATGATTAGTATTTGCAGTTATCAGAATTCCGTGGATGGTCGCATAACTTACTCGATGGGTTGCTGGCAGGCTTTTGGCCAGCCCTTGCGAGGTAACCTATGTTGACTTATTGTTAATAGACTGATGAATCTTACTGGTAGGGGAATGAAGTGTAGCTTACCACGCCGACGTAAGACCCGCCAACGACAACGACGTTTCTCAAAGCCCCAGCCATGTTGCCTTCTGAATCCATTGAATGTGTGAGAGTGAAAAAATTCCGGTACACTCTACATCGTGTTATATCTGAAAGCGCCTCTAAGATTTCCCGAGGTCAAGCGCGTATTTAAGAACTTGTACTACGTGGTTACCCCTGAGAGCATGTATTCGATCTATCGCCGACCGAGAGCGAGCTCGGCCACTTGCTAACGCCGAGGTCGCGGTGCAGTACATACGGGGTAGGTTGATACACTAGTTCAAATCAGCTGTGCTCTACTCATCGATGTCCATCTTAACTAAAACTTGTTTAATGTTCTCTTAGCTATGCATCACACATTTATCCGAATGCGATATAGGCTTGCGGTGAATTATGAGTCTCTCGTAAGGATCTTTTTGGAGGTGACCTCGGTGTTACCAGCGGTCTCTCATCGTACCCCGGGGCCACCTTACGTTACGGATGTCAAACTGACCCACAATCTCGGGTCAGGACTTTGACAGTCCCCACAAATCACTCAAGTGAGAGAAGAGTAATAGGATAAGAACCATAGACGAGCAATCATGTAAGAATGGCTACCGTGGAAGCGCAGGTTTTCCACAAATCCTCTCATCACCAACTCCGAAACTCGCTTTCGTAGATAAGAGACACGTCCGCTAGCTCCCTCTCGGGGTTCGCTATTCCGCGGTTAGTTCATTTCTTTCCCCGGCTGCTTTACACGAAAACGGTCCCATATAACCATCTGATTAGATGAAATCGATAAGATTAGATCATGACCCCGCCCCCTCCTCTGTTCATCCCTATCATTGATTCGCTCTATTTAACCCGGCATATGTATGTACAGATCTAACAGGGCAAAGAGTTTACATATTAGGCTATCTCTAGCGCTATTAGCTAATGATGAAACCTTATGTCCATATCTGGTGATGTCGACTCTCCATCTTGTTAACTGTTGTGAAACAGCCAGTTTATATTCATCACTGCCATGGTATCGTTTCTTTGTTCAGTACGATAGATCAACATTGCAATAATGGTCATACTGAACACTATGCGCAGATACAATACCTATGGAAGGCCAGAGGGACATGGTGTTGTGGATAGAGGTGCTGATTGGTGATAGTTAATCCGACACTGAGGATGAACACCTGCGGTGTAGGTGCTGCACATGGACTGAATCATAAACACAGCCGAAGACGCCATTCTTGTGGATTGAGATATATAATAGTCCTGGACTAAAATGAGAAAATCTCCTCGATATGTGAGATAATTGGCTACCGTTCTTCATATATTGATAATACAGATATAAGTCTTTCCGGTCATCTCAGTCCCAGGCTTACCGATCGTCATCAATGAAGCTCCGTACCATACTGTCAGTTGGAATTGAATTGAAAGTCTCCTACCCGATAGATGATGATTGTCTAGCCAGAGAAGAGCCGTCACTGTCTGAGTTTAGATTTCGTCATTCTCAGATTCCATTTACATGCGTATTTTTTATGTCGCCTGTAATTTTGGTCTAGAACAACACCTTGATGTTGGGATAAGATATGGCACCGGCAGCCATGTTGGTAAGGGATGCATCTGTATAGATGGGCTGTTACTGCGTGAAATTATCATGTCAAAACTTCCACCAACAGTTTCTACTATCTACATATTTCAGCATGACATCCGCTTATACCGTCCCTTTTCAGGGGAACCTTCTTCGATATCTCAATACTTCCCCTGACTTGCATCTCTACCACCACGATCGCTGATTGCCAACTACATCACTTCCATTGACTTGGGGAAATAGCCTAATGGTGTAAGTTAGCGAAATGCTCATGAAAATAAAAGCAGCAACTTAACGATGGTATATATATCTGTGGATGTTTGAAGCTACGTCATATATCTTAACCTAGAGAAGCATCCTTCAGTGCGGGCTGTATTGGCTGCCTTAAACGCTAGGCAGAGGTCACCCCGGCTCATGCTGTGCTGATGCGCACAGCTGCGCACAGCTGCAGAGCCGCTGCTGAGCCGCTGCTGAGGGACCCTGCAGAACTCGAGCTTTGACCAATCAGTAGCTGAGGTGGCCCCAACCTCTCGAATTTCGTCCCGCCAACCTGCAACAAGAGCTTGTTATCCCATCCCGTTTTATTAATTTCATTATAGTTTACACCTCGCGTACCCTATTACATCCATCCCACTTAAGACAGACACAGCCTTGTCTTCATAGTTGACAATTGCGACTTGTGACTGCAATTGCCATTGCGATTGCGACTCCCATCATTTGAATCGTGTAAGACATTGCACTGTCGCATCGTCGCATTGTCGCATTTCTCTCATTTCTCTCATTTGACACACTGAAAGCCATCATAATTGCTTCTCTCCTTTCGTTCAGCCGACACCAAGACCCTTGAGATAAGATTACTACATATTCCGTAGCCGACATTCTTTAAAGACCCCGATATCATTCATCAACCCCGCTCATCTCACACAATGGCCGAGGAATTCAACGAGGATGTCATGGAGGATCAGCCGGCCAACCCTGGCGGAGATGTCGAGATGGGTGAGGGCGAGGTGGGCGAGGGAGCTGCTGCTGCTGGAAATGCCGAGGAGCTTCCCTTTGCCGAGGGCGGCGACGTCGAGCCGCGCACCACTTTCATCACTTATCTTACCAGCCCCGTCGTCACTTTGCTCGTTGGGAGTGGAGAGACTGAAACTATTCTTACCGCACACCAAGGCCTTCTGACCCAGAGCCCCTTCTTCGCCGACGCCTGCGCGGCTTTCACTAACGATGGGAGTGTAAGTTGCTCGATAGCCGGTCAACCCCTGTCATCTACATTGCTGACAATGCTCCATGCAGCCGCGACAAGTCGAATTACCCTCCGATGAGATCGACGCCGTCGGATGTTTCCTGGAGTATCTCTATACTGGCGACTACTTCCCCAAGAAACTACCCGGACAGCGAGTACTAGAGCAAGATCCGGCGGTGCCCGCCGTCGACGAGAATGGCGAGCAGCTCCTGAAGCACGCGCGCGTCTACACCCTAGCTGAGAAGTTTGGGGTGGACAGGTTGAAGAGCCTCGCCATCAGCAAGATCCACTGCGTCAACTCGACCGCCAAGGGCGAGATTACGTACGCCCGCTACGTCTACCAGTACACCACCAAGGACGATTTGTCGGTGCGCGCGCCGGTCGCCAACTTCTGGGCCACCCGCAGCCACACCCTGCGCGCGGAGGCCGAGGAAGAGTTCCGCTCTCTGTGCTTGGAGTTCCCCCAATTCGGTTACGACGTACTTAGTAAGTTTTGCCTCTGTCTCTGCCTTTGCAGCCGTGACGTACTGACCAAATGCAGCGCGCGTCCTGGACGAGAAGCTCAAGCGCGAAAAGAACGAGAAGATGCACCCGGCGACCGGAAGCGGAAGCGCCCGCAAACGAGCGCGACACAGCAATGTCTAATTCGACTGATTTTTCCACTAAACATATTTTATTACCTCCTTGCTTCGAAAGAGACTGCGTTGGGCATGGGGGTCTTATGACGCATCCTCCGACGAATTGCCCCGGCGCTTTTGTAACATTACTGTGCTTTGTGGGACGAAGACTAGAGCTTCGCTGTATCCGGTATATACTTGGGAAGTGTGGCACAGGATATTGCGCCCGGGATCAATTGGGAAGGGCGATCTGTGTAAAACTAGCCGAGACAAAAGCTAATAATTCAGCGGTACGAAAATGGGTCTTGGGTTGAGTGAAGCTCGATTTGCGTATGCGTTGCTACTTGTACATCAGACGCTGAAATCTGTTATACATATGGATGAGGCATTGGCTATTTACGTAGCTAGATAGTCCTTGCAAAAATTGTTAAGTATTTGAGCGCACATGGTGGGTTCGGGCTACATGGTAAAGGTGAATATTCAAACTCTCACTAACAGAGGTGACACACACATCAGATCTCATCACACACGTCCCCTTCATACGCACATATTCATCTACTTACACATAACTTATGATACTGTAACTGCAGTCACTAATCAACGGCAGATTCGATCATTTTCTTGCCTGCTATGTGAGCATTACTAACAGTTCAGAGGCTCCTATCAATCACTTTCACTCATTTCAAGCACACCATAGTGTAGGGGCAACTAAAACTCAGATACAATAGCTACATACACGAGACCAAGGACGAAACCAAACGCAAATTTATTTTATCAGGTGCCGATTAGGTGAGTATCCAATTAACCAGCCGGCCTTGCCATGTATCCAATAAGGCGCAACCTAGTACCTGGAACATAAAACCAAGAGCCATCCAATGATACGCAAGTATCCGCAAAACCTCGACTCCCAGATCCAACTGAACTCCCCAATATTATGACTTCCTTCCTGCCTTCCTTTACCCGTTCAATAAACTCCTAATCCAGTCCTCATTCAGTGACCCCATCCCTCACTTACATCCGGAAAAGAGCAAAGTTCGTAGCCCCGAGCAGAAGGCCCCCGATCACAAGGCCCATGGTAGTCACGCTCCCCCCGGCCCTCAACGCAGGCGCAGCGGCGCCCTCCGCGCCGCCCTTGCCCTCGGGGCTCTCGTCGCCCCCGGCATCCGGGACATGGGTCTCGCGGGCGCTGTTCTTACTAACGACAACGCTGATGGCGACGTTGGTGGGCAGCGCGGCGTTGGGGGCGGTAGCCGTGGCGGTCACGTCGCCCCGGCAGAACACGTCGTTGTACCCGGACCCGTGCGCGAACAGGCACTCGATGATGCTCGAGACCGGCTGCCCCACCGCCAGGCAGTACAGCCCGCACGAGTCGTAGTAGCCGACCACGTCGGCGCGCCCGCAGCACGCGTCCATCAGCTCCGTGTGGTTGCCGCCCCACCGGATCGCGCACGCTGCGTCCTGCGTCGGGATGTCGTATAGACGCGCCGCGCAGCCTGAGGTTGGGTAGGACCAGTGCGAGGAGCTGGTCGTGCTGCTGCTGGTGCTGGCCGTGGTGGTTGTGTCGACTTCCATTTTGTTGTTGTTGGATGTGGTGGTTTTGAACTTTTGTGTGTTTGTTTGGTGTTTGGGTTTGTGTTTATGTGTTGAATATATGTAGTGAGCTGATGCTGCTGCTACTGATTCTGTGCTTTGAACTGGTGTTGCTGTTGCTAAATGGTATGTAGATGTGTATGAAGTGTAAGTTCAGACACGTAGGATTGTAGAGATTTGCAGGAGAGAACTCACAAGAACCGGAACAGGTTCCCTCATGGGCGAGGGCCAAGTATTAGGCAAATTAGGAGGAAAACTAGGAGGCAGAAGTAAGTTTAGTGAATGCGAAATCATTTTGTCCTTATGAGGCCCGTTCTCGTTGAACAAACTGTGTTTTGACGATATCATGCATGTGTGTTGCTGAGGGACCACCCTCCAAACGCCTCCAAACGCCTTCAACCCCCCACGCCAGGGGTCCAAAGCGCGGGAGCTATCCGAATCGTCCCAAAAATAGCTCGACGCCACAGCTTTAGCCTTACGCTCAGCTCGCCATCCGGTCAGTGCCAGAGGCCATTGCCATGAACGGCGTGGTTGGTATGGTTGGTCTAGCAAAGTATGAAGCCTCTGGATATCATCATTGTGTATCTGGGTAGTGGAAGTTTATTAAGTTTATGGTGGTAGCCAATAGGGGCGATAGCATCCATACACGCATTCAGCTGTAACTACGTGGCATCTAAACTGTAGATAGAATATCCGTACTTTCGATGGTCCCATTGGGTTGCGAATACAAAGTTGTGCTCCTTGCATTCCCGTAACTCTACATATATGTGCCTAATTAGGTACGCAGTATGTACAACTTACCACTCTACTGGTAACTCCCCGCCCAGGTGTATTTAGAGTTTGGTCCCTGACGAATTATTGGACGATGACCCTGCATTAGAGCGTCCTCCACGGCGATCCTCGCTCGCATTCATAACCTTATTCCAAAGCTTGGCAAGATCTTCGGTGTCCCCTTACCCTGCCGTTCAGCAGCTTCGATGGTACATAACTGATGAGATCTCTTCTCAGTAAATTCATCTCTTTCGCCCCGCCATCCTACGTTGAGCTTCATTCCAATTCATACAAATAGTACCAACCCTTTTAGCTTAATAGCCTGTTTTATCTGAACGATCTTTGGCACGATATACGACGCGTAATAGTTAAGATCTCTAGTGCCTTCTGGGCCCCCATTACGATGTCTGATTCTAGGGTTCACATTATGTCGCCTCGGGAATATTGGCGCCTCTCTCTGAGAATGTCCCACACTCAAGAAATGCCTGGCATCACTTCCCAGATAAGTAGGTCACTGCTGGGGATATACCCTTAGCCCTCCATTCTCTATGGATCCTTTGATTGAAATTAACAATGGACTTAGAAGAGCAATATAAGCACGCCGGCAATATCAGATACGATAGCCCTGAAATGACCCAGATATACTCCCGTTATGTCGAGAGAATGCACATCAGAGCGCGAGAGATGGGAAAGGAAGAGGAATACAGGCGCCAATACCAAAAACAGGCTAAGCCGATGATCAAAGATAATACTCGACCCTATTACACTCAGATGAGGGTCTATTCGCATATGGGCGGTAACATAATCATAACAGTAAGTACCCAGCTACAGATCATGAGTTCTGACACAGAAATGCGTGATGCTGATGCTATTCGTTCTTATTATGTAGACTGAAGGTCGTTGATGGTAATGGCATATGGGGAGTGCGGTTTAAGTCTTCCTGGTCGCACTGGTTGATCACACTGTTTGATCATTGAAACCCTACCGATCCTACCTTGGTAATTCTCAGAGACGAGCTTCATGTCACTGCGGTTGGTTTGTGTGAGATTATGTGATGAGAGGAGATGAGGACTAGATCGGGAGCATGTATGAGATTCGGAGTGAGGGTCGGAGTCAAGACCTGGGTAACTTCAGAGCAGCATGAGAGATGTACACTTGACACTACGAATATTATCTGCGCTGAACCGCTCGACATACTAATTCATCACGAAGATGCTGATATAGATATGTACAATATCAATTATAGACATGACATCGTGAGAAATCATAAAAAGAGAATATTAGACCCTACATTCCTCACCCTTTTGTTGAACTTGAAGCCCCATGTCACTTATGCACACAAAATCAGACCCGCCAACGCCACATCGCTTTGCCAAAACTAGCCACTATGCTTCCAGCCTGAAACATCCTGCTACCTACTGAGGAGGCACCTGATACACCTGTCCTGGGACGGGAGTGCCATGCTGACTATACAGCTCCTGCGGCGGCGGACTGACCTGCTGAGGCGGGTAGCCCCCTGGCGCTCCGGTATACCCAGTGTTCTGCGGCGCATACGGATCATATACGGGGCCCTGCTGGAACTGCGGCGACACGGCCTGCTGCTGGGGCGGGTACGGAGACTGCTGAGTCCACTGCTGCTGCGGCAGCGGCTGCTGGTTCAACAGGGGCTGCGACTGCGCGGCCGCGACGTGCTGCGGCGGC
Organism: Whalleya microplaca; assembly: GCA_022497155.1. Lineage (NCBI taxonomy): Eukaryota > Fungi > Ascomycota > Sordariomycetes > Xylariales > Xylariaceae > Whalleya > Whalleya microplaca. Next base: position 659,049 of record MU385710.1, on the reverse strand, counting down.
AGCCCGGCCTGCATCTCCGTGGCCCCGGGGACAGCGGCGGCGGCGGCATTCTTCTCGGGATCGCTCGACGATGGCCCCGCGAGCGACAGACGGAAGTAGTGGCACACGAAGGCGAAGGTGGGCACGAAGAGGAGCATCTCGAGGGCGGAGAGGCCCGCGATCCCGCTCAGGATCCCCAGCGCCCCGTTCGTGGCCACGCCCGCCCGCTTCTCGAACACGGTGCACACGCCGCTGTTGATCGTGCTGCCGTCACTGACGCAGCTCGCGTTCACCGGCACCGTGAACTTGCTGCGCCGGTTGGCCGTCGCGGCCATCGCGGCGAGCCAGAAGATTATCATCAGCAGGTCGAGGGCCAGGATCGCCCACGTGTTGTAGGCGGGACGGCATGAGGTGACTCTCTCCGATAGGAGGGCGTAGACGGCTATGATCCAGGTGAAGAGGCCCTATTGAGAGGTGTACGGATTAGTACAAGCGGATCTACGTAGGTGCAAGGTGAATAGTGTAAGTAGAAGGAGAGACCTACGCAGACGATGACGAACCCGAGTTCATCGTAGTATAGTCCATGGATCCACCATCCTGTCATGCCCACTATGGCGAGTGCGAAGACAAATTGAAAGACACGTAGGGCGATGAACCATGTTGGCGTTGGTATGACGACCTTGCCACTCTTGTTCGGTGCTTCCTCCATTTCAACGGTTGATCTCTTTTATACTATACTTTTTGCGCCCTATTTTTGCTTTCTATGCCACGATATATCTGCCTTTACTTGTCGTTTCGCCGCTTTATAGACTATTGTCTCCTATGAAGCCCCACAGACCCCAGAACAGCATGTCGCTCGCGGAGGGGACCAACGCGATATTTGTACAGGCTGCTCCCATACTCCCCCATCGCCAGCCACCAATCTTACTATGACTCCCCGCCAAGTCCGCATTGCCTACCTGAATTGAGGATGCCCGTCGCCGGCTCCCAGGCGCACCCATGACCCCAAGGCCATGGAGCAGTCCAGGGCCCTCTCCAGCTGGCTGTGGCCCTCAGCCGCACGCAGATAACGGCCGTGTTTCATTCGTGCGCTGGCGGTTTCTTATACTACGCGGTAGCACACTATCGATTTGGCCAGTCCCGTTCGAGCACCGGTCGTGCTCAGCCAGCCACTCACAGGCGGCGCGCAAGCGAAGATACCTGCGCTAGCGCGCCTCCGTACTGACGCTGTCGTCTGGCTCCTTGGCGGGCGGAATGTGCGCCGCGGGGCGCTTTTCTCGACGGATTAGTAATTACTAAATAATAGGTTGTGGGAGGCCTTTTGTGTTTGATTGAAAATGCGACGCCCAAGATCGGTTCGCGATGCAGGTGGAGCCTCATTAGGTACCTACGAGTAGTGTCTCGTGGTGGCGACGCTTGGTGATTTCAACCTATGAAGCTGTTGTGCTACGTCGCCAGCTCCTCTAGGCTTACAGATGAAATTATATGGCTTGAGAGCTGATGAAGCTGAACTGGTGGCTGCATACAGTTAGCTACAGTGAGTAGTAAAGCGAGTTAGGTTCGATTCCTGACAGCGCTATATGGTTATTCGCTTTGCTAGCTCATCTCAGTTTACTGCGAGAAATCAATGCTTATTTGGAGGGTCTCGAGTCTAGACCCCAGACAATGTTTTGCCTCGTAAGAGAGGGTCTGTCACTAGTTCGCCCACTACAAGTGTAATAATAAAATAGACTCGGCCACTTTTACTTCATTCGCCGTTATGCTAACTCGATACTAATTTGAAGCTGTTTCCAGTCCCTGTAGGTCGAATGCTTGTCTACTTTCTCCTCCCTCTTCTATGTCTAGTTTTGCTAAAGAAAGATGCATAGGCTATCAGAGTAGATGGGTGACTGTCCACTCGATGTGTCGAGCGATCATGCTGGCTTCATCGCGTCTTTGATGTAGAATAGCTCCGTGCGGCTGACTGTGGAAACGCTGGCAACGTTAAAGACGAAAGTGCTCGCTTGGTTCCGGCAATGGCACCGGATCACTGAATAAGCACCTTGAAGCAACTTCAACTTCCAGTTTCTCCTTACTGTGCTATCTGCTTCTATCGACTTATTAATAAATGCGCTTTCAACGATAAAAGGGACTACTAGGACGGTACATCTAAATAGTCTAGATAGTCTAGATTAGCACCAGTGTCCCCAAGCCAGCCATCTCCCAATCAAGTACAGCTTAGTTTAGTACAGCCCAGCTAGCAGTAGCGGCGGCGTGATAAGACCATCCTAGCATTTGATCACATCTGTCGTGGGTGTCGAGCTGCCCGAACCGCACTTCGGAAATGCTAGACCGTAGAACTCTATCAGGAGCACGGAGTCTGGTCGAGGAACTTGAGGACTTGTTCCAAATTGGATGTCGAACCCGAATAGCCAGAAGTTCACGTCAGCGACACCCTTTAACAGCGGCCCCTGAAGCTTCAGGATATCGAGGTGGTCTGGATGTTGATATGGATCGTGACGAAGAGCAAATCTAACTTGAACCGCACGCCGACGCCGACGCCGATGGCCTCGCCCGCCACGAACCTGAACGGTTTGAAGTTCATGAGGAAGTCGGCCCAAGAATCCAGAGATGCCTAGAGCACACCGATGTGCAGCGACGCGAGTATGGCCACGCCGGCTACGCAGGCGGCGAGCGTCACCGCGAAGTAAGCACTGCCTGTGATCGACAACAAGCCCAGAACCCGGTACTCCAGCAGGTACCCTACATATCTCTAATAATACGAATGACCTATGTTCTTTTGCTATTGAAAGTTGTGATGGGATTAATCAGAAGCATACTTGGTATAATTGACGCTTCTGAGCGTACGAGAATTGGACTTCCCTATGGGAATGCTGCGCGTGTGAGGCTATCTATATCTAGGGTACAGAAATCTAACGAATTAAAGGTGTCTAAGCTTGAAGGCGCGTGTAGTAATTAAAATGCACTCGTAGGCTCGTATACTACTCGCGAGTCTTTTGGTAGATATCGTCCGTTATCTTGTATCTAGGTAAGACGGCAGTAATCGCTTAGTTCTTAAGGTAAAGGTTCTCCAGAACGACTATCCGCGACCATGAGTTACCAGGCTGCATATAAATCATTTATATATGTGAGTTAGTGGTCAAAATAAACGCCTGTTTTCGAAAACATAATATTGTGCCTCCACCTCCCAGCCCCTTTACCTCAGTCCCCATAATTAAGGCTGCGATATACTTTAATGAATCTTCATGCTACACATTTAGAATTGGATCATCAAGCTTCTGCTAGTATAACAAATAGTGGACGCTACACGTTCATTTTCTATGCCTGGATGCTATCCCTACATCATTATCATACTCTTTGCTTGATTGAGTGCTTGTGGGCCGAAAGGAATTGACGAGTGCCCACACATTTCAACATTAATTTGGTTGCCTGAGCTGGGCAGCTACGAAAAAGAACATGATCTGCAGGCAATAGTTTGTGAAGGGCCCACGACGCAAGGCAACGAGGTTCAGAAGCAGATATAAATGTCTTCCATTTTCACAATATCATTCTCTATCTCCAGCCTCATCGCTCTCCTGCAACTCTCCAATCAGTCCCCTGCTACGAGAAGAACATACACTTTCTCGTACCCTTATCCACGTACACCCACGATGAAGTTGTTCACTGCTATGTTTTATCTCGCTCGTAGGCCAATCCTTGAGTCGTTGGAGACTTTTTCTCTCAGATAAAAGAGTGAATCTAACTGATACTTGTTACCAGCCCTCCTGGCCACGGCCTCTCCAGCGCTCGCTGCGAAGACTAAAGGCTCGATCGAAGGTGCCGATGATTATAGCTGGGAAGTCGAAACCGGCGGAAAAAAGGTCACCAAAACGGTTGATACCAGCAAGAAGTTGGTTGAGTTCCACATTGATGAGCACGACACGGGATGCAAGCTACAGGCTTGGTGCAAGTATCCCAATAAAGATGACGAAGAGACGTGGACCTTAGGCTATGACGATGTCAAAGACCTTGGATATAATCCATGCGTTCGTGACTCAGTAATTAGCAAGTTCGAAGCCTCTTGCTAGTGGTGAATTACGAGATCGAGTAACCAAGATTCACCATACACTGGCCCTGTCAGTCCTATCAAAGCACTTAACTCCAACCCTCTTCACAGCAACTGCTTTCACTTATTTCGAAGCTCATCAGCAAAGGCTCAGTCCATACTTGTACCCTGTTGGACTCAGCTGGTGACATTGTTTTCTGGATCTGCCGAATGAAATTTGCCATTAGAACACTTGCAATTTGGATCTTGTAAATAGTGGTGATGATATGACGGGTTCATATTGGCAAGGGCTATTTTGAGGAAAAGACTAGCTTGCGATTAAACTTTCAATGGAACATTATGAACCACTTATCTGATAATTTTTATACCAAGCTGTACGAAAAATATAATTTATAACTGTTGGAATAACGCTCAGTTCAGCCGTGCGATCAGGGGTAGCTGACTAAGCTACCCTAGCGCGAAGAGATTTTCATATCTTCTCCGCACGAGGAATTCCCTCACTTACGTTCGTTGATAGAATATATATAGCAATACACAGACTTATTATAACCCCCAATCGTTCGCACGATACCTACACCATGGTGTAAAGCCCATTCAACAGTAACAGTATGATTAAAGTCTCAGTATATATAATGGGCTAAGAACAACAGCAAGATGCTCCGTAGAGGTCATGTTTAAGCGAGAAAAGCGATAATTATAGATGTGCCCTTGCATATTATGACAGTCGAAATTGGGCGGTGACACTCTAGCTATTGCTTTATGCAGTATATGCCACTTGTTAAAGCTACTATGGCCACCAAGGGTTCGTAGCGTTAATGTCGAGAATGCCGGAATAGGTACGTGTCATCTCGCCAGTCTGTTTTGTTGTGGGACTGTTAACCCACGGTAATAGCCTGACCCAAATTCAACTGTGAACCTGGTGTTTCACCGCTCCATATTCAGCGATCGAACCGGTCGAGAATCCAGAACCATCGAAAGGTCCCTCGCGCAGGGGTTTGTCTACACTCTCCACTTGAACTTCTGAAATCTCAGCATCCCTGTTCGAGTGAGAAGATATGTAGGTTTAAATGTGAGGCGACGCAACTCATATCTAAATAAAATTTTATGTATACTGCGGTACTCATCCCTATTGAACACGATGTCAATGAAAGCTAACTTGAGTCTATGTGGTCAAGATGTAAGATCTGATGCTAAGGATTTGATGGTCGCGGGTAATGTTGCTGGTGCGGGATGATCCTTTTCACTTCTAGCAATCCCGGTGCATGATCACCGAATTTGGCCATGACTGCGAGTTAGCAACCAATCATCGGCTGGACTAGGATCTAAACCGTTTCCTCTAGGCTCGATAAGGTTTAAGCACATCTGCCTTATGGACCCTCTCCCAACTTACCTGGGATCTTGGCAGTTTCTGTCTGAAGTAAATCCTGTGTTGGGATCATGAAGTCTACCAATTATGCACCAGACGTCCGTCTGTTTCTGATTTGTTACGCAGCAGGTCCACTTCCAGACCCGACGGCTAGGTTAAGCGACACTCTCGTAATGAAAGTCGAAAGCTGAAGAGAGGCTCGAATGACAACCTCATGGTTTGGTGCTGCCAGTGCCTTGGCATTCATTTATTCTTGACAAGCAATTCGTATAGGATGCGCATGGCCCAATAATGGTTAGAGCCTCAAGCCTCCTGAGTCCGCTGGGACGAGATGTATAAAGTGATAGCCTCTAGTCAGACAACGTTTCTAAGATTTCTGTTTTAACCAGCACCATCACAGGTTTGAAGCATTTCATTCAAAGATCTTTCTTTCGTTTCTATAACATTTCCATTCATTTTGGCCGTGCCAAATTCGTTCTTTATACTAGACGTTCCTTACTCAACGTCACTTGAATTTGACTTGCCATCTGCCCTCGACTCGGCGCTTATCTTGAAACACCCTTTAGCCAAGATGCATTTCTCTAACCTGATTGCTACCGCGGCTTTTGCTACAATTGTGTCGGCACATACCACCGTATTCAGTGTTTGGGTCAATGATGAAGACCAAGGTGATGGGCGTAACGTTTATATTCGCTCTCCTCCGAATAACAATCCTGTCAAAGATCTGACGAGCTCTGATCTTGTCTGCAACGTCAACGGTGGCACAGCCGTAGCCAGCTTTGTCTCAGCAGCGGCTGGTGACAAAGTTACCTTCGAGTGGTACCACAACACCCGAGGTGACGACATCATCGATTCTTCCCACAAGGGTCCCATCATTACCTACATCGCGCCCTATACTGAAGGCAACGGAGCTGACGCGATCTGGACCAAAATCAACGAAGAAGGTCTGACTGATCAGACCTGGGCAGTTGACACTCTCATTTCCAACAAGGGCAAGAAGGAGGTAACGCTCCCATCCGGCCTCGCCGCCGGCAAGTACTTGCTCCGTCAGGAGATTATTGCCCTTCATGAGGCCGATGTTGCATATGCTAGCAACTCGGCTCGTGGCGCCCAATTCTACCCCAGTTGTGTTCAGCTTGAGGTGACCGGTTCCGGTTCCACGACGCCATCCGAGAACTTTGACTTCAATACCGGTTACACTTCCACTGACCCCGGTATCGTCTATAATCTGTATACCACCCCCTATGCTGCGTATACTATCCCCGGACCTACAGTCTGGTCTGGATCTGGTTCAGGTTCCGGCTCAGCCTCTACGTCGGTGAAAGCCGTTGCCTCGTCAGCTGTAGCTACCTCCAAGGCAGCAGCTACTTCTGCTGCTACTTCTGCTTCTACTTCTGCTGCTAAATCTGTTGCTACATCTGTAGCTACTTCTGCAGCCTCGTCTGCCGCTACCACACGTGCTGCGACCTCTCTCGTTACATCTGCCGTCCCTACTACCCTAGTTACCCAGACCAGGGCTCCTACTTCAGCCGCGTCATCGGGATCAGCTACCTCAACAGCTATTGGCTCAGGCTCAGGCTCAAGCTCAGGCTCAGTTGCTCTTTACGGCCAATGTGGTGGCAGCAATTATTCGGGAGCTACAACTTGCGCCGCGGGAACTTGCAAGGAACAAAACCCCTACTACTCTCAGTGCGTTGCCAACTAGGAGGTTCACACTAGAGAATCATGGACAAAGGTCGATCGCTTGAGTCGTGAGTTGCAAACATGGCTCACGCTCAAATCTGTTGTCCCCCTATATATTCTTGTATATACATTCTTACAACTTATAAAGTCCAAACGATGCCGTGTTTCAAATTTGCCAAATCCTCGCTTGCTGCGTTGTCTATATATTGATTTGTTTGCTACCCAATGCGAGATATCATTTAAATGAGGCCAGGAATCCAGTGTTAGCTCTTAGTAGATACAGTAGCTACCCCTAGCTGACCGCGAGTTTATCTGGGCACCCCTCAGCGGTTACAGTAAACATAATTTTCACCCTTCATCCTGCTTTTCAATACTATCATTCCTTCATGGTCTTTCGTGAATAGAGTTTCCGTCCTCCAATGGCTTTCTGCGAGCCTTTACAGGCTGAGATCTGAGAGCCCCCTCCATCGCGTATCCCCACCTCTGGATCCTTTCTGACCCTAACCTCATACTCCTGACTTGAATACCTACATATGTACATAATTCCATAGGAATGGCCTAATATCAACAGTTTAAACAGAAACAAATTTGCCTAAGGGCGTTTAGTTTATCCCTTCTACACTACTCAACCTCATCCTAGCGGGCCACGAGCTCTTCAACCCAAACAGAGCCGTCATTGCCACTCTAGCGATGACCCTTTTATCGATGTTGAATATTTCCATATCTTCGTTCATTAATCCCCTATAAATAAGCTTGTTTGCCAAAACTCCACCTTTCGACTTAACCGTCATCCACGTTATGTAGTCGCTCCAAAGGTTCCAACTGAGGCGGACGTAGAGCTTGCAGATACTTTTGATAATGTAATGGGTAATGAATGATAGTAATGCAGCGCCTGGGAACAAATGGTAGTTGCGATGAGCGACGAGTAGGCTGCCTCCCAAAGGATCATCGTTCATGTCGTAAGAGAATCCGACCTTCGCACCAACAACGCAGATGCAAACGATTTGGTAAGCCGTGTACGCTAACAAATGCATCGAGGTCGCGCGGAAAAGCTGAAACATAAGTTTGCAGAAAGGGTCCGGGAGCTGGTGGAATAAGATGTTTGGTGTTTCTGCCTTTGCCATATACAAGAAAACGCACAAGTACAAGAATGCCGCGATGGCGATCTGAAAGGATGCTGGGATACCAAATTCCCATAGCAGCGTAGCTAAGCTTGATGATTCATCTTCACTAGCTGTGGGAAGGGAGAAGATAGAAGGGATGTTGGAGATGAAGTTGGCTAGTTCATTAGATGCAAATCCAGCTACTTTGTCCAGTAACCACCTGGATGCTAAAGCGCCCATGCCATAGAGCACCGAGCCACTACACATGATTGAATAGTGGTAAATAAGGATGGAATATCCGATGATTGCTTCACGAGTCGGTTCAAGGAGGTGACGAGTATCTCTATAAAACTCAATATGTCCGTTTTCATCCTGAATGGCGCCCCCATCTGCATCAACTGGACCCCAACCAGTACGCTCCACAAGCAAGAGGTTGATCCATTCTTCGAGTTCCTCGGCAAAGTGATCTCTGAATATTTGAAAAATATTGCCCAAAATTTCGAATACGAGAGTACTGAAAATGGATATCGCCACGGTCATCCACGTTTTAAAAGATACTCTCATGAGATAATGCAGATATCCGTGTCGGAGCAACCAGAAAGTATCCAGTTCGCAGTGTACGCAGAGTATAAGTGCTAACAATGCAGCACAGTACCATGTCGCGTCAAGGTTGAATGGAAACGGGGCATCTTTTGGATGATCCGCTACGGCATCTGGTGGGTACTCCAGTGGCACGCCTTCGTCGGGTTCTTCTCCACGATGTACAATAGTTGACCACCAGAACCATGCGTCCAAATACCAAGGCATCATATTTACCATGTCTGGTTCCCCGTCATCTTCAATGTATCCATCCTGCTCATCATTTTGAACAGGCTCCTCAACTTGAGGTTCCTGGAGCTGCCCATCCAGATCGTCTTGCGCTGACTCGGCCATCGTAAGCGTATTGAAAGCCGGATCGAAGGTGAGGGTTGACGATCTTGCATAGAGAGCATGGTTTGCATACAGCAGTGTTCATGCGTCCTCGAAGGTTCCCTAGAACAATACAGACAAGGAAATTGACAATATGATCGGATTTGGAAAGCCTGAAAGGTCAAAATGCTGTGCTAATATTAGTTTCAAAGAAAAACAATGAGAAGGGGGGAAGTACCGCGAGCATGTCCTTTTTGGTGACAAAGAGAATCACTATGCTGAACAGGATGCAATCCTGGGAAGAGACACGAATATGCCAATGAACTTATTTAATGTTAGTTGTACTAGGTTGGTAATACAGTTCATCTTTAACTTAAATCACGTATGAACGGGCAATTACACGGCGCTTTGACTATGACCACACATTCAATATATAGCAAGTGACATCATTGAGCAATTATGTCAAAATTGTCTGATGAAACAAAATATTGTAGGGGTTTAGAATGGTGCTTGCATTAGTGATGTTGAAGAGGTGAAGCCTAGTATATAGACTCCTCCCACAATTTGGCTCTTTCCAACTAGTTGGTATGACCTGCTCCGTTATCTATATATATTGAATAGGGGTAGAGAGTATCCTCTTAGATTGTAACCCACGACGATGTTCCCTACAACATAATATCCGCGCATTAACATCACTGCAGCCATGCTTCAACATAATCCCCTCCTGCCATTGCAGTTTGGACACTGATTCGCTAATCGATATCGAATGCAAATTTGCTCCAGCCGCGTATCTTCTTTCCGAACAAGTAAAATACAATGGGTGCAGGTATAAAAATCAAACACAGAAAACCCTATATCCAATCCTGAGTTAGTAAATGCTCTTTTTGGTAAACCCGGAAGTTCTTATTCAGGTCTCGGGATTGTCAACTCGAGAAATATCCTATAAAGATAGACATAGATTCAAGTCAAGCTGGAATAGACAGGATGTAATACGTACCAGCAATGAGGTTGCCTGTGTGAAGAGAACCAGTGTCAGCAAATGTTTCTTTCTGCTCTTAAGATTCACTTAAAGATCTACATACCCATGGCACACCAAGCTTTGCGTACATTGGCGTTGCAAAAAGAGGAAACGCAGCCGCCACAGCGCTTCGTACAATCGTGTTGGCCGCTAAAGCACTGTTTGCATCGGCGAGATAGCACTCGATAACATATGTGATGCAGGGTATAAACATAAGGCTGATGCCGCAACCAATAAATGGCCCAGCGATGATTTGCGGTATCCATGTGATGTTTGGAGAGGATGTCCACGCGAACCAGAAGAGACCTGGGAAGTATTGAATGTCAGTTATCTGTTTGATATATAGCTTTGATAGACGAACCGATAACGAGGCTGAAGCTACCGACGATCATAGTTGGAAGCTGATCTTCTGGAGGCGGCTGGATGCCTAAGAATGTGTGTAAGTTACGTGAGTACCGGGGCCAGTCTCATTAGGTGCACACCTTTGGTAAGCTTCTTGTCTATAATCTGTAGGTGTATAGTAATAGCAATAATGGACGCTATGATGTATCCAACTAAAAGGGATAAGAAAGGCAGCGATGACACACCAGACTCCCATTTTCGTACTGTCCCAAAAGCATAAGGGTATGCCTACATTCTGTCAGTCCAAGGTTCTGTATGTCAGTTCTTGTCGACTCACCTCAAAGGTAAGATATATAATGCCGTAGACGAAGCAGTTATAAAGCGTAATGGCATCTAGAATAGGCTCATAGATAAGCATCTGCAGCGGTTTGAGACCGTACTTTAGCATGAGCGCCCTTGGATCTACTGGTACTTCATCACGCTTTGAATGAAGTGCCCAATTCTTAGTTTCAACCCGCAGCCGGGCGGCCTTCCTCTGGAGAATGATCGGTCCCCACGTCTCACCCGTTGTAAGAGCAACAGGGATGAAGGGGCATGCAGACATAATTAGAGTGAACCTGTATAATTGGCTTCATTAGCCTTAATCCCTATGATAATCTCCGCAACATGTGAAATGCAGTTGCTCACCACATTGTCCATCGCCAACCTAAACTCTCGTTTTTCACTGTAAAACTTCCAATAATTGGGCCGAAGGTGGGTCCGATTATTATCGTCATCGACCATGCTATTGTCGCGAGGGCCCGTGTTCAAATATCCCATAAATCTACGATGATTCCGGGAGTGACTGTGACGGCCGAGACACCCCAGGCTCCTTGCATGAAGCGGCAGATCATGATGGTATACGAGTTTTGTGCACAGGCGACACCGATGGTGAAACACCTGAAGCCAACATAACCGATCATGAACGGCCAGTAACGTCCCATATATCTACATCGTGGAATGTACTCATTAGTAATGTCTTCAATGATTCCCTCTCTCGACAGCCCGGCTTACTCAGAGACTGGACCCCATACTAAAGGACCAGCAGCAAATCCAAGAACATAAACGGTGATGGAAAGCCCAGCCACAGTAGGGCTGATATGATAGTCCTCAGAGAGCACGATGACTGCAGAAGCGAGAACACTGCTCCCAAACGAAACTGCAAATGTGCATATTGAAAACAAAATAGTAAACCACATTTTCTTCTTCCAGTTCCAGTTTTGGGGATTCGCTGGATCATCTGGTCCATCCCACTCAACGAGGGCTGATGCTAGACTTTGTTCGTATTGGATTGTTGAGCCGCTCTCTTCGTCTCGAGGAAGGGGTGGCAATGTCTCCATATCACTATTCGTCTCCTTTTTTGAGGAAGCCGGAGGGTCAAGAGTTGACACGTCTGCCTCAGAGCGAGTTAATTGCATCGAAGAATCCACGTCCAGCTGTTCCAAGGGGTACATTTCTGGTACAGAGCCGACGTGTAACCCACTTTGATTTATCTCGTGTCCCATTTGTTAATAGTAGGAAATACCAGAGAGAGTTACGAGGGAAGGAAAAAATGGAAAAAGACGCTGATAGCTTATGTTTGATCTTACAAGGTTTGAAAGATTGATATGCTTGAAGAAGAAGAAGAAATGAAAAGATACATAAGGCTGATTAGGACTATGTGTAGGCTTGATACATGGGTGCAGGAGTTTTGCCTCGACCTTTCTATGGCAAAGCAATTAATGATGCTCGCGATTGGGCTGAAGGCGAAAGTGTGACAAGGGCTGTAATTCAGGGCTTAGAAATATATCAATTCAGCAATAATTCTCTAGGCCCTCTGAGGGTGCTTATTATTTTAAGTTTCAATCTAAGTTTAAGGTTCGGCGACAGGTCTTTATAGACCTGCTGCCGCGGTACGTATTCCTAATACGTATTTAATCTATTGCCGATATAGCCGCCGTCTAATAATCATATCTTTTATTAGGTAGTTATATATTCCAATAATATCGAATAATATCTAATAGTACCTAATATATATACTCGTACAGCATTCCTACATCTCGTATAGCTTCCAACAGGTCTTGGCTCCAATAGCCGTATGACAGAAAGGCCGAGCGGAATCTCAGCTGCATGCCTAACTAACATAACATGACAAATATGCAACAGTTAAACATATCTACATACCCCTACAAGTACGTACTACGAATTGCAGAGACGAACAGCCTTATTACCCCAATCTCTTCCTTTTCCTTTCTTCCACCCCATTACAACAGCCCAGATGTTACTTTATACCGGTATGACTCATGCGAGGTTGCGCCGCGGTTACTTTCGAGGACAATGCCCCAATACACTTATTACTACTGCTAAGTTGATAGAATATTATCTTGAAATAACAATTATTTTATTACCCCTATTTTATTTTATTGTCCTAGGCTGATCTGCTGCCCATCAGGCATCCTATAATATACCTTGTATAACCTCCAAAATGATGCTCACTAGCTACGAAGTCGCGACTAGTATTGGCATATCATGTATGCTAGCGGCACGCTGTAACAACCAGCGCCACATCTCTGGGCTTACAGAATTCCACGCGGCGGCGCAGACGGCTAGGTATTTATAACGTGGCAGCATATCGCATCTGAAAAAAACTCGTCCGTAGACGCGTGGCTTATATATAATAGGCGGCGGACGTTGTATCCTCCCTGCAGCCGCTCGAGGGTAGTACGTAGCATGAACCGTTCCGTTATGGATTCATTTTCTTCACGGAAATTATGTGCTGCGGATGACCAAAAGAAACATATAAAACTTATGCGAACAAGATGGCGTCACAATTAACCCCTACCGCACTTGCCGCTTATATCGATATATCTCGAAGCAGCACTTGTTAAACTTGCCGTTAGCTTTACAAGGGGGGAGGGGTATACAGTAAAAAGTACCAGCCTTGAACCCGAAGGCCGAATCCAGAAACACCTTGTTCGGATTTGTAATTTGTGGTATCTTGTTGTATGTATATTAAGCCTTTCGCGAGGCGAATTTGAGGAAGGTTCTCGCAACATATTACTGAATGACAGTCTTAACCAGTGTGATTTAGACCTTTTGATACATGACGTCCGTCCTTACTGTATACTTAGTCCCCTTGCTCACCTCTACCTCTTCATGATACATATCCCTTTGCTGAAATATCACTAGGCTCCCAGCCTTTGGGTTGACATCGAGCTTCCCTGCATCAGGGTCCTCGAAATCCACTGCGAATCTCGTCGCCCCGCCTTCCACAATATCATCATCACCGCCCCCATTCAGATACAAATGCACGGTCAGAAAGCTCTTCTCCGCCCCATCCTTCGCAACGGAGTGCCCATCGCAGTGCGGCCGGAAGTAATCCCCCGGTTCGTACTTCAGGAACCGCAAGTCATCGTTCAAGCGAGCGATCCTCCACGTCTCCTTGCGGATCACGGGGTTCTGGCCCGTGATGTCGGGCGCGTTGCTCAGAGTCACGATCTCAGGTGGCAGGTGGGGGAGGATGCGCTCCAGGAGGCGATCCGCGAGGAATTGCGATGGGTGGATGATTCGACCGCAGTGGCGGGAGGACTTGTATAGGATCCGAGTGCCGTTATACGCCGTCACGGTGGCGACGGGCCACGGTCCATTGTCCGGCGGCTGGACGAGCGCGAGGAGGTCCGCGCATTCTTTCCGCGTTAAGATATCCTCGATGACCATGGCGAAGTAGTCGCCATATTCCTCCACTTCCGTCTCGTTGAAATTGATAATCCGAGCTTTGCAAGAGCTGGGAGCTGGCCCGCTTAGAAGTTCCAGTTCAAGGCTTGCTGCCGTGTCTGTTGTCATTTCGAGGCGTGAAGTTGATCTCTCGTCGGAAGAAGAATCGGAGTACGATTACAAAGCGAACACGCGAATTGGCTGGATATTGTTAGTTAAACAAGAATCACAACTTGCCATTTATAGGACATGGGAATGTCCCCAGTGTGGCTGTGCTCTATTACATTGCTGGAGCCTGGGTTATTCTGATATTTCTAGATCCACACGCCAAGTAAAGCTTGTTCTCACACCACATGCCAATGGCATGACTCACAAAAGGATTAGCAGACAACTATTCGAAATCCTTCACAGATCCCAGAAATAAAAGGTGTATTATGCGATATATTATGCAATAGAATGATTCTGCCTCCTTGAAAAAGAATACTACTGAGCGTCCCCCGCGTCCTCCACGTCCCCCGCGTCCTCCGCGGCGTCCCAGTAAGCCTCGTATATGTCGTTCTTGTACGGGTCACTCCAGAGGAAATAATCACGGGCGAACTTGGATATCAATTCGTCATCCTCATCATCGGCATTGACCAGCCGTGTCCGGTACCAGTCATCTGGCTTAGCCACTCTCGCGCCCTCGCCCGCACCCCTGTCACGCCTGGCTGCCTCGTCCCCTCTCTGGATATTCTCTTGGATGATCTCGAGAAGCTCGTCTAGACTGGGTCGCTCCTTCGCATCGTCCGACATGCAGAGAGCGACTGCCAAGCGGAGATTATAGGGTATCCGAGCTAGATCACCGTTCGCGATGTTATCGGCGGCCAGTTTGGCTGATGGCTCGACCAGGTACGGAGCCCAGGTATTGATTTGATATGGAGTGTTGTCGTGTAATATTACATTGCGAACTTCGGAAGCATTAATGGTCGGATGTGACTTTGCTGTACAAGAATAAGAGTTAGTAAAACCCCCATCGAGCGAAAATGTGTGTGCTGTAAGCCATATCTCAGGAGTCGGAACTCATGATGTCTCCTGAAAAAACAAGCTGGTTCGAATAGGCATCAAATAGCTTTGTAAAAACATACTCATAAGGTTAACCATGATCTGTTATTCTAGTCAGCTTGAGCCACGGGTTACCACAAAGTGAAATACATACAAGTCCAATCCCCCACACGTTCGTATGTGACCCGAAAGCCCCATTTGATTGCATTCTTGTTTCGCATCGTTGTTCCTTCAGAAATCAGTCAGCCATCAATCCAGTAAACCAAGTAGTGAATCATGGCATACGGGTGCATAGTATGGTTGTTTTCCTCGATGGCCTATCAGCTGCTTACTGTTGCGTTTGACAAATTAGTTGAAAGTCTCAATGAAATCCAGGTAGCAGCTGATCTTACGCTAATTGATCTGCTCTGTCCTTCCATTCTGCCGAGAATCCAAAATCGCCCAGCTGTGATGAGATTTAGCATATCTGAGCCAGAGCCACGGTACAAGGGAGTCTAACCTTGAGCGCTGGCACATATCGGTGCCGTGCGACAATCTCGTCGAATCCTAAGCCAAATACTGTTCAATGTTAATATATGAAAATCGGGGTAGATGGGAATAGCAGAAGTTACTCACTATTTGCAGGATCGCTGTCGAATTTTCCGATGAATACTGCTTAGTGTTAGCAGATGGAAATCGGCCAAATAGGGGTCGTAGAATTCTTTTACCATTTGCGGGATCGAGATCGAAATGAACCACCGATCTAGCCCTCCTGTTATCTCGGACTACTTCACGATATGTGCCATTACGTGAAATAGGCGGTGGCCGGTAAGCTAGTCCGATGATAGCCCTCGTCACTAGTACTTTTGTATCAGCGCATGCACTACCACGGAACAGGATCGTGTAACTTACAACATAGGAATATTCTCCAGAGACTTCTGGTTGGGATATACTCCATCCTCTTGTTGATAGCCCCCGGGTTCAAAGCAGCTGCCCCGTTTATGCGGTATATTAATTCTTGGAGATCACATCGCGGGAATACCTCCATGATCATCAGGGTCTGCGTCCGTTTCTCGTTGTTATAGTATTGGCGGGGCAATACATTTTCGTCCAACTGGACTAATTGCGCAAAATGTTCTAGGTTATGGAACTCCTACGCATATTTTGTTAGAGCTAGGTAGTAGGAGACATAGGATGGGGACCAGGGCATACCTTCATCCATTTGATCTCGTTTCTTAGTTGCCACTTTTCGTTTTCGTGAAGAAAGTATTTGACAGCCACGTTTCGCTCACTACAGCCCTCAAAATCAATATCTCATCGTACTAGGCAGTTTGGTGGATTGTCGAGAGTAGTAATATCTATGTTGGGAGAAGTTGACTCGCAATTATATCATAATATGGAGGCTTCCCCTTGAAACAACATATACAGGGCGATGGATGACATTGGAGGAGACTCACTGGTTTCCCCGCTGATTATACACCTTCCACATTGTGACGATTCCATATTCCCCCCATCCTAATACTCGGTCGTATTTCATATACGACGAATTTGTCTCAATTAAGGCACGACATTCCCGTAGGGCCTCTTTGGCCTCCAGGAAGGCTTCAGAGAGTGGATCAGGGAGGCGGGTCGATCGCTCAAGTAGGCGGACTAGAGAAGAGCAGAATTAGAATTCTATTCAACAAATGAAAGTCGCAGTAATATATACAAACTCACAGGTGGCCATGATAATATTCTAGCTGGTGAACTGATCAACTGGTAGAATGATGGAATTTCCACAATTGCTATCTTCCGAAATAGTTGTTAAAAGCCGTATTTGCCAGAGACTGGGTTTTGCGAGCACCGACTCTGGAGGTACAATCCCGTAGAATTGGTATAAGCTGTATAATACGGTCAAGCTCGGGGCGAGAACTAAATATTTTCTTTATATGGCGAGTGGCATTCCTAAGAGTCTTAAACCCGAAAACGTGCTAATAATGTCCGTTCACAATGAAATTATCTGCTTCCGGCTAAGAATAAAGATCACAAGAAACCAGACAATATTCCAAGCGATAGGGAATGAACAATTCAATATAGTGCAATTGGTATATATAGCAGCTTAATACAAGTGAAGTGAAGTGTTTAATTTACGTGATTGCTATTTTGGACCTCATGGTACATATTGTCTCACATTGTTTTAGCATAAAGTATATCTGTAAGGAAAGCTAAAATACCTAAGCTGGACCAAGGTGTTAGTAGTCTGTGCAATGCTAGCTTTGCGCTAGCTTCCTATATGTTGTGTATACTAGAAATGCTGTTCTTCGTTTCTCTATCGTCTTAGTATTTCAGTGTGAGACATGGGAATTTGGTAGCGAAATCTCCACAAACCTTGTACTACATACACAATAGACATGTTATGGCTCACTAAAAGGATACGATATGATTTCCGCATAATGAACCTCGAGTGTATAAAGTAGGTCATATGAGATATAACTACAAATAAGGAGTCCGCATGGATTATAGGTTTAACTTGAGACTTATTTATACGTCAACTTACTGCCTGTTCATTGTCGGCGCCAAAGAAAAGGATATTGGATGACATAATAACTTTTAGAAAGTCATAGCTTATCGAGGACACAGTTCTAAGAGGATTTTAGATTCAAACTTGAAGTCTACTATACATGCCTCACACAGTACACGAAAAGATGCATTGAAACCGAGTAACCTTGTGTCTGGTCCAAAAGTACATAGTCACTATTGGATGTATTGAAGTTGTGGCTTAGTATATAGACTGAGTTAAGTTCGATTGCCGACAATACTACATGTAATTATGTATTCGTTCCGCTCTAATTATGAGCTCATTTGTACCGGTACCTATTGATAGTGAAAAGTCCTTAGGGGTCCTTTCGTGTATGTGACATTACCTAAGGTGGTACATATCCTAGCGGCCTAGGCCCCTACCGATTAGGTAATGCGGCGTTCCTGCAGCGCCTATCGTCGGCTTATGGGCGGGGCAATGGATGTTTGCTCTCCCTCCATATTCTCGTCTCATGCCACACGAACATGGCGAGATCACTTGGCTACTTACAGCTGCTCACGCTCTAGTCAGAAAACTCTAAATCTACCTAAGCCTTTCGGGTTTCCCTCTTTTAACTTCGTTCATCTCTTCTAATCCTTTGTGAGATCTCCACGATTATCGTCCTAACATAACTTTTAAGATTGATAGTTCGATTCGTCCTATCACCCAACAAATTCGCGCCATGGCCAGCACAAACGGCACCGCCGGTGCCTTGCCAGCGTCGACCGTCCCACACAACCCGCCACACGCCGCGACGACCCTCACCGCTACAGAACTCATTGGAAACACGCCCCTAGTTCGTCTGAGCAAGATCCCGCAATCCCTCGGGCTCGAATGTGAAGTGTACGGCAAGGTTGAGCTGTTCAATGCCGGCGGGTCGGTGAAGGACCGCATCGCGCTGCGGATGATCGAGGAGGCGGAGCGCAGCGGGCGCATCAAGCCCGGCGACGTGCTGATCGAGCCGACGAGCGGCAACACGGGCATCGGCCTGGCGCTCGTCGGCGCCGTCAAGGGCTACCGCACCATCATCACGCTGCCCGAGAAGATGTCCGCCGAGAAGGTCTCCGTGCTCAAGGCCCTCGGCGCCACCATCATCCGCACCCCCACCCAGGCCGCCTGGGACAGCCCCGAGAGCCACATCGGCGTCGCGCGGCGGTTGGTGAAGGAGATCCCCAACGCCCACATCCTCGACCAGTACTCCAACGAGAACAACCCGCGCGCCCACGAGTTCGGCACCGCCGAGGAGATCTGGGCCCAGACCGCGGGCAAGGTCACCTGCATCGTCGCGGGCGCCGGCACGGGCGGCACGATCACGGGCCTCGCGAACGGCCTGCGCAAGCACAACAAGGACATCAAAGTGGTGGCGGCGGACCCGCAGGGCAGCGTGCTGGCGCTGCCGGAGTCGCTCAACGACGCGCACCGCGACGAGCCGTACAAGGTCGAGGGCATCGGGTACGACTTCATCCCCGACGTGCTCGACCGCGCCAAGGTCGACCGGTGGTACAAGACGGACGACAGGGAGTCGTTCAAGCTCGCGCGCAGGCTCATCGCCGAGGAGGGCCTGCTCGTCGGCGGCAGCTCCGGCAGCGCGCTCAGCGCCGCCTTCCAGGCCATCAAGGATCTGGGGCTGGGCAAGGGCGACGTGGTGGTGGTCATCCTCCCCGACAGCATCCGCAGCTACCTGACGAAGTTCGCGGACGACGACTGGCTGGCCGCCAACGACCTCCTGGGCTCACCGGACGAGGCGGTGAAGGAGGCGGTGAACAACAACAGCAAGAAGACTGACGACGACCCGTACGCCGGCGCGACGATCCGCTCGCTGCGCCTGAAGCCCGTGATCTCGGTGCTGGCATCCAGCCCCTGCGCCGACGCGATCGAGACCATGCGCGACAAGGGCTTCGACCAGCTGCCCGTGCTCGGCGGCCCCGGCGGCAACAAGCTGGTCGGGCTCGTGACGCTGGGCAACCTGCTCAGCTACCTGTCGCGCGGGCGCGCGAGCGGGCACAGCCCCGTGCGCGACGCCATGTTCGACTTCGGGCGCCTGGACGAGGTGGTCACGGACCCGCGCGAGGGCAAAGCCAAGGGCAAGGACGCGGCTAGTAGACGCAAGTTCGTCGAGATCACGCTCGACACGCCGTTGAGTGAGCTGGGCCACTTCTTCGAGTGGAACAGCGCTGCTGTCGTTACGGAGAAGGGCGAGGTGGGGAAGCTTAGCAAGCCGGTTGCTGTTGTTACTAAGGTTGATTTGTTGACTTGGTTGGTTAAGCAGAGCAAGGCGTAAGTAACCGAGAGGTCGGGTCCTGTTGTTTGCTGCGTTGCATTTGGATTGCATGAATGGCGGGTTGGGTTGGGCGTCTTGGCGGCATTGCGTGGATTGATTATGTTAGATTGTTATGATGACTTTACACAGTATTCTATATCACGTTACTGGCGATTAGGCAGTGTGTGGTATGTAGTATGTAGTAGACCTGGGAGTAATTGGTTTTATACATGGCGGGCAGACTCAACGTCTAGAAGATTGGTGCATACACAGCATAGAAGAGGGATGGTCTAGGGGATAACTAGATCATCCCAGGAACTCAACGTAACTTAATGACGAGATTGGTATTTTAAGATGATACGCACTCTCTTATTTACAGTGAACATGTATATATAGTCCCCTTAGTGTCCAATGACAATAGGCAGCGCCTGTGTTTATTGAGCCGTAGTTCCCCAGAAGACACATCGTGGCTTCATGATCCGACATCTTATTTTCGCGGGGCGGGAGCCTCGATTGCGCTCGCTGGCACTTCCGAGGAGATGAGGCGAACATATATGTCTGTTTGAGATCCTTCGTGCGTTTAGAGCCAGGGCTTTCTTTAGCCGTCAAACCAAATATATCAAGTGACCCCATAGCCATATTCAGGGCAACGTCAAGTGGTTCGTGACGATACAGGTAGTAATTATGTATTTAATAGCGTAGCCAGCCACACCGCCATGCCCATTCCGCACGTCTGCGTACATCTTCCTCATCCCTCAGATCCGCGACGAGATCCAATCCCACCACTTATCCACACTGCCCTCCCGTACACTCCCGCCCACGACCTCGACCTCGAGATCGAACTCGCGCATCTGATCGAACGCGAAAGCCTCCGTCCCGTACCGCCCCAGCCAAACATCCAGCTCCTCGGATCCCACATCATCGCCGCCGACGCCCGAGTCCAGGAGCCCTTTGCTCCGCGAGGCGCGGATGCGCCCCAGCTCGGCCTCGAGCCGGCTCTTCACGAGCGAGGCGGGTAAGGCTGTGAACAGGTCCGCCTTGTTCGCCGCCACCAGCACCGCGACCGCGTTCGGCGTCTTGCTCGTGCGGCCGGCGCCCGTGCGCCGCTGGAGCGCCAATAACACCTCATATAAATAACCCGCGGCGTCCGCGAGACTCCCATTGCCGTTGGTGGTGGTGTTACTGGCGTCCTCGAGAGCCGCGGCGTCCACGACGAAGACGACGCCCCGCAGCCGGTTCTGCGGCTTCTCGCTTATGCCGCTGATGTGGCTGCTCCCGCCGCCGTCGGGGAGTAAGTGGGATAAAGCCTGTGCGCGCAGCTTGCCGTGTCCGGGGGTGTCGACGAGCAGGAACTTCCGATGCTTCCCCGGCGCGTCCTCGCGCGCGGCCTCGCGGAAGGAGGCGGCCTTGCCGTCGGTGGATACGGTTAATTCGACGGCGTGCGGGGCCTGCGAGGTGTGCGTGGCGGCGGCCATTTCCTTGCCCACGTTGCCGTGTTCGTCGGGGAGGCCGCCGCGCTCGAGGAGGGTCAGGAGGGCGGTCTTGCCGGCGCCGGGGGGGCCGGCGAGGATGATGGAGGGGAGGTTCGTGTAGGGCGTTTGCTGGACGATGAAGAAGTGTACTAGTAAAGGTACGATGAGCACGATTAGGCCGCCGACGAGGAAGATGGGGGTCGAGGGCGTCATTAGGTACTCGAGGATGGTTTTGAGTTCGTCCATTTTGGCGGTTGTTGTGAGTGTAGGCGGAGGATAGAAGGGGTGAAAAGAGGAGAGGAGAGAGGAGAGAGGAGAGAGGAGAGAAGGTAGTCTTTATTGAAGGTGTGTTGCCAGACAGGCACGTCGTTGTGCCGGGAAGGCAGATGGCAGAAGGCAGAAGGCAGAAAAGCCAGATATTTACACAAAAGTCGAGGCCAGGTTGAACAACAGATGGCCTCGGATGCGTGTTGAAATTGATAAGGCCATATGTCATTCGATGCCAAGCCCGAAAGTCGGTACAGTTACAGTGCGTTGGGGAGGCTTTAATGGAGCACAATAGGGAGCCTCACAGCCTGCAATTGGGCTCTCCATGGGCGTGTCAAGGCTGAAGATGTATATGTACTGTAGCGTTGTGGTGGTATTGCGTACTAGGCTGCGTATGTAGTGGTACATGAACGAGCTAAAATGCTTCATTTCAATCTCAGACGATTTGATCAGGGAAAACAGGTGAGGTACGGGAAGTAGTGATCTTATCCATCTTATCGATATACATGTAATCTGAAGATTTCATATGTGTAAGAAATAAACAACAAAAAATAATCCCAATGCAAATTCTACCATCAAAAAATGGAGATGAGAATCCTATTGTAATTCGAGTATTACCTATCAGCTATCATTATGGAGATATGTGTGGTGCTTAAGTAGTTATGGAATACCGGCATATCAATATATGTACCAACTGTACGGATTACATGTACCAACTGTACGGATTACATGTACGGAGTACTTGTACGGAATACTTGTGTTTCCAATGCCGTGGTCAAGTGGGGCCACCCAAAGCCCCGGAGAATTATGTGCCAATAAGCACTGACAATCAAGGTGCTGAGGTGGCTGTGCTGAGGTGGCTGTGCTGCAACGCTACAAGGTAAGATAGGCAAGATAGGCACGATAGGCACGATAGGGCAGTGGCTTAGCGCCGTGACGCCTCTGCAGGGTCCCCTGTGCCGAGCGGCCGAGAGTCAATATGTCAGTCAAGCAGGAAGTTGGGTACCTACATAAAGTACTTTATGTAGATAATGTATGTATGTATGTACATAACAGTAAAAAGCTTCTGCTGATGCTGGCACCCAAAACATGTTCATCACATCACGACCGGTCTGAGATTCACGTTTTTATCTGCGAGTATAGTGTGTGGCGTTTCACTTATTATTCTCTCTTTCTTATTCTCTCGGCGTCGTGTTAATTATTTTCTTGTTCATGCATACGCCATACCCAATTATACCGTCTGTAGCATACTGTATATGCTTTAACACATTCAATAGCTGTAGAGATCGAAGTATTCCGTACAACCCGCGAAAGACGTAAGACTTCAGACTTCAGACTCGCCCATCCCATCCCGATTCCCTCCTGCGACCGGATGAAACGACCTTGAGCCCCACGCTATATCCCAATGGCCTCAAACACACTGCCGAACGGCAAGTCCGCCGGCGCGCCCATACAGCTGTCGTCGAAGGGCAACACCACCAGCCCGAAGCTGAACTCGGAAGACATGGAGATGGGCGACCTCCCCAGCAGCGGCGCGCAGTCTCCGCCCGACATCATGCAGATTGCCAGGCTGGGAGACATCCCGGCCATGGAGAAGCTCTTC
Source organism: Whalleya microplaca (assembly GCA_022497155.1). Classification (NCBI taxonomy): domain Eukaryota; kingdom Fungi; phylum Ascomycota; class Sordariomycetes; order Xylariales; family Xylariaceae; genus Whalleya; species Whalleya microplaca. The sequence continues at coordinate 635,693 of MU385710.1, read as the reverse complement.
CAGTCTTCTGAATACGACGCGACCTACACCGATGACGAGGGCATCACGCCTCTGCATGTATGCAATGCGCCCAATCTTCCCAGTCTCTTCCCAGTCTCTTCCCAATATCTTCCCAATCTCCCCTTAGGCTCATATCCATCTTGCTAACAAAGACTTGCGATGTTGTAGTGGTCGGCCATTAACAACCAGTATGCCATGTGCAAGTTCCTCCTCGAACGGGGCGCCGACATCAACAAGAAGGGCGGCGACAGCGTTGCGACGCCCCTACAATGGGCCGCCCAGCGATCCAACTACTACACGGTGAACCTGCTCCTCCAGCACGGCGCCGACCCCCTGATCACCGATGCGCAAGGCTACAACACGCTGCACATATCAACCTTCAACGGCAACGTCCTGCTGATCGTGCTGCTACTACACCAGGGCATCCCCGTGGACGTGGCCGACGCCTACGGCCACACCAGTCTTATGTGGGCTGCCTACAAGGGCCTCCCGCAGTGCGTCGACCTGTTCCTGCGGTGGGGGGCCAGCGTGCACGCGACGGACGAGCAGGGGTTCACGGCACTGCACTGGGCGCTGGTCAAGGGGTCGCCGCAGTGCATCCTCAAGCTGCTGGAGTACGGGTCGGACCGGTTCGCCAAGACGGACACGGGCAAGACGCCCGCGCTGACGGCCAAGGACCTCAACACCGGCAACGCCTGGCAGCGCGCGCTCAAGGAGTGCGGCTACGACGAGGACGGGCATCCCGTCATCCCCTGGTGGCCCGGGTCGTCGTTCTTCCTGAAGGACAAGCGGGGGTTCATGAACAAGTTCCTCTTCCTCCTGCCCACCGCCCTGCTGTTTGTCGAGATGATGGTCCTCGCCCACTTCCCCGTCTTCTTCTCCGTGCCCATCGCCATCGTCGTCGCGTTCGGCTTCCAGTGGGTCACGAATCAGGTTCTCGAGTTTGCGCCGCCCGACATGAGACACCTGCATAGGACGGTATGCGATTTATTCTCAAGTTTAGAGGTGGTCAACTTAGTACTGACGTGTCTTAGCCCTGGTTAGCCGGCATTTTCGCTGGGTCTCTGTTCCTCGTTGGTGTACGGTGGCTCCTGACCGTATTCCCATGTAAGTGTAACAAACACATCAGACTGATTGTGTAATATTCTAATACATGGTATGCAGGGACTTTCGGGCAACACCCGCTGCTAAACTTCATATTTCTCGTATCCTACGGATTCACAGCCTACTTCTATGCCGCATGCATGGTCTTTGACCCCGGCTTCGTCCCGAAGCTCAATGGCATTGCCGAGCAGAAGGCCGCCATCGATGAGCTGCTCAGCTTGTGGAAGTTCGATGAATCGAACTTCTGTGTTACTTGTATGATCCGGACTCCCCTGAGAAGTAAGCACTGTAGGAGGTGCCAACGATGCGTAGCCAAGCATGACCAGTAAGTTTCATCCAAACTATCTAAATCCAATAAACCCCAATCTAACACATACATCCCAGCCACTGCCCCTGGATCAACAACTGCGTAGGCGTGAACAACCACCGGCACTTCTTCCTGTACCTAGTGAACCTGATCCTGGGCGTCCTCTCCATCGACTGGCTGCTCTACTACTACTTCGCGGAGCTGCCCCAGACGCAAGCCTACGACTGCGTCGTCCTCGCCGAGGGCCTCTGCAAGGTCCTCGACGCCGACCCGTACACGATGCTGCTGGGCCTCTGGACGACGCTGCAGCTGCTCTGGGTCAGCATGCTCGTCTTCGTGCAGTTCGTCCAGGTCGCCCGCGCCATGACCACCTACGAGAACATGTACGGCATCCAGGACTCCGCCTCCGCGCCCGCGGCCCTGTCTACGTCTGCGTTTACGAGCACCGGCGCCCCGCTCGATCCGAATCACCCCGACGCCGCGGCCCCCGCGTCCGCGGCGGACGATCCCCTCGGCGCGCGGGGGAGTGGCGCGCATGCCGGGCACAGACACCACCGCTCCTTCCTGCAGCAGTGGTCCCGCATCCTCGGCGTCGACACCTTCATCGAGACGGCGACGGGGCGCAGCGCCGCCACCGCCTCCTCCCCGGGTGGAAGAAGGGGTCATCGGAGGAAGCGCAACCCGTACTCGCGCGGCTACGTGCAGAACTGCCGCGACTTCTGGTGCGATCCCGCGCCCGTGTTCGGGAGGCGGGACACGGGGGATGCGGTGTGTGGGGGCGAGAGGGTTAATTATACCAGGGTCTATGAGAGTCCTGCTGCTATGGGGTTGGGGGGTTTGGAGGAGGGTGGAATTGGGGGGAGGAGGAGGGGTAATTATATGGAAGTTGCTGGGGAAGAGGTATAGACAGAGCAAGGGGAGGGGGAGGGGAGGGGGAGGAGGGTGGTTGTACAAAGGGGGTGTAGAATTATGAGAAGAGATGAGAAGAAGGATAATGAGAGAGGGGCCAGGGGCACGATACAGTGTAGATGATGACGGGCTCGTGGCAGTGGTGTACATGATGTGAACGCGAGAACTTGCTTCGGGGATGGGTTATTGCTGCTACTGCTACTGTTGCTGATGCTGTTATCATGAATGAGTCACGGGTTGTTTATGGCTGTATGCTATCGTGTGTTATGGTATGGGGGGTTATGGTGGGGAATGGAAGGGTATGGTGTGATGTGTTAGTGGAGTATTATATTATAGTAAGCTGTATAGAAAACGAAATTATATATGTTATGAAGTATGGATGGATGTTGAAGATAGAGGTGACTAAGGTGTTTGGGAGTGAATATTTGTGAGGGGTTGGGGGTTGTGTGTTTGGTGTGTTTTGGGGGGTCCTGGTGAGGTGTGTGTGTGTGTGGTGTATGGTCTTGTGTGTGGTCTGGCGTGTTGTCTGGCGTGTTTAAGGGGTTTAGGAGTTGGGGGATAGGGGGGTAAGGGGGGTAGGGGGTAGGAAGCCTTGTGAGGGGATGTGTGTGTGTGGTTTACGAGCAGTTATTGAAGAGGAACTTTATAGGTTCTAGGTCGAAGTTTGGGTTGGCTTTTGTCTGTCAGCTGTGTGGTCGTGTTGAATAGAGGGTTATTGTTTCAATATCATTAGGTAGTTCCTGCGAGTGCTAGGAGCCAACTAGCTCTTTATGGTCAAGTGGCAGCTATATCCTCATTTTCATAAGTATTCGTTGAACCAATAACGAGATAGACGGACGTGTTGCACGGTGCGCCAGGCTAGGTGTAAGAGTGGAGTGGCTGGAAGGCCCATATTTCTCTATTATAAAGCTATCCGCGGTGTGTGTACTGTGTGTGTGGAAGATGATCTTCTTGTTGCTGTTGTTGTTAGGGATTAGATGACATATACGGACTGTAGATATGGTAGTAGATGGAGGTGCTTAGTCAGCTATCCTTCTATGTCAGAACCCCTGAGCCGATTATTGGGTGGTATTGGGGAGGTAAACTACGATGATACAATAATAATGAATTAAATTCATTCCGTCACAATGCTAGCAAGAGTACCATACATGCTCTGTAATACATTTGTGCTAAGGTTACAAGCTTAGGTGAAGGGAATATTCTAGGCCACAGGCTAGATACCACTCTACCAGCCAGCCCAAAAAGCGACCAGAATTTCAAGGCCAGCATCTCAAAATCTGTGATCAGGATCAGAAGATTATAGTGTATCCGTATTATTATTCTATAGCCGTGGCAACGGCAAGGTACCATTCGGGAATGGCATTCATATATATATTTATGTCAGCTATGATCCGCTCCAGTATAAGAAGAAGGGATTCCTCGAACCCTGGTATTTCAAACCTCCTTAACATATGAAGAGCGCTACCTATATATAGGCGCCCCTTATCATACAAGGTCAAGCTAGTGCCATGTTATCTCCGTGTTCGCTTCCTATGTCTTGTTGGTGTGACATTCATACTCATTATGCCGTACCCGGCTGTCAACCATACTTCGTTGCCAAAACTGCTAAATCAACAGCCACCCAATATGGACGTCTGACATGAATCTTCGTCGATACACTGCTCAAGTCACACTATCCCCGCCCTGTGCGATTTCCAAAAATTTCCCCCCCTTTCCCATACTACGTCCTCACTGGACAAACTTTCAATATTACACAAGCAAGACCTGAGTCATCTTGTTCCTAGTGACAATCATGTCGCAACATCCGAGTCTTGATGGTAGAGGGGTAGGGCAGCTTGTCAAGCTTCTCGAGAAGACCCTGCCGGCCTTTCTCCCTACTGTCCTAAGCCCAGCAGCCAAAAATCTATCGGCTATCATTGGCGTCTTATTCATCGTTCGCGGGATCATACCTCCGTCGCTTTGGAGTTGGATCAAGGCCTTTCCAACCTCGTCTATCACCATCGCCTCGGACGACCATCTATACGATCAGGTCTTGGGGTATCTGAAATACCGAAACTCTCGTTCGTTGACGGAGAGATTCCTGTACGCGCGCACAATCTACGCTGGTACTATTGAGAACGACACGAATGAGCAATCCAAGGCCAGCACCGCTGGATTCGGCGCAGCCGTGATCGACTACTTCTGTGAGCCAGGGAACGACTGGTTCTGGCACGAGAGACGCTTATTTCACGTCGTCCTCCAACATCAAGAAACTAGAAGGCATTCCGTCAAGGCCCAGCCCGATGATCCCAGATTCAGCGAAAGTCTCACAATCACTTGCATGAGCCGCTCTGCCGACCATATCAAACATTTCCTCGAGACATGTCAGAAACATGCCTACGACCAGGACAACCTCTCGGTTCAGGTTTTGGCCTGGAGTGATGATTTTTTTCATCCCAAATGGAAGACAAAATGTCGAAAGCCAGTCCGCCCCCTGGACACCATCCATTGCGATGAGAGTCAGATGAACCAACTTATCTCCAATATTGAGCAGTACCTTGACCCAGCGACCGAGCAGATGTACCGAGATAAATGTATTCCGTATCGGAGAGGCTATCTCTGTAAGTGACCTTTATCGTCCTACACAGTCCTTTCCTGTACATGTACCATCAGTATGGGGTGCATGGGTGTTTCCAAGCAAATCCAGCAAGGAGCCGCGTAACCAACCCATGACTTACATCTTCGAGTAGCCTCAACATGTATCAGAATATAACAAGGACTGACTTCGATCCTCTAGTGCATGGGCCCCCAGGAACGGGCAAGACAACACTCTCGGAAGTCCTTGCTGGCAGGTTTCTCCTCCCTCTATACAGACTAGACCTGCCGCAAATTGAGAACGATAAGACTCTAGTTGCGATGTTCCTAAAGTTGCCGTCCCGGTGTTTAGTGCTCATGGAGGATATAGACGCTGTCGGCATGCAGCGGGAGTATAACCTCGAAGATATGCCGGGTCGTCATAGAGGCTGCACATTGTCTGGGCTCCTCAACGTTCTAGATGGTGTCGATGCCCAAGAAGGTCGAATCGGTGAGTAGTATCTAGCGTCGTATTCCTCGTTTTCCGCGCGGTTTCAGATATATTCAGTAGCCAAAACTCGAAAAATGGATCCCGTGATTCTGGATTCTCCATGAAGATGTCTATAATGAGCATACACTAACGCCTAATGCCACAGTATTCATGACATCAAACTTCCCCGATAAGCTTGACGATGCTCTGGTCCGGGAAGGCCGCATTGACTTGAAGGTAGAGTTCAGCTATATCAACAAGGAGGCCGCAAAAAAGATGTTTCTGCGTATATACGGACCGTGGACACGCGATTACCAAAATCTATCCGAAGCAGAAGTTGAAAGCTTAGAAGGCTCCGCTTCCCAAGACTTCAACGACACCAGCAAGGGACAGGATCCCAGCCTAATAGAGCTTGCTGAGAGATTTGCGAGCAAGATCCCTGAGGGTAAACTCACGCCGGCAAAATTACAATCCTTCTTCACAGAGCATCTGGGGAAGCCCGATATGGCTATGGAACAGGCTGACGCTTGGGTTGAGAAGACAATTGCCATTGAGGCTGAGAAGAAGGAACGACGGGAGAAGGCTGCCGCTGCCGCCGCTACCGCCGCCGCCGCTAGGGCTGATGCTATGCTTACTGCTGACCGCAGGTTACGACAAGTGTAGATCACAGGAACCATTGTGTTGCATCCTGCGCTGCATAATTCGCATGGTGGGGTAGATCAATCAGTACTGTGTCACATACACATATGAATCAGATCAAGTTTGAATCAGTCATTTCTGAATTCGTTCTACTAGATTATTTTCATATTCTGAGAAAACGCTTATCATCAGAAAGGAAATCAAATTTGTGAGTAGGTAATGATAAAGGCATGCCACTTAAACCAAGTGATGGTGATATGATTTGATTAGGGGTGCTGAACCTCAACTGAATTATATGATGGGGTGATCATGTGAATTTATTTGTTTCGAAGGAAACAATAAGTACGTATAACTCACATAATATATAGACTCACTGTTGATTATATCCGTTATTATGGCCGTCTAGATTAGGTTCAATTATGCTTGCAAGAACTATAAGAAAACATAAGGTAATATACTGCATTAGTGACTTGACAAGGTCATACACTAAAATGAAACTGTCGATTAACGCAAGTAATACATTACACAGCTAGATCTATAATGCCTTCATGTAAAATACGATATCCGTTAATACTAACGTCTATGGAGAGATGTCACTTGGTAAGCCGCTTGACTCATGCAGACATCCCAAAAGAGTATATCCTAGCACAATGGTATAAAGCTATATCATTATGCTTGACACAGCATTGATGACTCATATATACTTAACTCTGCAGTCAAATGAACCACAGCCTACACTTGCTATGAGATCCATCACCGGCCTATGGCTCAATATAGAAGTCAAGACAGCTTTCATATGTCTGACTATTGCTGATTGACCACCAATACCACTGCAAAACGCATTTGCCTCCTTCCGCACATGCTGAACTTAGAGTATCAGGAATCGTCACATTGAAGTCGACTAACCCCGTTTAGTAAATTGTACCAAGACAAATAATCAGGGTACATACTGTCATCACGAGGTGGTCCAGAGGTTGAATCTGGCCACACTGCCCAGGTACGGAGTGGCTCGCCAATAACTTCGTTTGTAGCGACTTCAACTACTGATACATTCTTGTTTTCCCTTCAGTTCATGTTCACCATAACAACCTGAACAAGGAAGACTTACGGCATAGCCCGGCTTATGGCCTGCGATGAGATCAATATGAAAGGTCAGCAGTTCACCGCTTGTAACGGCATGGACGTTATCGATGTTATCCTCGTATTGATAACCGCGGCATAGATAGGCGTTGCATTTATAGTCGGCATCAGCTTTGTTCAGTGCATCTTCGATCGGTCCTGCGATATCTATATCGAACTTCGTCAGCTCACATATTTCGATTGTCAAGATATAAGTATATAGATATACCATTCTCAAGCGCCGTAGTGACAGCGGACCCGCAAAGTTCTTCTTGGGCTGGACCAGTCTGGCTAACTTTGTTAATCTCTCCCGAATAGGTGATAGCATAAAGATGACGCACTTTTCGAGGAGCAGGTTCTTGCATTACGGCGTGTCCCCAGACGCCAACTGCCGCAGCGAAGGCCGTGACCTTAGTGAGTGTGTAATGCATGCTTGTGTTCAGGGGTAGGCGATTTTTATTGTCGTGCTCTATTAAGAACTCTTCAATGCCGTACCGAGATCTGAGACCCTACAGAGCATATAAACAATCAAAGCCAGCCTGAACCAAGTAGAAAGATGGCATAGCTTCTTCGCAACTTTTGATCTCATCTGACTATTAGGTAAAATATTAAGCTGTGGTCAATTGGGGAGACGGCGTTTCCCAGTTTGGGCGGAAACGGTAATTCTCCAGTCGATCACATTTATCCACCAACAGGATCACTCGATTCTCCTTGCACACCTTCACTATACTATTGTGCCTACAAATTGGTGACTATCAGTTTGCTGAGGAAGGGATGCCTCTTCCGTGAGTTAAATTTCTCCGCCGGGCATAATAGACGCCCAGCGATATATAATAGGAAGGTCGCTCCTTATGGAACGTTGACCCACCGCCTATACAACTTGGATGTTATGGCGTACGAGGAGAGTGAGAAAAGAATTCAAAGGCTCTTATACCAGGGTGTCTCCTGTAGGTATTATTGACATTTTGTCACCACTGACCCGACGCTTCAGGGGGAAGGCGCTAGAGAAGCTATCCGAGCTAAAGATTCAGTAGGAGAGGGACCTAGATGAGAAAGAGGATAAGGACGTCAATATATTGAGTTAAATGCCGCTTAAAGATCCTTAATCCACTAGCAACTCCTTTACCTAACGGCTTATCCATGGAAGTTTTCCCACATGCTCATCCTGAGGCATTGGCGTTGTTAGTAAGCGAAAGATTATACTTCTTTGACACGACAGAGCTACATGGGAACCAAAAGCTTACATATCATTTCTCGAGGTATGACTTTAAATTCTAGTAAAGCGCGGCTACTGCAGTATATATAAGTATCACTTTTCGTTATATTCAGAAAGTTTCGTGATACTGTTTATAATTTCATACAGGAAATACTTCTATATTCTCATAGTAGACCACATACTCGACTTCAACCCCATTTACCCATCCCATATCCGATGATAGATTCACGGTTTGAGGGTTGTACTCTCCAAGTCCCCCTGAATCTTCAGTTATCATCATCCCATGGGTAAAAAACCAAATCGTGCAGCATTCTCTGGATTCTACGTTCCCTTTCAGCTCTTCCTCGGGGAAACCCTCTATAATATTCGTAGTTCTTCACCGTGATGTTCCTTTCAATCATATCGGAAAGCTGTGCGAGCGTCGGGCGATCCTCTACTTCCATGGCCGAGCATCGCATAACAATATTTCGTAAATCGTCGTCTAAGTTCGGGTACTCTGGCTTTGCGATGCAGGCACTAGCTGACCAAATCTCCTTGGTAGCTAAATTATACGGCACAACTACTTTGCCGGGCTCCATCTCCCACCTTTTGTCGCACGTGATAAGCATCCGCATGATCTATATCATCTGGTAAGAACAAAAACTTTATAAGATCGAATCCTTAAATGCTAGATCGAGAGAACTAAAGAAAGACAATGGTTTAAATAATATGAATACGTACTCGGGCGATGTCGAATATGTTCGTTTTCACGCCAGTGCCCAGTCTTGAATTAGCCATGCTCAGTTCGTACTTATCACGAATACTTTTATCAGATAGATCAGGGTCTGGATCTACTCTGGCTTCGCTGAAGTCAATAAGCTTGAGTATAGGTGTCAGAGTGTGCTCATCCGCAGGGGGCCACAAATCTCCGATAAGAACTATTATATGCGAGATCATGTTAGCCAACTTCTATTCCATTCAGTCGAATGTACAGGACATGACGTCTACACAAAATTGAAAAGTATGTAACCCCACTCACTATTGTCCTGGTGCATATCACCATGTATCAACTGTATCTGGGGGACATTTTGCCAATCGTTTGGAAACTTCTCGTTTTCGTAGGGTGCTCCTTCGACTCCTCTATCTGGCCATGCCACTATAGCAAATAGAGTCAGCAATTCCTTACTTATATAATGCGGCGATCAATTGTGAATTGTTCCTCAAATTATTGAAACAGCTTCTGCAACAAAGTTAAGGTTGTGGCAGAGAAAACTCATCTGACACCCTAAGTAAAATAAACAGCAGATGCTACTCACTAGCTATGCACATTCGAAGGACTTGAGTGATATATCTACGCATTAGTTGCTGTCCTGTGATCCGGAAGATTTTTTGATGCACTCACGGCAAGTAAAGAATCCCCAGAGAACTCGGTTTGGCAGTGGGCGGTCATCAAACTGGACATTGTCTATCAAGTTATCTAACGTCCCGTTTTCAGCGTATTCTAATATCAACGCCGGGCGACTTAAAAGACTGCAGAAACCAGAGTTAGTGTGTACTCTATCTAAACAGTTCAGCGAATAATGGAAGTGTTGATCTTGTCCCGATAGTGCTTGTTACGGCGACTGAATAGAGCGCAGGAAAAAAAACTCTGGGTGATACTTACTAAAGGGGGTCTGGATCTATGACGACAGGTTGTGCGATATGAGGCGCTCCGCGCAACCGCTTAAGCAGGGTAGCTCGTTAGCATGAAGCTGAACTCTCAGTAGCTAGAGGAGTTTTAGATGCGTTCTTACCTGCATCACACTGATCTCATGTCGCAGTCTTTCCTCTGATCGTCCTTCGTAGGCTCGTTTGACTACAAATAACCTCTCATCCCGATGAGGATTTTCCCTAGCCTTCTGTTTAATTAAAACAGCGACACCGTGCTTTCCATTCGCTATCGCCCTCTCAAACTTGTAGTATGACGGCACTTCGCTGAAGTATCGCTTTATTGCCCTAACCTCCCTTACGGCGACTCTTTCCAGCAGAAGTATGTAAGCTTGCGACCACTCCACAACTCAGGGTTTGATAAAGCTATATTCTAGGGCCAATAAAGAATTCTGTATTAACTTACTGCTCAACCCCTTCGATTGGTAGGTCAAGATTTCTACGTCTTCGGCGACCTTGAGGGGGAGTAGGGCCTCCAGGCCCGAAGTTCACACTTATATTATTCTATTCCATAATTAGCTTGTTGCAGTTTATCGCTCGAGGATATACACTACCATAAGTGTTCTTGATTACGACGAATCCTGTTAATCCTCGTTGCTATAACATAGATGAATACTGTTTAATATGTGCTAGCAAGCAAGCACAAAAGTTTTTGAGGTCATGGTCACACGCTTTGTCTTGCATCAAACAAGGTGATACACTCTAGTGCAACATATCATAGAGACGTGAACGGCGTTACGAGGTCAATTTAAGACATCTTTGTGTGAACCCTTTCATACAAACCTGACACAAAATAAGTGATTTTGGTGAGTTTATTGTAAGTAACCATAAATTCAAAATGAGACGGTTTTCAAGTTTTAGTTAATTGCGAAATGACAACCACCCTACATGTCGAGTGGTACTGTTCACAGCACGCCACAGGTACCACTAGCCTCTGTGGCCAATAATGAATTAACCCGAAGATCATTGAATTATACTCTCTAACTGGATACAGAATGACTTTAACATACATGCTGTACAGGTTCGCTAGAATCTAGACTTATCAAGAATGGGGACGTCGCAATTCAAATGGATATAGCGGAGGACGCCAAGAGCTCTGGGCGATCTAATGTATCTCCACAGGCCATGCGAGTATTATAAAATATAGGTCTCATTTTTATCAAGTGCTGTCTAAGTAAAGTAGTTAAAGTACATATTATCCCGAGGACTATCTGAGGAATCTTGAGTGGTTGTACTTGAGAACACGGGAAGTGGACCGTGAGCTCCGTACCTTCAACTCATATAACGCGACGACACCTCATATTATACATGTAAAACTTGTAAGGAGGCTCAACACCTTGTACGGGGTGAGTCTTTGCCAGACCTCTGCTAGTATAGAAATTGAATATTAAATAACATGAATCAACAGCGAGATGTGTAGCGGAAAGCTCACTCGTAGTTAATGTTTCGTGAGAAATCGTCACTATTTATAAGATGTAAGAGACACAACGCCCTCTCGATGATTTAACAGCACCATCGCCGCCGAGGACCACAGCGCATATCATGTCACCTTAAAACCCTTAAATGTGCTAGCAGTGTGACGAATTTTACACATCTTATAACAAACGGGGGCCTAGCCGATAAAGTCCACTTCCACATGCACCCACCTATCTGCATACATCATATATCGAGAATGAGATGCAGACCTTGAAGGAAAGATGAGTCAAAACACCTTTATAGTTGCATTGACAATAGGTTGAAAGGTGATATGAAATGTATGTATGGATGGTCTTCATAATTGTATTATCTAATTTCACATAAAACTTTAGGAGAGTTGAACTTAATGTGGAGACAACAGAGTACGGGGAACTCTCAACAGGCCTCTTATAGACTTCGCATGCCGGCAGTTTTATCTCTAACATGTGATTCCAGCCCAGAGCCAGTTACATCTAGATACTGACAGTGGGCTAACAAGCAAGAGATGAGACTCTATAATAGAGAAACGAAGCATGAGTGACGAAGTCTTTCATCAAATATGGAGGTATTTATCCTACCCAGATGAACAAATCTTTGCTGTATAATAGATAATCTTGAAAGGCTAGTTTTCCTTCTCGCTTTGTTTTTCGGGTATAGACATGCTAGGTGTAGATAACCATGTCCTTGTCGTTCGTTTCTAATCTCCCAGGATGATCGAACGAGTTGCCCTTCGCATCTGGTTCTCGTGACCTACTTGGTAAGTCTAACCTCCATGCCTCTCTTCATACCCACCGACATGTCCGGACACTACACAGTATTCGCAATGCCTGTCATAGTACCTAGTATGCCATCCTGGCAGGAACTAACTCCACAAAAGGCCCCGAGATATGTGAGACATCCACCGGACAAACGCAAGCGATATGTCCGGAGGAAGGATATGCACAGCGTGACTCGACCGGCATGCATGTCTCGAATCCGACCTTCAAACGACCACACTCTCACCGAACTTGCCTGCCCACCTACTCCGCATCCCTACACCCGGTCCAGACTCCCACAGCATCGATCGCTTACCTACAGCATCATGTGGGAGTGAGAGGAGACAGATCGCGGAGAGAGAACGTGGCAAATCAGCAAGTAAGCGCACCTGTATGTATGCAGATAAACATGCATCTCTGTCCTACCTTGTTGTATGTATGTATGTCTGTCTGTCTGCCTGCCAGTCTGTATGTCTGTAGGACTGTATGTATGTATGTATGTATGTATGTATGTATGTATGTATGTATGTGTCCCACCTGAGGCGATCCGACTTCGGCAGCGCAACGGCGCGGTGTCTCACACGCGCATGAGCGTCGCGCATGAGCGCGCAACCACCACACACATCCAGTACTCCAGTACGACATACGATACAAGCCACGGGACCTCGTGTCTGCGGCGTGGGTGTGCGGCCCTTGATGGACAGATTGCTAGCTAGCTAGCTAGTGCAGCAAAGCTCGCCGTGCCATATGCTCTGCGCTGCGTCACACTTCCGACAACAGCCAGATAGCTTTCTTTCTTTGTTCCTTTCTTTCTGGGCACCATCGTTGAACAAGGGAGATAGTAAACCCTTCGGCTCCGGCAAACATCGTTCTAGACCGCACAACAAAGGATTGCCTGCCTGTCCGCCCAGGCAGGCAGACCCGCATGCATACTGTATACAGGTTCGTAGTTCGATCTCCTAACGCAGCTATCCGGAAACGGTTACCTAGGTATGTTCTCGCCACCAGTACCAGCAGCCCGCGGGCGAAGACAGCCAGCCAACCGGAAAGGACCTCAGAGACGTATGTAGAGCGTGGGTAAGGGGATGATGGATGTGCGCGACGACGGACACTGTGGGGGGAGGGGGAGGGGGAGGGGAGGGAGGGTGTGGCTGATACCTATCATGTGTCTGTCATCCCACTTGGTGACCTACACTACGTAAGTGTGTGCCATCCACGCAGCGATCCGCGGGCGGGCAGTGGGCAAGTCCTGGCAAGTGAGTAGTTGCCTAACGCGATAAACATGCGAGCCGGATGATGTAGCGACCGTAGGGATGGACCCTGGCAAGTCCTAGATCTGCCTACGTACACTAGCGACCAATAGGCAGGCCAGCGCAAAGAATGACTGTCATGCCGGGACACCAGGACACTTGGGGGACTGCCTACTCACGTTAGTAGAGGGGGAAGTGCGCAGTAGTAAGTGCTGGCTAAGGCATGGAATAAGCAGGAACTTGTTCAAGCGAGAGAAGAGGCCACCTACCGACTATGCCGAAGCAGGGTCCAAGGTACAAGGTGAGTGAGAGAGGACTCAGAGGAGAAGCTAGTCCTGCAGGTCTCTTCGTTGCAGTAGCATGGGAGTCAACCCTCCTCGTCCTGTGACTGGCTCGTGGCCTGCCAAGCCTGCCAATCAGGCAGCAATCGGGTTCAAAGATGAGCAATTTTGGAATTGGGACGAATTGAGTGGATAAAGGGATGCCCCGCGATGATGGACGGCGGCATGGCGGGGTGATTCTTGTGCGTCTGGATATTTTTCTTTGGTGGAGGGGGGGATTTTCGATTGCAGGCGATTGACAAATATCATTTGTGTGGGATGTATTCCGTAAGTGTTAGAGAGATAGAGGGCGTGTAAGTCGTTTGGGTTATAATGTCTTTTTTCCTTAAATAAGCCAGCCGTATTTATCTATCTACCTATCTAAGTATCTATCTATGGAATCCATCTATGGGGGGTATAGCCGACAACGAAATTGATGATACCTAAGCGATGAAAATGATGATGTTCACATCCCAGGTAATGACACATAAAATCGTAGTCGAGATAGACAGAAAAATGAAAATGATATTTTTGTTCTTTGCGAACCCAACATTTATCCCTCAAAACAAACAAACAAACATGTCATGTCGATACAAGATAGAACTCATACAGGGAGAATCGTGAAATCTGAAGCAATCCTAATTCCAATCATAATACAAACGTAAAATTCATAAGCGCCAACCATTGTCGTCCTTTACATCCGTGCTTCAAGATTCGTAATTTTCCTCATGGGTAGCTGTACACTGCATCATCGTAATAGTGTCGTTGCGACAGCGGCGGCGGCGGCGGCAGCGTCGGAACTGCGACGGACGGTCGCAATTCCGGAGCCCGGTTTTTGGGCGCCAGGCGACCGCGAAGCCGTCGCTCCTGAGCCGCGTCCTCGTCATCATCCCAATCCTTGGGCTCTCTCTCACCACGTCTCCAGCGTTCCTGCTCTGCTCTGGCGTAGCGGTCGTTGCGATCGAAGTTCATCTGCTCCAGACCCTTGATCAGGGGGTCTAGGCGATCGACCACCACCGACGGGCGACGGTAGCCGCCCGCCTTTTTCTGCGGCGGTAGGGGACGCGCAGGCCGGTTGGCAATCGTCTCGTTCTGGCGCTCGATCTCCGATTGAATGTGCCTCTGCAGCTCCTCGTCCTCGAATCGCACCGTGCTGTGTCGGCGGCGGCGGGGACGCTCTTCCTCGCCGCTGTTGAGTGAGCTTGTCTTGGAGCTGGATCCATGACGACGGTGGCTCTTGGGTGAGCGGTCGTTGGTCACCTTGACTTCGATGGTTGCCGCGCGGGGACGCGTAGTGGTCGGGCGGTCGCGGTCGCGGTCGCTGTCGACGACAGTCTCGCGCCGTCGACGGTCGTAGGTGTCGTATTCATCACGGCTTGGGCTCGAAGAGAGACTTCCTGGTAGGTCGTAATGGCGTGGCGGGCTGCGCGACGGTGAACTTTCGTTGATGTAGACAACACGATCGCGCTCTTCCTTGTTTCGGCGCGATGGCTTCCTGGCGACCTCATATGTCTTCTCACCATTGACGTAGACGTAGGATCGTCTAGATGAGCGTTCCGAGTCGGAAGCTGAGTGAGATGATGGTGGTGTAGGTGGGAATTGACTATGTCGTGGGCTTGCTTGCCCAGCTCCAAGGTATTTTTCAGGATGCCTGTACTCAACCTCCCCATCACAGGGTTTGCCGCCCCGCGCCTTCGCGCAGTAATGGCGCTTAATATCTTCCTCCTTGCTCCCATCAGGGAGAATGTAAGTGTACTTGTCGGTATTGCACATCGTGGATGTTGGTAACGTATTGGTGCGACTATTGCGCGGTGGGTTATTTTGGATGACCAGAGGTCGTGGGCGGAACGTTGGTAGTGGACTGTGACGAGTGGAATGCAACTCGGTCGAGGTAGCAACCCGAGGCCGAGTGGTCACAATCGAGGACGAGTCGCGCGATTCACGCGAAGAATGTTTGCGGTTGTGTATAGAATTATTAATAACGACACTCGGATAAGAGGCCAGAGCGACGTCGTCAGTCAGCTGTGTCAGAGACAGAAAGGTTGTGTGGGAGTTCAGCGTCTGGCTTCAAAGACATGAGGACATCTGGAAAGAAATCCTCGAGGTGGAGTGGGAAGTCGAGGGATTTGTAGGCCTCAGGGGGTGACAGGTAAGGCCGGTGTCTTATGTAGTAAGTCCTAAACCTTGACTTCGGAAGGACAACTCGAAAGGGTACAATCGAGTGACACGATTATAAATGTTTGTGTCGATGTAAGCGGAGTTTTTCAGTGAATGGGGTGTAGAATGGGTGTATTAAAGCAAGACACCAAGGGGGTGAGTCGCGAGGACTTTTTGTAGTTTTCCCTCGTCCGTAGTGTAATTATTCCTAACAGGGGTCCAAAGTGCTCCCTCCCTTTTACTTTTACCCATAGGCAGGGCATATGTTCGCCGTAGGTGCCTGCCAGGGTGCTGGGGTGCCGATGAATCATTCTTCCGTATCGGGCAACGCCAGAATGGGGATGGTGCAAGTCGGACATGGCCAATGGTGCCCACAGCCAGGGGGCGAAGCCTGCTACAGAGACGGCTGACCGTGCGAGGGTGTGGACGGTGTACTGCGCGCGGGTGGATGTGGGTGTGGGTGGGAATGTGGCTTCACAACCGGGGTTGTAAGGTCAACGGCGTGGGATCAAGCATTCAATGAGGGAACCCAATTGATCTCTACGTCCGCCACTCACTCGAAGTGTTGGCGATGAAATCGAAACGGATGGTTGCAGGAATGGCGGTAACTAGCTCTGGGCTAGACCATCGCGATCTTGAGTTGGTTGTTATGTACATACGGACCTCACCGCCGATAGTGCTGGAGGCAGACTGACATCAGTCACTTTGACTTATCAGAGAACCGCATTGTCAACTCGACAAGGCAGACTGTATGTACTACGAAGCCGGCGCGAAGTGAGACAAGCGCGAGCGCGTGGTTCTCAAACGACGTAAGGGAGTTCCACCAGAGCGAAAGAAGCGTGAATCATAGAGCGTGGAATGTAGAACGAGGAACATCTACGATACAGATTGCGGCGAATACCAAGCTCTGCAATATCTGGATGCCTGGTTGATGAGATCTAAGACTGCATCGCATGTCTTGCGTGGCTGGGTATAGTCCCAATGTGCCAATGTTCCAATCCCCGTATGCACCGATGCAGTTCGTGGGAGTGGCATTGAATCAGTAACCAATGCGTACAGCCAGGAATGACTTGCAGTGGTTTGAACCCGCTAAGATGCATCGCATCTGACGATGATTTGGCGTCTTACACAATGTGGAGGGCACTGCCTTTCCCGCACGCTGATGCAAGGTCCAGACTAACTACAGACTGGCTGCAGATGGCCCTGTTGAAGTTTGGTTTAGCGCCATCGCATTGCTGCCACCATGCCCATTCACCTATGTACGCCATTGATTGTTGGTATTCATAGCCTCAGCCTCAAGTTTAGGAGCCCGCTCGATTCCGACATAGGTACATACGTACGTAGTACAGACATACAATCGCTAAGGCAACGACATGCATGCAGCTCTTGTTGTTTGAATTGGCACACGTGCGCGAAGGAAAAATTGAGGAGGATGTACGCTTACGCGTTAGGCGATAGGCGACAGTAGAACAATACCACGTCTCTAGTAAATGGCCGGCCATTCTTCGTATCTCTTCCAGATAAACTAAGCCCATCACGTTCTCTAAAATAAGACGAACTAATTCCCAGGCTACACCCTTGACATCAGGCAGCGTCAGGCACCCAAGCACAACGCTTACAAGAAAGTGTAGAAATGAGTAATTGCAATACCTGAAGCCTGTGACTTCAGCTGGACCGGCATTATATTCCACCACCTGACGCAGGATTCCGAGTCCGAGCTGTCTACAGAATATCAATTCCCCGTTTCAAAGTGCTCGATGTGATCTTGCGATACTTTTCTCTTTCGTAACTGTGCAACCGCACATGTAGAGTGAGAGGCTAGCTCACTGTCTCGGCTACCATTGACGTATTGCATTGTACAAACGACAGTTCTACAGATCGAGCACTTCTACACTTTTGCACTTTTGCCACGGCTCACCGAAATCGCATGACGGAGAAACAGAGTCCTATATCTCCTCTTTAGGTAGTGTTAGGTACTAAGAGTATTGAGAAACCAAGGTTGAATTCGGCTACTCGGCTCTTGGTGCAAGTAATAAAGGGAATCCCCGGGTTGACGTGCCTGCGTGTCACTTGCTGCACAACTGTTGCGTCAGCACGAATGAGGAGAAAGGGAAACAAAAACAAGATTGTTATTAACACCGATGCCTCGTCAAATACGTTGCATCAATCATCAACTGAGGTTCTAGAGGGTAGCGTGGGTGTGTTACCCTATTACCGGCAGTATCAGAGTGCTGACAGCATACCTATGTGCTACCATCGCGGCCAACGACACATGGATACGTCCCATCTGTAACACTCACCCTGATGAGCGCAAAATTGAATCCTTCGCAAACCCCGGAGCAATTAATCGGGGCTTGGCAGCAATGCGCCCCTTTTCAGCAGATGGAGAAGTGCAAATCTGCATACTCCGTATATTAGTACCGGATTACATAGTAGCACTCTGCGGGAGGCAACCGTTACATTTAGAAATCTGCTTCTATGGTGGCCCGAAGCATGGAAGCAAAACCCTCTCTCTTCATCCCTCCTTGCACGATATTTGGTCATTACGACGAAAAAGGATGAAGGGGACTTCTGTTTTTCTAGTCTAGGACTCTAGGCCCACACCGGTGATCGGGGATTGGAAGATTCAGCCCTACGCTAGGCATATTTCTCTTCAACCTATTATAGATCAGAGATGGCCTGAAAATTTAGGCCTTCTGGAGAGCTTGGAAAAGTCCCTCCATTGTACGATGTGGTAGTCCGTACACGTGCTGCGTAGGGGTCTGTAGCTACTCCGCGATGGGGCTGAGCAGCTGAAGCTCCATCCGAATTTCTATCGCGGCGGTGGCCCTGCAAGCGGGTGTGGCTGTGAGATGTTATCTGGTCGGGTTTCCTGGTTCTTGGCTACACTAATACGGTAGCGGTTAGAATTGCTGAGAGGCTGAGAGCTCGGACGGCGCCGTCTTTCGAAATGCTCTCGCCGACTACAATTACGACATACATCATAACTATATTATCTTGATGATATCACAACTGCTACGAAAGAATACACGGTAAATCAGATGGACCCAAGCGAGGTAAAAATAAGCGTTATTTCCGTATCATTCTTTAGCCCACGCCATACGCGTCTTAAGTGGACTCAAGACTGAACTTGGCCCCCAACTTCTCTTGGCAATGTCCTCTCTTTCTGGCCCCCTATGGTTTCATAGTGGAATGTTCTGCGTTCAGCTGCTGTTGCGGGGACGTGTTGGAACCTAAGAGAAGCAGGCTGCGAGAGTGTTCAGAATTTGTAAAGTGCTCAGCGCTCTCATTTCCCAACCGTTACTACGCGCGAAAGGGACATGAGACGACACTCCGATATGCTCTATTATTAGCCATATGCCTATAATAGCATGCAAAATTGGTTCGCGGATTTCTATCCTAGGATAGCTGAGCATCACATGCTTTTGCCTTAATTTCTCCAACCCATTATCTGCTTCTCTAACGCAAGCAGTGCGGTATTAGGTTAGCTTCCTTGACACATGGTCGCGATCCTCGGTATCACTGCATATGCCAAACTATAGTAATTGACGAATGGAAACTCCCCAAGGGCCAAAAGGGCTCCTAAGTAGACGCGGCGTTGAAGAAAAGAAAGTTCATCGAATGACCCGAAAAAGTGCGTAAGCAGCTTGTTCGCGGCGCAAGCTTGCGGCAAAGGCCAACTCCTCCTGGATATCCATCTTGAGGCTCAATAGGACCCCATATTTCCTATGAGATAAGTTGTGTGTGGTTACTTTCGTAAGTGGCCGAGGTACCAGGTTTGTTGCCAGTGCCACGATATTGATGATTCTGTACCTACATGATAATAAATGCTGACAATCATTCGTGTACTGCCTCTGCGCCTTGCTGAGAAAGTATTGTCACCGCTGCTTCTCCCAAATCGCGTGGCGGTATTAAAGGTTCAGTGGTCTGATCAATCATAGCTTTAAGCTGTTGCATAACTGCATTCCACTAGAAGCATGCTACGTGTAAACGCCGACCACGGAACGACGTCATGAAAGCAACCCTCATACACGCCAACCAATATGTGTGAGTGATGAGAATACGACTAATGTCAGAAATTAGGCAACCAGTGGTGCATATTCTTGATTCAGGGTTAACTTGGCATACCTATTTCGACCCTTTTGTGCATTGTAAACGCTTTGGGCATGGCCATTTGTCCGAGAGGCCTCATCCGACTCACGCCCACAACTCAGCCTTGTCCAGGTATTTCCGAAGAATCTACGTTCGCCAGAGCTATTGGAACGAAAACCTTTGCAATTCCGTGCTTGCCGAGCTTAGCAAGTCTCATGCGCATGCAATGCAACATCTACACCGCAAGAATTTTAAACCAGGAGTCCTATGCGAAGGACAACCTATACATAACTTCAGTCTAGGCTAGGACAACTCTCGGTTACTAACCTAAAATTAACTGTAAGGATGTGCGCTTTTGTGTAAGTTGGTCTACTCACTGCGATGGAAACAACTCCTTGACTAGAAATCCCTCTCCTGATTCCTCCCTTGGCCTCTGATAGTGCTGCACCATGCAGGATATGGTGGTCTCATGAACCTAATCTTCATTTAATTAATCCATGAGCATCACAAATTGCGCATGCGCCCCCTGATCTTGAGTCCCAGTATACTCCGGCTTGTTCGGACTCACAGTAGCCGCTTCATGCGAATATCTTTCGGTTCTCATAGCACCTTTAATTGAAGCGTCTGGCTTGACTATTGGGAGGGATTTACGATATCAAGTATTGTTATGACCTCGCATACTATCCTCGACGGTCTTAAGACGGGCTACACGATAAATCTTTCTGTTAATGTAATGTCCTGTAGATAGTCATATTCAATTTAACTTACTGCTCTTCGTCAACAGAGTTATCGTGATATGATGTATCCGGGACTTGGGGGATTCAGTATGGTCTAAATGTGTATCAACATATTATATAGCTGCAGGGAGACAATAAGTGTGGATGATAGTATCACCTATCTTACCGTGACCCTATTAAATCAGACATACACCTGCTACAACATGCTGGGAAGACTTACACAGTATCAGCACTAAGTTGAGCATTGTCTTGGAGTTTGTGCAGTTAGATCGTGATTCGCAGGATCAGCTCTTGTCATGCATAATTCATATAGAAGATACCTAGCAAAATAAATGAAATTTGTACTGTTCAAGATCTTATTGCTGTATACGACACTTACTCCTGGGACATACATTCCCCTGACTTATGCATTTAAGTTATATAATCTTGCACACAAATTCGCGGGAGCTATAGTGAGATGCTGTTTCCTTGGATCGGTAACTTGATATTGGTATAGCATGCCTCACCTCAACTTCATCTAGCTGAGTTACTGAGAAGCTCACGAGGTCACTAATCAACCAAAGTGTAAATAGCCACCATAATGAACTCTTTGGCAGGCAACACTACAAGAAGACATGGGACATCTCACGGAAGAAAGGATCGACAAGGCACCCACGCATAACTTGAAGCCCTGTTCTGATAAATGAATGTACACAAGCCATACCTCAATGTTATGGTGGAGTAATTGCAGCTTCAGTATTAGAAATCTTATTGGGTACATGACCCCTCTAGATGTATTTAGCCAATATAGGCTCCAAAGGAATGAAAATGGAAAGTTTAGGTAACTACCCTGCATTATATACCGAGTCAAAACGATCGTTTTCTTTATTTTGCATCGGGGCATTTCTCGGCCAAGTCTCATTATTCATAACTAGCTACAAACTCAGGGTTATTCATGTGTAGGGAATAGTCAAGGAGCTAGCTAAATTAAGCAGCCCCTATCCACTCCCTATCTACTGACCTCTTAAATGTCATACTAGGTATTCATAGTCTGAAAGCATTGGAACATATTCCAAGGTGTGTGCCGGTATTCCTGGTGACGATCATGAGAAATGGCCCTAGATACCACCGACTCGAGTGAAAGCAAGACACGTCACTCAGGCGTGTGACATCTATTACAGGCCGGGAGTCAGATGACCAATAGCACCGCAAGGCATCGAAACGACTGGAGCATTTCTGACTTATGTCGAGTACCTACGACTTAAAGCGCGCTGGGAGACGAAAAATAAATAAGCGTAGTACTAAGCTCAGGGTTAAGGCTGCTAGTGCAAATATATGCCAAAGACTAAGCATTGAGCGGAAAACGAATCATTTTCCAGTCTGCTTGATATCGTTCGTCTGACTGCAACGCACGACACTTCGATATATTCCACTGCTTGATGTCTATCTCAGCACTGCCCACCCAAGATGAGCGGATTCGCCTTTCTCACTCCCAAGTTGACACCTCGCAACTTTCCTCTCTTCTATGGACGAGGGGTCTGAGTTGGTTGGCAACTTACTCTCAAGGGCAATATGAATCTAATATACATGTGTATATTCAGCACCTAACATGTAGATGGCGCTTTATTCACTGGGGGGCATCGGCTGAGAGCACGAATCTGGTCCATGGTTGTATGCAAAAATCCGTATACGGCGCGCCAACGGACTTTGAAGGCCTACGCTCAGCTAACCTTCACGACGAATCCCGGTGACTATCCGGGATCGCCGAGTGTGACAGAGAAGTTCAACATCGGCTTAGGTTGGCCATGTACCAGCTTGAGGTTTATACTACTCGTATTCCTCCCAATCACCTACGCTCTTCTGGGTCCCAATGGGACGTCTAGTATCGCCATGGGCTTCATAAACCTGCTCTCAATCCTGGCCACGATTTTCAGCTTGAGGACTGGGTTACTCTATGGATGTCTACGACTGATCTGTACCAGGTGATTGCGCATGTCATCTTGGACTTTCTGGGCAAAGCGCGACTCCCGGAGATCTATTCTTGAATACCGGAGATATTAAACTACGACTTCAATATAGGATCGGGTATCAGTAATCTATAGCGATTTGCTACTCCAGTTGAGCATGGTTTGCTCTTAATTATCCAGAAAAGGAAGGAATCGGTATACCTTGTAAGCTGAAAATATGCTATGCGCGATATACCTTGCAAGAATGATCTCTTCAATCTTCGGAGTGAACAGTCTTCACTCGGATTTCAAGACTGCAGAAGGTATGATTTCAAACGAAAACGTCCGTCTGGAGTATGTTCATGCCGTCCGGTCGCCACTAAGATAGTAGGTGGTCGGTGTTGCAACAAGACACCGGTCTTCCGCGGTCGACAATGGCCTTATCAGGCTGTTCTAACGTCGATTATTGAGTTTCTAACACGGCTGGATGGTTACAATAAGAGTGTAATAAAGGCGAAGAGGCGGCTAACTAATCCACTGGCAGATCTAAACCACGCATGATGCTAGTTGTGAGTTCGGATAGAACTATCAATGATGAAGCCGGAATCGGTGATCTTAGACTCTTCAATTGGTCACCATTCCTAGAAAGTGTGTTCCCAGGTCCCAGCAGCAGCCACAAATTCCCCACGGGCTTAGAAGCAGCGTTCATACAGTCATATTTGTGAAAATACCCTGAGAAGTGATATATGCGATGCATGAAGTTCTACGTCCCTCAATCAACGAAGCGCTTGTCTATTGTCACTGATTCTTTTAGTTCCCTGTATCCGTATTGTAGGTATTGGTTCGTTTCTGCCTGTTAGTCCTCCACTCGTAGTACTCGCCGCCACTCATGATGGGGTACTTCATCGGGTTCCCCTCGCTTACGCAAGTTGGAATGGCCTCCAGGAGCTTGTCTCGATCAAATCCAAAGAAGAACGGCGCCGAGTATCTCTCTCTACCGCTCTTGTTGATAACTCTATGAACGGTTGAAACGAAGAAGTCGTTCGTCTGCCTCATAAAGCAATCCGCGATGTTGACCACGGATGAACCCGGAATTGGCTCTGCTTTGACCCAATTGCCGCTCTTGCTCAAGACTTCAAGACCACCTGCAGAGTCCTGAGTGACTATGGTGAAGCACTCGACGTCCGTGTGTGCGCCAATCCCGTTTTGCTCTTCGACTGTATGCTTTTGCTCTGGGTAATGCAGGATACGCATGCCTGCCTCGGGCCGCCGTACGTATTTGTCGAAATAATCTTCTGGTAGGTGAAGAGCCAATGCGAATATTCTAGTAAGACGACGGGATAGTCGAAGAAGCTCCGTATGATACGCGTATAGGCCTTCACGAAATCCAGGAGTATCGGATGGCCAGATGCTCACGGATGGCTGATCCTGGTCCACTGCCTCCGGATCTTCTGCTGGATCGTATGCCCAGTTGAAAGCTTCGCTCAAATCTGCATTTCCTCGTCAATAACGACACGTCAGAATCTCGTCATCACTGGCCTACCTTGATGCTTCCATCCGTTTCGGTTGTAGCACTCCATGGGATGAAAACCAACGTACTCGTTAGGTACTAAGCCCGTAAAGACTTCCATCTTCTTCTGCTCCGGCAGCGCAAAAAAACGCTTGGCTTGTCTCATGACTTCATCTGCGTATTCTTGGTCAATTCCCTGCAGTTGCACTCAATTAGTAACATGGTGCGAGGGATACTTGTAGGTAATATGCAATACTCACATGGTTGATCAAGTAAAAGAAGCCAATCTTCCGTGATGCTTCTCGTATCTCTTCAGCCACGGCTTGACGATCCTGAAGCCTCCTACTCCAAATCTTTGAAGCATCAATAACAGGAATCTTCTCTAGGGTTGTCGACACGTTTGAGTTGAAGCTGTACACGCTGCCATTCATCAATGTCACCGTCCTCGGGCTATTATGGCCTTCAGTAATCGTAGACGTCTTGGACATCTTATGAGTGGATAAAATGCTTGATACACTAGGTGCTTCGTTATAGTATGAACTCGTGTGGCATGGAGCAGAGCTACAACACACTGGCGATAGTTAGATATCTCTTACTATCAATTTGTGACCTTCAACTCCTACCTGTTGTTGATAACGCTCTCAAAGTAGAGCGTTCTTTCGAAGCGAGGACTCCTCTACTCTGATCAGACTAGCAAGCACACTCAATATCTTCAGGCGGGGACTGATAGACTGGTAAACCGCAGAGTAGCATCAGAATAGTTTCAACCTGGTATTGGCTATTCGTTCATCAGTGACCCACAGATCCCGACTCCGTCGGATATCTCCGACACGTCTGTTGCTAGCCTGTACCCGATATCTACTCCGGAGGCGGTATCTTATCGACAATTGCCATTGCCATGGCCTCTGGCGTAGGGCCCCAGCTTTCGGGCTGGTTAAGCCGTGTGTTGCATCTAAGGAAGTGTCCATATCTTTGCTTGATTTGCTTGTATAAGGTAGGTATGATATGGCCTAGGAGAGAGAAACAGGGGAGAGAGGGAGAGACCGTCATATTCCCTGCAGCTTTGCTCCTTGGTTCCACCATTCTAGGACAGAGAAACTACCACGAAGAATATGATGCCCAAAATAAGTTTGGTCAGTCGTCTCGCTCGGCGAATTGAGGTCAAACGAGATATGGACACAGATGTGGACATATACGTCAACAAGGACACTCGCCCATTGCCCCCTTCACGACGCCCTTACGGTCCGTGGCACTTTGTCGTTCTCTGGATGGTTACAGGTTCCTTCAACGTCGGTGGATGGACAACTGGCTCCTCCCTTATTTCACTCGGGCTCAATGTTTGGGTGAGTTGCAACGAGGTGCGCCAGGTTTTCTGAAGACAATACAAGCTCATGGATATACAGCAATCTATGCTCGCCATCATCATCGCTCATACCTTCGTCGGCTTCGTCTGCATTGCTGGCGGACACCCTGGTGCAAAATGGCATATTGGGTTTCCCCTGTGGATGAAACAGAATTGGGGTATCTGGGGCTATCTGTTACCAATGGTGTGCTGTACTGCCCACTTGCTATTCTCCTGCTTATTGTCTGTAGGCTATTCGTGTCTTCCTGTCTTTTGTATGGACGGCTACGAATACCTGGTATGGAAGCCAATGCCTCAAGTTGCTGCTGGCCTGCATCTGGCCATCATTCCTGAACCTAGACACCAAGCTAGCTTCAGGTGCTATGGAAGTGTCCGACTTCGTGGCTTTCATCGTTTACGTCCTGCTATGCCTTCCTCTCATGTGGTTCAAGCCCGAGAGCTACAAGAAGCCGTTTCTTGTTGCGTCTACCACGGTCGCTACAGCCGTCTTCGTCCTCCTCATCTGGGCTACTAAACGTGCCAACGGCGGAGGCGCTCTTCTCTCTGATGTGACTGGGGTGTCTGGGGTCGCACCAGCTAAAGATGGCGCGCTTGGGTGGGCATTCGTGGCGGCTGTCACAGCTAATATCGGCAGCATTGCTACCCATATGTGGTCCCAGTCAGACTACACGAGGTACGCACGAAAGCCTGGCGATCAGATATTTGCCCAGTTAGTCATGGTGCCACTGGGTACCATCGTCGTGGCGTGCATTGGTATTGTGTGCACCTCGTGTGCCGTTACCCTGTATCCAGAGGAGCCTGGGCTCCTGTGGCAACCATACGCATTCCTGAATGCGGTGCGCAAATACGAGGCTAACCAGGGGGCACGGGCCGGTGTAGCATTTGCCAGCATCGCCTTCATGCTTTCGCAATTCGGAATGGTCGTTGCATCTAATAGTGTGGTCGCCGGAATTGACCTGGCGGCGCTGTTGCCCCGATGGTTCACGGTGCGTCGCGGCGGCTACCTGACGATCGCCTTCGTCTTCGTCATGCAGCTATGGTCGCTACTGAACAGCGCGACCAACTTCTTGACCGTCGTGGGAAGCTTCAACGTGTTTCTCGGTCCCCTTATGGGCATCATGTTCGCGGATTATTTCCTCCTCCGCAAGACAACGATAAAACTGACCGACCTGTACGGCAGCGGGCCGCAGAGCATCTACTGGTATACCCAGGGCTGGAACTTACGTGCGGCTGTCGCGTGGGTCTCGGGGATGTGGTATCTCCTGCCAGGGCTAGCTCAAAGGGCGATGGCTCCGAAAGATATCTGGCCAGGATGGACGAGGCTGTACCAGCTATCCTGGTTTCTCGGGTGCTTGGTGTCAGGTCTTATTTACCTTCTGTTCGACTACCTATGGCCGATACAAGACAAACTCGCGGTGGATAATATGGATTATTTTGGCACATTTGGCGACCCACCAGTTATCCATGGTGTCGACTCCCTAGAGGCTAACTCGGTTGCCGAGTCCCTACGCACTGATGAGAAGATCACTACCGGGGATAAGGTGTGATAGAAGCGCTTATACGAGGATAAATGAGAATAGCTCAATTTGTAATTCGTACTATTTTGAATAATATTGTTTCAATAGTGACCCACCGACTCGTGGAGGATCATGAACACCTACCGCTCTCTAATGGCAATATCTATTCACAAAGAATGATCGTGCAGGCATTACGTGCGCAATCTGGAGTCGACCGCAACTAGGTTGAGCAGACTCGTGTCTACATCCGAACCCCGTCCCTGAGACTAGAGTATCTCCTAATTATTCATAGGCTGGCTGTTAGTCCACGAGCCCTGATTCTCGCCCATAATGTAACCGAGCCCCTCCTTTGTGGAACGTAGACGGACCTCGCGGCTATTCCTCTCCTCCATGATGACCTGCAGCGCTTCTCGATCCCTCAAAGATGGGGCAATTGACGTCTCAGATTGTGTCCTGGCATGTTGGTGATATCGCTCGTCTTCTGGCCACTGCTGCGGCTTCGGTAGTTTCCGCTCCGCCTCCGCCGTCATGAGTTCACGCAGAATCTCGAGCCCTTCGTCCCGGTCCCCCTCTCTGTTTATCGAGAGCCCCCACGCCTTGAGGAAAGTCGCTTCGCCCCGGTAGTTCCGATGTAGCCATAACCGTTGTTGAGGTGTGAGCGTCCGTGTCCGCGCCAGCTTCGGTGCTGTTAGTCCAAGGGACTCTGTGGGGATGTTGGACTCGCTCGCGGCGCGCCTAGATTTGTGAGCTGGCCGTTCCTTTTCTTTGCTATGCTTCCTCAAATTATCTTGCGAAATTGCTGGCAGCGGGCCGTCTGGCGACGATGACGTCAGTGGTGGGAGGTTCCTAGGTCTAGTTGTTGGTGCAGGCCTTGCAGGACCCGTAGGCCTTGCAGGGGAATCCAACTTCATGAACTGAACGATGTGCTGCTGTCCGGTCCCAATTTCTCTGGGCTTTCCTTTGGCCCTCTCTCGGAGTCCTTCATCCTCGCTACGTGCAGGTCTTGCCGGTAGTGGCTTCCACTTCGCAGGCTTAGAGACATCAGAATAAGACTGAGTACGTTGAATATTACGAACTTGCTCTCTCGCTATTGGCGCTACCGACGTTGTTGAGTGAGAACCTTTTGGTAAGCCCTTAAATGCTGAATCGGTCGGTGGGAATAAAGAGTAGGGCGATGGAAGTGGTGAACGGGATCTGGAATTTAGCAAGTTTGAATGTGTTGAGCTTGCTGATGGTAGAGGAGAATATACAGGGGAACGAAGTCGGGACGCTGAAGCACCCGAATAGATTGAGCTTGTTATTGATGGTAACGGAGGGTTTTCATGGGCTAATGCGGAAAGCGATATCGGCTTCACTGTCACCGTTGGATTTGGCCTTTTCCCTGATGGGATCCTTAGGGGCGTCGGGCTTAACGCAGGGAAGTCGAAGACCTCATTGTTGGCGTCACTAGCATCCGCGCCACTTTCAGCAGGTGGGTGCCAATCTGATATAGTCCACAGAGTCGTAGGCCTCTCGGGTGGAGGTTTTGGTGATACATCCGGCAACCGACCGACCGCATTGTCGATGTCTCCTTTAGCGACGACGCTGCCGGGAGATTTAGGAGTCGGTGGGCGGAACGACCACGGAGTGA
This sequence comes from Whalleya microplaca, assembly GCA_022497155.1. Lineage (NCBI taxonomy): Eukaryota > Fungi > Ascomycota > Sordariomycetes > Xylariales > Xylariaceae > Whalleya > Whalleya microplaca. Next base: position 606,959 of record MU385710.1, on the reverse strand, counting down.
TCGACCGCTCGATTTCCGAGTTCTCCGATACCGAAGGTTCTAATTCGGATGTCGAGTCAACACGCGATCCACCAAGATGAATGATCTCGGATGGCTTATTCGCCCTGACATACAATGGTAAGCCGAAGTGAACCACAATGAGAAGGACTGTTAACGTGCGATAGTTATCACATACACCAGACTAGTCTTACTGGAATTCCATAGCGGCCAATTCCGGGATCGTGGGCTCAGTTCTCTCATGACTGGCATATTAATGTGTACATACGGGCGAACCCTCAATATGGCTTTCGCAATAACAGCCACCGCATTTAGTAGGATACAAGTCAATCACTTGTCAAGAGGGCATGAACAGCTGAAGTACTCCTCATAAGTATATAAACTGTCCAGGCCAACGCTCAGACTTTACACGCTCAATGTTTCGAATTTGAGATCCTACACGTGGACTCAATCCCCAGGATAAATATTGACCGTTTCAATCTAGGTCAAACCTGGCTAACGGTTTTAAGTAGTACATTCGCGGCATGTCAGAGGGGAGATGCATCACCAGAAACCCAAGGGGCCGGGTTTCCTCAGAACTAATGTCTGGAATATATGGGTCAGAATACGCCCAGCCACCAGCGTTGCAGCGTTCCAGAACTATGGTTGAGAAGGTCTACAAAGTAACCTAAGAACTGCGTCATGAAGGCTAATCCTAGCTAAGGGTTGCCTATTTTTATATGGATGGATCCGTGTATGAACACCTAGGTTAGAAATGGCTAGTCAAGCGGCCCGGCCCACGTAGTAAGATTATTCCGGCGAGTTCAGATTCCATTAACATAGATGCCGTAGACATGCTTCACTTATTCTCATGCGAATAGTTTCTCGCAAATGGTAGTGATTTCGTCTGGAGGGTCAGCCTTTGGTGAGACGTTTGCATTTGACGATTCCCGTCTTCTCAATCGTTCTGGAGTTAGCTAAACCAATGATTGATTGATAGCCAAGAAACTAACGTGCCAGCGCTGATGATACCCAAGCTCTTCCCCGAGTGCTAGCACTGACGCGGCCTAGTATCGGGGACACGTTCACTTTGAAACAACCATCTCCAATTAATACCTTGCTTTACAGGATAGAGACGCATTCGTTGATACACCGACTATAAGCCCTCCAATTGCATTCCCGCTTCATGTGGTCGCTTTGAGAATGCTTACAGCCACAGGTGTGTGACATTCAGCAGCTATCTGAAGCAGCCACATATGACCCAGCAAGTTGTAATCGTGAGTTAATCGCAAGTCTCCGTCTAGCTTAGCGAATAGCTTCTTTCACACCTAGCTAACCTTTATAGCCTATTATCGTATACCTACTTCAGTTTTACCTGAAAGGTTGGGTTGATATAATATGATATTAATTGTTAGCAACGAAATGACTAGCACTACCTGGGTAAGCTTGGCTACACCACGAAGAAGTTACACTGGCATAGACCGAAGGCATTCAAACCAGGTGTAGTGATGGGGAAAGCTTACTATGCCTATCTAACAGTAGCGTGTACTGTACTACCTACTACAACAACACGCTTGACTTATCAAGCTCGACTACCAGATCATCTTATCATATCTAAGCTATCAAGCAAGAGAGTTGCTTTTGATGGGCAACATATTTAGTTATCGGAGTGTCTGTCATCAATTCATCCACAGAGATACCTTATCCTGTCCTACCAGGGACTCTCATATGCCTTAAACAGCCTTTAGATTGGCTTAAACAACAATGGTCCTCTTACCAGCAGTCAGCAGAGCTAGATCTGCTAAGCTCTTGCTCTACAAGACATTAAACAAGGTGACATCGGCTTTCATCGCGGCAACGAGCTAGTTACATACCGTACTTGCTTAATGGCTGCGATACGTCAAAGCTGGTCGCAGGTCTCATGGACATGTCGGCAAGCATTTTTGCGAGGGACGTACAGATGACATTAGCGCCATTGGAGAAGCTAGTACATTCGGCAACGAGAGTGGAAAACTCGCCATAGTTCGTCTCTGCTTCAGCGCAGCTCGCGACGTTCATCGAAACTCCAAATCGTTTTGAGTGAAAAACATCTTGCGTCGGATCGCCATTGCACACCGGAAATGTTGGTGAAGCTGGCGGGACCGGTGATGATCTGGCTCAGCGATTCCTCGTGGACCTCCCCCATTTCGAGGCCGCCGCCGTTCGTAAGGCCAAGTTTACCTTCCTGGCTGGTCGCCAGACCGGACACGGCATACTGGAGTACATCAAGCACATCATCCAAGCCCATAGCTTGCAGACCGACAACGCCCTTGGCATGTGCCCTGTGACTGAGTGAGCGGACAACACCTATATCGACGCATAGATACGGGAGCCCTCGATTCCCTGGCAGCGCGCAAAGGGGTACTCGAAGGCGCTGCCGGCCGAATATATGGTTTGATTTACGTTGCCTGCATCTTTGGTCGTTTTACGGCGTCCCATTGCTCCAACGTCATGGATTCTAGGTTGAGAATCTTGGCCCGTGTTAGCAGCTGAAGAAAGAGAACAATGCCTTCGTAACTTATATCTAGTACGACAGCGCCTTGAACGACACCGCCAATCGGCGGCATCTCCTTTCTACGCTTGACGAGAGCCTTGGTGAGACTACTCCAGTCAGCCACATCGCAACCACACAGCTTAACTTTGCAGCCATCGGCGCTTCGCTGCTTGCTGGTTTCGATGGCGTCTTTGCTGGATGCCGCACTTCATGACATGGTTAACCTATAACGTTTCTTGCACCCCATTGAGCGATTGCCCGTCCCCAACCCTGGACGCCACCAACCGGAAGATACAAGGATGTTGGGGAAAATCTAGCAGGTCGCTTCTTTGGTAAGACCTGCCTCTCGACCATTAGCATTGTTACGATTTGAAGTGTAGGGGTTTTGGACTGACCAGCATACGGTCACCTGAGTTGAGCGCGACCACGATTTACCACGATGCTGCCCAGCTTGCATCTTGCGATAGGCCGCTTGAATGTCTGAGATTGGGTATGGATCGAACAGGGTTCGAATAGTCGCAAGACCTCCTATATCACCTCAAATACAACTTTCCCTTTATAGCGCATCAGATGGATGATATCAATAATGGCGAAGGATACATAACCCTGGAGAACTCTCATAGGAAGGCTCCTATTGCTTGAATATCCCGCTTGTCCATCTCCAGGAACCCCCCAAAGTCGGCAGCACACTTCCAGCTAGCTTCAAGCAATGGGCCAACTAGTGGGATGAGAACAACATCGACGCCACGGCCGTCCGTACTTGCCAAAACATTCTCTGCGAAAGAGACATGATCACTCGAGAATATACGGTTAGGTGGGATGCCGTATGTTTATACGATCGTGTCGCGCTTTTCGGAGGTGCTAACAGCGCGGAAGATTTCAGCACCAATGTGCTGGGCGAGCATGATGGCTGCCTGGCCTACGCCACCCGTTACCGTGTGTATTAGGATGGTCTCGCTGAAACGGGGGTTGCCGATGGTGACCAATGCATGCCAAACGGTGATTCAAATGACGGGCACTGACGCTACCTCTTCGTAAGTTATGGAATCTGGAAGGCGGCCAACCTGTGCCCGCGTAACGGGAATACGACCTACCCACCCGCCTCCTGGCATGATCGCCATGACTCTGTCACCAACTTGGAAATGACCCTTAACAACGACACGGGACCCGATTTGCTTGATCGCGCCGCTACACTCAAATACCATGGTCTTTTGCAAACCGCCTATTGCTACCATAACATCGCTGAAGTTCAGACCGAAGGCCTTCCGCTCAATCTCAGTCATGTTAGCTGGTAAAGCGTCTACAACTGCTTTTGGTCCATATCGGCAGAACGTAGGCTATCAAAGAGCCCTTCGGTTAGGACCTCTAATCTCAGCTCACCGCCCGGTTGAAGCAATGGCTCTAGCTCTGTCTCATGTTTTTTGGGGCCAGTTTCCATCGCCGACGTCTTCTTGCACGCGCGGTACTAGTACGATGCCATCTCTCACAGTTACCCCGGCATCCACGAAGAACCCAGCGGAGATATCCATGAAGTCATACTGCGCCAAATGGGTGCTGATGCCTGAGCTGCCGGGTCACCTCCGCCGAGAGTTCCAAGGGCGGCCACGGTACCGGAGTCTGTCCCGGCACCGATTTCAAGAAAACCCTACGCTGATTCTTGGGGAATAGGAAGCAGCCTGTCTTGCATCAGGAGATCCAGAGGAGTAGCCTTTCCCCCTCAAACATCAATCAAGCTCTGGCATATCACTCATAAGGCGCGTCCGTTGGAGATTTCTGCGCTGACATTGTCAAGGAATATCTACTTGACGCCAGGTATTACTTTATTCCAGTTCGAGCTTCGGGGGCCGAGCTCGTCGCGCTCTGCTTTCTCTCCCTGGCGGATCATCCATTCGTAGAGGATCTTGTGGTGCCATTCGAGGTTTTATATGTCCGCACCGGATAGATCTGTAGCGCGTCGTCTATGTAAAGGTACGTACCGTGACGAAGGTTACCGTTCGGAGCTGCTTCTAATGCATCGAGTGTGTGGGCATGAGAGATCTAGCTAAGTGTCTAGTCGAGGTCAGCGTTAGATCTGGTCTCCATTCCAATCGAACGCACAACTTCGCGCCCAACCCGTCATCTGCCAGTCCAAGCGTCCCCCGGCCTAACACCTGATAGTGGACGCCCTAAAGTTGTACGAGATGATGGGGAGGCGACTGGGCCCCCTGAGCCAATACCGTATCGAACACGGAAATGCCTACGTCGAAGCCTTGGGAGTTGTAGCCGGATCTGTGCGGAGGGCTAGGTGGAGGGGTTCGAGATGTGGCGTCGTGTGGGGGTGGCTGCGTGCGTCGTACATAACTGTGTGTTGCTGATCGATTCTTCCCAGTACCGCACTGAATGATTCCATGGGTACGAGGGCGAGTCCTGGATAACGCACAAGCATGCCGTCCCATTTGGGAAGTTTACGGCTTTCGTGTCAACGAGATATCCGTGGCCTACTAGTATGCATGCTAAGCTTTGCGCGGATTCCACGGTATCGACGCGACGGTTGAGATCTGTGCCGTACGCAATATCTAGGTCCTTGTATTGGGGCGAGGAAACCATTTGGAAAATAGGTCCGGCTGACGCCCCGTGCGGCCCAATTTCAATCAGAATGTCAACTATCTTCTTTGATCAATCGAGTAACGATACGCAGATCAACTTCAGAAGATATTCCGAAAATAGAACGGGCCAAAACAAATTCTCAACCCAACGTCCTGGACCCGGCCCGGTAGCATCGTGAGCAACCTGGCCGGTAGCGGGTCACGAAGATAAGACACCACCTTTGAAAGATCTATCGCCTGCATTCATGAACTTGGTGAGCACTGCCAGGTAGCTCTTAGCCAGAGGCGCCATATGATGGGAATGGAACGCCAACTCGACCTCCAATCGGCGTACGAACTTGCCATCGATTTCGAATTTAGTCTTAGTTCTTCAATCGTGTCGATATTGCTCGAGAAAATGACGCCTGAAGGACTGTTGATACAGGCTACGACTGCCTTGCCGGAAGAAACGCTCTCCACGAGTGTTTTGGATGATCGGATCCAAGCCCGACTACTATCATTGTGCTCCGAACCTTAGATGTCTTGGTTAGCTTTTGTTTTAAACCCCCTCTTACATAGGCGGTTGCGAAAAACTTCCGCAGATCAACCATGGAGTACCTAGCCCTAGTAGTTGCTTGTCTGCAAGCTCAAGCGACGCTGCAAAGCCGAGGTAGGCGGTCACCAGCTCATAACCCATGGCATGCCACTGCACCTCGGGCATTTAAGACGAAACCAAATGGCAAAGACTTGTTTGATTAGGTGCCTAACGTTTATCGATACTACTCTCCATCTTCAAGTTCCCCATCCTGCCAGCCAGTGGTCGCGCTAAGATACATCCTGAATTCACGGCCCCTTTTCTTGAGCTATGATGACGGCCGCCTGCTCCGCCAGAGCGTATACAGCAGCCTGGATATGTGCGCTGATAGAAATGGGAATCACGGAAGCGTCCACAACCCATAGATTCTGGACACCTTTGAGGCGGAGATCTGTATCTACCACTGTTCCCATCGAACAGGTACCGCAGCCATGGAAAGTGGACCTATACGGAGAGTGACCTTATTAGCAAAGGCGTCATATTACCCAAAGAATTCTACCAACTCACCTTCCGTGTGTTTTGACTCTGTTGTCGAGGTATTCGTCACTGGCATGGGCAGTCAGTGGTTCAAAGCCGGGGAAAGGCGTTTCACCTTCGACAACATCACGCCCCAGAGCCGTGTTACCCGTCATGAAAGCTGCAATGTTGCGTAAAGAATAACGCCAGACAAGCTTGTCAACCTCTGTATCAAAATAGTTCGGGTCAAGGACTGGATTGTCAGCGGGGTCATTAGACGCAATAGTAACGATCCCGCGTGATGTAGGCTTCAGCCCCATCAGTGCGTTACTGATGTGCGTACCATCAGTTCCAACAGGTGGAATCGCCAAGTACATGACTATATTTTCCATCATCGCCCATTCTCTCTTCAGAAGATAATGATTCAGATCTACTCTGCCTTCATCTTCGGCAATAGCAGCTATTAGCTTCGGACGAGGTACTTCCGTACAAGCAATGTTGCTTAACGGCGTACCCGTTGCAAATCGAGGTTCGGAAAAGATGGGGTTGCTTGAACCGAGGGCATATCCCTTCAATGGGTCTTTCAACTTCCAGTTTAGATATAGCATGATATGATCATTGAATTTCTTTCCCACTTCGGGGATGTCGACCTTCACCTCAATACCATGTTTATTCAGAGTCTCCTTGGGTCCCAGTCCAGAAAGCATGAGTAACTGGGGCGTTCGGTAGGCGCCAGCCGCAGCTATGACTTTGCTTGAATGAATTTGCGTACCGTCACCCAGACGAACCCCGGTGGCTTTGTTATCTGTGTCCACGAGAATGGAACCAACGATTG